>CM053792.1:686173744-686833967 GCA_028749045.1 Cupressus sempervirens | reverse complement strand
GGGTGGGGAGGTTAAATAGGAGAAGATATGTTGAGAGGAGGGTGGGAAGAGAGGGAAAGAGAGTAATTATGGGGGGAGATATATGTATTATATGTTTGGGAAAGAGAGATGTGTGAGAGAGTAAGAGACATGATGTAAAGATATATAAGGTATTTAGGAGGAAGCAATCGCTAGAGGGGCAGGGAGATGGAAGAAAGATAGAAGGGGGAGTGGGGAGAGAGAGAGAGAGAGAGAGAGAGAGAGAGAGAGAGAGAGAGAGAGAGAGAGAGAGAGAGAGAGAGAGAGAGAGAGAGAGAGAGAGAGAGAGAGTGCCTAGAGGTTGACAGACATGGCCTAGGGCTATATGGTAATCAAGAGGAATAGATGGTGAGAAGGGGAGGGATATAAGAGAAAGAGGGAATGGTAGAGGGAATAGGGGAGAGATGGGGTAAATATAATAATTAGGGAATATGGACATGGTAATGAAGGAAGGAAGAGAGGATAATATTGATAAGTGGGTGGACGAGGGTGGGGAGATATATGTATTATATGTTTGGGAAAGAGAGATGTGTGAGAGACTAAGAGATATGATGTAAAGATAGATAAGGTATTTAGAAGGAAGCAATCGCTAGGGAGATGGAAGAAAGATAGAAGGGGGAGTGGGGAGAGATTGAGGTAAATATAGAAAGAGGATAATTTAGGCGAGAGAGAGAGAGAGAGATGTGGTAATTAGCAGATGGATGACAATTACAGTCCAAAAGAGATGGAGACATGATGAGAAGAGTGAGGGACGAAGGGAGGGAGGGGGGGGGGGGGAGAGAGAGAGAGAGAGAGAGAGAGAGAGAGAGAGAGAGAGAGAGAGATTGCCTAGAGGTTGACAAACATGGCCTAGGGCTATATGGTAATCAAGAGGAATAGATGGTGAGAGGGGGAGGGATATAAGAGAAAGAGGGAATAGGGGAGAGATGGGGTAAATATAATAATTAGGGAATATGGACATGGTAATGAAGGAAGGAAGAGAGGATAATATTGATAAGTGGGTGGACGGGGGTGGGGGGGTTAAATAGGAGAAGATATATTGAGAGGAGGCTAGGGAGAGAGGGAAAGAGAGTAATTATGGGGGGAGATATATGCATTATATGTTTGGGAAAGAGAGATGTGTGAGAGAGTAAGAGATATGATGTAAAGATATATAAGGTATTTAGAAGGAAGCAATTTCTAGAGGGGCAAGGAGATGGAAGAAATATAGAAGGGGCAGTGGGGAGAGATAGAGGTAAATATAGAAAGAGGATAATTTAGGCCCAAGAGGGGGGGGTGGGGGGTAAGGAGTAAGGTAGGCATAGTTTGAAGGATGAGAGATAAAGAAACAAGAGAGAGTTTTTGAGACTTTAATTTAATGAATAATACACAAACCATGTATTATAAAAATTGAAGCCTTAGTAACTCTCTAACTCTTGATTTCCTTAAAGAAGTCCCACTATGACCTTTTCTCTACTGAAAATAATAATCTACCTTTAAGGATAAAACTTAAGTTAACACTAATTCAAATCAAAACTCTAATTTCATTCCAAAGTTTAATTCTAATTAGTTCAATAAAAAATAAAATTGATTGTATTAATTATTATATAAGTGGTGATTTATTTATTGTTTCAAAGGGAATCTATTTCATTAAGCATATTTTTTATGTGAGCATATAAAATCTATAATGTACCATAAAATATTTTATATATATATATATATATATATATATATATATATATATATATAATTATTATTATTTATTCTTGTAAATTAGTAAATCATAATAATATTAAATATTTATTAATTAAAAAATTCATAATATATTGACTATAACGAATTATAATTTAAAAAATAATGTCTTTCATTTTGCATCGTGAGTGCTACTAGCTTATATATATATATATATATATAATAAGCCGAGAGATATCCTTCTCGAGGCACCTATTTTCATAATATCACTCAGTGTAATAGGCACCTCGAGAAGGATATCTCTCGGCTTATTATATATATATATATATATATATATATATATATATATATATATATATATATATATATAAGCTAGTTAATACTATTTTACAAATTGTAAAACTAATACTACCCATCAAACTAATTAGATATTTTGGTAGTTTGAATTAAGTAATCAACAATTTATTTTTTTAAATCAAATATTTCAATTGGTAGAAATGACTAGTTCATTCATATAATATAATTTCTATTGTTATTTATATATTTCTTAAAATAATATAATTATAAATATATTTAAAATTCCCTTCAACTTTCTCTATCAATCTATGTTTAATTGTCCATATAATAACATATCATTCTCTTTTTTAACTCTCTCCATATCCTTTGTTTCTACCTATAAATCTCAATTTTCCTTCTTTCCCAATTATTGGCAGGAACTTTGACATATGTCTCTTGTTTCATTTGCAACATCTATTTGACACCCATTGCACACTAAGGTGCAATTGGTAGTAATAATTAGCCCATAGACTTTTCCTATGACATTGCTTGCAATCGAGAATTGTCTCATGTTGAAAAATATTGTTGGTAATTGATTTTAGATAGTTGGAAAGAAGAAGCACATGGTAATATGGTCCACAGTGTTATCACCAAGGATTAGGCAGCAGTTGGAGTTCCTCATTGAGTTAGATGAATTGAAGGTGCCATCAATGGATCTGTTCTGCATAAATAGTAGTAGCTGGAATAATTACCAAATCTATAACCAAGATTTGGAGCTAGAAGAGGATAAATTTCTAAAGGTAATGTTGAATGTTGTGGGTCATACACAACCCATTGAATCAAAGACTGACTTGATAAGACTAAATTAGTAGTATGATTCGTGGGTACTTCCCTCTTTCATTAATCATTCTTGTTATACCAACACTAACTCTGTTGTTGTAGGAGAAGCCATGTTCATTATAGCTATAAGAAAAATTGAAGTGGGAGAAGAAATAACAATCCCCTACTTTCTCAGTTTGGTACCATTGTTGAAACTAGAATCAGTGTGTATGGTAATGGGGTTTAAGTGTGAATGTAAGTGGTGTATGTTAGAAAGATTGTTATTAGCAATTGAAGCCTTGCCATTGCAAGAAATAGCTAAGTTCATTTGTTCTAGAGAAGCCAATATGAGGATCCTCTCTAATCTCCAGCTATGCAAAATTGTTGTGTGAGTGGAAAATTTCATAGAGGGCCTCACAACTGAAGAAAAGAAAATCATAAGAACATCTCTTTTCTCACTCTATTACAACATTTTTATGTTAAAGTGCATTCATCCTAATTTTAGGGAAACTTTTCCTTTGTTGAGGGAAGTATGTGATGGTTTCCAAGAGGTTGTCCAAGGAAATCCTTTGTGCTTCAAGATTTTTGAAAGGTTTCTTGATTATGTGAAGAACGAAGCTGAAACAAAAAAGCTTCTTTTCAACAAGGCATTCAAAATATGCAGCATGCACATGGGAAAGTATGAAGAAGGGCTTTTGAAAGTTGTGGTGAAATTCGTTGCAATAGATGTCTTCAAACTAAGAGTTACCTTGTTCAACATAACTAATATTAACAACTAATCTCTTATTTCAAATGGTATGCAAGGTTCTTTCTCAATAAGTGAGGAAGGCCATTTCCCCTAACCTTGGGCTAGTGAAGGGCATTTCAATCTTATCTCTCTTGAATAATGATCTGGAAGGAATTGTTATTGATTCCTTTGGAAATCTCAACAATCTAATGTATTTGTAACATCTTCAAACATTTATTTACAAATAGGTAATGTACATCAGTAATGTCAGTGATTATGAATGGTTGAGAGACTGTGGTGCTTGCATTGCATATGACGTGCAGATGATTTCAAAACCCTTTCTAACAAGATATGAGCTAGATTTTGAGTTCTTGGGGAACACAAGTGGGCAGCCATATGCTCTACAAAACAATGTATATGTCAATGGCACTGGAAAAAAAGAACACAAACACATGCTCTAGTTTGATCCCACTATGGATTACCACACATATTCTCTGCTCTAGAACAATCATCAGATTGTGTAAGTACATTTGTATTTCTATTTATGTTTTTGGATTTTTTCCTATATTTTTTTGGTATCAATGTTAATGAGTAAGAGTAACTAACTTTCATGTTACATGTAGAAATCTCAAAAAATAAAACCAGTCATTTTGAAAAATCTGATACAAGGATTCAGACCCTAAGAGTAGTCATTAGAAGTTGAGTTGTATTCTATTTCATTTGGGTATTTTAGTGTAAGGTGGGCATATTTTACAATGTGTCATGTATGTTGTATAGGTTTTTTGTAGATTTAGTTCTAGTATTTCTTCTCTTCCTACAAGTTCAAGATAAGGAGGACAAAAATAGAACATAGATAAACCATTCTATTAAATCAATAAGTAATTTATCTGTAATTCAATTTTGCAATTCTTCTAATAATTGAATAATATCAAAATAATCAAGAAAACATGAAAGAAAGAGAGGAGCACCTTACCATTTAGTATAAATCTAGAGAGTCTGTTATATGAATGGTTCATGATTGCCAAGGAGTTAGTCTTGGCTAGCACTTTGGGAATTGTGTCATTCAATATATTGTTTGATATATCTAGGGACTCTAAAATTGGAAAACTCCCTAGATCTAGAGGAATATGGCCAGACAATTTGTTGGAAGAAACGTTTAGACTTCTGAGTCCTTTGAGCAAGCCAAACTATGTGGGAATTTTACCACTAAGCCGATTCCTAGATAAGTCCATGAAGCCCTCAGTTTGGTAAAGATGTTGGAAATATTGCTAGTGACCCTTGAAAATGAAATGAGCATTGGTTTTTTCTAAACTAGTTAAGCCATTTCCAGAGAGCATGTCAAAGCTGCCCCATAATATGTCATCTTGAGACCTTGCTTCTGAAGGATCAGGTACAGCTTACAGAGCTTTCAATTCAGAAACTTGACTCAAAATGTGCCTAGAAAATATATTGTTTGACAAGTCCACTACATGCAGATCTTTTGATTCCCAAATCCACTTGGCTAAAGAGCCCTTCAACTAATTATATGTCAGTGACAACAATCTCAGCTTTGTCATCCCTTTCTAACTTGTAGGTACTGATCCATATAGATAATTGTAGTCAAAATTAAAGGTACATAGAGAGTGCATCGAAAAGTAACAATCGATTAGTCCAATCTTATCATCAAAGATTTGATCAGATTAATTATAATATGCACCTTGCACATTTTATTTATTTATGAAATGCACTCATGCTTTGGGAGTTGAGGTTCAAAAGGTTGTAGCATGAATCATACTACTTGTCAGAATAGAGTTTTCTTACATGCATAAATATCATGGGAGTGCAAAAATATCACCATCCCTACCAATGTCATGGCTCTGCAATAAATTGGCATATCCTAAGTTCCCCCTAAACAATTCACCTTTTTTAAGCTACTATAAACCACTGAGCATCCATTAATGAATTTGTTGGTATAATAACTTTAAGTAGCTAGAGACCACAAAATTGTGTAAAAGTAAAATCCATGAAAACTCCTACAATTCTATGGAAGCTTTGATATTCTTATTTTTTGGTTTTGGCCAAGAGGGTTTGGGTGAAAATATGAGTAAAATGTTGAGATAGGGGCAAAAATGGCAGAACAAAAGGGGATTTTATTGTTTGATTTGTTTTAATTATGTGTTTTTGATATGCATGAGTTTAAGTTTAATTCACACAATGGGCATGGGAACGTATTGAATTGTTGTAGGTGCCATGCATGAAGGCATCTATCTGTTAAGGGATTGGGAAATTTAGGCCAGCTTTCCATTTTTAACCTTTTGTTTTTCCAAATTCGTCTCTTTGTTTCTTTATCTCTTTCATTATTTAGAAAGCTGGAAGTCTCCAAATTTAATGTCTTTGTTCGTTTAAATTAAGCTTGTAAATACAGTCTATGTATTCATGTATCCTCTTCTTTTGAAATTCTTTGACTTCAGTGATCTTGATGATGTCTCTGATGTTATACTGGGAATGTTAAAACATGCAAAGGTAGATCAGAGCTCTCTAGCTACAACCAAATCAATATTGGTAGCTATAGAGATGAATCTACATAGGTCTAGTATAGAGCTAAATAATGCACCTCAGGTTCAAGATAAGCTACAAGAAACAAGCTCCATTATGATTAGTTAGGAAGATCTTTAGAATCTAGAAAAATACAGAGCGATCTCATGTTTAGGGCTGGGGTTAAGAATTTGCTTATGCAATCCACAATAGAAGCTAGTTTTGGAGAGCTTTTTAGCCTAGAAAATCATATACTTATTCCAAATGAGGAAGCCTATGCAAAACTCATGAAAGGCTACTTGGAAGTGGACAAGGTTTTTGATTTGGTTTGTTTTCTTATCAAAGACGTACATCGGGACAAAGGCTTTTTCCCACAGAAAATTCTTTTAGTGCTCAAGTGATTAATGCTTGTATTGCATTGGGTTGGATAGACAAGGCACATGATATTCTTGATGAAGTAACTGTAGCTGAGGTTCTAGTAGGACCTAGAGTTTATCCTTCACTCCTGAAAGCTTACTACAAAGCACAGCGACCTACAGAGGCTACTATACTTCTCAAGGAAGTTAAGAAGGCAAGACTTCAACTTGATGCCAGTTGCTATAATGATCTAATTGAGTTATGTGTGTAAGATAGGGACCTACGTGGTGCTCTAGATCTCTTCATAGAGATGAAAGACACTAAGATTGCATCATCAAAAGATAACTACCAGCCCCTGATAGAATTTAAAAATCAAAGTAAGCGAGATTTGAGGGTTTGTTTGCTGGAGGAAGTAAAAGATGATCAAGCAAATGTTGTTTGTATGTGTGATTGGAATTCTCTCATAGACTTCTTTTGCAAGAAAAAACTAATGCATGATGTAGATAAGGCTTCAAAGAAAATGAAAAAGCTAGGTTATTAGCCTAATTCATAGACCTTTTTTTTTCTTTAGTACAAGGTTACTATAATGCAAGAGGCAAGTATGAAGAGATAATAATGCTGTGGGTGAATGTGAAGAAGATGGCATCAAAGTTTCAACTACTAGCGTAAAGCCCTTACATTTTGATCAAGAACTTCTTGATAATATTTTCTATGTGTTTGTTAGAGGGGGCTTTTTTTGGAAAAGCCCTCCAAGTGATTTCTATTATGGAGTGGGAGAATATGTTTATAGACAAAGTCAAATACATACAAGTTTATTTGAAGTTTCATAGAAACCTTGCTACAAATATGAAAACTTGCAAAGTACAAACTGAAGTGCAACTTACAAAAAGAGAATAGGTGATGACTTATAAAAGGTGGGTAGGTTTAGATTAGAATTCTTCATATATTGGTTGAGGAGTGTGAGGGGAAAGGATTCGATGTTGAGGCTCCACATGCACTACTCCTATTACCAGTAGGCCCTATATAGATTATGCAAGGTTCTCAAATACTATTTCAAGTTGAATCAAGGTGCTTAGTGAGAGGTGGGGGGTGTCATTGAAAGGAATAAAGGCATCCAACCCATTAATGAAATTTGTGGCTAATGACATTTGCACAATGAAATGCGTGATCACTTTGTAATTATAGTGTTTCAAGGGTGACATATGACAATTATAGTTCCTTAAAAATCAATGCATAAGAAAAAGAAAATAAAATTCATTCTACATAAATAGATACAAGCTACTAATGTGACTAAAACCCCAAACTTGAAGTACACCAATAATGAGCAATACCTGGAAACAAAATCCATGAAAGCTTTAATACCATTCATTACAGTAAACTAATATAGGAAAAGAAAAAATTATAAGCTTTAATACCATTCATTACAGTAAACTAATATTGAAAAATAAAACTGTTATTTCCAACTCAATGGATGCACAATGTCATTTGAGTAATTGGAACTAAAATAGTGAACATCTCTCTCACACACACACTAAGTGAGAGCGAGAAAGAGAGTATTTCTCAATGGAAATTATGTTAAATCAACATCAAAGAAGTTTAGAGATGGAGAGAAACTTACTAATACAGTGTGGTTTCCTATAATTGAATCTAAGATATTTCTCTATTTTTATGTGGATGTAATCTTTAGTGGTAAAACACTTAAATATTTGTAATATAAATTATTTAAGAGTGAAACACATAATTGATCGAATTAGTTCTATATTTTGATTGTCTTTATTTTCTTATTGTTGTTCTATGTAAATTAAATTTTAATCTATTTCTTAAATGAAACAACTATTACTAAAGCGATAAGAAGTTGTGGGAACATTGTAGAGAAATTGAGAAAAGACGGAGAAGAGGATAAATTGTAGTGCCTACCCTCGTTCAGATCTTTTCTGGACATATTGTTGCTATTATTATCAGACTATGATGGACTAGTTTTATGTTGATGGATTAGTCGTATTGTTTTGAGACTATCAGACATTATGTTATGGATTCAGAGGTTATGTGATGAGATCATTTAGACTTTACATTTCATGCATACATGATGATCATTATATTGTGTTTAGTTAATGTTGATTAGTTGGATGGTTTATTATCTCATGTGTTTTATTATGGATACTTACCCCATACTTGCATGTGTTTGGTGTGCATGTTTTCTTATTGTATGGTATTTCTGATGTGGTTAAGGGAGTCGTAGTCACCTGCTTAGTCGGGATCTACACGATGCACCACTTCTTGTCATTATCTATTTAGCTTAGCATTATATATATTGTATGTACATGCATGGTTTTTCTACAGGTTGTAGGTACCGGGTATCGACTTCCCTGAATTGCCAGGATGAGCATACCCTATTATACTATCTCAATGATAAGAGAAGGGAGATAAATTCTCAAGTCCAAATCCAAAACCTTTAAGCCTATTGTCCTAGTGAGGTAGGACAAGTATCTAGATATTTTACCCACTGAATGTGTTGGATGACATAATTCATGATTTTTAACCCTTTAGACTGAGCTTGTGTGATTTGCTCTATGATGGGTTTTCATATTTTATCTTGGAGGTCTATGGTGAATTTTATATTATTTAAGTCTTAATAAATAGATTTAATTAATAAATTAATTATTTGAGGAAATTAATATAAAATATCATGCTATTTGATATCTTGATTATAATTAATTAAATGAGAATTGATTGAGGAAAAAGAATTAAATAAAATAAAATTAGGAAATTAAAATTAATAATAATAATAAAATAATAATAAAGTAATAAATAAATAATAATAATAAAAGTTATAAGAATTAAAATGAAAGTTATAAATATTTAAATAGAAATTATATAAAAAGTGAATTGGAGTTATAAGCTTTCATGGGAGTTAACACACTTTTCTATTTCTCAAGTGTCAACAACACGGGGGTTAGTGCATCAATTAAGCACATGGTGTCTACAACCCTATGGCTCATCTTGAAGGTTTGAAAAGACCCATGCTTAGTTGGTGACACCTTCCAGCTATTTCTAGAAGCATTCTAGATGTTTCCTAAAAACTCTTTATATTCAGGCATTCCTAGAAGCTTAGACATAGCGTTGGGAGTGCAATTGGAGCATTAGAGGACTCGAGAACTCTGAAGAAGGGAGGAGCTTGCTCTATGGGTTTTCTGAGGAAGAGCGTTATAGCATCAAAATTCGGATAGATTTTTGTGATTTTACTTATGCTATTACCACATCATGCATTCCCTGTCTTCTTCATGTCTTCCATATGTCTTCTAAGGAATTTCATATTTTTATTGTATGCATTCTCTATGTGGGTAGTTTAATTTATTTGAAAATTCTATATGCATAGATCTGAAAAGAACACGGGGCTAGGGTTTAAATTCATAGCCAAACCCATTAGATTATTTATTGGATAAATTTGAGATCAGAAGTTTATAGGAAAATTCTGAAAATTAGAATTTCTAAATAAACTGTTTATATTTTCGAATCTGCACACACACACACACACAAACACACACACACACACACACACATATATATATGTATGTGTGTGTGTGTGTGTGTGTGTGTATATATATATATATATATGTATGTATGTATGTATGTATGTATGTATGTATGTATGTATGTATGTATGTATGTATGTATGTATATATGTATTTGTTTATTTAATAATTGAATGCCAAATCGCGATAGAAGTTTCATATTAATAAAATGTCATATCACATGGAAACGTTTTTATGAAAAAACGTTATTAAAAAAAAGAAAAAAAACGTATGCGCAGTGGGGACGGATGCTCGTGCACCCGCGCTTATTCAAAGCAGGGTACCTGCGGTCGCAGGAACTGCGATGTCAGCAGGTACCACGTACTCGCTGTCACCGTAGGCCCTACAACTGCAGGGTACCTGTGTGCGTGCCGCGGCTTACATATTGCTTGTTGCAACGTTTGTTTATATAAAACATTGCATCCAATTTTATAATGTTATTTTAAAAACGTTTGCCATATTCGATTTTAATTGTTATAAAAATTTTGGCATTAATCGAATTTGTTAATTCGATTTTGTTTAATGGTAAAATAATTTATATATTCATATATATATATATATAATATGTAAATATGATTATTAATAATTTGTTTTATAATTGTATAATTGATAATTGATTTATATCAAAGGCTCATGGTTTAAATTAATTGTTTTATTAAGTATATTAAATTTGATTGTTAGATTGGTGGGGGATGTTTGGATTAAAATTATAATTGAAGAATGGATTTGTATTCATTCAAAACGTATAAATGTTCCTCCAAATTCTTTCTCTAAACTTGGAAACGTAAACCAAGACTTTTGCATTTAAATTCAAATTGTAAATTTAGAAAAACCAAAACATGTGTTTGCATTGTGTATTCTTTATGCTATTGTTTTGGGTTTTGGATTGACTAGTGTTGACCACTTATAGGACGTCTACCAGAGGCTTGGGAGTTATGTGATTGTGATGTCATGATGATGTTTTAATCTCGATCTTTACAAACCCAACCATGGTTATGTGATGGAATGCTCTATGTATTGGATGTGATTACTAATTGTTATAGTTGAGATTCTTATGTATGAGACACTTGACTTAACCATTATTTTTGGTCATCGATCAGTTATCCTTAGTTATTTTCTAGTCGCCATGATGGGACTGTGATGTGGATTTATTCTTGATGATTTCATATTGTGACATGTTTGACTCAACCATTTTTGGAGTCTTTGATCAATTTGATTGAGATATATTTTGGTTATTAAGAACCATTGGATACTTTGATTATCAGTGATACTTCAGTTGCTAATAGAGAGCTGTTGTAATCATGATTTTCTATGGATGTTTGTTCATGGAGATTTGATGCTTTTATGCATATATGATAATTTTATTATGGATTATCTTTTGTGATTTTGAGATTTATGATTTCATGAGCATTAGGGTAGGATATCTTCATGTAGTGTCGAGAAGTGGCTTGCAATGGGGGTCGAGGCCCTAAGAGGCTGCTAGGGTAACTTATTGTAAGTTGGATTAATAAGTGATAACATTCACACCTAATACTAACTGAATGAACCTAAAAAGATAAGTGTTTTTTTCTCGCCCATGACTTGAGTGCTTGTATAGGCTAGGATGGGAGTAGTGAGAATGCATGGTTGCGACCTTGCATTCCGTAGTATGCCTCGTCAGTATGAGAGGATACTAGTGGCCGCATGAGATCAGTATGGACCCGTGGAGTTTAGCTAACTGCCAGGGTAAGTTGTACGTGATAATTGCGATGAAACTTTCCCGCTTGCATAGTAGGTTCCTACATGTCATTGTGTACCTTTGGGGATTAGATGTCAGATTTTGTGTTTGGAACCTTTGAGTTAGTATACTTTTAGGATTCCTAGACTTATAGAGATTTATGCTATGTGGTTTCGATAGCTTGTTTGGGACTTGAGATTATCTCCTCATCACGGTGGGAGTGGACCACTTAGGTACCACGCGGTCGGGTGGTAGTGTATTTTCCACTCTTATCAGTTGAGATTCATTGAGACATCGTGGCTGATGCGTCCTTCATGATGGTGGATTTGTATCCTTTTCATTGATGATTAGCATATGTTAGATGATGTTATCTTATGCTTTTATTTGCATGTTAGATTACTTTCTACATATGTTGTTATATATGTTAGGAGTGACATTCCTACTATGTTAGTACTGATGATCTCTTCGGTGATTTAGAATGTTACGCACAGAGGGATGGCTAGGATCCACGATGGTCTAATGATGCTATTAATGGTTGGGAGGAACTGTGCACTTAGTTATTATGTTTGATCTTTATGATGGATGTATATGTCTTCTATGATGATGTATCATGTGTAACATGTGATTATCTTTACTTTGATGAATCATGGATTAGAATAGGATGATGTACCTTATTCTATGTATGTATATTCTTTGAGCTTGTCATACCCTGTGACATGTACACTGGATGATTGAGTAGTTGAAATGTAATGTATAAACATTGGACTTATCATTATTATTTCATGTGGTTGTTGTACTAGATGGATTCGTATATGTTAGATGTTTGTAAATGTAATTCAACATTAAGGGATCTTTAAAGAATGTAACCACTTGTGTATGTTATGATTACTTTTAGATGGACATTGCTATTGCTTTCATTATTATGCATAAGTTATATGTGGTATTTACTTTCATGAAAAAAAAATGCTATCAAACTTAGTGAAAATTCTAGGTTAATTCTTTGGATCCCTTGGTGGGGCATTACATTTGGTATCAAAGCTTGAGTTTCTACATTGGGAGCTCTGGGTATTTTGGAACAACTGGAACACTAAACTATTAAGTGTATCTGTTCAACTTGAAACTAGGTGAACTGAAACAGAACTTGAACTGTTACTTGAATATTTTTCATACTTTAACACTTAGTTTCAAAACTGGAAATTTTACTTAAACCTAAACATAGAACTGAACTTAGTCTATTGCAACGTGTGATTGTAATAGTACTTTGTGTTGTTTTAGGATGGTATCTGGTACTAGGTCTTCTATTAGAGGTCGTGGTAGAGGCCATGGTCGTGGCAGAGCTATCAGTGTCCATGAGTCTGCCCATGAGGGATCAGCTCATGTAGAGAGCAGGGAAGAGCACTGTAGTAGGCAGCAGGAAGAGAGCCATAGAGAGGACCAAGCTGAGTCTGAAGAGGTTGGTTTGAGACAGATGATGCAGACTATTCTAGAACATCTACCTCCTATTCAAGAATAGCCCAAAGTGCACCAGACAGAACAAGAGCATAGACCCAGATCTAGAAGTCCTCGAAAGGATTATTAGAGGTCCATTTTGTCCACTCAGATGAAGGATCTTTCAAGATTCAAGGTTAAGCCTTTCAATGGGCAAGGTTCTGGTTATGTGGCTGAGCAGTGGCTTATTTCCCTCAACAAGATTTTTGCCATGCAGGAGTTCGACAACAATGTTAAGACTAGATTTGTGATCACTAATTTAGAGAATTTTGGGGCCACTTGGTGGACGATTGAGGAGAAGAAGCTAGGAATTGATATGAGCAGTGTTACATGGGAGCTATTCTTGGAAAATTTTTGTGAATGATTCCTACCAAAGGAATGGAAACAGCAAAGGGCTAATGAATTTCATAATCTCAGACAGTACACTTTGTTAGTGACTGAGTATGAGCATAAGTTTTATGAGCTCATGTCTTTTTCAAGGTTCAGTGAAAATTCAGCTCAGTTGACACAACATTTTATTAGGGGTTTGAATAACCGTATTATTGGGGGAGTTAAGGTATTTGAGCCAAAAACCCTCAAGGATGCGGTACATTGAGCTATCCTTGTTGAGAAAAGTGTCAACCTTGGTCAAGGTGGTTTTGTAGGAGCGCCAGTAGCATCAGGATCTAAAAGCAACTACAATTCAGGTGGTAATGATAAGTTTTCTTTCTCTAAGGGGAAATAGTATCAGCAGCAATCTCAGCAGACACAGCAACAGAAGGGCTCAAATTCTCAAGCTCAAGGTGGTGGCAAAGGTTCTAACACCAAAAAAAATCGCAATGCTCAACGCAATAAATAGAATCAGTCCAATCAGCCAGCTTAGAGTAGCCAGTCTTTTGTGAGCAGGAATAGTCGTCAGCAATCAAATGCACCACCTATGGGAAGAGGTTCTAGCAGAAATACAGAATGTTTTTCATGTGGTCAGATTGGACATTATGCAGCTCAATGTCCTCAGCAAGCACCTCAGTTTTTAGGACCTAGACCTACAGTTTTAGAGCCTACAGTTGGTGATGCAGGTAGAGCTCATAGAGTTTTTGCAGCAGTTGATCAACGTCAAGTAGATCATCAGGGAACAGTGGTTGAGACCACAGGTGCTATTTGAGGTATATCTCTTTTAGTATTGTTTGATTCAGGAGCTACAGATTCATTTATTTCACCATCTATAGTTTCTAAGTGTAAGCTAGATGCGGTGAAGCAAGATCATGGTTGGCAAGTGGAACTAGCCTCAGGTTTTAAGGTCTCCACAGATTCTATAGTTCATAAGTGTGAGCTTAGCTTAGGAAGCTTTGATACTACAGTGGATCTTTGAGTTATACCCCTTGGTTCCTATGATGTGGTTTTAGGCATGGACTGGCTTGGATTTCATAGAGCCAGTATAGATTGCAGGAAGAAGATTATTATGTGCCAAGATGACCAAAGGAATGATGTGCAGATAGTTGGGATACCGAGGCCTATATCTCTGCGGATGATTTCTGCTATGCAATTGAAGTGAAGTTTTCATAAGGGATGTCAGATATTTTTTGTTATGGTAAATGATCTTGATGAGGAAGATTCCATGAGGGAGACTTTAGATCACCCGATTTTGCAGGAGTACGTAGATGTTTTTCCTAGTGAGATTTCAGGCATGCCTCTGAAGAGGGACATTGACTTTAGTATTGATCTAGTTCCTGGAGCGGAACCTATCTCTAAAGCTCCTTATCGCATGACTACATAGGAATTGGGTGAGCTATGTCTTCAGCTAGAGGAACTTCTGGCCAAAGGGAGCATTCGACCTAGTGTATCACCATGGGGAGCCCCAGTGCTCTTTGTGAAGAAGAAAGACAGTTCTTTGCACCTTTGTATTGACTACAGACAGTTGAATAAGGTGACTATTAAGAATAGGTATCCCCTACCTAGGATTGATGACTTATTTGATCAAATCAAGGGAGCCATAGTATTCTCCAAGATTGATCTTAAGTCAGGATACCACCAACTTTGCATTAAGGAAGCAGATATTCACAAGACTGCTTTTTGAACTCGCTATGGGCATTATGAGTTCACAATGGTACCTTTTGGGTTGACTAATGCTCCATCGGTTTTCATGAGTTTGATAAATGGTGTGTTCCGATCTTATCTAGATAGGTTTGTACTTGTGTTTCTTGATGACATATTGATATATTCTAGGACTCAGAAGGAGCATGAGGAACACCTGCGGTTGGTATTGCAGTGTTTGAGAGACAATCAGCTTTATGCCAATGCAGCTAAGTGCGAATTCTTCAAATCGGAGATTCAGTATTTAGGGCATGTTATTTCAGGTGATGGGATTTCAGTGGATCCTGCAAAGATTCAGGTGATAATAGATTGGCCTACACCGACTAATGTGTTAGAGATTCGTAGTTTCATGGGTTTAGCCGATTATTATCGCAGATTTGTTCAAAACTTCTCTAGGATAGCACATCTCATCACTTCTCTTCAGAGGAAAGGAAAGAAGTTCATGTGAATAGAGAAATGTGAGGAAACTTTTTAGAAGCTCAAGGAGCTTTTGACTAGTGCACCGATTCTAGTCGTACCTGATCCAGAAGGTGATTTTATGGTGTGTACAGATGCTTCTCTTGAAGGAATTGGGGCAACGTTGATGCACAATGGACAGGTGATTGCGTATGAATCACGCAAGCTCAAGGATCATGAGTTAAATTATCCTACACATGATCTTGAGTTAGCAGTAGTAGTTCATGCTTTGACTACATGGAGACATTTCTTGTTGGGGCACAAATTTGAGCTACACAGTGATCATCGTAGTCTTCAGTACATTTTTACTCAGCCTAATTTGAATGCTTGCTAGAGGCAATGGATGGAGTTTCTATGTAAGTATGATTTTGAGGTTAAGTACATTCAAGGTAAGGAGAATGTGGTGGCGGATACTTTGAGTCATAGGAGACATGTGGTATTATCGATGACTCTTAGTGTGGATTTGAGGAGTCAGATTCTTCAAGAACTTCTTAAGGATTCCTAGTATCAGGAAGTGTGTAGAGAGATAGATTCAGGGAGATCTTTGGAAGGAAAGTTTGCAGGTTATGTTCGAGAATCAGATGGTCTTTTAAGACATCTAGGGAGGATATATGTGCCATTTTTAGATGAGCTTTGCACCTTGATACTGGCAGAAGCTCATCGTACACCTTACTCAGCACATCCAGGTGTCAAGAAGATGCATACTGATTTGAGACGTTTGTTCTTTTGGTCTGGGACGAAGCGAGATATTGCTGATTTTGTGGCTAGGTGCCTTGAGAGTCAGAGAGTTAAGGCAAAACATTGGCACCCAGCTGGACTTTTGCAGCCTAATCTCATTCTTTCTTGGAAGTGGGATATCATCTCCATGGATTTTATAGTAGGATTACCTATGACAGTTCGACATCATGATGCTATCATGGTCACCGTTGATTGATTGACTAAGGTGGTGCATTTTTCACTGATTAGGTCTTCCTACATAGCAGCTTCTATAGCTAATGTCTTTATGCGTGACATTGTGAGATTACATGGTATTCTTAGAAAGATCATTTCCAATAGGGATCCTGTATTCACATCTGCATTCTGGACATCGCTGCAGCATGAGCTTGGAGCACAATTAAACTTCAGTTTGGCATATCATCCAGAGACTGATGGTTAGACAGAGAGGGTGAATTAGGTTTTGGAGGATATGTTACGGATGTATGTGATGGATAGGCAAACACATTGGGAAGATTATCTCTACTTGGTGGAGTTTTCTTACAACAACAGGTATCATAGTTCTATTGGCATGACATCATTTCAGGCATTATATGGATGTCCTTGTCATACACCCTTGAGTTGGGATAGTCTTGAGGATCGCATCCTGTTGGGTCCTAAGATGCTTCATGATATGGAGCAACAGGTAGTGCGTATCCGTGAGCACTTGACTACGGTACAGGATAGGCAGAAGAAGTATGTCAATGCTCATAAGACTGATAAGCAGTTTGTTGTGGGAGATAAGGTTTTCTTGAGAGTGTGTCCGCGAAAGAGTCCAATCCGATACGGAAAGGGTTCTAAGCTAGCACCTTGCTTTGTGGGACCACTCAAGATTCTAGAGAGGATTGGCCTGATTGCTTACTGCCTTGCTCTACCGCCCAGCTTAGCTCGCATTCATGATGTTTTCCATGTTTCAGTGCTTCGACAGTATATTCCTGATATTGTACATGTTCTTGATTGGAATGCGTTGCAGGTAGAGGATGGGCAGCTGGCTTTGGAGCCAGTTCATATTCTAGAGCAGAGGGAGTTGACCCTCAGGGGTTGAACCATTGAGCAGGTAAGGGTCTAATGGGACCCTACTGATGATTCTTGAGATACTTGGGAGGATGCAGCTAGATTGAGGGAGTTATATCCCTACTTATTTGTAGGCTTCCAGGAGTAAGCCTAACCCAAGGGGGGGTGGATATAGTGCCTACCCTCGTTCACATCTTTTCTAGACATATTGTTGCTATTATTATCAGACTACGATGGACTAGTTTTATGTTGATGGATTAGTGGTATTATTTTGAGACTATCAGACATTATGTTATGAATTCAGAGGTTATGTGATGAGATCATTTAGACTTTACATTTCATGCATACATGATGATCATTATATTGTGTTCAGTTACTAATGATTAGTTAGATGGTTTATTATCTCATGTGTTTTATTATGGATACTTACCCGATACTTGCATATGTATGGTGTGCGTGTTTTCTTATTGTATGGCATTTCTGATGTGGTTAAGGAAGGGAGTCGTAGTCACCTGCTTAGTCGGGATCTGCACAATGCACCACTTCCTGTCATTGTCTATTTAGCTTAGCATTATATATATTGTATGTACATGCATAGTTTTTCTGCAGGTTGCAAGTACCGGGTATCGACTTTCCTGAATTGCTAGGATGAGCGTACCCTATTATACTATCTCAATGATAAGAGAAGGGAGATAAATTATCAAATCCAAATTCCAAACCTTTAAGCCAATTCTCCTAGTGAGGTAGGACAAGTATCTGGATATTTTACCCACCGAATGTGTCGGATGACATAATTCGTGATTTTTAACCCTTTAGACTGAGTTTGTGTGATTTGCTCTATGATGGGTTTTCATATTTTATCTTGGAGGTCTATGGTGAATTTTCTATTAATTAAGTCTTAATAAATAGATTTAATTAATAAATTAATTATTTGAGGAAATTAATATAAAATATCATGCTATTTGATATTTTGATTATAATTAAATAAATGAGAATTGATTGAGGAAAAAGAATTAAATAAAAGAAAATTAGGAAATTAAAATTAATAATAATAAATAAATAATAATAATAAAAGTTATAAGAATTAAAATGAAAGTTATAAATATTTAAATAGAAATTATATAAAAAGTGAATTGGAGTTATAAGCTTGCATGGGAGTTAATGCACTTTTCTATTTCTCAAGTGTCAACAACACGGGGGTTAGTGCATCAATTAAACACATGGTGTCTACAACCCTATGACTCATCTTGAAGGTTGGAAAAGAACCATGCTTAGTTGGTGACACCTTCCAGCTATTTCTAGAAGCATTCTAGATGTTTCTTGAAAGCTCTTTATATTCAGGCATTCATAGAAGCTTAGACATAGCGTTGGGAGTGCATTTGGAGCATTGGAGGACTTGAGAACTCTGAAGAAGGGAGGAGCTTGCTCTACGGGTTTTCTGAGGAAGAGCGTTATAGCATTAGAATCCAGGTAGATTCTTGTGATTTTACTTATGCTATTACCGCATCATGCATTCCCTGTCTTTTTCGTGTCTTCCATATGTCTTCTGAGGAATTTCATATTTTTATTGTATGCATTCTCTATGTGGGTAGTTTAATTTGTTTGAGAATTCTACATGCATAGATCTGAAAAGAACACGGGGCTAGGGTTTAAATTCATAGCCAAACCCATTAGATTATTTATTGGATAAATTTGAGATCAAAAGTTTATGGAAAAATTCTGAAAATTAAAATTTCTAAATAAACTGTTTATATTTTCGAATCTGCATACACATATACATATATATATATATATATATATACACAAATATATATTCTTATATATATATACATACATACATATGTATATATATACATATATGTATTTGTTTATTTAATAATTGAATGCCAAATCGCGATAAAAGTTTCATATTAATAAAATGCCATATCGCATGAAAATATTTTTATGAAAAACGTTATTAAAAAAAAGAAAAAAAAACATATGCACAGTGGAGATGGATGCCCGTGCACCCACGCTTGTTCAAAGCGGGGTATCTACGGTCGCAGGAACTACGACGTCAGCAGGTACCACGTACCCACTGCCGCCACAAGCCTTGCAACCGCAGGGTACCTACGTGCGTGCCGCGGCTTACATATTGTTTGTTGCAACGTTTGTTTATATAAAACATTGCATCCGCTTTTATAATGTTAGTTTTAAAACGTTTGCCATATTCGATTTGAATTGTTATAAAAATTTTGGCATTAATCGAATTTGTTAATTCGATTTTGTTTAATGGTAAAATAATTTATATATTCATATATGTATTTATATGTATATATTTTAATATAAATATAAATAAATAAATAAATATATATATATATATATATATATATATATATATATATATATATAAGTATGTATACAATATGTAAATATGATTATTAATAAATTTTTTTATAATTGTATAATTGATAATTGATTTATATCAAAGGCTCATGGTTTAAATTAATTATTTTATTAAGTATATTAAATTTGATTGTTAGATTGGTGGGAGGCGTTTGGATTAAAATTATAATTGAAGAATGGATTTGTATTCATTCAAAACGTATAAATGTTTCTCTAAGTTCTTTCTCTAAACTTGAAAACGTAAACCAAGACTTTTGCATTTAAATTCAAATTGTAAATTTAGCAAAACCAAAACATGTGTTTGCATTGTGTATTCTTTATGCTATTGTTTTGGGTTTTGGGTTGACTAGTGTTGACCAGTTATAGGACGTCTACTAGAGGCTTAGGAGCTATGTGATTGTGATGTCATGATGATGTTTTAATCTCGATCTTTATAAGCCCAACCATGGTTATGTGATGGAATGCCCTATGTATTGGATGTGATTACTGATTGTTATAGTTGAGATTGTTATGTATGAGACACTTGACTTAACCATTATTTTTGGTCATCGATCAGTTATCCTTAGTTATTTTTTAGTCACCATGGTGGGACTATGATGTGGATTTATTCTTGATGATGTCATGTTGTGACATGTTTGACTCAACTATTTTTGGAGTCTTTGATCAGTTTGATTGAGATATATTTTGGTTATTGAGAACCATTGGATACTTTGATTATCAATGATAGTTCAGTTGCCAATAGAGAGTTGTTGTGATCATGATTTTCTATGGATGTTTGTTCATGGAGATTTGATACTTTTATGCATATATGATGATTTTATTATAGATTATCTTTTGTGATTTTGAGATTTATGATTCCATGAGCATTAGGGTAGGATATCTGCATGTAATGTCAGGAAGTGGCTTGCAATGGGGCCCGGGGCCCTAAGAGGCTGCCAGGGTAACTCATTGTAAGTTGTATTAATAAGTGATAACATTCACAGCTAATACTAGCTGAATGGACCTAAAAAGATAAGTGTTTTGTTCTCGCCCATGCCTTGAGTGCTTGTACAGGCTAGGATGGGAGTAGTGAGAACGCATGATTGCGACCTTGCATTCTGTAGTATGCCTCGTCAGTATGAGAGGATACTAGTGGCCGCATGAGATCAGTATGGACCCGTGGAGTTTAGCTAATTGCCAGGGTAACTTGTACATGATAATTACGATGACACTTTCCTGCTTGTATAGTAGGTTCCTACATGTCATTGTGTTCCTTTGGGGATTAGATGTCAGATTTTGTGTTTGGAATCTTTGAGTTAGTTTACTTTTAGGATTCCTGGACTTATAGAGATTTATGCTATGTGGTTTCGATAACTTGTTTAGGACTCGAGATTATCTCCTCAGCACGGTGGGAGTGGACCACTTAGGTACCACGCGGTCGGATGGTAGTGTATTTTCCATTCTTATCATTTGAGATTCATTGAGACATCGTGGCTGATGCGTCCTTCATGATGGTGGATTTGTATCCTTTTCATTGATGATTAGCCTATGTTAGATGATGTTATCTTATGCTTTTATTTGCATGTTAGATTACTTTCTACATATGTTGTTATATATGTTAGGAGTGACATTCCTACTATGTTAGTACCGATGATCTCTTCGGTGATTTGGAATGTTACGCACGAAGGGATGGCTAGGATCCACGATGGTCTAATTATGCTATTAACGGTTGGGAGGAACCATGCACTTAGTTATTATGTTTGATCTTTATGATGGATGTATATGTCTTCTATGATGATGTATCATGTGTAACATGTGATTATCTTTACTTTGATGAATCATAGATTAGAATAGGATGATGTACCTTATTCTATGTATGTATATTCTTTGAGCTTGTCATACCTTGTGACATGTACAATGGATGATTGAGTAGTTGAAATGTAATGTATAAACATTGGACTTATCATTATTATTTCATGTGATTGTTGTACTAGATGGATTCATATATGGTAGATGTTTGTAGATGTAATTCAACATTAAGGGATCTTTAAAGAATGTAACTAGTTGTGTATGTTATGATTACTTTTAGATGGACATTGCTATTGCTTCCGTTATTATGCATAAATTATATGTGGTATTTACTTTCATGAAAAGAAAAAAAATGCTACCAAACTTAGTGAAAATTCTAGGTTAATTCTTTGGATCCCTTGGCGGGGCATTACATAAATAGACAAGAAAATGCACAATACTAGACTACATATTTTTATTAAAGACCTCTAAATTAGGATCTATGAAATATGTACTTCATTTTCCATTTGTAAAGTTATGAGGATTATCATCATTCCATTAATGGAAGAAAGTCATGGCATGGTTTGATAGTGTTGCACTCATGGCACTATTCGGACTTTATATGAGCCATTCATTTGTCATTTACTTTAAACCCTACATGGATTCCTATATCTATGCATTTACTCTTGGGGTGCGGTTGCTATAAGTGCAATCAACAATTTAACCTTCTCCAATCCCAATACCAAATAACCCCTACTATAGTTTATCTTCTTTAAATTTACATCTCTTTAATTTGTCTTTTCTAAGGTTGCTATAAGTGCAATCAACAATTTAACCTTCTCCAATCCCAATACCAAATAACCCCTACTATAGTTTATCTTCTTTAAATTTACATCTCTTTAATTTGTCTTTTCTAAAAAAAATATCGGCTTGTACCTCTTTCTGAAACAAGTGCTAGTATATATTATATATAAAAAAACATTTCACTCCCCACATGGCATGCGTGTACAAACAGATCACCAGAATATCCCTATCAGTTACCTATTTAACCTTAGCTAGTGATTATGATATTTGCGGTCCGGGATCAGTCAAATTGCTTAATAAGTACAGCACCATAATCATAATAATAATAATAATAATAACAATCGCCAGCCCACCCCCTACTGCAAGATGGTGGGATATACCTACACCAAATCAATACAATCAAAGTAATTGAAGACCATAGAATGTGAAGTATAACTGAAACGCAATACCTTCAATCTGCCCATCTGCTCGAGTTAAGACTGCAAATTAAATTGAAAAGCTGCAAAGAGGCTCGTTGTCTACTACAACACAACAGAGCAATGGAGATCTCTGAATCTCCGAACAATAGGTACTGGTTTTCTTTTTTTCCTTTTTCCGTTTGTTTCATTATAACGTTTTTCTTTAATGACATTAAACCCTAGAAAATGTGAAATTCAGATGGTGGAAGGAGGAGACGGTGGCGGTGGTAACAGGGGCGAACAAGGGAATTGGGTATGCAATTGTGCATCAATTGGCAGAGCATGGGATTTGTGTGATATTAACTGCAAGAGATGAAGAAAGAGGTATGGCTGCAACCAAGGCTCTTAATGAACAAGGGTTTCATAATGTTGTGTTCCATCAGCTGGATGTGCATGATGAGAAGAGTATCCATACATTGGCCAATTGGGTGAAACAGAAATATGGGAAGCTGGATATACTGGTAATTTATTATATTGCCCTTTTCTGCAGCATTTACTTATCAGCTCCTTTTTAAAATTATTTGTAATCTGTTCTGTAGCAGTATTGCTATTTTTTCCATTACGATCCTCTCCGTTGATACCCTTTTTACAGATCAGATTCCTTATGAACAAGGATTGTTCTGTCTGAAACTAGGGCAAAGTTAGTTATCTTAATATTTAATTGAGTAGGATGTAAACATGGTCTTAGAAGCAGCATAGAAAATGGAGGATTGTTAAAGAAGAAAGATGCTTTTGAATAGTTTTAATAATAGTAATTAAGATGAATTTATTTTCTAATTTTGACATTTTTATGTAGAAGTCTTCTTTCCTTTTGGTCTTCCTTCTATCTTTTAAGTTCATGTTTGTATCTCTCTGCTTCACTTTCTTCTTTCTGATTCAAGATATCAAGATATAAAATATATACAATGAATCTAAAATCAATCTTATTTTAACACGGATTATAGAAAACAAATCTGTTGTATCTGTCTTTTGAAATTATTTGAAGGTTTTTCTTGAGATCTAAATCCTGTTAAATTATTTCAAATTACATCTAATTTAAGTTATTTTAATTATCTCCTTATATAAAGGTCTCGTTTCTTTTCTTGTTTTCTTGGCCTTCCTGCCCCTTATTTCTTAAAGTGAAGAGCATATATGCATCCTATTCCTTCTCTTTCCTCTCTCTGATGAGAAACATCAATAATAAAATAAAAACATAAAGACAGTCTTATTTCAATATGAACCATGGAAAACTATTAAATAATTAAAGTAATTGGTTGTATTTGTGTTTTGAATTTAATGTAAGACATTTTGTCATATCCAAATACTTATTAGGTTATTCCATATTAATGTAATAAGGGTTATTCTAACAAACATTAATTGAACATCTGATTTTTTTTCTTTGTATTTAAATATCTAGCTCTTTGATTTTTAGTCCTTTCTTTTCCCTCCTTAAGACTGTGTCTGCAGCCCCATTCCTTCATTTTCCTCTTCTTGGTCTGAAATATACATATAAAAACATCCACAACAGATCTAGAAACAATCTTCTTGGTCTGAAATATACATATAAAAACATTCACAACAGATCTCGAAACAATCTTATTTCAAGATGTAACAGGGAAAATTAATATCTACTAAAAACCTGATTGTACTTGTCTTTCTAATTTATTTTAAGAGTTTCTTCACATCTAATACTTACTAAATTCTTTCAGATGAATTTTTATTTCTAATTTTTTTTTTTAATTCAGAACTGTGTTAGGTGATTTATTTCTAATTTTTTTCAATTCAGAACTGTGTTAGGTGATATCTGATGCTACTTTATTTTTCTTTTTCCCAATTTAAAACATCAATGTAAATTATGCATAGCAAGTTTAAAAGCACTATGATTTCAGCATAAACTATGGAAACTATAATGCCAACCATTGTAATATTATTTATTCCTAAATATCAAATAAGTTTTAACTGTCGGCTTTTTGTAGCTAACTACAACAGTCCATTCCCGGTTCAGATTATTCCTCTTTTAGTCCACTTGGAATATCATGGTATTGCTGATCAACCCTGAAAATACAGGTGAATAATGCTGCAGTAGCAGGGCTTGAAATAGATTATGATATTGCCAAGGCCAACAAAAGTAATCCCATCATGTTATTTGTAAGTACCTTTAGTTAACTGATTTATTTTCATGCATTTTGAGATCCTTTTATTAACACTTTACCCTGTTCGAAAAAGACCTCTCCTGAAAGAACAGTGGAAGGAATATCTGAGTCATATGAAAAGGCAAAGGAGTGCATTGAGATTAACTATTATGGCACTAAAAAAATGGTGGAAGCTTTTCTTTCTCTTATGAAACATGCCAGTGAAGGTGGTGGTAGAATTGTAAATGTATCTTCTCGTGCCGGGGTCCTAGAGGTACGTAAATTCTAAATCAAAGTATTATTTTTAAGTATGTGTCATATCTTATTTACAAATTTCTGTGTGTCTGATATTTATTACAGTACATTCCAAGTGAGGCTCTTAGACAGCAGCTGAGCAACCTCAAAGATTTGACAGAGGATAGAATAGATGCATTCCTCCAAGAGTATCTGAAGGATTTTGAACATGGACTGTTGAAAAGCAATGGTTGGCCTGTTAAACATTCAGCTTACTTCATTTCTAAGGCTGCTGTTAATGCTTACACTCGTCTTCTGGCTCTCCAGCATCCTGATTTCTATGTGAATTGTGTTCATCCGGGATTTATAAGCACTGATATAAATTTAAATGCGGGAACACTTTCAACTGATGAAGGAGCAAAAGGCCCTGTTATGCTAGCCCTTCTTCCTAAAGGCTCGCCTTCTGGTCAATATTATAATCAAACAAAAATAGCTAGCTTTGATGTCTTACCTAAGGTAGAGAGTCTATAGCTTAGAAACTGTTTTTCTTTTTCTTTTTAATCTATAGGTTGTCACCAGGCGAGCTGGGGCAAGACTAGCAGAAAGAGTGCATATTAGAAATTGTTAATACCTACAAATTATGTTTAATGTTTTACTACTTTCAACAACTCCTACTACTTTGTAAAACTGTAAGTTTGTCTGTCCACTATTAATGAAATAGCTATATGTTCAGGGTAAAACATAATTTTTATTTTTTAGAATAATTTAATCTATGAACTGAAATTGTTTATAGTAAATCATTTAAAATACTTTCTTTTTATATTAGAAATTTATTTTCTTATCATTATAATAATTAATAAAAATGTTAATTTATGTAAATATCTTTAAAATGATTTTTAATTTGAAACTTAAATCTTAATATTAATCTCAACTTTATATCATTTTCAGTTATATACAGATCCCAATTAACTTCTAACAAGTTAATTAAAAATAAAAGCTCAGTTCATTACAAATATATTTTACTAGTTAAAAAAGCTCAATTTCATTACAAATATTTTATTGTACATCGAGCCCCATTTAAAATGGGCTTGAATATTGATTCTTCGGCATAAATAGCTTGAGGCTTCCCTTAATCACATTATAACAAATTAAAGGGAGAAGATCGGCAAACTATTATTTTTCTGGGAACACGTAGCTTTCAGAGTCATTTACACAGCCCCTTACGAACTGCATTGTGGGCTTAACATGGGTGTTC
Organism: Cupressus sempervirens; assembly: GCA_028749045.1. Taxonomy (NCBI): domain Eukaryota; kingdom Viridiplantae; phylum Streptophyta; class Pinopsida; order Cupressales; family Cupressaceae; genus Cupressus; species Cupressus sempervirens. The sequence goes on along the minus strand of CM053792.1, from coordinate 686,807,501 downwards.
TCAACATTTATTTCTCCATTTGCGTTTAAACTACCTCTACACTACGTTGGTAATGGCTTTCATCATAATTGTGTACTGGTTTTTTCCTATGGTATATTTGGAGGCCTTTTAAGTGGCTGTTAAACATTCATATTGACATTGTATTTGTCTGCTAGATTTAAACATATGGAATGGTGTTGTCTTTTTAAGACCACAATCATAATATGAGATTTCTTTAATTCAAAATTGATTAGTGAAGATAAATAGGTCTTGAATTGATCTAGTGTATAATTTTTTTTAATATAGTATCAGTTCATTTCTACAATTCATGTTTGTGCATTTCTACGATTCATGTTTATATAAATTCTATTGTGGGAGAAATTTTTTTTAACCAATTTTATGGATCGTGTTCCTTCATCTATCATGAAGACAAAAGAGAGTTTGAGGAGATGAATCATATGGTATCAAAACCTAGACTTCTAGAAATGAAACAAGCACATTGAGATTATTTTTATATATCATATTATAAGGGGGAATTAAACCCATGAAAATCAAATTAAGTATCAAAGTAGCAATTTCAAAACATTTTCACAAAATCACTCACTAGAGATAGATTTGAGGGCCCCAAAATTAGTTTGGGCAACATCTCTAAATCCTACATAAGTAACTTGAGAATTCATGTCCAACAAGCTATCAACAACTTTGAATTTCATATTTTTAGCTTTATAATTACAAAATGAGCATGATAGAAGCTCAATTATAAGAGAGGGTGTCCAAATGTATTAACTCCTAAGCCTCTCAAACAATAAGCTTGTACAAATGTTTTTAAAATTGTTAGTGTAAATAATTAATTATTATTACACTATACTTAAGTTTACAGAGGTTAATGCATTATTTTATTATTTATTAGTTAGACACCTAGGAGTATGCGTACTCATATGAGTTGTCTTGTGGACAATACAAGAGTTAGCAACTCTAATTTAACACATGGTGTCTACAGTGTAGGAGTTTGCATAATCAATTGAGTTGTCATATAGACAATACAGTTGTTTGCACTCTAATTAAGCACATGGTGTCTAAAACATCTTTTTATGTGACACACCTATGTAAGCTTATCCTCTCATCATCATACTAATTTCTGTGTTCAATAGAGGATAACAAATATATTCAAATGATCATATTTTGCTCTAATTTTGTAATATGTTATAGTTGACATGTATAACTAGTGGAATTATTTTATTTTATTTTTTCATTTTCAATGTATATGTTTTCAACTATAAGTGTTCAAAGTCGAACTTATCAAAAATTGACAACTTTATTTTCTCATCAAACTTTTTCTATCAAATCAATACTTTTTTGGAAAAAAAATACATATTCTTGATGAGGACTCTCCCCTTTAGAGGCACATATAAAATTTTAATTTTTTTGAACATTATTTAGTATTTTTTTTGAAGTGACATCTTCTTGAATCTTAAAATACCTACTTGTAATATTTTAAAATTATAACATATTATAACTACTCAAAATGCGAACAACATAGTTGGGCATTAGAAAATTGCTGAAAGAACATCACTTTGATAGGTTATTCATGTAAGCACCGCAAGGTGTGTGGCTCTGCATGCATCACTCCGCATGCATTCAACCCTACTCTTCAAATAATCCCCTACCCCTATTCACATGCTATGGAGAAATAAGCCTTGGAAGTGAGCAGTTTTTGGAAACTATAGTTTTTTCTTGTGTGGCTACCACAAAGGATGCCACATAGACAGTTACAGTCAAAACCCTTTCGGTCATAACCATTTTGGCCATAACCCTTTCAGTCATAACCTAGGCCGACTCAACACAATCTCTAGTGGTCACATGGCGGCTTCATATAAAATAAATAAATAAATAATTCATAATTTAGAAATACTTGATGAAAAATAAAGCATTTTTTGGGGAGAAAAATATTCTTTAAAGCATTTTTTGTCAATTTTTTCATAGAGTTGAAAGACAATTATGAAGGATCATTGTCAAGGTATATTTTCTTCATCACAATATTTTTGTACTTTAAATTGAAGTGTTTTGAATTGTATTTACTAAAATCTAAATTGAAACATTTTTTTGTACATCAAAGCATTTAATGGGTCATAAAAAGGGTAGATCAAGGAAATATGATAAAATAAGAGATGAGAAAATAAAAGGTCATACAAAACGTAATCAAAATCAACCTTTTAAAATTCATGAAGAGGATGAGATTCATGAAGAGGATGTGATTCAAGAAGAGGAACAAATTGGTAGTACTAATGATAGAAACACATTATTAGGCATAGGAAATTTGATGGATATGGATGAGGAGCTACTTTTTAGTCAAATTCCATCTAAGGATATGGTATCTAATAACACTATTAAAAAGCATTGCAAAGACAAATTTATAGTTGTACAAAGTAGTATTTCATTAAATAGTGGACATATAATGTATCAAAAATAAATGAAAAGATTGTGGAGATTTAAACTACATGTTGAGAATATTAATGAATCAACACCAGTTTCATGGATGAGACATGAATATAAGACATACCAAACTAAGTTAGGAGATGAATCTAAAATAATTGTATTGAAGGAGAGTGAATTGTGGTATGACGGGTTTATGAACAAATTTTGTCCATTGATATATTCACATATCCAACATTATCGTGGTGCACAATGGCAAGCTAAATAGTTTTGTGAATCAAAAAATTTGTTTTCCACTTGGTTGTATTATTTTAGTTGTAGGTTTCTCTAAGAACTCTACATTTTCACCTCAAATAGAGCTTCAAGGTCAATATTGTCATTCTAAACAAGTTGCAATATTGTGCAAGTGACCTATAGACATGTATGATTTGATGTGTATGAGATAGAAAGTTTGTACCAAACTGGGTGCATTATCATCAAGGAGGTTCATTTCTATATCAATTATGATAGAGTTCATGATAGGAGTTATGTGGCTCATTTTTTTTGCAATGTTCTATGAAGATCTTAGAAATCATGGAATAAATGTTTCAGAGCACTAATTTGGTTTGATAGTTGTACAAGTTAGTGTACATGCATGTATGTATTTTTTTAAAACTTTATTTAACTTAAATATGTATGTGTATATGTATTTCAATTTGATATATATATATATATATATATATATATATATATATATATATTATAGCTCATTTCATGTTCTCAGGATAATTTAAATCTACAAAAACACTTAATTGGTTAGTCATGCAACATGCTAGAAGTAATGTTAGGATTTTGTGGAACTTCTTTGAAAGTGGACATGTAAAAGGAGATCATGATGGATTAGGAGCATGTATAATTGTGAACTTTGACAACATGAATTTGTAGGTACATGTGCATTTAGTCAGTTTAATACTTATATATATCTTCTCTCTAGATCTAGACATTTTCAAGTTAAATTTAAAATTATTATATAGAACCATCATATATATGCATGTGTATTATACATATAAGTAATATGATAGATAGTGCAAATCAAATTGTTGAATGGTGCAAGGTTCATTTTGCTAGTCAAGACACTAAACACAACAAGCACTATTTTTGGGAAGTGAAAGGTAATTTATATATATTTAGTGTATTCATCAAATTCAAGTTTTTAATTATATTTATCTTAAAATGTGACAATTATTTTTCATATTTGTAATAGATATAGATAGATTCAATCTTTACAATTGTCAAGTAATTCCTAGTATTAGAAGTTTACATCAAGTGACGACTACAAGACACCACAAACCTCCATTGATTAAAGCAACAGAAACATCATGTTTTTGTGTTGACTGCATTAAGAACAATCCAATGAGTGAATATGAGAATATTTCAAAAGGATATGTTTCACATTGGAATTTGAAGTCGATAGTTAGACATCTTCCTTTTGAAGATGTTGAAGTTGACATTGACATTAATGATCCTATATATTCGCCCAATTATGAGTGCATTTGTGATTTAGTTGCCATAGGTTTGTGCATATATGTATATGTTCATTAAAATATCAATTTATATATAAATAATTTTGATCACTTAAAATAAATGTACTTCTATTTTTATGTACATGTTCAGGAGACATTTTTGTTGTCGAAGCATTAGTAGATAATGCAAAAAATGTAGACTATTATATTCTAGGATGTACAAAAGAGGAACACAAGTTTCTAGAAGGAACTATAGATTCTAATGGACAATCATATCCAATTGGTTTAGCTATCGTTGTAGGCACATATTATCAACATACAAGGGAAAATAGAAGTTGTATTGAATTTATTGAATACATGCGTAGAGAGAAAACTTTAAATTACAATAACCATGTTATAGTGACAAAGTTACAATTTGAGGCAATACGAAGAAGAGGATGTTGCAAAAATCAAATGTGGAAACTCTCTATTGAAGAACATAAAAAATTCTAGAGATAATAAAAAATAGAGAGGATCCTAACAATACAATGTTTGTCGAGCTCTAGAAGCTAAACAATGTAGCTCTCATACTTTTGTATTTAATGTACATTGGGTTTTGGACATACATGTTTTATAAATGTATACATTGGATTATGAATCCTGGATACGCTAAATTATGTGTGTTGTTATTTATATTTTGATGATTCAAAGGTTAGATATTAAATTTATGCTTCAAGTTATTATTTATGCTTTGATCTATGTCTTTATGTATGTTCTTACATATATCCCCAAGTAATATATACCCTTGGGACCTCCCCTTAAGACATGTACTTGGTAGATATGATCTTATGATTATGTGTTCTTATGTATATTAGATTGTGTATGATTATATGTTCATATAATGTATGATTATATATGTTCTTATAATGTAAGATTATATGTTCTTATATATATTCAAGATGTTATTTATGCTTTAACCTATGCTTTGATCTATGTTCTTATTTATGTTTTATGACCTCCCCTTAAGACATCTCCTTAAGACACCCCCTTAGGAAATCCCCTTAGGACTTCCCTTAAGACATCCCCTTAGGACCTCCCCTTAAGACATCTTGTTAAGACATCCCCTTAGGACCTCCCCTTAAGACATCTTGTTAAGACATCCCCTTAGGATCTCCCCTTAAGACATACTCTTAGGACCTCCCCTTAAGACATCCCCTTAGGACCTCCCCTTAAGGCATCCTCAAGTAAGATAACCTCTTCTAGGACCTCCCCTTAAGAGATTTTTTGTGTGTGCATTAGATAGTTTGATGTATATATGTGTTTTGAAAGATGTTATTTTTATGTATGTTTCTATGTATTCTTTCTAGTGATTAAATGATTCCATGTGTTCTTTAGTGTATTTTTTATGTTCTTAATTCATTGTTGGCCATTTTTTCCTCCATTCAGTCCATTGCTAATATCCAATTGGAGATACCTTCAATGGGTTATTTTTCTTGCAGTGGGTCATCACGCTAAAGTTGGCAGCTAACATTTCATGTTAGCTTGGTCCCTTCCTTGACTGAGTTAACTTCGTTTGTTCATTTGCCAAGCTACAGTTTATTTTTTTAATTGAGTTAGTTCACTTTCCCCTTGGTTTTGATTTTCTATGAGATCTGACAACTCTTGTATTTTCATGAGCTATCTGCCCATCTTCTTGAAAGTGTGACATGCTGCTATGGATCACCATTCCAATGTTTCCTTATACCACAATATTTTTTTGATGCTCCAGAGCCTAGAATTATGTGAAATATTACCACATGTTTCTATTCCAATGTTTCTTCATACTGTAGAGTCTCCATGAGGTTTCAAGGTCCATAATTGTGCCAAGTGGTCAAGGGTCCCATCTTCGATTCTTGTTTTTAACACAACATGAATTGCACAGATTGATGACAGAGATTCAACAAAAGATTATAAGATCATCGTTTAATCTGTCAAATGATAAGGCATGAGATGTTGTTGTGTGTCAACATTCTAGTGTTTCCTCACACTATCTTGTTCCTTCAATGCTTTGAAGCCTAGAATTGTGTCACACTACCACGCATCACCATTCTAGTATTTCTTCACTCCATAGAGTCTTTGCAAGGATATGAAGCCCAAAATTGCACAACAACCATTGGATCTAGCTCATCTTGGAGTCTCCTCACTACATCTCAACCATCCACTAGAGATAAATCTCATTTTGATTGATGATAACATTTTAATCTCTCATTGAGGGAGATTCTCTTGCATCTTAGTTGTCCATCTCAAGGGGAAGATTTGCATTGACAGTGGCGACTTAATCTCTCATTTGGGAGATTTCACATGACATATGGGCCATTTATTTCAATGGAGGATCTATATTGACGACAAACATTTATTTTTAGAGAAAATAAATTTCCCCACCAGTCGACCTTGCATGTTGTAGGAAAATAACATGTCATGTTATCCTTCCCTATAATTTTCTTTGTTGATGACACATCATAAGACCAATTATTCAATGCCCATTGACTTCTCAAGCCTTGTTTGCATGACGCCAATGCACTCCATAACTCTTTACTGCATGAAATGATCAAATCTTTGGTGATTGGATCTCTTTTATGGTTGGGTGCATTGAATTAGGTTTCTTCCTATCATTTCATGGGAAGATTGCACTTCATGATCAAATTTCATTCTGACTCTCAATTATTGCTTTCCTTTGTAGTTCAACTCCATATTGGATGGGGTTTGAACTCCAAGTTAGATCACAATTATGCCTAAACTCTTTGAAAGGTAGTTGTAAATATGTTTTCAGGGTTCTTCTCTATTTGTATTTTGTAGCATCATTATGCTTTGAAATTTTTTCCTTCAATTAATAAAATCTATGTTTCTTACCTATCTTGCCACTTATTAACTTGTGTATGTTTATTGTCTTGCAGTGAATGTTTATTTTCTAGTTTTCTTGATTCATATGTTGTGTTAATTTTTCTAGCAGTTGCTACATAGTGAAATATCTTTCAACACTTCAATCAGCTCCAAACCTACATGTGGTCCCTTAGGAAGTAGAATAGATTTAAGATTAGTGTGTTTTGGGTTTTCATTGATGTTTTGTGTAGTCATAGGCAGATATTGTAACCAAAATTCTATTTGGTGCATCACAACCTCTCCCTTTTTGCAATTTCTTTTTGTTCTCCTTCTCCCTTTATCTCTCAAGTAGTAGTTTAGGTGCATCCTAATAGTAAGGAAGTCAACCTTCTTTGGAGATTTAGCCTTAGAGCGCAAGTGCCACACTTGAAGATTGTTTCCATGTTACACAAGGTCACTTGAGGGTCATGCATCAAGAATGGGTGCACATTTTTGTATTAATAGTTTTTGGCATGCCTTGTGGGACACCATTCAGTCTTATTAAGAAGTCTAGTGGTTTGCTGGTGTCAAATTAAGGACTTTAACTTCTATGCTGAGAGGATAATGCTACTCTTAGCATTCTATCCTTCAAGAGGCTTACATTCAAGCACATGGTGACTCCATCTCTACATCTTGGTTTCTAGACCAAAAGTGTTGTAGTTCATGCCCAAGGTTCAAACAAGGGCATCTTCTAGAAGTAATTTTTAGTTTACTGAGCTTTCATTTTCAAATCCTAGAAGAAAAAGAAGTAGACTTTCTCTATCACCAATTAATAGTTTAGCAGTAGCACATAAACCTCCTAGATCTCTTTCTACTCCCCCAATTGATAGATCATGACCTAAGGCACCATCATTTCATTTGAATAGATCATTATTTCACATGTCCCTCCCTAGAAATTAGGGGTTTTCTACCTTTAATGGTGGTAACCCACTCATATTGTCTCAAAGACATGATATACCAATAGTTGCACTTAAAAGTATACCAGGCTTCACTGGTGAAACCTCCATTTGCTCCATATAACATATTCAATAAATTTCAAATGTCTATAATATTCATGGTATCATAGAGGATGATGTTGTTGTTAGACTTTTAGCTTCAACATTAAAAGATAAGGCCTTACAATGGTATAGATTATTACCACACAAGTCCATCAATAACTAGAATGAGTTGGGTAAAAAGTTGTGCAAATATTTTGAAGACAATAGTGGCAATTTCTCACTTTTGGAGCAGTTGAACACAATTAAGAGAACACCCCATGAGTGCATGGCTGATTTTAACTATAGATTCTAGAAAAAATGAGACATAATTCTTGTTGTAGTGAAGCCTCTTCCTGGCTTTCTTGCATTACATTAGATCTTTTGATAGTGAAATCACATCTACACTACACATAATGGGAGGAGATACTCTACTTGTTGCATATGACTTTGCTATAAGAGCAAGAAATAATTTGATTCAAAGTGGAAAATTGGCTCCAACGCCTCCATCGCCTCTATTTCTAGATATGACTATGCATCAACTTGCAGTGGCTCTTGTTCTAGTTGCATCTACAAGTTAGCCACTTATTGTTGATCCAATAGCTTCTACATCTTCTAACAAGATAGAAAAACTCATAGCCATGGTCTGGGTTATGATGTAAAGTATAGGTACAATTAGATATCACAACTTTGATACGGATAGGAAGTTTCAGGATCAAAGCTTGGAGACAAAGTTTATTAAACATGCTATTGGTCAGTAAAATTTGTTAATTTGAACCCTTGGAAATGAGATGACAACTCTCAAAGGATAACAATCTCAAATTATTAGGTACCCTCATCCTTACAATTAGAATTTATAGTCAAATAGGCCAACACATCAAAGACAAGCTCAATGGATCCAAAATAAATGTTTCAATAATGTGCCCCATACAGCCCCAAATTAGACCCAAGCACTTGTTCATCAAAATAATTTTGTTCATGAACAACAAGGATACACACATGGTTATCAATATGATGAGAAAGGTGCATTTTCTTAGGCTTTGACTATGTAGGAGGGACCAAGAACATTAGGACACTAGTATGGTGCAAATCAGCCCAATGTTAGATATCAAGCTCAAACACATGGAAATGATTCTTATGCCATTTTGGTAAGGGGGATTTTGGTGGTAGAAGTCAAGAGAACAATAGTGTTGCAGCCATCCATGCACAACTCTACAAGGAGGAATATCAAAGTAAGAAAATAAAGCCACCTCCTTTTTATATCCCTTTAATCATAGGAGATAAAATAGTTCATAGTTGCATGAAAGACTCTTGTGCTAGCACATTGGTCATGCCTAAGAGGGTTGCTGCAAAGCTAGGCATAAAGCATGAGCCTATGACTAAAGGGGTAACTTAGCTAGATGGAAGTTCTTGTAGAATAGTAGGGATATTCAAAGATTTAAAAGTGAGCCTACATGCATGTCTTGGCTACACTATTTTGCAAGATATATCTGTTATAGACCTACCTACACACTCTATCATTTCCTTATCTAGAGAAATTACTGCTAAAAATAGTGGTGGATATATTGTTGCTGATTGGTCTTTCATGTTTTTTAGAACTAGAAATGGCACAAAGACCTCCATTATAGAAGAGTCATTTAGTACTAATCATATAAAGTCTTACACAACTAGTCCTAAAAATATGAATTGTACTCTCTTTGACAAGGAGGAAGACTACTTGGATCCATTCATGCATATGGATGAGGTTGAGCCAAGAGTCTATGTTATCCATGAGCAAGATGTTGTCATCCCAAATCTGATCCAAGGTGTGAAAGAGTAGCAGGGACAAAAACAATTTGGTGCACAAGGAGGATGAGATGATAGCTGACCCTTTCAATGAGTTCCCTACCTCTACTACAGAAAATGAAGAAGTCCTACCTAGGTCAACTTTAGTTGAGGCTTTTGAGAAACAAGAACAAATAGATCAGCTAGAAGGAATGTGGTTCTCTTAAGAGACCAATGATGACATTTTGGTCTTCAAGGATATAAAGAATGATTTAATTCATCAAAATGATAGGTATGATCAATAGGGAGATCTGCCTTTTATATTTGGTACATGTGAAATGTTGTATTGTAGCCTACCATTTAATGGTGGGAGGATGATGCTTGAACATGTCAAACATTCCAAGGTAAAGAAGAAAGGAAGTTACTTCAACAAGCCAGTCGATGGCTTTGTTTGTTTTTTTAGTCTTGTAAATTCCAATACATCTTAGACTAGGTTTTTTTTCTCCTTTCCAAGAAGTGCACAAGGACATATATTCCCTCTTGGATATAGCTTTTTTTTGTATTTTTTCTAGTTGTAGAGGCAGGTTTTTATGAAGTTGTAGGTGGAATGGTGTCTTTTTCTCTTTTGGTGACTCCATGCCCAATGGATTTCTTAAGGCCACTGATCCATGCTTAGCAAGAAAGAATCCCCTCTGAGTCACAAAGAATGTTGGCCAATTTTGCCCCCCATTCAGCCCATTGTTGATATCTCATTAGAAAGACCTTCAATAGATTATTTTTCTTATAATGGGTCATTGCACTAAAATTGGTGGCTAACATTTCATGTTATCTCGGTCCCTTCTTTGACCAAGTTTGTTCTTTTACCAAGATATAATTTGTGCTTTTGACTGAGTTAGCTCAACTTTCCTTTGGTCAAGCTAACTGGCTACGAGATTTGATGGTTCTCATATTTTCACAAGCTATCTATCCATCTTGAAAATTCAAGATGTTGCCATGTGTTACCATTCTAATGTTTCCACATATTACAATATTTCTTTGATGATCCAAAGCCCAAAATTGTGTGAGATGTTGCCATGGGTCTCCATTCTAGAGTTTCTTCATACTGCAGAGTCTCTATGAGTTTTTGAGGTCTAAAATTGCATGACAACCATTGGATTTGGCTCATCTTGGAGTCTCCTCACTACATCTTAGTTGTCCACTAGATATAAAGCTCATCTTGATCAATGGTTTCATTTTAATCTCTCATTGAAGGAGATTCTCTTGCATCTTGGTCGTCCATCTCAAGGGGAAGATCTACATCAACGGTGATGAATTAATCTCTCATTGGGGATATTTCCTATAGCATCTAGGTCATTCATTTCAATGGAGGATCTATATCGATGACCAACATTTAATTTTGGGGAAAATAGATCCCCCCATGGTTAATCTTGCATGTTGTGGGTAGATAACATGTCCTATTATCCTTCCCCATAGTTTTCTTTGTCCATGACACATTATCAAGGCCAATTCTTCAATTCCCAATGACTTCTCGGGCCTTGTTTGCATAATACCAATGCAATCCATTCCTATTTAATGCATGAAATGATCAAATATTTGGTGATTGGATCTCTTTTATAGTTGCATGCATTGATTTAGGTTTCTTCCTCTTACTTCATGGGAAGATTGCACTTCATGATCAGATTTCATTTTGGTTCTTAGTAATTTCTCTCCTCTATAACTCAACTCCATCTTGGTTGGGGTTTGAACTTCAAGTTAGATCAGAGTTATGAGTGAACTCTTTAATAGGTAGTTGTAAATATGTTTTAAGGTTTCTTCTATGTTTGTATTTTGTAGTAGCATTATGCTCAACAATTTTTGACTTCCATTAATGAAATCTTTATTTGTTACCTATCTTTCCATTCATTAACTTGTGCATGTTTATTTCTTGGTAGTGAGTGTTTCTTTTCTATTTTTCTTGATTCATATGTTGTGTTAAGTCTACTAGCAGTTTCTTCATAGTGAAATATATTTCCCTTCAACACTTCAATTAGCTCCAAACCTGCATGCAGTCCCTTGGGAAGTAGAATATAGTTAAGATTAGTTTTTTTGGATTTTTAGTGATGTTTCCTGAGGTCATAGGAAGAGATTGTAACCACAATTGTATTTGGTGCATCACCCCCCTTTCCCTTTTTAAAATATCTTTTTGTTCTCCTTCTCCCTTTTCCTCTCAAGTAGTAGGTTAGGTGCATCCTGATAGCAAGGAAGTTAGCCTTCTCCAAAGATTTAGCCTTAGAGCATAAGTCCCACACTTGGAGGTTTTTTCCATGTTACACATGGTCACTTAGGGTCACACCTCAAGTAGGGGTGTAGACTTTTGTGTCAACAATTATATAATGTACATTGTTTATGTTTTTACATGTGTGTTCTTATGTACATATTCTTTAATGATTGAATAATTTTATTTTTTGGTTAATGAACCATTTATTCTTTAACCTACATGCTTTAATCCACATTCTTATGTATGTTTTAGGACCTTCCCTTAAGACATGCAATTTTATTGTTCATTAAAATTATATTAAGGAATCACCCAAATATACCCCCTTAAGAGATGTGATTTGATGATAACATGCAAATTATTATATGTGATTTAAGGAAAATATGAGTTAATCAACATCAATAACATGTACATGACATGAACATAAACATAGATATAAATATGAATATTGAAAACATACATATTGATGCATCAACTTTTGGGAGTTATAACTTTTGACTTAGATGTGAGTTTTGGTTGAAATTTTATAGGCAATTGTGTGAGGAGTTATTTGGATTGTTGATTGAGCCAAGCTTGATAGGTGGCCATTTTGACATTTTTTTGGGAGCCTAAAATTTCATCTTGACCTTTCACATTGGGTTTTTGTATTTTTTTCTAGTTTTTTAGAAAGTTGTTTTTTGTAATAAATCCAAAATCATATTCTTGATTTTGTGGATTAGTTGACAATTCATCTTGGCTTAGTTGGGGGCTTTTCTTGGGAAAAATTAGGATTCATAGGATGTGTTTTGGAAATTATCAAAAATGGAAAATTCTATTTTTTCTAGCAATCTGTGAAATATGGTAATTTTTAGAATTGTAATTTAAGTAGACATTTTCTTTCATTGTAAGTAGAGTAGAGTTGGAGAAGTTTAATGAAGAATCTAGTATTTTTAAAAGCTGTGTTGTGTTAATATTTTCTGAGTATTATTTTGAAAGGGGCTTGGGCTACATAATTTTCTATCAAAGTAGGAAGATGGTTGGGAGAGAAAGAGGAAGAGGAAGAGGAGGTGTCACTCCAATGCAAAGATTCATGTTGGATATGTAGAGGTAGATTGAATGACTAAATTGGAGAATGGATAATTAAGGAATACTAGTAGCACAAGGAGAGGATGAATCAAATGAAGAGGGAAATCGAAGAGGTGTTAATCAATATGAAGAAAATGAAGAAGAACCCTTGGAAGAGTTGAGCTACATAGATAGCATGCAATTGGGCATCAGAATAAAAAAAATGAAGGGATCAAGATTGAAGTTTCAGACAATGTTCATAGTCTTAAGCCAAAAGAGTTGATAGACTAGCTAAATGAGATGAGTTAATTTTTTGAATGGAAGCCTATGGTAGAGGGAAAGAAGATGAAGTTTTCCTACACAAAATTAAAAGGAAATGAAATGATGGTGGGATCACCTCCAGAAGGAACAAACTAGAAAAAAAAAGGAAAATATCAAAATGTGGAGTAAGATGGAGAAAAATTCTTCAAGAAAAGTTCTTACATTTAGATTACTCACAAACCCTATTTTGTAAGTTCTAGAATTTGAAGCAAAAATTCTATACAAGAGTACAAAAATGAGTTCTATAAGTTATCCATGAGAATAGAGCATCAAGAAGATGATGAGCAAGTGGTTGCAAGATATATGAATGGACTTAAATTCTCTATCCAAGATGACTTGGGCATGCATCGTGTTAACAATATGGAGGAAGCCTATTGGAATTAGCTCTAAAGGCTAAAGAAAAGAAGAATCAAAATTAAAATAAGAGGAATAGAGGAGGAAGAAGCGGTCCCTCAACACCATTTTGAGGAGGTTCTAACTATGGCCAAGGAGAATCCTCCCAAGGATTCAAAAGAAATACAAATTCTAGACAAGATCCTACAAGATAGGAGAGAAGAAAGGGATTTTAGTGAGGATGAGGTTATGGTAGTGGGAGAGGATGAGAAAAAAAATGGAGGCCCTTTATGTATTTTAGATGTGGAGAAGAAGGACATCAAGCCTTTGAATGCTCAAATTATAATATGCTAGAGATAAATCAAGGAAGACAGCCTAGAGTGAACTTGGCTCATCTAGAAGAAGAGAAGCAAGAAGTTTCACTAGATGTGGGAGAAAACCTCATGATGAGGAGATCAATGATCATCCTAAAAAAAGATGAAGTTCCTACAAATAGCTTTGACGATTCGTGGCTCCGAACCAAAATTTTCAGAACTAGATGCACTTCTAGTGGAAAGGCATGAAAAGTTATTATTGATGGGGTAGTTGTGAGAATATGATATCTAAAGAAATGGTAGAGAAATTAAATTTATGATGTGAGAAGAGCCCTCACCCTTATTGTATTGTACAATTTAAGAAAGGGAATGAAGTAACATTTGATAAAAGATGTTTTGTCAGATTTACCATAGGAAATTTTTATAAGGATGAGATATGGTGTGATGTTATCCCTGTGGATGCTTGCCATATTTTGTTCGAAAGACCATGGTAGTATGATAGGAATTAAGGTCATGCATGATGGGGAGAGAAATACTTATACATTTTGGAAGGATGTCTCTAAAGTGGTTTTGTTGCCTCTAAAGGACGAAAAGAAGAATGAAACCATGTTGTTTGCAAGATAGGTTGTGAAAGAAATGAAACTAATAGTTTGTTGAACTATGCACTAGTACTAAGAAGAAAACTTACAACACTTGAAAATCATCTTGAGTGTCTTAAGGAAGGAGAAGCTCTTTGTAAACTTGAAGAAGTGTAGGTTCATGAAAACTAGTTTGACCTTTCTAGGCTTTATCATTTCTCAAGCTAGTGTTAAAATGGATCCAAAAAAGGCAAGAGCAATCCTAGAATGGCCTGTTGCTTCTAGTATAATAGGAGTATGGAGTTTTCATGGATTTTCAACTTTCTACCAAAAGTTTATCTGAAATTTTAGCAGTATTGTAGCACCCATAATAGACTATACCAGAGAAAGGGAGTTCACATGGACACCGAATGGTAAAGAGAGTTTTAAATTCTTGAGAAAAAAGGTAACTAAAGCTGCTCTCTTGTATTGACACTTCCAAATTTTGACAAAGTTTTTGAAGTAGAGTGTGATGCTTCACATGTTGGGATAGATTCTGTTCTTAGCCAAGTAGGTAATCCCATGGTCTTCTTTAGTGAAAAATTGAATAAAGTAAGAAATAATTATTCTACCTATGATTTGGACTATTATGCAATTGTTCAAGCATTAAGACATTGGAGGCACTATCTGGTCTCACATGAGTTTCTATTGTTTATTGATCATATTGCTTTGAAATATCTCAACACATAAAAGAAGTTGAATAGTCAACATGCCAAGTTGTTATCTTTCTTAAAGGGATATACTTTTGTCCTAAAACATAAGTCTAGAAAATAAAGTCAGGTTGTTGATGCCTTGAGCAGTCAGCTACTCTATTAACCACAATGGAAACAAAGGTCACTAGTTTTGATGCTATTAAGGCCTTGTATGAAATTGATGATTTTTGAAAATTTTTAGAACAACTAAAGGCTTTCTCTTCTGGTAAGTTGGATCATGTGAAAGGTGACTATTTTATGCAAGATGGTTACCTCTTTAAGGGTAAACAAGTATGTATATTGGGAAAATCCATGCAAGAAAACATTATTAGGGAATTGCATAGTGCTTGACTAGCTAGACACTTTGGAAAGGACAAAAAAAAACTTGGTTGAAGATAAGTATTATTGGCCCAAGATAAAGAGGGACATCACTAAATATGTGGCAAGGTGTAGAATCTATCAAGTGTCTGAAGGACATTCATAGAATATAGGATTGTACATGGCTTTACCCGTACCCACTAAACCATGGACTAACATGAGTATGGATTTTGTATTGGGTCTCCCACACACTCAACGAGGTAATGATTCTATTTTTGTGGTTGTTGATTACTTTTCAAAAATGGTCCACTTTATTTCTTGTAAAAAGACCAATGATGTAGCTAGATTAGCAGAACTATTCTTCTTAGAAGTTGTTCATTTATATGGCCTTCCAAATACTATTACCTCTAATAGAAACATTGAGTTCTTGAGCCATTTTTGGAGGACTCTCTAGAGGAAATTAAGAATGTAGTTATAGTTTAGTAGTGCTTATCATCCTCAAACACATGGACAAACAGAGGTAGTCAATCAAAGTTTGGGAAATCTATTATGCTACATTTTAGGGGAGAAGCCTAAATAGTGGGAATTGGCATTGCCCTAGAATTTTTTTTCCTATAACAATTATATTAAAAAATCCACCAAAAAATCTCCATTTCAAATTGTTTATGGTAGAAACCTTCACAGTGTTCTAGATCTTGTGTCACTTCTCTTGGGAGACAAAATTAGTGATGATGGAGTTGCCTTTGCTAAACACCTTCACTAGCTCCAACAAGATGTTAGACAAAAGTTACAAGATGGTAATGCGGATTATAAGATTGCTACAGATGCTACTTGAAGACAACAAATATTTTTTTTTGGTGACTTGGTGATGGTTTATTTGAGGTGTGAATGGTTCCCTATAGGAATATATCATAAATTGAAGTATAAAAATATTAGGTCTTGCAAAATCATCAAAAAGATTAATGATAAAGCTTATATGGTCATCTTACCAGAAAATCTTGACATTTCCCCTATTTTTAATGTTTCTAATTTATACACATTCCATGGAGATGTTCCCAATGTAGATGATGACTAAGGAGTGGATTGGCAACATCACCTCCCCAATAGAAAGAAGGAAAAGATTGCCAAATTTTTTGACAAGTGGACTACTTCCACAAGGCATGACCATTATAGATATTTGATACAATGGGATGGATTACCTAAAATAGAAAGTGCATGGTTATCTAAGTGTGTAGTAAAGTAGTTGCATCCAATAAAATTGCAGCAATTCACAAACAATCACTTGTAAGAGGTGCATTTCTTTCAAGGGGAGAATGATGCATTAACTTCTGAGAATCATATCTTTTGACTTAGATGGAAGTTTTGGCTGAAATTTTATAAGCAATTGCATGAAGAGGATTTATTTGGATTTCCGACTAAGCCAATCTTTATAGGTAGCCATTTCAACATTTTTTTGAGAGCCTAAAATTTTTTCTTGACCTCCAAAATTGGGTTTTTGTGTTTTTTTTCCATTTTTTCAAAAAAGTTGTCTGTTGTAATAAATCTGAAATCATATTCTTGATTTTATGGATTCGTTTGCAATTCATCTTTCCTTAGTTGGGAGCTTTTCTTGGGAAAAATTAGGATTCATAGGATGGGTTTTTGAAATTATCAAAAATCGAAAATTCAAATTTTTTCAGAAATCTACCAAATATGGTAATTTTTTAGAATTGCAATAAGTAGGCATTTTCTTTCATTGTAAGGTAGAGTAGAGTTGGAGAAGTTTAATAAAGAATTTGGTATTCTAAAAATCTATCTCATGTTAATATTTTCTGAGTATTATTTTGAAAGGGGTTTGGGCTACATCACATACATTCAACATGAACATGTAACATGTGAACATAAATGCAAACATAAGGCATCAACATACATACATATACAAAATAAGACATATATGAACTAACATGTAAATGTATATAATGAAATGTCTTTAGAGAATAATGTACCCATATAAAATATTTCCAAAATACCATATAAAATGCCTCAAAAAAACATATAAAATTTGTCATATTTACATCACTTTGCCATATCAATACAATCTGATAAGATGAGCTCCCCCCTAAGTCTTATGACTTATGAATAATGAATAAATTCATTGTAACCTTTGTACTATACATGTACATCTTCTTCTTTTCTTCAATACACTCCTTCCATATACAATTCTCCCTATACATTTCCCCCTTATTTTTGAACACTTTATGTCATTCTTGTTGGGATTGAAAGAGTTGAAGTAATCAATATGTTTCAATGAATTCCTTGTAAACTTTGGTAATCATGGCTAGTGCATGATTCCATGTGGTTCTTTTTGCCTCCAAAATTTGATTCTACATTTTTAGTTTTGTAGCTAAATCAATTAAACTCTTAGCATTTAAATAAGTTATGATCTTTTGTGATAAGATATTGGTTTATCTTTATTTCTCTCTAAATGACCTCCAAATGAGGTATCATTATTGCTTGAATTGAGATCAATTTGGATCCCATGGTGTTGTCAATTGCCTAAAGCTTGACAAATGTGCCTTGAGCATTCAATAGAATATAGTAGTGATGTAAGAGCATCTTGAGTTTTCTTGGTGACTACTTTTGAGTTCATGGGAGGAGGCTGAATAGTTTCTTTGGAGGGTGTTTGGACTAGTACTTGGTCAAAGAAGGATTGGTGCTGAGCATGCTTTAGGAGCTCGACATGCTCAGGGAGCTTGACATCTTCTATGGAGCTTGGCATGGACTTGGAGCTTGACATGGTTTATGTATCTCAGCATGGTCTTTGAGTTTGGCATGGTCTTTGGAGGTTGGCATGGTCTTGGTTTCTTGGCATGGTATTTGGTTGCTCGACATGATTTGTGGAGCTTGGCATTGCTTAGGAATTTGGTGCCTATTGTAGGATATGTAACTAATTTTACACAAAGAGTTAGAGGATTAAAATTGTAGGAATTAAAGAGGGCCTAGATTACTAACTACAGTTCGAAGCATGGGTTCTAATTCATTTGGATCTAAGAGATATCATGATTTTACTCAAACATAGATTTTAGACACTTAAATGTTGTTGTTGGCTGACTTGTGGCATTTAATTTATGTATTTGTATTTAATTTGTGTTCTAGGCTGACTTGTGGCTTATATTGGTCTAAGTAGGGGTTTTGCAAAAGTCTTTAGTGATTATTCATCCATTGTGGAGAAGAGGAGGAGCTTGAAGAGAAAATTTGGAGAAGAGCTAGTCTTGGTGGGCTTACGAACACAAGTTGAGATCTTCCTTTGAGGTTTCTACCAGAGTGTAGATTTAGATTAGCTAGGGTTTGGATTGGATCTTGAGGGATCTTGTAGAACTATTACTTTATTTATATTTTTCCATAACTGAGAAGGCCTCATAGCCCAACACATTGCATGTAACAATTATACCTATGAATATATTATTGAAATTTGGTATAAGATCTTGCATTGCTACTTCTTGTTGTTGTGTTTCCACTACCTAGTTTTATAGCTAGGGTCTAGGAAATCTCCTTTGGGGAGTCTCCTACCCTACATTAGGTGGTATCAAAGCAAAGGTTGTTCTTGAGTGTGTAGATAGATCACCACTGCTTAGGTAGTTTACACCAGGACTTAGGTTGGAGAAGTAAATATGGTTTGATCTTGATTTTTTGGTGGATCTTCTTTCTGGAGTCCTAGATCTCTTGGTTGTGAGGTGGTAGATCGTGGTTCTGACTTGCAATTGTAGAGGACTTACAGATGGATGGATAGATGCAAGTATGGAATGTTGATCTTGTTGAGGCATGATTATAGAGAGTTTGTGGATTGTAGATCCATGGTCCTAGACTTGTGATGTGTTTCTTGATTGTTCATGCAAGGTGGTAGGTTGCGATATAACTTGCAAACAATTTTGGTTTGTCACAAGGAGTGTGGGAAGGATTTGTTGCAGAGGGTTTACGAAGATCTTGGGAGATCGCCCTACGAGGATTAGACCTTGAGATGATTGCAAAACTCCATGATATAGTGGAGAGGAAATTTTCTAAGATGTTTGCTCAATTTGATGCTAGTTTGGCTGATTGAGATAAGGAGGTTGATTAGTTTGAAACTAGTTCAGCTATAGAAAAGATGAGGAAGGCATTTCATAGATGTTTGTGGAGTTGGATTCTACCGATATGGAAGAGATTTGTTTGGCTAGTTAAGAGAATTGTTCATGAAAGAAGATGGCATAGCAAGGTCAAGGTGGAAGAGGTTGGTTTTGTTGATCAATATGTGAAGTCTAATATAGAACTAGTAGAGCAGCTAGAGGTTGTTGCTAAAGATATTCATAACCTTGTTGATGTTGGGACAAAGGTTGGTTTTCATGATTAGTTGGTTTGATCTGACATGGAAATTGTAGAGCACTCAGTTGTGGATGATCTAGTTGCTCTTGGTGGTGAGTTATGTATTGTAGAACATCTTGTTGTGAGCAGTGATATTGTTGGTGTTGTGAGTTTGGCATGTTTTGATGGAGATCTACATATTGTTGCTGATATGGAGTTTGTTGCTGGTGTGGATTCACTAGTTGCTAATGTGGATGAGGTCTTGTTGTTGAAGCATTATGTTTAGTTTGTTCTTGGGAGTGAGCATGCTGATTGTATGGTTGAGATTCTAGTGTTTGATAGAATAATGTGGATTTGGATGATGTGTAGATTGGTTTTCTTATTCTTGTTGGAGTGGAAGCCTTTGGTGAAGATGAAGATGGTTTTTGCTCTTTCTTTGGACATCAAAGTGTGGGACACACTTTTCTACTTACCCAGGAAGTTTGATGTAGGAGCATCTTGGGTTTTCTTGGTGACTACTTTGGATTTCATGGGAAGAGGCTCAGTAGTTTCTTTGGAGGGTGCTTGGACTAGTACTCAGTCGAAGAAGGATTGGTGCTCAACATGCTTTAGGAGCTCAACATGTTCTATGGATCTCAACATGGTCTTGGAGCTTGGCATGGTCTATGGAGCTTGGCATGGTCTTGGAGCTCATCATAGTCTTTTGAGGTCAGCATGTTCTTGGAGCTCGGCATGGTCTTGGTTTCTTGGCATTCTGTGGTTGCTTGACATGATCTGTGGAGCTCGACATTGCTTAGGAATTTGGTGCCTATTGCAAGCTGTGTAACTAATTTTCCACAAAGAGTTAGAGGATGAAAATTTCAAATATTGAAGAGGGCCTAGATTAATAACTAAATTTCAAATCATAGGTTCCAATTCATTTAGATCTAGGAGATATCATGATTTTACTTGAACATCAATTTTGGGCACTTAAATGTTGTTGTTGGTTTACTTGTGGCATTTAATTTATGTATTTGTATCTAATTTGTGTTCTAGGACAACTTGTGGCTTAGATTGTTATAAGTAGGGGTTTTGGGGAGGTATTTAGTGATTATTCATCCATCATGGAGAAGAGGAGGAGCTTGAAGAGTGAATTTAGAGAAGAGCTATTAGATGCAGTTTGGAAAACAAGGAGATTGCTTGGTGAGCTTGTGAGCACAATTTGAGATCTTCATTGGAGGTTTCTACTAGAGTGTGGGTCTAGAATAGCTAGGGTTTGGATTAAATCTTGAGGAAACTTGTAGAACTATTAATTGGTTTATATTTGGCCGTAACTGGGAAGGCCTTACAGCCCAACACATTTCATGTAATAGTTATATCGATGAATATATTATTGTAATTTGGTATCAAATCTTGCATTATTGCTTCTTATTGTTGTGTTTCCACTACATGGTTTTATAGTTGGGGGCTAGGAAATATCCTTTGGGAATACTCCTACCTAGCACTATGCCAAGTAGTGATCAATGCTAGATCCTACTCACTTTGAAATAATACTATTGGATGACTTCATCTCACCTTGATTCTTATCTATGTTTTCCTGAATATTGTTTGTAAATCTCGGCACATGTAAAAAAATTGTGTACAGAATTTATACTTTCTATATAAGTTCCATCATAATTTGTGCTTTCTCTTGCAATAACTCTTTATGCTCAACTATATTTATGAAAAATTCATCCACAACCTTGGTCTCAATTCTTCTTGTTGACCAATCCATTAGCTTCTCATTTGATTCAAAATTTTCAGCACTTTTTTAATCAATTATATTTACAAGTTGGTCAATGATTGGTGTCTCTTCATCTAAATTTAGAATTTAAGCTACTTGATTTATAGAATTTGTGAGAGATGAATATCACTGAAAATTCTATGAGTGGATAAAAAATGCTTGTAATTGATAAACCACATTCATTCCACTTAGCTCTTACATATTTGCTTCAATTTCTCCTTTGCTCAAGCATCGCATGATTTTCTTCTTAACTAGGGTTGGATAACCTGTAATCCTATGTATTATTTTCCTCGTGATATCCACTAGTCCAGTCTGCAACCACTACTTCATTGCATGAACTCTGCTCTTGAAATAATTTTCATCCATTTGATTATGAAATTTCTAGGCTCAAGTTAACTCTTTCCTCTCAAAACTCTAAAACTTGTCCTTCAAAGTTCCTTCATTACACAGATTCATAAGCTTCCTTAATTTAAAAATCTCCCATTTCTTTGATTTTGCATGTATAACAACTTTTGACATTCACCAGTTGATCTTTACTAATCATTTGACTAATTTCGATGGTCGATGAAGCTTCCATGATTGTAACTAGGGTTTTATATTTGTCCTTCTCTAGATACTTAGCACTCTTTTATTCTCTTTAATTATTCAATCTTCTTGACCAACTCCTTGAATCTCTATTGGTTTCTTGAATTCACTTAATCTCTCTAAGCTCTTCAAAAATCTAGATACAAGGTACGAAGTAATGCATTTGAAATTTTTTATATACCTCTCTTTTGTTCAATTAGGTTCATCATTAATGTTGTGTAATTCATTGAGTGGAACCTAGCTAGCACAATAGCTCAGTCTCTTCCATAACCTTTGGTCTCTATTAGAGTGCCTAATCTATGTTGCAACACTCAGTCAACATAGATAGTTTATTGATACTTGGAAAATTTTCAAAAACTTTGTTCTCATGCTTCTCATATATGTAGACATGAAATTTTACCACACATCTATGTAAGGCACTAATGTATGGTATATCATTTAGGTATGTCGTTCCATATATATACCTCTTTTTTTTTCAATTAGAGATGACATGATCACCTTGCCCATTGGATTAGGTGACCTCAACTCCATTAGCTCCACTATTTCCATCTTTTATTTTCCTTGTCCACTTATGGTTCATTTCATTTCTCACTTTCTCAATGTCCACTTTTCCTTTTCCATTGTCCTTTGTCTAATTTTTGAATGTACTTAAGTTTTGCAATTCTCGGTTTGATGTCCAAACTTGTGACATTTGGAACATGTATGTTTAGATGCATAATTCTTCTTTTTCTAATTTGGACAATAGGGTTTGTTTCTCTAATTTGTATTCAAATGCTCTATGCCCATAGTTCTAATAGTTGTAGTAGTATCCTTCAAATCTAGGTGTGGTACACTTATTTCCTAGTCTTGACCTACACTCATGTATTTAATGTCCTTGTTTTGTGTAGTAAAAGCAGTAACCATTAAATTTAGGTTTAAAATTTTTTACATGTCATGTTTTCTTCAAAAAATATTTGTATTATGACAATATTTCTACAATTATAGCATTTTGGTTTATCTTTTGACTTTGCATTTCTCATTTCTCCATTCTCGGATGATTATTCTTTCTTAGTGCATGAATTCCTTGACATAATAGAACAACTTGATGAATTCATAAGTTCTTTAAAATATTTCATTGCTTCCTTTGGTTTGTTGAATTTCTCAATAGATTCCATCTCATTCTTTAGTTCATTCTTTAGTATCTCGTTTTGAGATTTTAGGTTTGCAATATCGATATCCTTGTGATTCAATTTTTGATTTGTAGTTATCAGTTGATTCATTAAACCCATTTGTATATTTGTGAACTTTAGCGCATCTGATATACTTTCTTCAAGTCAAGTAGCCATTACCATTTTGTCTTCTTCTACCATTTTACTGTCTTGTTCAACTTTCTTTCTTTGTTCAATCACTTCACATAGTCTTATTGATTGGATTTCATGTTCTCTTTTTAGATACCTTATCTCTTCATTGAGGAGTTTGTTCCTTTCAAGTAGTTCATCACATAATTTTTCATTAGGATTTATTGGTTGAAATTGTCCTTTAGTATCAACTCATTCATAAGAGTATTTCTTTATCTAGTTGGAAATTTTCTTTTTCCTTTTTAGGGAATCCTTCAGATCTTGTCTTGCCTTCTGAATTTTTTGTAGTGTGAATTGGATGTTAATCACTTGATTTTCTATAGTCTTGTCTAGTTTGAAAGCATCCATCTTCCAAGATCTAATCTCCAAGCCTTTAAGTTTTGTTTAGAGAACTAGAGCTTTGATACTAATTGTTGATTTATGGAGGAGTGAACTAGATTCTAAGAGGGGGTTGGATTATAATCTATAACACTTTTCACTTTTCACAGATTTATCCACACCTATCAATAACTTGTGCATGCAAAAGTATAAATTTAATATTTATTGTAGCATGTAAATTAGTTCAATCACATGCATGAAAGTAATAATACATAGCACAATATTTGTTACATAGAAACCCTCTAATGTGAATGTAATACTCGGGTGGGGATGACACACACAAATATTCACTATTGCAATAATAAAGTTAACCAGTTAAGGTTACAATGTTTGACCATACAGTATGATCTACTCTATGAGGATTTTTTCATGTTAAAGACTTAAGAAGCTATTAGGTTTGACCTTGTTAATGTATTTGACACTTACAACTAAGTAAGGACTATGTTAGGAGATTTACAAAGATCTGTTAAGCCCACTTTGTTAAGAGATTTACTCTGATTCAATACCTGACTATCAATTTTCTCTACAAGCTAATGTTGAGTCTCCTCCTTACTAATTGATCCTCTCATCTGATCTGATAACACTTGCCCTTTTGAATTCACTGCTTATGAATAGGTCACTTGCTCTATTAGATAATAAAATAGCTCTTGAATGACTTTTGATCTTTTTAATCCTTCATAGTATTATGCTTCATGTCCTGCACCTATGCTCTTCTCTTCTCTGACCTTCTCATCATGTATATGATCTAGGTTAAGATCATCACTATTTAAAGATTTCCATAAAGAGTTTTCCAGATGATTCTAGGTTTTTCCTCTTCATCCTAATTTTTGAACATACAAAAAGGGATATGTGATCCACATCATGTAAATGTTCTATAACAAACTCTTCAAATATTAAATAAACCTTCCAAGTCAGCCAAATAATCATTTTAACTAAAATTTTGTTCCATTCTTGACTTTCATGTAGACTCTAAATTTCTCAACCTTTACTATTTATGATGCTTGACATTGTTGTTTCTCATCATTTGTTAGCCTTATGATGTTTTCCATATACTACATCACTCGATACTTACTTGGAATTTCTGGATTGGTAATAACTTTCTTAATCACTGATGAGCTCGGTACATATAGAAAATTACTCTATGACTATACACTTACTTGGCTTCTATAGAATTTTCTTGATACACACTATCTTATGTACATGACTCAACCTATGTATAGTATCTTAGTCATAGTGATGACCATCTAACTTTGCCTTGTAAATGACTAAGTGGTTGACACTAATATACAACAATGGTTAGAGATACCAATAGGTCTCCATATCAAGTGTATCAAAATTAACATATAAAATGTCTCCATATCAATGAAATAGACAGATCTAAAATAACACAAACACTACATATACATATAGATCAACTAGATCCCTTGCTTGATCTATGACCCCAAAAGACTCTATGTTCCACATCTGAACTCTGTGTCAAATGAAAGAAATACATGCACACATGTAAAATTAAATTTATTGTAAATAGAGTTATAAAGTTAGACACATTATATGTATATCAAATATATAAATTATATACCTCTGACTCATGTCATTTGGGGTTTGTCAGCATTTGAAGATCACCAAAATGTAATATACCTTCACTAAGACCCTATAGAACATGTATATACATACACATATTTAAGTTAGATTTCAAATAAAAAATATATGTTTCTCTACATATGCATTTAAACTCAAGCATGTGTAAACTTACACTAGTACATTTTGGCAAATATGTGACTATGTGACTAAAATGTTTAGTCACACCACTAAAACTCTTAGTCATGTGACTAAATTTGATCACATTCTACCATTTCTTTGTAATTCACAACTATAGGTGACTAAATAAGTGACTAATTTGATCATCGGGTAAAATCACAAGATTAACCAAATAAAAGTCTACCTAATAAACAGCCAAATTAGTGATTGAAGAATTAGTCACTAATAATTAGTCACCGATTTTTTTTGACTAAATAGACTACTAAATAAATGATTAAATAGTTAGTCACTAATGATCTATCACCCAAACAAAAATTATAAAATAAATTATCTTTACTCATTTATAATTATAACATTTGATAATATACTCATTGACAAATTCATGTTTGGATGAATTTATCTTGATTTTCACACCTCTATTAAAATGACAATTTAGATAGATATTACCATGTGTGTTACAAGGCTATGAACCATGCAAATGATAGAACTCCACTAGGAGTGCATTGAACTCAAATCTTATTGATTTCCAAAAACTCCCATGGTCTTAGTTTGAAAAGTGTGATTCCAAGTTCACCATTATCTTGAGTTTGGAAAGTCTTTCCCAAGCTGGTTGATGTTTACTTATCATCAAGAAGATAACTTTTTCTTTTGGAGGATGATGTTTATTGGACAATATTATGTTATGATAATATAGGTTATCTAATTATCTATATATAATTTTTCAAATTTAATCATTGATTGGTCAATGACTCTTTCCTCTTGTTGGGTCCTTTAAATAATTTGTTCAAGAAACACAATATGATCTAGTCATATTGACTCTAATCCCAGATTGAGAAAATAGATATTTTAAGACAAAATTAAATTTTATCTTAAATATTTACATTATTATAAAAAATATTATTATTATCTAAATCAAAATTTATCACCATAAATAAAATTTATATGTAAAAAGTAGAAAAACTATTATAATCCAGATGTATTATTATAACTAAAATTAAGAACTATTAATATGGACAATAACTATATTTAATAAAACCTGCAATTATTTTAATTTAATAAATATTTATTTTATTTTATGTTAATGAATAAATTATAATAAAGTGATATTAATTGATCACCTAATTTAGTAGTGCAACATGAATACTAACTATTAAACAAAAGAATTAACAATACTAAACAAGCCAACACTTAAGATAGGACCAAAGGTTATCACCACAAAAGGAAGCAAACCAAGAATGGTAGGCTCCTAATGGTATAACACATGATACAAAGTATTTGTCCCTGATAAGAGGGGATGTATGCTCACATTGTGCTCAAGCTTCCAAAGGATTGGGGGTTTTACCAAATATGTGTATGGATGAGGGTTTCAAACAATGGAGTTATGGAGGGATTTCAACACTATGATGGTATTTTGGTAGTTTTCAAGGTCTCAGAATAGCATTATAACATTGCATGAATAGTGGATGATATATTTGAAGGGAGAGGGTTTCATTTATCAGCCAAGGGGTTGAGAGATGGATGGTCATGATGCAAGGATGATAAGATGGTGAAGGAGGGTCAAGATGCACTCAAAAGAAAGAACATGGATTGTTCTTGTTTAGCATCAAAAGGGAGGTGACACTTGTAAGAGGGATGTAAGAGTCATCAAGTGAGGTGGAAGAGATATTTTAGTATGAGAGATATTTTGAGGATGTTAACTTTGGCTTGGGTTCAAAAGTCTTAACCCTTGCTTGAAGTTGTGCACATGTTTAGGAGGGGGATAAGGATTAGCTTAGAAAGGGGGTTAGGGGGTAACTGAGGTTAGTATGGATGAATGGGTTGAATTAGGAATTAGGATAAGATTTGGAAGGCTTTAGGGGTTTAGATATTTTATTAAATGAATTATTTAATAAAATGGGAGTATGGAATTAAGTTGAATAGATTTGAGGATTTATTCAATTTAATAGAAGAATAGGGATTTAATTGATAAATTGATTTTGGGTGATCATTTGATTTTATCAATTGGACTATAGTTAATTAAATTAATTAATTAACTAGGGGATGACAATTAATTAATTAAATAATAAATACTTAATCAATATTGTCCTAGGAGATGACTAAATATGATTACCTAGTGATGTAATTAGATTTACATGTCTACAATTAATACATCACTTTGTTAAAATATTTCTCCTTTGGTAGCTAAATTCTACACAAAATTAACTCCAAAGTTTTCTTTCAAATTTTAATTAAACTTTTCCTTTGCTTTGTGGTGGCAATGCTAGAATATAGATGGTGGTTTTCACGTTGTTCACTTTTGTTGAGATTTCTTGCTATCCACACACAACCACTAGTAAATATTGATCTAATTCTTGAGCCTTAAAGAAAAGTATTTTTCTCATAACCTTGCTATATTTTACTTAAAACAACGGTTCTTCATATGTTTCTTTTTTATATTTCAATAGCTATGGAAGGAAAATAAAAAAATTAGAAAATTATATTTTCATCTACATTTAATTCATGAAAAAAATAAGATTAAAAGACATCTAAGTGCATTTTAGAAGAGATGGCCACCTAGGGTTTTTACCAATTTAAAAAAAGACAAGAGAAAATTAACTAAGAATAGTGAAGGGAACTTTAGTGGAAGATTTCATTTGATCAAACCCTTTTCGAGTGAATTTTGTTTGATCTCATAATGAACAAATGTAAGCTACATGCACTACTTTTTTCCCTCCTCATTTCTTTAAGAATAGGTGCACAAATTCACAAAGTCTAGCTATTTGATTTTCATAAATGATTTTTTTTTGTTTCTTTCTACAAACCCTTGCTTAAACTTTTAAAAAAAAAAAAGTTAGTCATCTTGAATGAATCCCATAATTGATATGAGTTCTCTATGAAATTTTTGTTTAGTATTTTAATATGAAGTATTTTTATTTCTTTGTGTGATCCTCACACCTTTAACTCTCACAATCATCAATCCCTAACTTTATATGTGTGTTTGATGGAAAATCATTTGTTAAATTTTTTTATGGTAGTGTGATTCTTTGTCACTGGGTGAACATTATCAAAATTTTAAAAGTTCTATAAGTTTCCTTTATCTAGCATTCACTAGGAAGGGGTAGAAAATATGAAATCTATTTTCTTCAACCCTTTTGGTCATCCTACCAAGCATGTATCAATTTTGATAGATAGGCCATATAGAGAACCCATTGTACTTAATCCTAAGGAGGCCATCTTATTAGATGCATTATCATTAGCACCATAGCTTTTCTCTTGAATATAAATTACCCACTATGACACCTTAAAGATGCTCAGAGTTAGTTTCATATGAGATATCTCTCTCCATATCCATAGCTACAAATTGATTGATGAATTATGTCACAATAGAGTGAAAAATTGGGGAAGACAATGCAATTCTAGTATTTTTCTTTCTAACAACAAGTTCTAATCCTAAGCATTTATAAAAAATTAAATTGTAGATGTACTCTCATGGATAATTTATTTAATAGTTTAGTTAGGGCTTATCTATTCAAAAGATACTACTATAGTGCATTAGAATGTGAAGAACACTCACTATTGTTGGCCAAGTAGTTACATGTAGCTTTGCATTCTATTGTATTTGTTCTAATTTCATAAAGTAGTATATGGTTATCATGTTCTACTATTAAAAAAACACTTCATTGGATTTTTATATACTAGACATTGGAGCATTAGTGTCATGGTGTGCAATAGATCTAGGTTGGTTGGGGCATGGAGATTCTATTCATATTGTGGATATTATTCAACCTCGCATAGTTAAAGGGACACAAGATTTTCATTTTGTTCATGTAGCATGTGGTGCTACCCATTCTCTCGTACTAATAGGTTGTATATTTTTGCTTAGACTTCTTGGGGTCATATTTATTTGGCACTCTCCAAATGGATTTACATGCATTCATCAAGGGTGTGCTCAAATAACTAATTCCATGTTTCATTTAAAATTTGAGGATATTTAAACTTCTATTCTGACTATAATACATCATAAGTTTTCTCCTAACATCCTAACAAACATGGTTCTCTATCTTCATAAATTTTTTTACTCAGGCTGAGTGAGAACATATCTATTCATATGCTTGATGGCATTATAATTTATATGTATTTCAGTTATTCCATCACCATGACATGTGTCAACAACGAGAGATAGAGCAAGAATAGGTGATTATTGCCAAGAATATTTCCTTAAAATGTTGGGTCTTCCTTTTCATCGACATCTTAATAGAATGTGTTGTTGAGGTGAATTTTGTGACCACTTCAACATGCACAATAAAATACCAAGTATTCTATCCTCCCTTGTATTCCAATTATGCCATCACTATAATGACATGTGTCAACAATGATTTATGGAAGCCACTGCTTGACAATATTATCTTGGATGTGGAGGGATAGAGTGAGAATAGGTGATTACTGACAAGAATGTTTCCTTAAAATGTTGAGTCTTCCTTTTCATGGATATATTTCTAGAATGTGACATTGATGTGAAGTTTGTGACCACTTCAACATGCAAAATAACATATCAAGTATTCTATCCTCTCTTGAAAAAGAGAATTCCAAATTCTAAAGAATATATAAAGTATGTGATCAAATGAATTAGCCCCAAGGTTTACAATACACATGTGCAACTTTTTGTTGGATATAACTCAGTTAAATGATGTCATGTGTAGGTTATAACATAGTGACTTCACTATTCATCTTGTACATTATTAATGTCTCTCCTCAAAGTGGCAAGAACTTGGAATAATAACTTGACTTCAAATAAATCACAAATGAGATAAAGGGTTTGAAAATCTACTCTATTCCTATGGACAATGATATCAATGGACGATGTTTAGATAAGTGAGTCCTCTCTTCCTCTATTTGGAAAATTTAAAAACTACACAAAGATGATGTAATCTCCAAAGGAAACATGAAAGATCTTCATATTATAATCATTCATTTGAATGCTTAATACTGACACATCTTAATGAACATCCACAATTGAAATCAGCATTTAATCAAGTCTAGACTAACCTTACCTTGCAACTTGAAATCAAACAATAATAAAAGGCATGAACATGGAAATTATCATTCATCTTCACATTTCTCCATTTAGTCAATGAACTTTAACTAAACTATGAAAGTAGAAACCATGAAAAATGTAGAAGCAACACACATGCTTCCACCATATCTTCAATGAAAATTACATATTAATATTAACATTATCTTGCACAATGAAGGGTCCAAATTGATTTCAAGTCAATGGCTGAGGTAATTCAAGCAACTATGAAATTATCTAGGTAGCCACATCATTCAACATGGTAGAATTATCTAGGTCATCCCCTTCTGTCATTAGGCCAAATTATTGGCATGGTGAGGTTAGATCCCTCTTTGTTTTTGAGCCAAAAATAACCCATTGCATCACTCTATAATGAAGTGGAGGCATTAACTTGATCACATCAACCATAGGAGTACATTATCATATAACAATATTGTAGATCATGGCAAACCAACCTCAGATATATGGAATTGTTCTTAGCCAATCTAGAAGGAGTAGCCAGAGTGCAAAAATATAGTGTTTTGTATTTCATTTTGAAGAATTCAAGTAGAGAAAAAAATGACGTTTCTCCATCAGTTGTGACTACTACTTTGATGCCATGGATTTTTACTTAATCTTCTATTTGCTCAAATTTACAAAATGAGTATAGCTATGTCATTTACAATTTTCCAATGAGAAATGAATAAAAAAAAGCTTCTCAGTGCCCAAAGGTTTCTTGATAAATAGATGTTCTATGTAGAATTTATTACAAAGTTAAGTGTTACTAAAGTTGATTTTCCACAATGCACTAGCTATCTCACAATATGTCAAAATAAGTTGAACAACATTTAGATGAGCAGATTGGTATGGACACATAACCAACATAACCATCATTCCCAAGAATGATGATCTAACACCTCATCAAAGTGTTTTGATCTTACAAAGCTAAAATTGTTGCCCAATTTCCTCTATCCTAATGCAGAGCAA
Source organism: Cupressus sempervirens (assembly GCA_028749045.1). Taxonomy (NCBI): domain Eukaryota; kingdom Viridiplantae; phylum Streptophyta; class Pinopsida; order Cupressales; family Cupressaceae; genus Cupressus; species Cupressus sempervirens. Next base: position 686,775,926 of record CM053792.1, on the reverse strand, counting down.
GATGGATCAATCCAATGTCCAATCAATTAGGACAACAATCTTCTAAAACAAAGTGAGATACAACTTCTCACATCGAAGTGGTATTCCAAGTCACTAAACAACTCTTTCTCAATAAGGGAAATAATTATTGACTCCCTCAACCACTCTCCTAGCACATGCAATTAAAGACCCTCAAAAGGTCACCCCACAACTCAAATCCACCTTACTCCACATGCTCTAGGAACCAAACTCACTAATCAGCCTTTATATTCACATATCAACATTTAAATAATAGTTGCACCTCACCCTTATTAGTTCTCATTATGACATTCCAATACATCTCTCCTATGAATGATCCTAGATTAGATACTTCATTTCCCAACATGTCACAATAGCAATCTCAATTACTTTCACAAATCCCCACAATACAAATGTATTCTTGTCACAGCATGGACAACACCTTAACTAATGTTCCTTACACCATTCAAGTGGTGGTTCCTATCCTAACACACTTTTAGGATCAAGTTAAATTATTTAAACAATTCCTTTGATTTTTAAATACTCTAAGACACACCTTAGATTCGTCTCACACAACTTTGTTAATTAAGAAATCTAAAAGGTACCCTCTTACTATACGCTATATACAGATGCACACAGTCATTCATAACTTTTGAACGAGACCTTCTTTGCTCAATTCAACTAGTAATATTTTGTGTAATTTTCCCCTAAAACACATATCAAAAGATGAGAAAAATCCAATGGTGGGTTTGGGAGATATGACCCCTACAATAGTGCCCAATATTTTTATGATAATTTTTCATTAACCTTCAACAAACTACTCTCTTTCTCATCCAAAATGTGTGTTACCACTTGCATAGATTCCTACACTTATTCAAAAACTAGATTAAATTGCATCCCCATTATATTGACCAATTCCATGGCTTTATTACATGTTGTAAAGGTAAGAGGGCTACATTTTATTGTGATTGCTAACCTTGGTGAGGGTTTTAATAAATTTTATTCAAATTGATATAACTTTCATGAATAAAAATGAAATCAAATGCCACCTTTCACAAAATTTTGTTGATTCAATGTATTAAATATCCTAAACACTTATCCTTTAAAAACTAATAACATTGTTACCACAAATCAGTAAATCAGATTGTTACCATAGGCCAAAAGAACTAGTTTGCATGAAACTCCTTATTTTATTTATTTTTGAATGAGACACATTCACTCCTCTCTCCAATTTTTAACATTACAAGAATATATAAAGAAATCCCATTATTGGGAACCAAAAACAATATTGATTAACAAATCATGCAACCAAGTTTGGGAGGGTTTATCTCATGGAAAACTATTTCATGATTTGTTCTTTTAACAACATTTGATCCTTTCTCTAACTTTGAAACATATCAGATTACCTTATTACATTAACATGGTCATTTAAAGAAATTTTTAAATAGAAACCCTTTTAATTTATTACTCTACCAAACCATGCCCATATATTTCTTTCATTAAACTGGTAAAGATCATCCTATTATTAGATTACCAAAATGTTTCCAAAGCACCAAAATAAAGAAAAAAGCCAATGCTAGAGTAGAAAATACCTAAGAGAAGTGATTACATTAGATGTTGCATGTCTAGTTTAGATAGTGTATACACTGCTATAGGCAGAATAGTGAGTGAAATTACCCATCAAGCCTTCAAAGTCAAAATATCAAACATTTAAAAGGACTAAACTTGATACTTATCAAATATAAGATGAAAAAAACTTTTCAAACTCTTAGTTATGAAGGTAAATGAGTCCAAATATGATTGATAGAGCTATGAAAGATCTAATATAATATGCTTGAGTAGATAGAGGACTATTGCCAGTAGTTACAGGTCTAACCAATCTTGTATAGAGAACTTCCCAATAACTCTTGAAAGCTCCATCCACACTTAGCACTCACAAAAAGTCCCCTATAGGAAAGGAATATAATAACTTATAGGCCTAGTATGATAGGAAATATGGTTGCATTTCTTCTTTAATGTAATTAAAGGTTATAATGACATCATAAACTCTTCAAAACCCTTCCAACTAGTAAGAACACTTCTCGAAGGTTACTAAACAGTCACATACATGTAGAACTCTGCTAAACACCACCAAATAGGTAGAAAATTATAGGTTTGATTTGAGTAGTTATTATAAGTTGATGTTGTTAATGTTACATTAAATAAACAAGACAAATGCTCCTTAAATAGATTAACAAAGACTATGTTTCTAAATGAAACAATCATGAACTAAAGATAGAAAAGGAAATATCATAGAGTAACTAAGACAACTAAGATGACCATCAAAGAAAAATTACAATATTTTAATACCCTCCCTTAATATTCATCATTCTAACAATTCTATTTAAAATAATCTATAGGTCTTTTGGTCCCAAATGCATAGAAGACTACCCCTACATTTGGTCACAAATGCATAGAGAAGGTTGTCTCTATTCTCTTTTAGAATGTTCTACAAAATAAGCCTATTACTAAACTCCCCTTAACTCTATAGAAGTTCTAGAAATGGCCAAGATAATCACAAACTTTCCAACCTAAGATTGGGGAAAAATTTGAGAAATCTATAGGAGGCACCTTCTATGTTTATTATAATAATAAGGCAATCAGAAGCAGTATAGGAGCTAGCTACAAGCTAGTAGAAAATAGATAAAAAAAATAGCAACATATTTCATAGTGGTTGCTAAATGAAAAACATGGGTATGGTAATAAATCCCTCAAGAGTGGTGATTTTTATGAAGAGTATTGGAAGCATCTTTTTAAGGAAGGCCAAGGTCGGTATATTTGGGAGAGTGGTTCTAAATATGTGGGAGAATGGAGATGTGGATTAATGTGTGGAATAGGGATTATGAGTCAGATCAATGGGGTTGAACATGATGGGCAAAGGCTTGATGGGTTGAAGCATGGCCATGGAATCTATAGATTGGAAGATGAGAGTTATTATATGGGGACTTGGAGTTAGGGGCTCAAAGATGGGAAAGGTACATTTTATCCTGCATGTGGAACAAATCACGTTTTGGAATCCTCACCTTCTAGTTTGGATCAACATGAAGATCTCTCTGATGATGACCAAGAAGCTCTTCTATGTCTAATTTTGAAGTTTATTTGAACACTTCTTATGCCCATAGCTCTAAAACAACATCCTCAAAAACCCTTGAATTGAGAATAACAAGAGCCTTTTCCTTTGATGGGATAAGAAGCTCAATTAGTGAGGAATTTGATGATAATGACAAGGGTATCATAACTTGTTATCGCAAAAATTTTCCTATACAATAAGTTGTCGAGAGAGAATATGTTCAAGGAGTATTGATTATTGTGGTATCCAAAATAAATGTGTCTTCCAAGGCTGTGAAAAGAGGCCATAAATAATAGACAAATGAAAGTAAGAGAACGGGTGAAATTATCTATAAAGGGTAAAAAAATTACAACTTGATGCTTAATTTGTAGTTGGGAATCAAGTATGTTGTAGGAAAGATCAGTCCCATACACAAACAAGAGATTGTCCCTGCTAATTTTGATCCCAAAGGAAGTGTATGGATGTGATTCTCACTTGAGGGTTTAGCTTGCATCCCCATCATCATTTTGTTGACTTCAAATGGAAGGACTACTACCCAATAGTTTTTGAGCATCTTTGGTAACTTTTTCAAATTGATGCAGCTGATTATATGCTTTCTATTTGTGGAAATGATGCTTTGTGAGAACTCTCCTCTCTAGGAAAGAGTCGCGCTGTATTTTATCTTTCTCATGATGATCAGTTCATGATAGAGACAATGAGGAAATCTGAAGTAAAGGGACTTCTTTGTATACTACCAAATTACTATAATCATGTTCGTACTTATAAAAGCACATTGATCACTAATTTTTTTGGCCTACATAGTATTAGACTAGTAGGAGGACAAAAGTTCCAACTTATGCGAAGTATGTTCTATTTAGAGCTTCACATACATAGGTTGTTCAATCTAAAAGGCTCATCTCAAGTTTGATCAACAAAAAAAGTTGAAATCGATGAGACTACAACTCTCAAGGATCTAGATCTTGAGTTTGTATATTAGTTTGATCCAAAATGGTGCTAGGCACTTCTAAAAAAAAAAGTGTGATTGCAACATTTTGGAAGCCAAGAGAAAAATGGACTACAATATTTTATTAGGTCTTCATCTCCGGGTGCCACAATATGGTACTCCTTTTTCGCCAAAGAATTCTTCCATGGATGCACATCTGTCAAGTGATTTTTTTAAAAAAAACTCACATTTGATGAGTTTTGTGTTCAAGTGGAAAATACGGATCTTGTCCTTCCAGGAACAATGAGGCTAGTAATAAGGCTAGGTGTGAACATGCCTACTAGCGAAACTTGTAAAACCCTAAAAATTGCTCAAGATTCTCATCCAAAAAGGGATTTTTTTGGTTAGGATTATGATGTAGTTTTGTACTTTGGAATTATAGAAATTCTCCAAGATTATGATATTTCCAAGAGACTTGAACATGCTTACAAGTCCCTACACATTGATCCTCATTTAATTTTAGCAATGGATCCAAAATTGTATTCCAAGTGGTGTCAGGATTTTATTTGTAGAACCTTTCCTGATGATACATAGCATTTGCATTTGTTTCATTGTATGATACGAGTATTGACTACAATTCATGGAGAAGGCTAAAAGCACAAACCTGTGTCACCTTTTATAAAGAAACGTGATATCAGAATGTGACAGTTCAACATTAGTTACAAAAAAAATGGCATTTGTGTTTAAAATATGAAGATGATGTAAATAGATGAAATGTGTAAGAATTGGATGAATTTTATGCCTATAATTTTTATAATTTTTTTTGAGTAAGAATTTATTCATTTTATTTTATTTTGAAGTCCCTTTTCTAGCTGTAAAAAATATAGGGTGTAGTTCCTGTCAAACAACTATATGCAAATCATCTTTTTTTTGTTCTAATTTGAAAACATCTTATAGATGACATGTATATCTAGTGCACAAAAAAGAAAATAATTATTTTTGATGTATGTTTTCTTTTTTATAAGTACTCAAGTTCAACCTTATCAAAATTCAACATTTTTTTCCTCCTGTCAAAGCTTTCCTATGAAATATATACCTTCCTGAGAAAAGATTACATATTCGTGAAGAGGATTCTCTCCTCTAGAGATAAATATAATTTTTTAATTTTTTTGATATGATTTACTTTTTTTTTTCTTTTTTGAGGGAGCATCTTTTGAAATGTTGAAATATCAACTTATAATACTTTGAGATTATAACATATTATAACTAATCAAAACACTCAAAAATTTAGATAATGATAATATTGAATCTGAGATCTATAAAAAGGTATTTTTAGTTTTTCAAAAAAAATGAGTTTTGATAGAGAAATGAGATTTGACCAAAATGGGTTTTGGTATCACAAACAGTGACACAGATATGTGCTTTTACCTAGAATATTTAAATCAAGTGCCTCCAATGAAAGGGTACATATCATTGGGCAACTAGAACTAAAGAACAAATGTACCATGGCACAAACTTTCTCAGTTTACCCAATGTAGGAGAAAACTTCTAGATTTATGTATTGGGGAAAATGTGATTGAAATTTTTTTAGTAGTTGCAAAGCACATTTGCAGGACACAATGTAGAGCTACAGGATATAATGTAACACATAAATTCAAGCTAATCAATAATAGGTTTTAATTTTAATCAAATCTCTATAGTTGTTGATGCTTTCTTATATTTTTGCACTTAAAAAGGGTTGTGAGCCCTCTTTTTATTTAGGTCATATGTCATTTTCTACCTTATCAAATGCATCCAAAAAAAGAAATACTATTTCCATTTAAAATTGATCCTTTTTTTCTCATTTTTAATTGACTTCTTTCTAGCATGCTTGTTATTATATTTCAAACACTCAAATAGTCGAAGCCACATAATTTTTTCTTTATATGATCAAGTTTATAGTGTAGTCTACTGGAATTATTTTTCTATCTCTTCTATTTAGAAGCTTTGTGGATTTGAAGAAGCCTATGGATGAACTTGATGGAAAGCCACATGCTATAGTTGGTCATAGTGGTTTTAGGGTTTCTCTATGATAGTGTGTTCATCTAGGTAAACATGAATTTATTGTTGTCACTACTAGGAACTACCATTTATCTATGACATACATTCATACTAATGAAAATTATTTAAAATAACTACAACTATATTTATTATGAACATCTCTAGAGTGTCATAAACAAAGTGAGATACACTGAGCTTAAATTCTAGAGAAAATTCAAGCTCATGAATTATTGGTTTCAATTTTATGGTAAATTAGTTTTGATTGGATTTTGTAGCTGTATGTGGCATCCTCCCAACTACTTGTAATTGATAATGACTTCAAAGATCTAGATTTATGAACTCAACTCAATGAAGCTGTAAAATCATTGCTATATCTTGAAATGGTTTCCCTTTTCAATGAAAATGATGCAATCAACACAAGGGAATCTCCATATAAGGTACAATATCAATATTTGTGTTGAATTCTTATATCTACTCATCCTAAATCATGTTCAATTTTCAATAGCTAGATATTTGAGTGTTAGACATAAAAAAAAAAAAAATTGAAATGAATTTTTTTTCATTTGATATCTTCTTTTTGCAAGATCTATTTCTAATTTGAAAGTGTATTGTAAAAACACTTAAAGCTTTGAAGGTAAACTTCTCCATATGTGTATTTTGTTGGATTTTACACATCTTCACTAGATTGGATCTATAGTATTAAAAAATTTAACAAGTAAATTTATATTTGATATAATAGGGAATAGATGAAAATGAGTTGTCTTAGGATGACATATTTTATAGATAACTACCATGTTCTATGTTCCCAGACTATTGCTAGATATGTAAAGAACTAATAAACACAAACAAAAAATTGTGTTTGTCAATTTTCCTTGAGGATTCATTTTCACTCCCAAAAATAAAACTTGAGATTCTAGGATGGGGATGAGTTGCTCCCCACTGTACCTCCACCAACACTATCCATCCAATGTTGTCCCTAAATGCAAATTGCATCAAATAGTAAAATTTGAATCCTTTTTTCAAAATTTCCTACAAAACTCTTTAAAACACCATTAAAGCTCTTTAGTCAACAATGAACAAGCTTTCCTCACACCAAAATTCCTTTTTAGAAATTTCCAACAATTCACTATAATCACTATTATAACTTGAGCTTCTAGGACGGGGATGCGATTATCCCTACTACACTTCCATTGACATTGTCCATCCAACACCATCCCTAAATTTAAATTGCAACAAACACTAATACTTAAATGCTTTTTTAAAATTGGATTAGACATATATTTAAATCATCATTAAAGCTTTAGTGACCTAGGTAAGAAAATTATTTGTGAATGAATGGTATGAATGATCCAATATTGAAACAATATTCATAAATTCTTGCTGCCAAACTTTACCATCACTTAAAGATTTACCCCTTGTTACATGTTAAATATTTTCCCTTTAATCTCATGATACGGAGAAGCTAATGCAACATGCAAAACTAATAGAACCCATATCTCGATCCTTTGTTTCATGCCATCTGTTATAACCTAAGACCCTACTAAAAGTATTACCATCTTTACTAGAATAAAAAATAGGCTGAAAAATCCTTTTGAAAATAGCCAACAATCAATCCTTATCTGTGTTCATTTTCTTACTCATTCATGCCTCAAGCTTAGAACAATCCTCTTGAATTTTTCTTATTTCTTTATTAGCCATGTCAATTTTTATGTGAGTTGTTTGATAATTATAGCGTATAATGTCTACATGCTCACCCTATCCCTTTCAAACAAGATCATTTGCTAATCTTCTAGCAAGTAAAAGTACTTTAAGTGAAATTTTCCTCACGCATAACTGCAAAACACATGCCTAACTATGCATTTTAGTACCTACAATATAATTTCCTCAAAGAAGACATTGTAAAGCCATAGAATAGGACTACAATGAATTGGTTGCTTGCATTCTATTTTTATAGAGTTATTTTATAAGGCATCAAACCTCCTTATCAACCTCTTTGCAATGTGCTTGTGTAGGTTCAAGAGCAATTGTTAATGGAACTCCAATAGCCAAAACAATAGATGTTAGAGGCAAAGCCTCTGTTGCACCAGATGTTTTACCAAAAATTGTAGCTCTTTAGAAGAACCTTTATGCAATGCATTGAGAACCCTACTATGTTTTTCATCCATGTAGAAGACTTTAGTACAATCAATAAAGTAATATTTTTCCATTGAATGTGTTCTGTTTTTGCTATGGTATTGTTATTCTATTATTAATAGAACATGCTGCATGACATTTTACATAGCTACAGTGATAATATTACTTCAATATTTGGCATGTAACAATACCACTTCCATATTTTAACACATAGAATCCAATGTAATTATACTTGATGTTCCTGTATTGACTTTTTCCTTCCCTCAAAAGGTGATTATTGTTTACTTGTTTACTTTTTCACTTTTGACTGTCAAACTTCTCTTTAAACAAGAGACTATTATTTCATAATGAGTAGGACTATAATGCTTGGTCAAAAAAAACTATCACTACCCCCTTTCAACTATACTATCCTCTAGTATGTTCAAAGTCAACTTATACTCTTAATAGAATTTCCTCTTTCTTGAACTAAGGCTCTGTCATCATTAATGAATTTGTAATATTATTGTACCGTGCCTTTTTGGCTGCATATTTTTTAAATCTTTCCATATCTCTCTTGACTATGCACTGTAAAATGATTATTATAATAACCATCTTTTGCTATTCTTGAGGGTTGATGTAATGCTATAGGAACTCTAACCATTATAGGCCCTTCAAGAGACCTTGAATTGATAGTGTCCTTGAAATGTCATGTTGACAATGGTCACTATTGTATAAACCTTTGGTTGTCTATATACCATTGAATATTTTTCCTACTAGACCTACCACCCATTTAAACTGTCAATAGATAGATCTGTACCTTGTCACTAGATAGAAAGCTCTCAACACAAGAAACTCTTAAAATAATATATTACTTTAAGTGTCATTTTGAGTGCCTTTTCAATTTTACTATCATTATTATTATTTTACATCACTTGGAAAATTGTTGCACCTTCATCTATCATTATATGTAAAGAAGACTTGTGTCATTGTATTTTTTTCATGGTGCACTTTTTATTCTAATCTTTCTCATTGTAATTTTTTCATAGTGTGCTTTTTATTCTAATCTTTGATTTATCTTTTCCTACCACTGCTTATTGTATTCTTTTCCATTATTATCATTTTAGAACTACCATTGGAGATTAGTATGAATGGGATCTATTAATTCTTGCATGTCTTGGCATAGACTGTAGACTAGATCATAGTGTATTGTATTGTACTCTTACTTTGATCTATATATGATGGAAATCAGGAGGTTTCATAAATTCAGATATATGCATAATTTTGATGATAACTAATAAAAAATTATAATTTCAATGTTCAATAAATTTTTTAAGCTTTTTTTAAATCACAAATTGTAAATTTTATTTGGTCAATATGGGTAATTGCTGAGTCCATGCTTTTGAGCTACAGTTTGGACTACCTTAGAATTAATTCCTATCTTTTTATGCTAATTTGATCTGGTAATGACGTTGAGATCTAGACCACCTATATTTTGAAGTTTTATGTGCCATTTTGAGATTTAGTAAGTTCTCAACATAAAAAAATTGTAGTATAGTGCAATAATCAACATAGATGTTCTAATATCAAATTCCCAGTATGACAGTTTAGAACATGCATCCAATGATAATTTTCTTCTTATAAATTTTGATAAGAATTGCAAAGCTGATTCATGTGCTCATATCAATTACATTAGGAAAAATCACTTTACCCAAATTGACCAAAGACTTAATCTTTAACACCCAAATAGAAAACAGTAGTAAGATACATTGAGATAAAGGTTAGGAATCATTTCGCATTAGATAGAAATTATATAGCTTCTATGCACTCTATCAAAGGTCTGGAAATATTGGTTGTAGATCTAATGTAAGGTTGTTACTGGTCAACCAACCACCCAAAATACCATAAAAGACCTCCAAAAAGACAAAATATATCTAAGGTTCTTCATTAGCCTTAGATACACTCAACACCATGAACCAACTTAAGAGGCAAAGGAAATATCAACTTGTAGATCTGATATTATTTTCCAGAATTATTGCAAGTCTAGAAAATAATTGATGGATGTTAAATTACCCACATAGAATATATAATTCACTTCCAATCTTGAAAAGAATGCAATCTTCAATAGTCAATAAGAAACACCCACCTTAAATGTCACCAAATAGTCATCAAGGACCATAAAATGATAGATAAAGCATACCCAACAGATCTGAAAATCATATACAATGGTCTGACAGTAAAATAATTTCATCAAAATCCAACTTTTCCATTAAAGACCACCTTTAGACTCATCTAAGAAATAAGGTTCATACCCAACACCACTAAAGAGGTCATAAACCCATTAAAAATTGAAGCTAAACCATACCTAGCTTCACATGTTAGGCCTAAAAATGATAAAAATCTATACCAATGTAGATGTTGTGCATGTGGCTCCCTAATTAGGGTCAAATCACCAAATTTCAACCATTAACTAGTGTAAAAGTGCTCCCTAAACAAGGTATCCCAAATTAGCAGTGCAAAGATCTTCAAGAAGCCACACTTGAAAGGACAGTCACTTATCAAACTCCAACTATCCTGCATTAATGGTATGCACATACTAGAAATCAATGCAATTTGAAATCAAACTAAAAATCTAACCATAAAGGAGTCACCCAACTATGAGGAAGACACTAGAAAACTTTGAAGATTTTGGAACCACTTAAAAATTCTCTTCAAAGATATGGGTGGTTGTGACAGCTAGGGAAAACCCTAAAGCTTGGAATAATTAACCAAACTAAACCTCAAAATCTCTACAAAAAACAACACAATCCATTGAAGGTCAAATGTGAATTTTGAACTAAAACCAACATTAGTCAACTAGAGAATATTTCACCACAGAAATACCTTTATTAAATAAAATTTATTAATTTAATGGAGCACTTTGCACATTTTTGAGGGATATTAATGTTTTGTCATGAATAATGTCCTCTTTTAAAGGAATCCATTAGAAGTAACCTCCCAACACCTTTAAAATGAGCTAATACACTTAGTTGTCCACTATATTATTTCCAACATTAGAAAAATTAAGTAAAATTATTGTTGTGAATCTCACTGAGTTCTTGCTAAGTATTCATGAGCCAATTCATGAATTAAGTCCACTTGATGATGAATTTCTGTAAAACTTACCAATTATTATTTTGTAAAACACAAGACAATTTTTTGCTTGATAAACTCCTCCTTCAGCTAGTCATTGTTTCCCCTCAAATCCTTTGGTGTCTCTACTTCCATAAATTCTTGGGAACTTTTGAGATATAAACTCTAGTTTTGATTTATATTTGATGGAAATTAGTGATATTATTAAGATTTGTTTTTTTCATTTTTGATAGGTAAGAGGCATAACACCTAAAGAAATCTAGTTCAATTATCTTTCTCCTTTTATCGACATGCATATTTCATCATCTTACAATTCCATCAATCTTACAATAGAAGAGTAGTTTAGGATGTTATCATACCTGGCATGCTTCTAAAAACCCTCTTCTTCCTTCCCCTACTCAAGTGATTGCATTTAATAGTATTACTAAAGATGCAAGAATGCTTAATCAATAAAATTATTAGGACTCTATCAATTTAAAAGGGCCTAATAGATCAGTAGTTGAGGATGTTATCGTACCTGGCATGTTTCTAAAAACCCTCTTATTCCTTCCACAACTCAATTGATTGCATTTGATAGTATAATGCTAATGATGCAAGCATGCTTAATCATTAAAATTATTAGGGCTCTATCGATTCAAAAAGGCCTTGCCCTATCTACTAAGATTATTCCATTTTAACAATATAATCAAATACAACATTCATTTTTACCAAAGTTGATCTAGAAAAAAAATATATTACAAAATGAGAGAATTAATTCTAGATTATCTTCCTGCATATGTTACTCTATTATGATATGTGCTTTATGATAGATTTTCTTCAAGAGAATTCTAAACCAATTAAAGCATATAGAAGAACTTACATTCACATTATGTTAGGCCATGAGATTCCATCACTGAGATTTCTTAATAATACTATTATATCATATATTCTTTAAAAAAGTTTAAAATTCAAAGTTTGTTATCTAACAAAATGTTTTTCACATTCCATCATAAACAACCATATTTTGTCTAGAGGTTAGCTATTTTATCCTAATACCTATCAAAATGGCTTGAGACTCCAATATAAACACTACGAATATCACTGTGCTAAAGGCTAAGAGACATTACAAACTGGAGCATGACTGCCTTTGCTACTACTAACCACCACTAAATGCTTAAAAGACACTGAAATGGACCAGAACTACCAACTAAAATATCTATAGCATAGGCTACTAGGCCCTTTCTAATTATATAGTAAACTAACTTAAAACAATTGTAATACTTCATTCGAGAAGGCTTTGATTGACAAATGTATCAGTTCTTTGAAGAGTCTGATTCACCTTGGGAAGTGAGGACAACCTTGCATCTTCATTTCCATGTATAGGTTTGTACTGCCATTGGCCTAAGATGGTCCCCCTTTATCCTTTTTCATGTTGGAGTATTGTTGATTAGCTTGAATCATTACATGAAAAGCCAACCAATTGGAAAAAAGAGCACATTATTCATTGACATCAAAGGGAAGAGATACATCATTGACCTCAAAATCCAAGAAATTTATCAAGTGTTGGCATCCAACTCTAAATTTGAGGAGGGGGAGTACAACAAGAACAGAGGGATGGAGCAAAATGTTGAGGGTATCCTAAGATTAGGAAGCTACTTGGAAAATGAAACTAGTTCTCTTAATAGGTTGTTCTAGTGGCAGATGGAGGATTATGAGGTATTCCAACCGAGTTGCCACGTGATGGAAATAATAGAGATAGAGGGGGATGGGGATACATAGTACATACCCAAAAAAAATAAGGAGTACAAGGAAGGGGTGACTAACGTGGATGACACCCTTTCCCATCAATTCAAGAAGAATGAGGAAGTGAAATACAAGGAACCAAGTATAGAAAAAATAAACTTGTAAAAAAAGGAAGACTTGAAGGTGATCCTAGGGGGGATGACTGGGAACCCGTATTGAAGCTACTGACAGTTAAGATAACCCTACCAAAGCCCAAAGGAACACAAAATGCATAATTTTCCAGCCCCTCATATATTTTCCATAAATGCATTGGCTTTCACACATAATAACATTAGTTTTCATGATTAACTTGAGATTTCCCCTGTACCTCCTTGGATCCTCTCTTGATTTATTAGGCCTTTTACAACTATCAAAATATTCTCTTTAGTTTACCATATCATCATCATTTCTTTCTTGACTACCTCGTTGGCAAACCAATCAACCACAAAGTTAGACTACCTATACTCATGACTGACATGGACACTTTCAAATTTTCCAAGTGTTATATGGATTTACTCCACTACATTAGCAATGGTCTAGGAAGGTTGGGAAACCCCTTTAATGCATTTGATGATATTGAATGTGTCCCCCTCTAGCCATAATTTTTTGACTTCAAATTCTATAGCCAGTTTAGTAGTGTGGAAAGCAGAACTAGATTCCACAAAATGGTTAGTCTATGTTCCCAAAGGGTAGGAGAGAGTAGCCACACCCACTCCTTGGCTATTTCTAATGATACCTCCACATCTCAAAGGACCAAGGTTACCTTTTTCCACATCATCAAATTTGGCTTTATGCTAATCTTTTGGAGGGAGTTTCCACTTCACCTCCTATCTTTTCATTCTCTTGTCCTTCTCCCTTTCCATGCTTTTACCACCTTCATCTAGATCTCTACCCTTTCTAATAACAAAATTTTCTCTCATAGTGTTGTGTATCTTATTCACAAGCAGATGAGCAGGAGCCTCACTTTCTCTAAAATTTTGATTGTTTCTCTCCTTCCAAACTCCCTAGTAGAAATGGGGTAAAGTCTATAAGCTAATACTATGCAATTTTCTACCTTTGTACAAGCTATCCCACTAACAAAAGAAGTCCAAAACATTTCTTGGCTTGCATCAACTAACCCCAAAACTTGAAATGAGAAGATCCCAGACCTCAGTTGAGTAAGGATAGTGGATGAAAATGTGATTGACCATCTCAAGGTGATGCTTGCATAGAATACATCTGTTAGGGATATACTAGCCTCTTTTTGCCAAATTTTCCAGAGTGAGAATTTTATCTTGACGCATCAACCAAAAAAAGATGTTAATTTTAGGGGTAAGGCTAGGCAACCAGGCCTTAGCCCAAAGAGGTTTCTCCTTCAAGCTCTAGAGAAAGTTATACCCCAAGGCCACTATGTATGAACCACTAGGTTTGCCTTCCCATATCAGTTCATCCTTATTATTATTCAAGATCAAAGAATTCAGCATAATCATTATTGGCTTAAGATGATTTGAAATCAAAAATAGGTTTATCCATCCCTGGTCCATCCTATAGTCTCTAACTTTTATTCCAAACATTATTATATAGGTATTGGCCCAATTATTATAAGTAGGGTTGTTAATGAGAAGACCTTAAATTAGCCAATTGTCATGCTAGAAGAGGATGCTCTAATCATTCCCACTTTCCATTTGGCCTTTGAGTTAGCTATAAATCTAGCCATTAAGATCCCATTCCAAATAACTAAACCATTCAGGATATTAGTGTCACTAAGAAAAAACCTTAGAGATGGCCTTCTCATGTACTTCTCCACCAAGATGTCCCTCCATTCTTTAGTACTATAAAAAATGTGCCATACTTGGTTTTCTAGAAGAGAATTATTAAGATGTCTAAGTTTTCTAATGCCCAGGCCTCCATAGCAATTGGGAAGGAAAAAATTGTCCCAGGCCACAAGAGGTTATCTTTTATGTTCTTCTAGGCCTAACCACAGAAAATCTCTCTAGATCTTTCCATTTTGTTATCACATTTAACCGAAATCCCAAATAGACTTAGAGCATATGTTGGAAGATTATGAAGAGTAGACTTCACCAGAAGACATTTTCCATCTTGGATTAAGGTGGTATCTTTCCAAAAAGCCAACTTCTTAGTAAAACTATCTATAATCCCATTTTAGAAAGAATCTAGCGATTTAGTCCCTAGTGGCAACCCAAGATAACTAGTACACGGGAAAACCACCCCACACCCAAGAATACCAACAATCTTACTTTGTCTATTAGTTGGGGTGTTGACAAAGAAAATTGAACTTTTTTCCCAGTTAATAAGCTAGCCTATTCTGATTGTATATAAATCTAGCAACCTCTCCATCAACTTAGCCTCCTGAACCAAGGCTTCTCCTCCCATAATAATATCATCCATGAACTGTTGGTGAGTGAAAGTAACCTATCCTAAAGAGGGTTTTAAACCTTTCAAGACCCCTTCCTATCTTTTTCTTTGAATTATTCTCCCAATACACTTAGCTAAGATAATGAAAAGAATGGGGGATAAAGGATCTCCCTATCTTAAACCTCTCAATAGTTTGAAGAAATCCGAAGGAGCCACATTAATCATGATAGCAAGTGTAGAATTAGAAACAAGTTGGGAGATGAGTTTACAAACCTAATTATCAAAGCCAAAAGCCTAGAGAATAGACCCAAGAAAAATCAAATCCACTTGGTTTTAGGATTTAGAGAGATCCAACTTGAGTAGAAAGCCCTCCCTCTTCCTAACGTCCAATGAATGAATGACTTCATGAACCATCATAATAGAATCTAGAATCTGTTTGCCATGGACAAAGCATGTTTACTATGAGAAAATTATCAAAGGAAGAACTTTGAGGATTCCAGTCATCAGGACTTTGAAAATGATCTTATAGAAAGAGTTATAGAGACTAATAGGTTTGAATTGGTCCATAGTATTTGCCTCCAGGATTTTGGGAATAAGAACCAGAAAAGTAGAGTTGAGTTCCTTTAGGAGCTTCTTGGCCCCAAAAAATTCCTACACCACCTTAACAACATCCATTTTTACCACCTCCCAATAAGCCTAGAAGAAGAAGGTGGGAAAACCATCCAGCCTAGAGTCTTTATTAGCCTAGAGAGAAACAAGAGCTTGCTTAACTTCTTGAAGATTAAGGATTGTCTGCAACATAGAATTTTGGTGAGGTTGAATTAGTTGGGGAAGAGCAAAAACAATTTCCTTCTAGTCCTCCACTGATAACATTGGGTCCCAAGAAAGGAGAGAAGAGAAAAAATGAACTAACTTAGCTGAAATCTCACTATCATTAGTCAAAAGAGCTTGGCCCTTCTTAATACCTATAATCCTATTATTAGCTCTATGCTTAAGAGTAGACAAGTGCAAAAACTTGGTGTTTTCATCCCCCTCTTTAAGATAGTTAATTTTGGATCTTTGTTTCTAAAAGTGCTCTTCTCTACTAATAATATTATGAAGATTAGAGAGAATTGACATTTCTGTGTTCCTATTTTGATCACTATAACCTTCCTATTGTATTGTATCCTAGATAGTTTGGGTCTGAACCATCTTCTCCTCCTTAGCTTAGAATATATGACCAAATCTTGTTTTGTTCCAAACTTTGATACTACACTTTACATTTTTCAATTTTTGGGCAACCCTAAATATTGCAGTCCCTTCTACCTCAATATTCCACCAAGAGAAGATCCTAGATAACAAATCTAGATGGTAAGTCCACGTCTTTCCAAAGAAAAAAGGAAGGTTCTTCCTAGCCACCAAAGGAGCTATGGAAAGGGATATAGGAGAGTGATCTAACCCAACTATGGGGAGAAGGAAGAGTCTTCTAGAGAACAAGTTCAACCAAATTGGTGAAATGAGAGCTCTATCAAGGTAGACCTAAATACATTCACTCCCAATATGCCTATTAGATAAAGTAAAAGCCCCTTGAGAGATACCAACATCTAGAGAACCCAAGCTATTAATGAAATTTGAGAGATCCAACTTGCTATCCAAATCTAGGGCTAGACCTCTAGATTTTTCCTCACTAGAAAGGGGAGTATTGAAATCTCCCATAATAATTACCTTATTAAGGTTGCAATTATGGACTATAGAGCAAGGCTTGGTGAAGTTTTCCTTCCTCTCCTACTTAGATTTAGGGGCGTACACATTTAAAAAGGAACCAAGTATCTCTGCTATTAATATGAAAAACTTTACATAACAGAGCATTATGTTCATTATAAATGGTGGAGATATTTAAAAGCTTATTCTTGAAGAGAGTGAGAAGCCCTCTAGACCCTCCCTCCCACTTCACAATCTCTCCATCCATACTGCTACTAAGGGAAATTTTACTTACCAGTTCCTTCTTCATTTTTGTTTCTTGGATAAACATAAAATCAGGTTTAATGTCAAATTCCATAGAACAAAATAATTCTCTATAGGTTTAATGTCAAATTTCATATTCAACATAGAGAGAGGAAAAAGATTATGACTAATCCTAGAATAAAAATCTTTACAAATCTTTATTGATCAACACAATAAATCATTTTATATATATAACTATTAGCTTAACTCTTGCACCCTTCAAAGGTGCAAGTGCTAGTTCTTAAATAATGGAAGAGTAAATTATGATGATAAAAGTGATAAGAAAAGGAACCTGTGTGTTATTTTTGCTCATGCAAAAACTAGAGGTTTTCCATAAGTATGAAGCATTTAGAGTGTTTTCCAATAAAAGAAGATAGTTGAAGACCAAAGGAAAAATAAATTTAGATACAAGATTAGAATGTAGAGTCTTGACACAATTTTGTTCAATCAAAATAATGGTTCTTCAATAGTAGCAACCCTCTAATTCTCACAACAACATTGGGGAAAGTAATAAACCAAAAGACATAGTAAAACCCATAAGAAAAACTAAGTATATAAGTATCAAGGCTCTTGAATGATTAAGGAAGCACCTTATTTTATCAAGAGAATGAATCTGAGAATAAATCAAACACTCATCAAGCATCATGACCAATATTAAAAAAAAAATTTCAAAGTGTACCTCAACAAAGAATACTTAAGACAATAGAATCAAACTGATGAACCCTCTTCTTGATCTCTACTATTAGTAAAGTTCTAAGTTGTCACAACCTATTTTCACAATCCGAACAAAATGGGGAAGCTTCTTGCCATGTAGATGGTGATAAATAAATAAATCAAGTCTAACATAATTGAGAGCATCAAAATTTTGGGGGAAGTTATATTTCTTGTTAAGAAACCATTGGAAGAAGGCAGAGAGGGGGAAAATGTGTTCAAGAACCCTAGAATGGATTTGGTATGAATAGTTCCCAATGATTTGAGATCTATTTTGGAGGCAAGAATTTCTATAAAGAGATTCATGTGGGGTTGTAACAGGGTTTGGGGGCATACACACCTGCATCCAATAATGGGAAAAGTCTTGGAAGAGTAGGGGTGATGGTTGGAGGAGGACTCGAAATGTGAGCTAAAAAAATAGTGGGAAAAAAGAAAATTGCATAGGTTCCCAATTTTGTTTATAGAAAAATCATTAACGGTAGTTGGAAGAGAAAGGATCTTGGAAAGTGTCACAGA
Organism: Cupressus sempervirens; assembly: GCA_028749045.1. NCBI lineage: Eukaryota > Viridiplantae > Streptophyta > Pinopsida > Cupressales > Cupressaceae > Cupressus > Cupressus sempervirens. The sequence goes on along the minus strand of CM053792.1, from coordinate 686,757,291 downwards.
AAGAGTCATTGACAACAAAGAGTATTACTAGGTTCCATTTCTCTTATTAAATTTTAAATTTCCCTTGCAAAAATGAAGAAATGTGTGTATCACAATACAAGATTTGATCTGATGAATGGATCTAGACTAATTGCAGTATTGAATGTTTAAATAAAATAAAATTAGCGGAAGTCTAAATACATTTACACATAAATGAAATTATGCATCAAAACTTAAGAATTTAAGGTGAAATAAACAGAATTGAGAGAGAAGAAGATAGAGAGTGCAAAAAAAGTTTGATTTTAGAGTTTTCCATATACGTGACTACGTCTCTGGGTCAGCTCTAATAGAGTACGACTGATTCGATTATTCTCCAAAAAAGATTACAAATGCACCAAGACTTATCCCCTTAAACACATCAGCATAACATGCCCTCGACATGATAAATAGTCTTCAAAAATCTCCTGAACATTCTCCTGTTCTCACCACCTAAATGCTTTTCCAAAGCCTACTACCCCCATTTTATACATCAAATTTAGCCAAAAATGGGCTAAAACAATTAACCAACATAATCCCCCATTTTGATTACATATTTCAAATTTACCCCTTTTACCATTATTTTGTTATGATCTCACACCAAAATTAAGGGTTTGTTTTCAACAAATACCCTTATTTAAATAAGATTGGGCGGATTTGTTGTGGATAGATAACAACTCTTCCCTTAATATTCCATGTATCATAAATAGCCCATTGGTTGGCCTTAATTCTAGGATGCCAATGGTTAGGAGTTCAACTCCCATTATCTCATTCCTTTAATTCAAATTAAATAGCTATTTTAATTTGAATTTGAATGTTTTCCCTCTCTTTATGGTTTTGTGATGTCATGCTGATGTCATCAAAATCCATACTTTTACTTGAATTTGAAACCATCATAACTTTTATATCCGATCTCCATTCTTGATGAAACAAACGCCATTGGAAAGCTTTTGACGAGCTCTTTCATTTGGAATCCATTGTCAAATAATTTTGAGCTGATTACTTTTTCACCCTTTTATGACCTTTGGTCCTAGTTTGACCAAAACTTTGACCGAGCGTAACTTCTCCATTCAGACTCTATTTTTGTTCGTTCAAGTTGCGTTGGAATCAAGACGTTGAGATCTTTTTGATGATGCAAAAATCTAGAGATTTGAAGACACTTCAATTTTCCCTGAAAGTATCCACCAGATCAAGATTAATGGTAGGATTGTGTCTTCATTATCTTGTTGCTAAATAATGATTTCCCAAATTCATCTTAGAACTTGAGAAATATATATATTATATGTCAATCTACAATAACATGCAATAAAGTTAATTCCAAAAGTGATTCTTTAGATGCTCATCAACCACAACTATTATCAATAAGCAACTACAACTGATCTTAGTTTCTTAATGTTCTACTCACGATATAACAAAAATAGATTGGAAGGAGAATTAGGAAATTGTATTTTGTTTTTCCCATACTTGTTTATGGATTAGATTCCCATCCACCTCTAGAAATCATATGTTGCCATGACCAATCTTCTCCTCATACATAAAGCACCATAGCACTTTCCATAAGATCTTAATTCACAATTAAAGGAATAATATTGAACGGGCTTATTTTTTCATTGATTTATTTCTATGTTGGTAAATGTTCCTCGTTGTTAATTATTTTAGCAAATGGATTCCATGTTTAGTTGAAATTTTTCATGATAGGGTCACCAAACCTTGATATCATGACTAGTGGGTATGATCCTAGAACTGTTGAATAATTTTATTTTACTAAACTTTATATCATGTAAAAAGAAGATTAATAAATGAAGTTACATATCTACAATTGTGAATGAAATTATACTCAAATTTAACTAGACCATTGGATAATTACAATATTCCAGTAACAATCAATGCCATATATAATAACTATGATGCACACCATGAACTGAGCCAATTCCATGCATATAAAGCCTTTAGTGTAGGCAAAGTGAGTGTCATAATATAATAACAATAGAGGATTTGGAAGTTGTAATAATGTTGAAAAACTCTATATGTGCCTTGTTGTCACCAAAACTATTGGGAACAAGTTCTACCTCTAACCATTCAAACTAGAAAATAATAGTGAAATAAATATTCCTAACATGCATATGAATGGTATAAACTCTATTAATTAGTAGTATTACCTTTATATTTGGTTGGTTTACTTCTCTATATCAAAAGCATTGAACACATGATACATTAAAGTACATTTGAACTAAAGGGCATAAGGTAGTTTTGTTATAATGCATAAGAGATCTTGTTCAAATTTGGAAATTAATGCAGTATAAATCTTGTTGACCTAATAATTATAAAAATGCAATTCATAATGACATAGACTGATATGTATGCATTGTGAATATTTTTTTTTATAAGATCTATGATTGTGTGCCTATGTGTAGACACTGCATCTGTTATCATGCATATGAATTGATGATGCATTAATGATATTTCTTCATTTCTAAAGTTATTACTAGATATTGATTGACTATAATAGTTGATGTAAATGAAGGTTGATACTTTAGGTAAGCCTAAGAATTGAGTATAAGAAAAAAATTATGAGAGTCATTTCCATTCCACTCATACTTTATTTTATTAATGAACAATCATTTTTGAATGAAAGTTTAGTTTGACTAATAGTCTTATTGCATGCTTCCATTTGAGAACTCAGAAATGAGGGATTTGGATCTTTGCATTCTATTGTTCATGAATGTTATAAGAGTGTTTAATGAAATACACAACTTTTGCATCATAAAATGGGTAACCTATTGGGAATAATTATAGAATGCCTATGTGTAGATATTGCATGTTGGAAATTGTGAATTGTGCTTTGTATTGCCTTTTAGGATGGATGGAAATTTTCTAATTATGTCTTGGATAAGGTGTTACAAAATTCCATTATTTCTCTTAATTTTACTTATTTATACTTCCTCATTGTCAGGATGGGTATCTTTCATTTCAAGAAAGATTTTGGGGAAGCTTAACAACTTTGTGGTAGGGTGGACAAGCACTCCTACAATATTCTAGCCCTTTGTGTTCTTAGATAGGTTTTGGAGCATCTATTAGAATGGTCAACATAATTGGTACATTTTGGTATTTTGGTAATGGAATTATGGTTTCTTTTAGTTTTGAGCCTATATGTATATGTATCATTTTGCTAAATTAAATGATAACTAATGAACTAATGTTGACAATTCAATATTCAAATGACCTTGACCTTTGTTGAAATTTTTTCTTTCTATAAAGAATCTTGATGTGGCATTTGTTTTGTAGAGGTAGTCTTTACATATTGTATCAAAGCTCTTGGTTCTATAGTTGGGCCTTGAGTTCACTATGCTAGAGACAAAACTGTAAGTCAATTAATTAACTTATGTTATTTGAGTTGATGACATGGGTTGCATGGTGTATCTTCTAGTTGTAAATACCTTTTAAATAGAAGGATATGGTGCTCCTTAGGTATGTCATGATTTTGAGTTGACATTGCACTCTTTTATAAGATAATTGAAATGGAAAGTTTTTGGAATAATCAGTAATCTGCATACCCTAGATGGTAATGATTAGATTTTATTGAAAATTCTATAATATACATACTATTGTATTATACTTGAAATACTTAATTCCTTGCATGTGTGATGCAAGCAAGATGTGATTTTCTAGTAACTTTGAGATAGTCAAATGATGGTGAATTTTGCATTAAGTTGTGAGTGTAGGCCTACCAAATTAAGACTTGACTTGTGATAGAAAAGAGAAATAACTTTATTGTGTAAATATCATGGGATGCATAAGTGGTGCAAGAATTTTATTTATTTTTAATTCTAGATTCATGTGGTTCATTAAGTAACCTAGTATGAAAGTAGGAAGAACATGGATTTTTTTGTAAAAGTATTGCATCTATATTATACATTTAGAATTGTGTAATTATCAAGATAAATTGCATGTGATGCATGTGAAGTTTAGCTATGTTCTTAATAGTCCTTGGATGCAAGGGTTCATTAAACATCTACTCCCTCTTGGTGATTACTGAGAGTCACCGTGCCATATGTGAATGTGTTTTATTTGATTATCATTTAGTTTTAGTGTGATGGAGGACTAGGATTATTGTTTATGTTTTTGTGACCACCTAGCCAATGATTTCTTATGTGACTTATCTACTATGACTCTTTTTCACTTTTATTTAATGTCTTTTATACCTCCTTTTTGGATTTTGACTTGAGAATTATGACTCTATTTTTTCAAGATTTCTTCGATCTTGAGGTGGCTAGGGTATATGTGTATTTTTTATGCTAGTCCTATGAATTATAAGTAATGTCATCTATCATGTTTGGTGTGGAACATTGATATGATGTTTAAGGGATTAGATTGCGAAGAACATGTCATTCTATCTTTCACATTAATTAATTATTATTTTATTTTTATTTGTCTAGAAAGCTTAATTTTTAGTGTGGGTGCTAGATGTGGACAATAGGAAGGAGTAGAAGTGATGCTTTCCTTTTTCACTCTACCTATCAGTTTATACTAGCACTAAAAGAATGCTTTAGCCAAAGCTATGTTGCAATTTGTTCCATCTCCATGTCACGTCCATAATTATGGCTATATGGCATATGTAGGTTTAGGCATATTTGTGAGGTAATATGCTTCATGGGTGCACCCGATACCTCCTGCCTTTGGTATTATATGGATATTCCATAGTTGTGAATTCAACAAGTTAGGTAGGCTTCCAAGGAAGTACTTTTTGTATTATTAGGACACTTTCGGGCTAGGTAATCCTATAAGGATCCCAAGAAAATTCTTTTTGGTAATATTTTGGCATTGCAGGGTTGGGTATTCTGCAAGTTAGGTAGGATCCCAAGGAAGTGTAAGGCTTAATGGTTGGGTAGGAAAGCATCACAACCATATTTTATGTGATGATTGAATGGCATGAAGGTCATACATCATGACATGTGCTTATATATTGGTTAAGAACATTGTGGTGATGCGATGGGCTTGAGGGCCTAGGTCCCACAATTTTTTTAAAAAGTACTAATCTTGATAGGTGATTAGAGAGGACACCTAGATGACTTATTTTGTGTGGATCACTTGATAGATAGTATGATACTAGTATGATGTACCTACTATTCTAAGCTTGACATGTAGCTCGACATTTTCCATGACACTCTAAATTATACTTGATGTCTTTATTAATGATGCATTTTGATGGATGAATGAGTGTAGGTCAGCATCCTTGGATAATGTCATGTGTTACATCCTTAAATAGATTACTATTTGTTAAATATTTTATTATGGTGAATGAAATAATTGTCAACTTTTCAAACTAAGGCTTTTGTTGATTATTTTTCGTAATTCATGCAATTGGTGATGTGACAATTACTTAGTAGGACATGCTTCTTACATATGAGGAAATAAATTTTGACATGTAGGCCAACTTCTTGAGTATATTAATTTATGACATATTCACTTGATGATATGTTGTATTCGACAATATGTTCAGTAATTGCCTTATGAAATGTAATCATTATTGTATCTATTATTTCAACATCTTTTTGGAAACTAGAATGAGTTTCCATAATCAATTGGGAGTTATGTTCATTACTTGATGATTTGACTGTGTATAGTCAACTTTTGACTTTGACTTGACTTAAATTTTTGACCTATGTGGTAAGTTCATAAAAATGAATTCTTCCTATGAGGATGCAAATGGGTATGTAAAGGTCCTTCTTTTATCTATTTTTGAAAATATATTTTGCATTGGTGTTATGTATGTGTGATGATCCACCATGCATGTGGCTTCTTTTTATAGAAAGTTGTTGACTCATTTTATTTTACTTGGTCAATGAGAGATGATTGATGATTTGGCCATCTTGAGTTGTCTATTTTAGACTCCTATTTGATATATTTTTTGACATTTGATATGTTTTTTGATAGCTAGACTTGGTCATTATGTATTTGACTTAGACCTTTGGTCGATATGTGTAGTTGAGATTTGACCTTATTACCTATTGATCTAGACATTTAGGTCAATCTTGTTTGATATGTTTGATAGTGTGGCCTAGAAATCATTATTTTACTTATCATATTGGGTAGATATATGTTATTGATTTGAGATAACTCATGTATTATGATGCAAGTACTATAGATGTGGAATTGTGCTAGTATTTTGATGTATAATGATGGTTAAAAATTGATGAGTACATTGAGGATGTTAGACAAATATGGCATTATGTTTCATGATGAATCACATGATTAGGAAATATGATTACATCGCATGAATGTGTTTTGTGGACACTCACTTATTGATGTGGATATTTACTCACTTAGAGAACACCACATGTTAGATGGTATGTATGGTATATACAGTACGTATGGTTAATTATTTTATTACTCTTGATCAAAACTTAATTAAAGATGAGTCTAAGGGAAAACACTACCTCTTGATGTTTATAATTGAATACTTCTCTCCTTGAGCTACTGATGACATTGAGAATGAGTTAAAGGTATTGTGAGAATACATGTTTAAGTATGGAAGGAAGTGGATATGAAGTACCTAATAGCAGGGTCAAATCCATGTGATGTTGAGGTATGATAAGAAAGAATTGGTATGTGTTGATATCATGTGATTTTAAGGTAATATGTTACTTAATTTTGAGAATCATTGAGACATGGAATCATTTGATTGATATTCATTGAGTATTTGCTTTAATTTATGATCGATGATGTATTTACATTTTGGTGTTGTTCCTATAATGCAATAGAAGGAATGCCACATCATAAGAAAGGGAGAATATTATTGAAGAGAGGTAGTCTAACCTTGTAAAACTATAGAGATGCAATGCAATTCACACATGCACATGTACAAAATGTTCTTTAAATGATTACTTATACAAATGTGATTGAAAATGTTTGATATTTTCTCTAAACTTCTTACTTCAACTATGTATTAATTCTATCTTTGAAAAGATAGTTCCACAAGATTTTATGTGTTAATGTGTTAATGAAACGTAGGTTTCATTTAAAGAAAAAAAAGTTTTGATTTTATTTGCGGAGATGAAAGTCAATATTGTTGATAGAATTGAATGTAGTACATGCATTATTAATGAAATTAAAGTTAGATCTTGGTCTTATATATATATATATGAAGCCTTATATTCTAAGCATTGAGGATGGTGCATTTTATAAGAAGGGAAGGATGTTAGATCCCCTTTTCCCAACCCAAAAAATTTGGGAAGTTTCTTGCCACGTAGATGGTGCTAAACGAATTAGTTAAGTCTAACATAATTGCAAGCATCTGATTTTCAAGGGAAGTTACATTTCTTGTTAGGAAACTATTGGAAGGAGGAAGAGAGGGGAAAAATGTGTTCAAGAACCCCAAAATGGATTTAGTATGAATAGTTCCCAATGTTTTGAGATTTTTTCTGGGGGCAAGAATTTCTATAAAAAGATTTACATGGGGTTGTAACAGGTTTCATGGGCATACACACTTGCATCCAATAATGGGAAAAGTCTTGGAAGAGAAGTGATGATGGATGGAGATGTCTAGAAACACTAGCTAGCAAAATAATGGGACAAGAGGGAATTGTACAGGTTTCAAATATTGTTTATAGAAAAATAATTAACAATGGCTAGAAGAGGAAGGATCTTCAAAAGTGTCACAGAAAGAGTCATTGACAATAGAGAGTATTACCAGGTTCCATTCTTCTTATTAAATTTCTAATTTACCTTCCAAAAATGAAGAAATGTGTGTATCAAAATAAAAAATTAATGGTAGGATTATGTGTTCGTTACCTGGTTGCTAAATAATGATTTCCTAAATTCAGCTGAGAACTTAGAGAAATATGCATATTATATGTCAATATACAATAACATAAAATAAAAATAATTCCAAAATTGATTCTTTAGATGCTCATCAACCACAACTATGATCAATAGGCAACTGCAACTAATCTTAGTTTCTTGATGTTCTACTCACCATATCAAATTTAGAAATTGGATTATGTTTTTCCCATACTTGTTTATGGATTAGATTCCCATCCACCTCTAGAAATCATCTATTGCCATGACCAGTCTTCTCCTCATGCATAAAGCACCATAACACTTTCCATAAGATCTTAATTTGTGATTAAAGGAATAATATTGAACGAGCTTATTTGGGATTAATTGATTGCTATGTTGGTAAATGTTCCTCATTATTAATTCTTTTAGTGAATGGATTCCATTTTTAGTTGAAATGTTTCATGATAGGGTCACTAGACCTTGATATTGTGGCTAATGGGCATGATCCTACAACTATTGAATACTTTTTTTTTACTAAACTTTATATCATGCAAAAACTAGACTGATAAATGAAGTTGCACATGTGTGGTTGTGAATTTAATTATCCTTGAATTTAACAAGACCATTAGATAATTACAATATTCCAATAACAATCAATGCCATATATAATAACTATGATGCACACCATGAACTATGCCAATTTCATGTGTAAAAATCCATTAGCGTATGCAAATTGAATTTCATCATCTGATAATGATAGAGGGTTTGGAAGTTGTAATAATGTTGGCAAACTTTGTACATGCCTTCCTATCACAAAAACTATTGGGAACATGTCACACCTCTAACCATTCAAACTGACAAAGAACAGTGAAATAAATGTTCCTAACATGCATATGAATGTTATAAACTCCAGCAATTAGTAGTAGTGCCTTTATATTTGGTTGGTTTACTTCTCTATATCAAAAGAATTGAATACATGATTCATTATAATGCATTTGAACTAAAAGGCATAAGGTAGTTTTGTTATAATGCATAAGATATTTTTTTCAAATATGGAAATTAATGCAATATTAATCTTGTTGACCTAATCATGATAAAAATGTCATTCATAATGGCATAGACTGAGATGTATGCATTCAAAATATTTGTTTATAAGATGGATGACCATGTGCCTATGTGTAGACATTGCATCTGTTATCATGAATATGAATTGATGATGCATTAATGATATTTCTTCATTTTTGAAGTTATTACTAGATATTGACTAACTATAATAGTTGATGCAAATGAAGATTGATACTTTAGGGAAGCCTAAGAATCGAGCATAGGAAAACACTTATGAGAGTTATTTTTATTCCACTCATACTTTATTTTATTAACAAATGATCATTTTTGAATGAAAGCTAAGTTTGACTAATAGTCTTATTGGGTGCTTCCATTTGAGAACTCTGAAAGGAGGGATTTGAATATTTGCATTCTATTGCTCATGAATGTTATAAGACTATTTAACAAAATACACAACTTTTACATCATAAAATGGGCAACCTACTAGAAATAATTATAGAATGCCTATGTGTAGATAGTGCATGTTGGAAATTGTGAATTGTGCTTTGTATTTCCTTTTGGGATTTATGGAATTTTTCTAATTATGTCTTGGATAAGGTGTTACACAATTCCATTATTTCTCTTCATTTTACTTGTTTAGAATTCCTCATTTCTGGGATGGGTGTCTTGTTGGGATTAAACATAGAGTAATTGAGAGGGGGGGTGAATTAGTTACTCCAAAAACTAATCCACAAATCCCATAGATGTCTTAAAAATTTAGTTACTGTTGATACTTGGTAAACATAAAAAAATATTGTAACTCGATAAATTAAACCGTTACTAATCTTCAAGCAATCATGCATGCAATTGAAAATAAAATGAACACAAGAGACACCAAATTTAACCTGGAAACCCAATATGGGAAAAACCACCAAGTAACTAGTTACCAATTTTCGCTCTTCTGAAGTGAGCCTTGTTAGGAGCCAATGGTGTTAACGGTTACAATACACACAATTACGTATGACCCTGTTACAGGATTTTAATCACCCTGTTAGGAGTGGCCTTGCTAGAGGTCTTTAGAACAATTCAACTAAACTATCACCTTGTTAGAGGATTTACAAAATGGTTATTAAACCAATTCTGTTAAGAGATTTGAAATAACCACTACAATGGTTAGAAAGTAACAATGAATTGGCCTAGAGAAGATGCAACTAGATTTTCTGATTACAAGTCTCTATTCTACATCATTAGATCCTCCTTGATCAAATATAGCTTTGTTGCTCCTCAATGATCTCTGATCATTCTTCAAATTTTGCTTCCACAATAATTAGTCTTCATATCACATCAAATCCACACTTCACACTTAGAATTTGCAACTTGACCTCTTATTTATACCATTTAGATTATCAAGTCAGCTTATTCACATGTTACATTTACCAATAAACCATACATAAGTTGGCTACAAATATTAATTTAAACAAATGAACATTATTTCACAAAACAATGAAATCCTTCACTGGCAGACCCTACTCAATAAATATTGCTTTAAAAAATTTCCTGAATTAACCGTCTTAACTTGGTCAACATTGCAACATTTGCAAAATCCCAAGTTTACTCTGTAAGAACTAAATTCCTTCACTCTCCGTGAGATCTCAGTAAGAACTATTTCTACCATATTTCCCTTTGATGACTGAGTGAGCTTGGTAAGAAAAGAATTTCTTTGTTTAACCTTGAAAGCTCGGTAATAACTATCTACTTGGTAGACACTGTAAACCTTCTGAGCTCGGTAGACTCTGTCCTTTTCCTTGCTAACCAAGTGAGCTTGGTAGACTTTGTCCTTTGCCCTGCTGAACAATTGAGTTCACTAGACTATGTCCTTTGCCTTGTGAACCAACTGAGCTTGGTAGACACTTTCCTTTTCCTTGCTGACCAACTGAGCTCAGTAGACTCTGTCTAATGACTAATATGACATTTTTGTAACATCAAAGACAACACACAATTGAACAATTGTATCCAACAATCTCCCTCTTTGGCATTGATGAAAACACAATATCTCATAGCAAAATGAAATTTGAAAATAGGTTTTTAGTAATAGAATACTTTACTCTCTTCTTCAAATACAACAATCTCCCTCTTTCATAATAATCTCTCCCTCTTACGCAAACTCTTATTATTTTGCAAATTTCAGAAAGATATGACAATATACTCTCCCTCTTTGATAGAACATGCCAAAGACAACACAAATCAACTGAATAGTATTGTACCTGACGCATTGATTCATATGCAATGTCTTCATTAGTTTGCTGGATCAACTGCTAGATCTTCAATTCTATTTATATTGATACATCACTAAAACTATATTTTAGTGAGCTTCAGATAAGGGAATGACCCCCAACTTACCTCTAAGATGCAAGAATGCATCCTTAGGTAAAGGCTTTATGAAAATTTCAGCAATTTGTTCATTTATATGGACATATTCCAATCTAAATTCATTTTCTTGTACCAATTCTCTAACAAAGTGGTACTTTATGGCAATATGCTTGGTCTTTGAATGCATTACTGGATTCTTGGAGATGTTAATTGCACTTGTGTTGTCACAAAACATAACAATAGGTTCTTTGATTTCTTGCTTCATACCTTCCAATAATTGTTTGAACCATATAATGTTTGAGTAGTTTACTGCTGCTACAACATATTCAACTTCTACTGTGGACTGGGATGTACAATTATGCTTTTTACTTGTCCAAGAAACCAATCTTTTTCCAAGAAAGAAAGCTCCTTCACTTGTACTCTTTCTGTCATCAACATTCATTGCCCAATCTGCATCAGTGAACACTTTTGAATCTAGATTGCCTCCAAGTTTATACCATAATTCATAATCTTTAGTTCCTTTTAAGTATCTCATGATCCTTTTGATTGCCATCATGTGATTTTCTTTTGGTTTTGCTGAGAATCTTTCTAAAATTGCTACTGCAAGAGCAATATTGGTCTTATGTGCACTACATATTGCAATTTTCCAATCATAGATCTATACAATGTGTGATCTACTTCCTTTGATTCATCATCCTTGGTAAGTTTTAATCTAGTACACATAGGAGTTCCAACTGGTTTGTAGTCTTCCATACCAAACTTTTTTAGTATCTTCTTGATGTATTTAGATTGAGTAATGTAGATACCATTCTTACTCTAATGAATTTGAAGTCTAACAAAGAATTTGATTTCTTCAAACATTGACATTTCAAATTGCTTCTTCATTTGTTCTAAAAATTCTTTGCAAAGATCATCATTTTTTGTGAACAAAGTATCATCTACAAATATCTCTGCCAAAACAATCTTATTATTTGGTCCTTCCTTTATGTACAAACTACTATTGTTAGTAGTTGTTTGAAAACCAATCTAAATAAGATAGTTAACCTGTCTTTCATACCATGCTCTAGGTTCTTGCTTCAAACCATACAATTCTTTATGCAATTTGCAAACTATGTCCTTCTTGTCTAGATCAACAAAACCTTTAGGTTGTTCAATGCAAACCTCTTCATCATATATGCCATTGAGAAATGTTGATTTGACATCCATCTGATAAATTTTGAATCCTTTGTATGCAGCATATTCAAGTAAAATTCTAACACCTTCCAATCTTGCAATAGGAGGAAAAGTTCCTCCATAGTCTACAGCTTCTTCTTGAGAGTATCCTTTGCATACTAGTCTAGCTTTGTTCCTTGACATCTTACCATCTTCATTTAACTTTTTCCTAAATACCCACTTAGTTTCAATCACCTTCTTGTCTTTAGGTCTAGGTACAACACTCCATATTTTTTCTCTCTCTATCTGTTCTATTTCTTCATTCATAGCTTTAATCCAACTTTCATTATCTAGTGCATATTTTACATTTCAAGGTTCAAAATCAGCAAGTAAACAAGTGCTTTTCAACTTATTTCTTATCATTGTTCCTTTTGATTTATCTCCAATGATCTGATCTAGTGCATGATGTTTCTTGACATATTTGGCTAACACAGGCTCCTTGCCTTTTAGGTGACTTGTTTATGTTAACCTTTTGTGCTTCAATTTCTGGTTCTGATTCAAGTTGCTCAAGTTCCATAGATACTGACTCGATAGCTTCTATTTGTAACTCCAGTTCTTGCAATTCGATAGGTATTAGCTCGGTTTGAACTTCCTGTGACTTAGTTACTGAAGACTCGAGAGTTGAAGATTCCTAATTGACAGGTGTATTTGGCATTGTATCAGGTTCAATGGAAACAAATCGCCTATAGTCTTTAGGTTCCCTTTTGCTTTCTTCTTTTTTTCTTTTTGCAAACTCATCAACTTTCACATGTGCACTTTCTATGACTTTGTGAGTAGATAAATTCAAACATCTATATGCTTTACTTTTTCAAGAGTATCCCAAAAATATTCCTTCATCACCTTTTACATCAAATTTACCTTTTCTAGATTCTTTCCAAATGTAACATTTCCTTACAAATACTTTTAGGTAACTTACATTGGGCTTGTAGCAATACCATAACTCATAGGGGGTTTTGAATAAGTCCTTTTTCAGCTATACTCAGTTCAAGGTATGAACTATAGTGATGATAGCTTCCTTCCAGTATTTGATAGCAATGTTTTTCTCAATCATTAAGGTTCTTGCATAGTCCATGATAGATCTATTCCTTCTTTCTATTATTCTATTTTGTTGAGGAGTTCTAGGTGCTGAAGCTCGTCTTTTGATTCCCCTTTCAATGAAAAAGTTATTAAAATCATGTGAAATAAATTCACCACCTCTATCAGACCTTAAGTATTTCTATCTTTTGTCTATTTCCTTTTCTACTCTGACCAAATACCATTTGAACTTTTCAAATGCTTCTGATTTCTCTCTTAGGTACATGATAGTCATCATTCTTCAATAATCATCAACAAAAAGAATAAATTTTTTTCACTAGTATAACTCTTAATGCCAATAGGTCCACACAAATTAGTATGCACAATTACTAGAATTTCTTTAGTTTGATTGTTCTTGCTTTTAAAACTAGTCTTTCTCATCTTACCAATTTGATAATTCTTGTATAGACCAACCTCAGGTTTCTTTATGTTAGGAATGCCTCTTACTTTCTTGAATTTATTGATTTTTACAAAGTTGTCAAAGTTTACATGACATAACCTCCTATGTCATATCCAACTCTCTTCAATTTGAGTAATAACATGAACATTAACCAAGTTCAAGATATAATAAGTTACCTTTGGTTTGAATGCTTAATCCAATCATCTTACCTTTGTCATTTAGTAATCTTACTTTTCCTTGCATGAATTCTACTTTAAATCCATTATTTAGTAGTTGTGCCACACTCAAAAAATTGTACTTTAGTCCTTCTACCCAATATGCATTATCGCATACAAGTTCCCTGGTTAGCGAGATTCTTCCTTTCCTTTTATACAATAAGGTTCATTGTTACCAAATCTTATACTGCCACCATCATAGTCTTCAAAATGTTCAAACTTCGTTTTATCACCAGTCATGTGATGAGAACAACCACTATCTATAATCCATGTATCAATTCTTCTCATATGAGAAATGAGTGCCATTTATTCATCATTATCAGACTCATCTTTTACAAAAATGTACACAATTTCATCTTCTTCTTCATCATCAAAATCATTAAAATCTTTAGCCATGAAACATGTTTTCTTACCTTTATCCTTGAATGATTTGAAGTCTTTATTGCCATTGTACTTGTGACTTTTCTTCTCATCATTATTCTACTTATTTGGGAACCTAACAACAATATGTCCAATTTCTTCACAAGAAACACATATTAGAGGAACCTTACCTTTGTATTTCTCTTTGTCTCTTGAATATTTCCTTGCTAGTAGAGCTTCAACCACCTCAAGATCATTGTCTAAAATCCATTCTAATTCTTCATCACTGTCTAACTATGGATCCTTTATCTTCTTTCCTTTTTCTTGGAGTAAAAGCTTTGCTTCAAATGCTAATTCAATGTTCTTGGCAGCTAGAACATAATTATCATAGTTGTTTACCTCAAATGCAGTCAATCTTCCAACTATGGCCTCCAAATATATTTTATGATTTTCTTCACATCTTCTTTCTTGAATTGCAGAGACTTTGATTGAATAAATAGGAAGTAGAGTTCTAAGAACTTTACTTATAACTATCTCCTCCTTGATATCTCTTCTAGATGCTTTGATTGCACTAACACATGCTTTAATTCTTTCAACATACTTTGCAATGTTTTCATTCTCTCTCATCCTCATTTGATCAAATTGTCCTCTCCAACTTTCTGCTTTGGATCTTCTCACATTATCATCTCCTCCATAGATCTCCTTCAGCTTGTTCCACATTTCAAAGGTAGTTTTGCAATCTTTGATGTCATCAAATTATTCACAACTCAGAGTAGATGCTATATCTATCATCATGTTTTTGTGATTCTTCTTTTTAGAAATATCATTGATTGATAGTTTACCAATAGGTTCTGCATATTTTTCATCAAGATACTTCAGTCTTGAATCACCAATAGAAGCCAGATGAAGTCTCATCAATCCTTGCTATGCTGAGAAGTTGTCCCTATTAAATCTTGGAATTTTCATCTTGTAAGACATCATGATCTTTAGCTTAGATCCTTGAAATCTTTTCCTGAAAGCACCAAAATCTCTGATACCAATTGTTGGGATTAAAGATAGAGTAACTAAGAGGGGGGGTGAATCAGTTACTCTAAAAACTAATCCATAGATCCCTTAGATGTCTTAAAAATTTAGTTACTACTAATACTCAATAAACATAGAAAAATGCTTTAACTCGATAAGTTAAACTATTACTGATCTTCAAGCAATCATGCATGCAATTGAAAATAAAATGAACACAAGAGACACTAGATTTAACGTGGAAACCCAATATGGGAAAAACCACCAAGTAACTAGTTACGTATTTTCACTCTTCTAAAGTTAGCCCTATTAGGATCCAACCCTGTTAAAGGTTACAATACACAATATTAGGTGTGACCCTATTAGAGGATATTGATCACCCTATTAGGAGTGGCCTTGCTAGAGGTATTTAGAACAATTCAACTGAACTGTCCCCTTGTTAGAGGATTTACAAAATGGATATTAAACCAAATTTGTTCATAGATTTGAAATCACTACTACAATGGTTAAAAAGTAACAATGAATTGGCCTAGACAAGATGCAACTAGATTTTTTGATTATAGGTCTCTATTCTACATCATTAGATCCTCCTTGATCAAATATAGCTTTGCTACTCCTCAATGATCTTTGATCATTCTCAAAATTTCACTTCCACAATAATTAGTCTTCATATCACATCAAATCCACACCTCACACTTAGAATTCTCAACTTGACCTCTTATTTATACCATTCAGATTATAAAGTCAGCTCATTCACGTGTTACATTTACCAATAAACCATACATTATTTGGCTACAACTATTACTTTAAAAAAAAAATGTTATTTCAAAAAATAATGAAATCCTTCACTGGCCGACCCTACTTAGTAAATACTACTTCCAAAAATTTCCTAAGTTAACCATCTTGACTTGGTTAACATTGCAACATCTCCAAAATCCTTTGGTTACTAAGTTTACTTGGTAAGAACTAAATTCCTTCACTATCTGTGAGAGCTCGGTAAGAATTGTTTCTACCATATTTCCCTTTGATGACTGAGTGAGCTCGATGAGAACTAAATTTCTTTGTTTAACCTTGAAAGCTCGATAACAACTGTCTACTTGGTAGACACTATAAACCTTATTTACTAACCTTCTAAGCTTGATAGACTTTGTCCTTTGCCTTGCTGACCAACTGAGCTTGGTAGACTCTATCCTTTGCTTTGCTAACCAATTGAGCTTAGTAGCCTCTGTCCTTTTCCTTGCTGACCAACTAAGCTCAGTAGACTCTATCCTTTGCCTTGCTGACCAACTAAGCTTGGTAGACTCTGTTTCATGACTGATATGACATTTGTGTAACATCAAAGACAACACACAATTGAACAATTGTATCCAACATATCTTTCATTTTTTTAATGATCATGGGGAAGTGCAATAGGTTTTTGGTAGAGTGGAAAAGCACTACTACAATATTCTCACCCTTTGTGTTCTTAGAGAGGTTCTAGAGCATCTATTAGAATGGTCAACATAATCAATACATTTTTTTATTTTGGTAACAAAATTATGGTTTCTTTTTGTTTTAAGCATATATGTATATGTATCATTTTTTTTAAATTAAATGATAACTAATGAACTAATGTTAACAAGTCAATATTCAAATGATCATACTAGCGTCAGTACACTGGATCCCATTAGAACTCTACAATTAAGTGCACTTGGGCTGGAGTAGTACTAGGATGGGTGAATTCCTGGGAAGTCCTAATGTTGCACCTTTCTTTTACTTCTTAGACTGTGTCATTTTTATATTTTCACTACTCTTATAGCTACCACTTGTAGGTGAGTTGGTTTGTGGCTTGAGGTTTACTTCCTTGAGGTCACAAGTTAGACTCCCCTTCATAGTGGAGAATGGCTTTGGGCTAGTTTCCCTTACAGGACTTATCTGCCACATACTTACTCTACTGGCTCAGGGTATAGGTGTGGACTTTGCCTCAAAAGTTTTTAGGAATGGAATATAGATATGGGGAAAATGATGAATTAGGAGTAGCTTGCAAATGTTGATGTTCAAATGTTAGAGAACAACTTCCATCACAAGAAGAAATACCTCAACATGGTTATCAACGTTCACTGTAGGTTCATTAGGAAAAGGAAAATGTGAAGGCAAACATAGATTCATATACATTGGGCCTCCATTAGTGATGCTCTTTTGTTTCAAGAAACTCACCCAAGGATGCCTCACTATATATAGACTTCAAATCTATATTTTGGGGAAAACCTATAGTTCAACCAGCTAGACCTCAACCTCATCAAAACCCATAGTAGAGGATAATGGATACATTAGTAGGGCACCATGGATCAGCATATCTACATTTGAAAAAGGTGAATCATCTCATCAAAACCTTTAGCCTTTAAAAAACAAATTGGGTGAGATAATTTCAAAAATCTAGTTCAAGGTTCAAATAATGAAGGTAGATTTGGCTTTTGGTTTAAAGGAAGGGAAAATCTCATGATGCAAGCTAGATCTTCATATAGGGTTAATAAAAAGGAGCTCATTTTTTATATATGCCAAGGAACCACCCTGCATTGTTGTCAAAAAATCAAGATCGTCTATGGATTAATCACAAGGAGAGGATTACCAGTGATCCAAAGGCATTCCCTTCCATATCCCCCTTCAATCCAACAAAGACTACTCAAGTCTGGTTAAAAAAAAGTCTTAGGCCCAAAAGATGCTTCCATCAATACAACACATTCTACAAGAATCACTCTCCCAAGCCATATGTTGTAGAATTTGATTGGCTTGGTTCATCAATCAAAACTCATAAGTAAATTTTCAAATCCTTCTATGTCATTTTTAGATATTAAGGAGTGGGCATTCTCTTCTTGGTTTGGTCTTCAGGATATTTTTCTTATTGATATGGATTCCAAGTTTTTCATAGCCATTTTTGAATTAAAGGAACATAGAGATATTGTGCACAAACAAAATGGTTGGTTCTATAAGGGTTCAATATTGTACACTATGATTTGGATCCCAAACTTCAATTTTTAGGAAATATTTATTCCATTTTTCCCATGTTGGATCTCTTTTCCCTTATTACCACTTGAACACAAAGAATTGGAGATCATTGAAATATTAGCAAAAAAATTGGGTATATTTTTAAGACATGATCTCATTTGTTTTGACTCTCCACATTTGGAAGTTAGAGTGTGTTTGCTAGTGGACAAAAGAAAAACTTTTCCTACGTCTATAACCATCACTTCATAATGGGGAGATTGGTGCCAGTCAGTTAAGGTCCAAGATGAAGCCATAGTTTCTAAGTTTCAACATAAACTTGGCCATTACAATACCCAATGCCAATAAGGGAATTAGGATGCTACAGTTATATGCCTAGACCACTATTCTGATCCAGTCAACTACTCTTGTCAATCTCGATTGAAAGATCTTGATGCACAAACACCTTATATGTCATGTGAAAATCAAATCACCATAACCTCACATTCATCTAGGCAAACAATAGAGTTACATTTTGCACATATTTTGAGATGGATTATGTTTTTCTTGCAGTAGTTGTCTTTCCAACCAACCCTACCCTTGCTTTCATCTTATTATTATTTGACTACCAGGGTTCCCATCCCAAATTCTCTAATTAGTTAGTTTAGAAATATTTTGCAACTCCCAATTCATATTTCAAGACAACAGGCTATTGTTATATCTCCGACAGAAAGGAAGGTTCATCAATTAGGAGATCATATCATTTCAGAGATTACAACTTCCATTATTTTTGGAATTACAAAGGAAGAGGGTATTATTAATCATGGTTACAATTCTCTTATTATTGATAATCTGATGAAAGAATTCAAGTTTTGGAATAGTCTCAATTTGTTCAGGGACATAAGACCAATGAAGTTCTACTTGGGGAGGATAGTTTTTTAGCTATTGTGAAATAGTGTGACAATTAAAGGTGTGCAAACTAGTGGCAATAGTTTGATCAACCAAATTCACTTCCTTCTCTACCCTTCAAGGATGCTTTGGGTTTGGAAAATTGTATTTATTAGCAAGTGCAAAAGTTGGTAGATAGCTTATTGCCATAGATCTCTCATGCTTATTTAGATTCTCAATGAGTGTTTGATTCTACATTGCAGGCTCTTGAAGAGACAACATTATGTACTGAAGAGTGGGTTTGTGAAAAGCAATAGATCTTATCAATTCTACAAACCCCTTCAAAAATCACTCCCCTTTTAAAAACACCCAAATCAAGGGGTCGGACAAAGAAAACCAAGACCAAGGTCAAAATAGTAGCTAGAATTCAAACCACTTTAGATAATACTTTTGTTGTAAATAAAAGATCAACAAGGAGAACTAGGAGTTCTCCTTGTCCATAATGATTATTAACTCATGGAATGTCACAGGCATTGATACCTCTAACAAAAGAAATAGAATCAAACAAGTTGTTGATTCTATGTAGGAAAATATAGTCATGTTACAAGAGACTAAACTTTCTTAGCTGACTTTTGATAACACTATTGCCAAATGGTACAAGTGGAAGTCAGTTCATGTTCTAGGAGTAGGAGCTTCTGGTGGGCTAGTAGTATTATGAAATCAAAAAATAATTAATGGACAAATCATCTGTCAAGATAATAATTGGTAGATGATGAAGATAGCTACTTTTGACATTTCTTTTATTTTGGTTAATGTATATGGTCCTACTGCAACACAAGATAAATTCAGATTATGGACTAGCATTACTCAATTCACCCAAGCTCAAGATCCTCTTCATGTTATTATCAGGGGTGACTTTAATGCTCTTTTGTAGTAGGGGGAAAAAATTGTAGGTATATTCTATCCACCAAAACCACTGCAAGATTTCAATTGCTTTGTGGCTAACAATAATCTCATGGATATTCATCTGTCTAATGGATCTTTTACTTGGACAAATAAAAGATTAGGATTTTTACACATTGCTGCCCATTTGGATAGGTTTCTCTTATCTCAAGATTGGAAACTTATGAACATGGTTATATCATCGAATATTCTCTCATTGTCTAGTTTAGATCATTTCCCAATGTCATTGAATATCAAGACCTCAAATAAATCTATAGAGACTCAGTTTCACTCTTCTTCCAAATTTGAAAGGATGTAGCTTTGCCACCCACAATTTCTCTCTAATATATATAAATGGTGGTAGGAAGCACCATATGTGGTAGGAACAAGAATGCATCAATTTGCCATGAAATTAAAACATGTTAAGTCTCAAATCAGAAGGTGGAACTAGCTAGTATTTAAAAATGTTTTCACTCAAAAATTAGAAGTTAAGCAACAATTAGAAGATGTTTTGACCAACATAATTCAGAATGGTATGAATGAAGATATCTATGCAAGGTAGAAAATGCTGCAATAGGAATGGGATGAGTTATGTAGTAGAGAGGAAGTTTATTGGAGACAAAAGTCAAGAGAACTTTGGCTTCAAGAAGGAGATAGAAATATGAAGTTCTTTCATGCCTTAGCCAAATAGAAGAGAGCTTCTAAAATAGTATTTCAAATTAATGATGCAAATTTAGAGGTTTCCATTACAAATGAAAATCTCATTTGAGAAGAAGGGGCTAAGTTTTTTAAAAACCTTCTTGCCCTTAATAAACTCCCTCACCTTTTGAAGCACAAGTGAATGAGCTTCTAGAGGCCATTCCAAATATGATATCACCTTACGATAACATTATGTTGTTGGCTGCTTTTACTATTCAAGAAATTTGAAAAGTTGTTTTCTCATTCCCTCAAAATAAAGCTCCTGGCCTGGATGGTTTTTCTGCTTTATTCTATTAGAGTTGCTAGGATATTATTGGTTGGGATCTCCTCACTGCCATGGAAGAATCTAGAAAAAGAAAAAGTATTCTCTAGTATTTCAATACCACAAATATTTCTTTAATCCCAAAGAATCAAGATCCAAAAACTTTTTTTGATTTTAGACCAATTTCCTTTTGCAATCTGACCTATAAGATCATAACCAAAGCCATTTATCTTAGATTGTAGCATCTTCTCCCTTCCATTGTTTCTTTAGAACAAGGTGATTTTGTACCAGGAAGAGAAACAATGGAAGGTGCATTAGTGGCACATGAGGTCCTTCATTCAATTAATTCAAACCAATCAACAAACATTATTATCAAATTAGACATGATTAAAGCATATGATAGAATTTGTTGGAAATTATTATTTCAAGTATTGATAAGAATGGGATTCTCAAAAAGTTGGTGTAAATGGATTAAGGCTTGTATTTTAGGAGCCTAATTTTCAGTGATAGTAAATGGAAAAGTTGTAGGCTTCTTTTCATCAACTCAAGGAGTTAGACAAGGTGATCCACTATCTCCAAATCTGTTCATTATCATGGTTGAAGCATTTAGTAGGTCCATCAATCATCAGCATGTTATTGGCAAATGGCGGGGTGAAAACATTCTTGGTACAAATATTTATGTTACACATTCTCTATTTGTGGATGATACATTGTTATTTGGTGCATCAAATATTCAAGAGGCTTGCCAAATTAAATCTTCATTTGCAACTTTATTCGACACTCTCTGGGAAAGCTATCAATCTGCAAAAATAAAAAGTATATATCTTTAACATAAACAAAGTGATATTAGATAAGATTGTCAAAATATTAGGATTTACTATGGACTTCCTCCATTCTAAGTATTTAGGAGTTCCTTTTTTTATGGGCACGAATAAAATTTCATATTGGTCTTCAATTGTTCAATGTATTCAAAGTAGAATAGGTTCTTGGAAAACTAGATGGTTATCATTGTCAGGAAGAATATTGCTCATAAAATCAGTACTGTGAGCAATTCCTAATTACTTCTTAGTAGTGCTAAAAGCCCCTACTAAAGTTCTTCAACATATTCAAAAGATTATTAGGGGTTTCCTTTGGACAAGTAATATGAATGATGAAAGAAAAATACTACTTATTTCTCTTCAAGAGATGGCTAATTTTCAAGTAGCTAGAGGGGCAAGAGTTCATGATTTAGCCAAGAGAAATGAAGCGTTTGGTGGAAACTTAGTGTGGCAGATGTACCATAAGCCAAATTCTTCATGGTGAAAGATTATGCAACATAAATATTTGGATAACGCTGATGCTTTAAGAGTTTTAACTATCTCAAATCCACCAAAAGGATCTATTATTTGGAATTTCATGATGTCTTTGAGAGACATTGTAGTAAATTATGTCACTTGGGAGGTCAACAATGGAAGTATGGTCAACTTCTAGAGGGACTCGTGGAGTAGATAGCCTTCATTAATTAATTTAGTTTCCCAAAGCATTATCAATGTTTTAGAGAATTATTGGGGTACTCAGCTCAATTAATTTGTAGGTAGTGTGTGATCAGTATCAAGTAAAGTTAAATGGAAAAATCTAGAGGAGTTTCCATTATCTTCTTAGGAAATCAATCAATTTCAGGCTTTGTTGGAATTTAAACAAGTATTCTTGTCAAAATTAGCTGATAAGATAATTTGGGCACCAACTAAGGATGGAAATTACACAATTAAGGAAGGTTATAGAATCTTGCTTCAAAATCATTTTAATAAAGCTCCATGTAGAGCTTTCTTATTTTATTGGAATAATGTTGTGCTTCCAAAAGCAAGTAGTTTTGCATGGTTAGCACTAACGCATAGGATCTTGACCAGTGATAGACTTAGTAGGCTACGCATAGAATCATCATTTAATTGTCTATTTTTCAATGAATGTGATGAGACTATGGATCATCTACTCCTTACATGTTCTTTTGCTGATACATGTTGGACTTTCATACTAAACAAACTGAATTACAATACTCCAATTCAAAAGAATCTTTGGGATTTTATTCAAGCTTGGGTTGTCCTATATCCAGATTCATTATTTGCAAACATTTGGAAATGTATCTTGACATTAGTTATGTGGGCTATTTAGTGGGAAAGGAACAAACATATTTTCAGGAAAGAGGCTTCTATAGTTGACAAAATATTGGAGGGGCTTGAGAGATCAATATTAGAAGTAACTAATTCAAGTTTGCATCATTCAAAATTTAATCCTATTGTTACAACATGGGACTCTAAAATAATTCAACAATGGAAGCAATTTTTCATTCCTTATGGTTGGAAAATTAAATAGCCAAACCACTCTTTGGTTCGTCGGTCTAGAATTCACTAGACTTATCCTTTGAAAGGCTTATGGAAACTAAATTTTGATGGGGCTTCTTAAGGAAATCCAAGTCCTTCTAGATTGGGCAAACGCATTCAGGATTCACAAGGTGTAGTAGTGGCTATTACTGCTTCTCCTCTACCATTTCGAGCTAATAACATGGAAAAATTGCAAGCCCTCTTAGATAGTCTTATTCTTGCAAAGTAAGGGAAATATCAAAGATTACACATTGAAGGAGATTCAACAATTATACTTAATGCTTGCATACATAGTAAAATATACTCATTGAAACTAAAATACATTTTCAACTAGGGATGGAAGAAATTAGACAAGTTTCAAGATATATGTATCTCACATATCTTTTGAGAAGGAAATTGAATGGAAAATCATCTCTCCAATCTAGGGTGTCATGGGGTACATTTCTCATCTCTCAATCCATGATCAATCATTGAAAAGTATGAGGACTTAAAAAAGATTATTGCTATCGATAAACAATAATAAAAGCCACATCTAGTGCCTAGTGAATATATATATCAGTGCCTAGTGAATATTCATATGCAACATTGATCAATGATTTCCATCATTGGAATTTTCATGCCCACACACATGGCAACTCTTTCATTGCCATTTTCAAGCCCACTAAGAAACTCACACAAAATTGCCCATAACCAAAATGTATTTGTAACTCCAAATCACAAAGCTCATTGAAGGTATAAATCAAAAAGCTTGTTATTAGTTACAGCCCAACAATCCTCATTTTTAAAGAATTTCAGCTAGGGTTTCAAAAAGAAGATTGAGGATGAGGATCTAAAACCCCTTTGATTTTACTGTGATGAGGAGATCTTTGAAAATTGAGTCAAGATACTTATGAGCTAGATCAAGGGACTTTGCATATGGGAAACTGGTGAAACTTTTCTTTATTTGCGTTTCAAAGTTACTTATTGTATTTGGAAAGGTTAAGGATTTTCTTTTCCTATCTAGAGCATTGGATTTAGAAAAGTTGGTGGTGTTGTTGATTAGTGGTTTTACCTCTAGATTATCTGTTTGTTTACCTTTAATTGACAATTTGTTTTTCACTCCTAACCACTCAAGTAGTAGTTAAGATCATTTTCACTAATGTTGATACACTACTTCCTGTTCATTTTTGGGCATGGCTATTTTTGCTACTTTTGATATCCTAAAATAAGGCTGTCTTCACATGTAAAACATGATGGCGGATGCTATGTGTTAGTTAAGAATCAATTATTAGGCAACAAATTGATAGTTTATTTTATCTTTTCTCTAGATCTTGATAGCACCGTTGATAGTATTTCGAAGAAGGGAGAATATTTTTTTCCTCATCATACACATTCTTGATGGCTTCTTTTGCTGTAGTAGCCACTCCATAGGAGGATGGGACCAAGAATCTTGTAGCATATTGGTAGTAAGGTATTCATAGCAATATTGTTCATTATTCAAAAATAAGCAAATCTCAATCCCCTCATTTCTAGAATGATGAAATTTCTTCATCAGGAGATGAACTTATGACGAAGGTTAAAAAAACCTATACTATAACAAAGCAACGAGAAAGATGGACATAAGAAGAAAATCAATTTTTTTTGGAAGCATTGAAGATGTATGGTTGAGCTTGGTGATGAATTGAAGAGCACATTGGTAGCAAAACTATCATCCAGATTCAAAGCCATGCATAGAAGTTCTTCTCTAAGTTGGAATAGGAAGCTTCAACAAGGGATGTAACTATAACCAATATAGTAAATCAAGGTAAAAAGAAGCCAGAATAGTGTTTTTAGTAGGTGTGATAGGTTAGTTTGGTGCCAGGATCTCACAAATGTTATTGCAGTAAAGTCTTACTGTATGAGTTGGTGTTATAGACCTCTCATTTGCTCAAGACTTGGTGAAATTTTCTATTTAGTATAAGACAATTGGTGCAGAGGATATCAGACATCTGAATGCAGTGGAGTTTGATAGGAAATGCCAGCAAAGCAATGGTACCCATAGGACACATAGAGGACTGTCCTAGTTCTCAAGTTATCACAAATGATGCTTTGTCTATTATTGAAGTAGCCAAGTTAGCAAATGTGAAGCATGTGGTGGTTGTTTATGAGTCTCAAGGAATTTTAAACCTTGTTCTAGAGATGAAAGGTAAGATTGGCATAAAAGACAAAGTAATTAGTGCAAACTCAGCATTGAATTCCATGGTTAAAAGGTTTCAAGGACTCAAGTGGCATGCATTGTTGCTAAAGTTCTTTCAAACATTTCCATCTCCGAGTATAAGACTTCAAAGTCATTTTTGGGATATTTTCTCAAGGGAGACAACATATTCTCTAATTTGTAAAAACTTCTGCTCATATTTTTGAGTCAAAATTGTAAATTTGAAAACTATGCTCAATGTAAATATAAGGGATGATGCTAGGTTTTCTTACTAGTTCTTTCCTAGCTGACCTTTTTTGAACCAAATTTATTAATATAATATAGTGGCTTGCCACTTTTTCCTTAAAAAAAAATATTCAAATGACCTTGACCTTTGTTGAAATTTTTACTTTTTATGGAGAATGTTGATGTGCCATTTGTTTTGCAGGGGTAGTCTTTACATAAGTCCCAAAATCACTTCCCCCACACATAACCAACATAAAATTCCTTGGTTAATAGCCTTGACCATGGCCCCAATTAGAATTTTAATATCATCATATAAATTTGTTTTCTAGCCTACTCAGTAGCTTATGTTGAAATGGTAACTTTTGGATCAAGTTATTGGCACCCATTCCCCATAATGGAAGGAGAC
Organism: Cupressus sempervirens; assembly: GCA_028749045.1. Classification (NCBI taxonomy): domain Eukaryota; kingdom Viridiplantae; phylum Streptophyta; class Pinopsida; order Cupressales; family Cupressaceae; genus Cupressus; species Cupressus sempervirens. The sequence goes on along the minus strand of CM053792.1, from coordinate 686,730,889 downwards.
ATTTTGTAAGAAATTGTTTTGTTGCCATCATCTAGTAGACATGAATCCCTCTTGAATACACTACATTATATCCAATTGAATATCAACCAATGCATGAAGAATCAAGGTAATAGTGATCTATAGTATTATTTTAAATTTTTAAGAGATTCTTGTTAATAATCTACAACTGTTATTCTTCAATTCATCACCTAAATTAAGATATCATTAATGTATTACTAATTGATTTAATAAAAGAAGAAAAAGACTAACAGAATCTAGATGGGAGCAATAAGAACCAATTATTTGGTTCATTAAAAACTAATTGTGACATGAAACAATGCCTAAGAGCATCTCTTACATTGGATCCATATCCTACCTCATTGTAAATGATTTCATCAGCTTCCCCTTCCTCCACCATTTTCTTAATTTCTCTCATGGTTGTTTGGGAAGAGTCTCTAGAGTTTGAATGTTTCTCTAATGAGGAAACTATAAAAGGTAGTTTTGAATACTCTAGTGAACTTTTGAGTTAGAGACAATGATGATGGGTTGGAAAAGAGAGTCATCACTGGCTTGAAAAATAGTGAGGGTTGTATATTAGAGTCTAAGGTGAAAGAAAAGATAAGTGCATTTTTCAGTGGTGTTTTGACAAGTTGTTGACAATTCAATAACTTTTTTTGATGTTCATACAGTTATAAGGTAGTGGGTTTGAGCATGCATGAAGAGATCAACATAGATAGATAGGGAGTTAGAAGGGAAGGGATGCAAATATAAAAAGGGACATAAATATAGTGGTAGATAGAAAGGAAGAGGTACAAATATCTAAAGGGACATAAAGATAGTGATATATAGAATTAGGTGCATAAAGTGAAATAAAGAGGGATACAAATATAGAAATAGTTAAAGAGATAGACCAATAGAAACAAGATAGAGACAATGAAATAGAGATGATGAGAAGAGGAGATCTAGAGATGGAAGTAGACATGTATGGGAGATAGAGGGAGAGAGAAAAATATAGAGATATATGAGAAGTAAAAGATAAAGAGATGAAGAGATAATGAATTATAGTAAAAAATGAATACAAGACATATAAAGTTAATAGGAAATATATAGAGAGTGAGAGGGAGATAGAGTGAAAATGAACCATACAAAGTTAATCAGATATAGATGGAAATGGAGAGTGAGAGGGAGAGATGGAAAGATAGATATGGAGAGGGTAAGAATGTGAGATAAAAATGGATACATACTTACGATATAGGGGGTGAGAAGAGGTAATGAGACAAAGAAAAAGGAGGCATATATAAATGATACATATTTAGGCAGAGGGGGTGATGATAGTTAAGGAGATAGAGACAAAGAAGGGAGTTAGATATGATAAATATTTAGGGAGAGAGAGTGTGGGGAGGTAAGGAGATATAGATAAGGGAGGAGATAGGTTGGAAGATAGAAGAAAATATAGAGATAAAATTAATACTATTAGCTTTTTACATACTATCTTGATACAATTTCATGATGATGGATCATACAGTGTGATTTGAGATATTATTTAATGAAATTACAACCTAAATAGTTGAATACAAAGTCTACTCTAGTTAATATAGATTTTAGAATCTATTATGTTGATATTAATTTATGATATTAATTTATTTTATGATATATAGAAGCTATTTAAAAGGAAACATAAGGAAGGAAAGAATGAGAGTGAAAGATTAAGAAAGATGAAGGTGAAGAGAGAGAGAGAGAGAGAGGGGGGGGGAGAGAGAGTAGGAGATAGAGAGAGGTCTTTAGATGGAGACTAAGAAGAGGAGGAATACATAAAGGAGAGGGAGAGAGTGGGGATGGAAAATATCATAATATAAAGAAGGGACAATGACACACATGGGTATAGAGAGGGGGGGCTATAGGAAGGGGGTAATGAGGAGAGATAAATAGATATAAATAGGAGTATTGGGATATTTTTCTACATGATTATAGAGTGAGAGGATGGAAGAAAATGGATATAGTGTTAGAGATCGATGAAGAGGTGAAGATAGAAAGACAATTGTGTAGGTAGAAAGGAATACATGGAGAGAGATAGATAGATAGATAGAAACATTAATAGTAGATAGATTGATAGAAAGATAAGGATAAATAAAGGGGTATTAGAGAATGGAGAGGTGGAGATATATAGAGTGGAAGAGAGGAGAAACAATGAGGAAAACATGGAGAGACGTAAATAGAGAGAGATTGGTAAAGAAATAGGGATATTGAGAGAGGGATGAGAGATAGAAATAGATAAGTTATGAAAGAGGATTAGGTCTATTAGGAAGACTAAGAGAGAGAGTAAGGATATAGAAAAAAGGTATAGAGATTGAGAAGAAAAGGGCTATGTAGGGGTGAGAGGAAGATAGAAATAGAGATAAAGATAGAGTGATGAGATGGGAGAAAAAAAGATAGATCAATAGAGAGATGAAATTCAAAGAGGATGAGAGGGAGAGACACATAAAGGGACATATTTGGTGTAGGGGCATCCTAGGTTTCCTTGCTATTCTACATGTTTTAGTTTTTGTTGTTGTTGAGCTTACAATGTTGACCAAGTTGCAAAGCTTGTATGTGTTAAGTTCTTGTATTGACCAAGAATTATTGAGCTATAGTGTTTATCAAGAAATGCCAAGTGTTAGTGTTTGTCAAAGCATTTTTGATTGCCAGTGTTGTGAAGTTGTCTATGCTAGGTTCCTATTTGAGCCACCCTTGTGCATATTTAATTTTTAGTTGTTTTGTAGTTAATAATTGTTGCAAGGTAACTTGTGGTTGTGCAAGCATTTAATGTAGGGTTTAATTATGTGATTGGCCAACCTATGGCTGCACATTTATTTAAGGAAGATTGGGATCAATTTTTAGAGGTTATGAAGGTAGGAGTTAGAAGTGTTATGAGCTAGAGAGAGAGATTGCAAACTGAAGAGAGTTATCAATGCTTTAAATTGTGTTGTTGGCCCTAAATCGAAAGGCCTTACGTTCTTGCATCTATGAAGATAATTTGATGAATCTATAAATGTTTTTTTTCTCTCTTTATTCTTCTCTATTGTTGTTCTTTTTATTTATTTTTTGCTATGTTTACTTTGAACATGGTTGTGTGAACCAGGTATGCCTTTTCTCATAGTTACCATAATCCTCCTAACATCAGGTGGTATCAAAGGTTGAGGTTTCTCCTTGAAGAGTTTGGATGATGTAAAACCCTGAAGTTGAACTTGGTTTTAGGGTGATATATCTAAGGATTATGCCTATAACTAGCTAAGGGTTACAATCTTGTAGGAGCTAGTCAAAATGGTTCAAGAAATAATTGTTAATAACGTTATCTTGGATACATTGAGAAAAAATGCAGCAAAATTGGATACTACAGAGATAACCCAAAGGAGAGGAGCACATATGGATGATGTTAGTGATGATGAAGCGATTGCAAAACCCTAATCCTAAATTTGAGGAAGATCAAGATGAAGACAGACTATTGAGAGTATTAACAAAGGCACATTTAAAGATTATTATTGAAGTTACTCCTTATAATCGAAAGTTGGACATAAATGTTTTATTGGATTGGATCTTAGTTATTGATAAATTCTTTGAGTATGAGAATGATCCAAATAATAGAAAATTCAATATTGTTTTTACTAAGTTGAAAAGGCCAAGCCTCACTATGGTGGGAGCATTTTCAGATTTATAGATAGAGACAAGGTAAATAAAAGATAAGGATTTGGTTGAATATAGTGATAAAGGTCAAGAATAAATTCCTTCCCATTGATTACCAAGTGAACTTCTTGAGGAGAATGCAAACTTTGAGATAAAAGAATATGATTATGAAAGACTATATAGAGGAATTATATAGATTGGACATCCAATCTAGACATATGGATGATGAAGTGGGGAGATTTTCAAGGTTCCCGAATGGATTAAGTGTTGTAAATAAGATGCATAAATAAAGTATTGGAGGGAGGGGGGGGGGGGGGGTGTGAATCACTACCTTTAAAACATTTTGTTGTCCCAAAATTTTCCATAAACAATCTTCACGACTTTCACATGTACTAAAAATAGTGTACCTAATCATCATAGTAATATGCATGAAAATTAAATAATACCAACACATAAAACAATGATTTGGTTACCTAGAAACCCTCCAAGATGAAGGTAAAATTTAGGCGGGGATGACAGCCACAAATTCTTCACTACTACAATAATCAAGTGTAATGCCTATGATAGACTACAAAGTTTTGTTCATTCAATAGTCATATACCCTATGGGGTGTCTTCCCTGTTCAAAGCTTACAAGACTATTAAGTCCTACCATGTTAGAGGATTTTAAACTTATAACAAATCAAGCAATCTATTAGGAGATTTTCTATAACCAGTTAGGACTAATCACTTAAGAGATTTACTACCCTAGTCCACTGGTTAAAGTATTCCAATACCTGATCTTCAATTAGTACTCTGCTGCTTTATTTTAGATCTCCTCTTTCCAATTCAATTTTGATTTCCAATATGATATGTCTTGATTATTCTCTCTTTCATTATTGTACTTTGATTTTTTGATCTCTTAGCTTATCTCATAATTTAGTTCTCAATACCAATCCTCTAATGATTATTTATCCTTCAATTCATCCAACATATGGCTCCTTTAAGCTCACAATCATCCTATTATCCTCTCATTAGGATTTCTAGGGTTACACCATATCATATAGTATACACAAAAAGTCTAGATCAAGGTCTACAACTAGGATTAATTACATATTGCCACTTAGGTAATCCTTGAATCGTATTGGCTTAGGCATAATGATTAGGATTCCATAATATACATTGAACTTAACCCTAAAATCAAAATTACAAGTTCATGTTAGCCCATAAATTGTTTAAATAAGAGTTTATGCCATTAAAAACTTATATTCACAAAACTATTTACTCAACACTTGAAGCCTCTAGCACTTAGCTTCCAATTGAACTCTCTACTATAATTGAGTTCTTAAACTACTCAGCTAATTTTTTCACTTGACATCTATAGTGTGCTTGGCTTATACTATCTACTTGTCATACCTTATCACTCTAGATCAACTATCTTTAGGATTACTAGGCACATACTAACTTTTAGTATACTCAACATGTATTATCCAACTACATCTAGTTGACATGTACTGGGTGCTCGGCCTCTACAGTGGCTAGGTCACAGTATGACCAATGATCATGCTTGGTAAATAACTAAGTGTTGAATTACTAAGTTGTCAAAACCAATCTTATATTTATCATCTCCCCATTCAAAATTTAGTGACAAAAATAATTCAACATTCACATCAAAATCTCTGGCACTAATGGTGCATCTTATTCTTAGCTACTATATGAATTTTCAAATTTTCAAAATTTGTTGTAGAAGTAGCAAAAATACCTTAACCTTTTGTCTAAATTGATGTTTTGATTTTGTCCTCTACATTTGGAATCCATATACTCTCAACTACCCTTGAGTACATGTTATGTTTCACATTCTTATTTCACCTTTCATATTCCCTAAAAAATGTGATTCTATATTTATATTCCCCTTTTAAAAAATATAATGTCACTCGACAGAAAATTCAAAGAGCATTTTTTGAGGAATTTCTTGTGTATTTGTTCCACTATAGTAATAGCTAAATCCCAATAGCTTATGGTTTCATCCAATGTATGAATCTAAATTTCCAATGTAGCATCCAAATCACCTAACCCTTCCTTAGTAGAAATGTTGGCATCTCAGCCCATAAGGTTTTCAGTAATGGATAATTCATGTTTTAGAACTTGTGTAAGAGGAAAAACCATTGATTGAATGCTTATCAATGTAGTCCTAATTTTTGCCTCCTTAGCTTGTAGCTCAACAAGCCTAGCTTGTATAATCAACAATCTCTGAAAGTGTAGTTGACTATCACTTGGGATAGTTTGCATTGAAGTATCTGAGGATTAGATGTCTTCTTGTAGCCTCATTACACTTTGCTGAGTTTCTTGGGTGAAGAAACCAAAATCACACAACTTACTATATAAAGAATATATATTATCCAAAATCTTCTTTACACCCTTTACCTTGGTTGACAAATAATCCTATGTGAGTACATTTGCACTTGATATCTTCTCTAGTCTTGGTGTGGTATTTTCTTTCTAACCAGGCCATAAGCTTTGTGTTTGCCTCAATATCTTTTGTCTTGACCTTGTAAAAAATGTGTACTTATTTCTCAACAATATATTTTTCCTCATTTACATCAGTAATGTCAAAGGTCTCTATAAATACATCTTTGATATCTAATAATGCTTTCTTTTTCTTATGCTCCTTCCCAATTTGTTCCTACTTGGTTTTTCTCCTCAGTGCATCCTAAAGAATTTGCATCTCCTCCAAACTAATTGTAGATAGATAAAACATGGGTAGCTCAATTACCTCATTTAGATCTAAATTCTCATATGCGATCTCCTTAGCTCCTTGAGATCTTGTACTTAGCATATACAATTTCAATGGTGTAACTGAAGTACTAGTTCTAGGCTTGGTTAGGCTGATTGATGGTGAAATATTTGGAAGTGTGATCAAATTTTTCACTACCATATGTTCCTTATCAGCCTCATCACTCACCACTAGCCTATCTTCTTCCTTCTCTTCCTCCTTCTTCTATTTGTCTTACTTCTCTTCTTCCTTCTCCTTGGCCTTCTCTTCTTCTTTCTCCCCAACCTTCTTTTCTTGGCTTTCTACTCCCCTTGACAAGTTATCAATGACAGTAAGTGTTGGGAGTATCTGTAGGTAGGAAATGATGAATATATATTGTCTTATGTTACCTTCTACGCCTTTGCATGTAGTGTATCCATAGGTGGCATACCCATTTTTTGTTAGACAACAAGGATTTGTGGCACAACAGGAGTTGTACCATTAATTTGCATTAGTACTAGATCTTCCTAGAGCACAACATCCTTGAATACTTGCTCAAAAATCTTCATAAGATCATCATCAGCTAAATGTGACTTGGGTGTAGGCTCCTCTACATTAGTGACATCCTCAATGATTATTGCATGTGGAGCACTTTCATGAGTTGGATTCTATATGACATCCTTAGATGTTTTCTCCTTTGATTTCTTCTCTATAACCTCATCAACCTTAGCAACCTTAGCAACTTAATCTTTCTTTTGTTTGTCTACATCTTCCTTGGCAACCTCTTCCTCTATGTTCTTTTTCTTTGCTCCCTCTATAATTTCCTCTGCCTATTTATTAGTTGTATCATCCTTATCCTCAATATTTGATTTGTTACTAAGTCTAAAGATGGCTTTCCAAATTTGTTTACTTTTCTAGACTACCTCTTCAAATATATTCTCCAAGAGCCTAAATTCTGAATTTCTAGGGGAAATGTTTTCTCTATACCTTTCTAGGTTCTATCTAACCTCTTTCTTCACAAAATTTTTCTTTTTTTAGGCCAATGTAGCCTCTCTAATATGTCTCTCTGATATTATATAGCTTGACCCATCATTAATCAATACAAGTGTTGAGCCTCCTAGGGATTGGCTCTAAAATTTCAAGAAGGGTCTTCTTGAATATCCACATCATCTAGTACATAGCCTCTTCTATTCTCATCTTATTAGGTTTTTGAAGCTTCTCAAAATGTAAATTTTTGAATCCAAAAAGATTATCATCATTTCTAATGCTATCACAACGAATATCTATCTCATATTTATTTCTCACCAAATTTAATTTTGTCAAATCATCAAACTTAGCCTCCTCATCACTAGACTCCTTTTTCAATATAAACCTTGATCTCTTAGTAATTCTTCTTGGTCCTAGTATATAAACTAGAACCTCACTCAGCTTTATCTTCTCAACATAGATTCTCACCTGAGGTATACTAGCCTATGTATTGGTTACATGAGAGCTAGTCTGTGTGATAGGTGATGTCTTTTGTGGCTCTTCCATAGTAGGCTTTGCCTTTTTCCTCTTACGGGTTCCCTTTACCTTTTCTTCTCAGCTAGCTTGGCAACTTCAACTTGTTTTTCTTTATCTTTGATTTCATCCTCCTTATCCTCACCTTGGCCTTGAGTGATAAGAAAAGTCCTTGACCTTTCTTTGAAGGTTCATCATCTTCTTTATCATCTCCTTCACCAAATTCTTTTCTCAATTTTTTCATCATCTTGTTTTTCTTCTTGTCCATTGTAGTTGTCTGCAATGTAGTGGTTATGTTTTGCTTTGGCTTTCTCAAAGGTTCCAAAACTGTGTGAATTTTAATCAATTTCTTTTGCTAGTAATGATGTAATGGTTGTAGATGTTTCATCTATGTTTACCTCATAAGATAATGCTCTAAGCCATCTCACCATCAACACTACTTCCTAAACATATTTGAAATCAGTTTTAACAAGGAAGCAAACATCCTTGGCATGTTCCTCCACCAATGACACTAGTATCCTTGACCTTTCTTTCATACCTTTCTTAAAATCCTAAAGTAAATAGTCATGATAGAGTTGAAGTTGTCACCTAGTTTTTCAACCATGTCATTTATCTTCTTGGTCACTAATTGATTTTTTTTCTAGTTCACTTCACCAAATGTAAGAAATGTATTTTATATGTAAAAGAATATGCACAACACTAGGGACCCAAAATTGAATGAATACCTCTTTTTCTTCCTAACTAAACTCAAATTCTATGTTAATTATTGCAACTACAACTCACCTAAGTCATACTTGTGGTCTTTCTTCACTATCTTATAACCTAGGTCAACTTCTATATAGGGGACACTTCAATCTACTAGATTTATAGAATTTTTCTGCTATCACCCTCACAAAAAATTCAATTATAGGATCAGTGATTGTATCAATACCCATACCTCTCTTATTCCATGAAGCACTAGTGGATTTATTTATAATGTTGGTAGGAGAACTCTTCAACCACAAGAATCCATCTTGAGTTTGGCTCAAAACAATATTAATCCATTCTATCTTGAAAACTTGTGGAAATGCTAGGGAATGGGTCAACATTTTCTTCTCTACGATTTTGAATTCATCCTTCAACACTCTATTCACACATAGTTTATCAAATTCTTTTCTCAATTCCAAATCTCTTATACCTTAAATCTTCCACATAAAATAGTTTTAAACATTGTTCATCATTATAATATTCATAGGGATTGATGATAATACTCCAGTATGATTTCCCTTATATGCAAAAACTAGAATTACTTGGAACTTGGTTGGGGTACAAGCTTCATTGCTTATCAATTGAACATCTATGATCTCTTTCCCATCCTTTTTCATCACAATTGATGAACTAGAAGCCATGGTTCTTAATGCTTTAAATAAATTTACACAATAGAGTAGCTCAACACACAATAAATACATTTCAAACAATTGATTCTAGTGTGTGAACTTGAGTTGAATCACTACTCAATAACTTGAAATGGCTTTCACAAATTGCCTCTTGAATCCTGATCATTGAATGCATGAAAAGGAATTCAAAATAAATTACGTAACCTCAAATTTCTTCAAAACCCTTATTAGTAATGCCTTGTAACAATGCAACTAGTAGCTCAGACAACATAGGTTCCTTGGCAACCATTTCCTTATAATATGAACTCAGTTGATATTGAAATTGGGCAACCATACCATTCTCTGCAACTTGGCTACTATAGCATAGCTTGGCTATACTAGCACTTACTCTCTAATGCTTGGTAGTATCTATTCTAAAACATAGTGATCAAAAAATTCTTGCAATCTAACATACAAATGCATATTCATTCATAATAATGAACCTTTGTCATCCATTTATACTAGGAACTAATGTAAAATATATCTATACAAATCACAATTTCTCACATACCTCAATTTCTTAGTTGGTGGGGGTGTGGTCACTTGATCCAATAGATGAGGTGACCTCACTTTGACTTGTAGAACTACAATATTCTTTCTTTCTCCATGTAATGTTCATTTGATTTCTCACTTGCTCAGCATCTACCTTTCCTTTTATATTGTTGTTTGCATTGCTTGGTGTTGGTGACCTTGTGGGACAATTTTTGCTTACATGACCAGTCTTATGAAAACTAAAGCATACAATTTCATTCAACCATATGTTATGGTTATGTATGAAATGTGTCCTAATGCAATTCTTAGGAATTTGTCCATATTATTGACATTAATGACAACTACACTTGGTATTGTAATCCCAATTATAAGTCTTACCTTGCTTAGGTGCATTGCTCAAATTGTTAGGTGTCTAATTGGGCTTGGATCTACATTCAATTTATCTATGCCCAAACTTCTGACAATTGTAGCTATACCCATTGAAATTTTTTGTGTTAGCAATCTTACATCTAGTTTCGTGTGCCTGATGTGCTTTTTTCTTACACTTGTGGTATTGACCTTTGATATTCTCCTTAGGGATTTGGTTCTCATTCTTGCTTCTATAAATATTAGCTATATGACCTATTTTTCCACAATAGTGACAATTATATTTTCCTTTAGCATTCTTCTATTCACTTCTATTCACCACTTTAAGATGACTCTCATTTTTTATTAGTAGAATTGTATCCGAGTCCAATAGTATCATTGATACCTTTGGATGACTTCATAAGTTCTTCAAAATACTTCATAGTTGCACTAGGTTTGTTCATTCTTTCAATGACTCTATTTTCAAATCTTAGTTTAGATTTCAATGTAACAGTCTTAATGTCTTTTCTATTTAATTCTTGATTTACAACCATCAGTTGATTCATCATGTCCAATTGTGTGTTAGCAAGCTTTTGCACATCAGATGTCTTTTCTTCAAATCTACTAGCCAATGTTCTCTAGTCTCCATTGATCATGAATTTATCTTCCTTAGCTTTCTTCCTCAGTTTAGCTTCTTCGCATAGTCTTACTGGTTGAATCTCATGTTCCTTCTTTGGGCTTATGACCTCTTCATTTAGGGCATTGTTCTTTTTCCATCAGATATACAATAGCTTCATCATATTTACTAGATCTACCATTATCAAATAGTTCTATAGTGTCAGGTTCTTCATATTTTTTGTAACCTTAATGTATGGCCATCTCTTTCATTTTTCTTTAATGACTCTTTAAATACATCTCTTGCATCCTTGAGTTGATGCAACACAAGTTGAATGTCTATCATCTAGTTCTTAATAATCTTACACATCTTTTACACTTCCATCTTAAGATATTTTCTTTAAACCTTTAAACTTTCCTTCAAAAGATCAAATCTCTGATACCAATTATTGGAAATAAGCTAGGTAAAGCAAGTATTGAGAGTGGTTGGGGTGGGGGTGTGGGGGGTGGTGAATTAGTACCTCTAAAATATTTTACAATCCCAAAAAGTTATCATATACCATTTTAACAACTTTAACATGTACTAAAAATAACTTAACTTATCATCAAAGGATTATGTATAAAAAGTAAATAACATCAACACATAACATAATGATTTGGTTACTAAGTAGCCCTCCAAGGTGAAGGTAAAAATTAGGTGAGAATGACAAACACAAATTCTTCACTACTATAGTAATCAAGGGCAATGCCTATGATGGCTTACAAAGTTTTGATCTTCCAATAATAATATACCCTATGAGGGGTCTACCCTGCTAAAGCCATACAAGACTATTAAGTCCTACCTTGTTAGAAGATTTCAAACTTACAAAAGAGTAATAACTCTATTAGGACTACTTGGTTAAGAGATTTATCCTAGTCTACTAGTTAAAACATTCCAATACCTAGTCTTTGGTTAGCACTCTACTACTGAGTTTTAAATCTCCTCTTTCCAATTCAATTTTGATCTCAAATCAGATATGTCTTGATTCTTCTATCTTTCAATATTGTACTTTGATTTCTCTATCTCTTATCTTTTCTCAAAATTTAGTTCTCAATACTGATCCTTTGATCATCAATTATCCTTTAATTCATCCAACATATGTCTCCTTTAAACTCATAATCATCCTATTATCCTCTCATAAGGATTTCAAGGGTTACACCTTATCATATAGTAGACATGGACAATTTACAACAAGATCTATGACTAGGATTAATTACATGTCACTTATCTAATCCTTGAACCATATTGGCTCAAGAATAATGATTATGGTTCTATAATATACATTGAACTTAACTGTAAAATGAAAATTACAATTTTATGTCAGCCCAAAAATGGTTTACATAAGAGTTTGTGTCAGTAAAAAATCATATACATAAAATAATTTACTCAACACTTGAAACCTCTAGCACTTAGCTTCCAAATGAACTCTCTATTGTAACTTGGCTCCTAAATTGCTTGGCTAATGTTTTCACTCAACATCCATAGTGTAATCAACTTATAAAATCTACTTGATATACCTTATGACTTGGCATAAACTATCTTTTGAATTAGTCGGCATATATTGACCTTTAGTATATTCAGCATGTATTATCCAGCTTCACCTACTTGACATGTACTAGTTGCTCAGCCTCTATGGTGGTTTGGTCCTAGTGATAATTAAAAATGATGCTTGATAAATGGATAACTATTTAATTACTAACTTGTCAAAACTAATCTCATATTAACATTGAGATCTAGAATTCAAGATGAGATTAGTTTCGTAAAGATAGATAGTGTGGAGGAGGCATACTAATAGGCCCTAAAAGCTAAAGAGATCTAAGGTGATATTATGCCAATGAATTATTTTCATATGTGATATTATGCCTATGAATTATTATCATATTCCATTGAGTAGACCTTGGCAATATGATAGATGTGTTGCGTATGATGGAAGATTGAATCAGTATATTGCTTCAAAAAATGGTGTGAAAGTTACATTATTTCCTTTGATTGAGACTCTTGATCAGATGAATTGTACTACTCTATGAATTTTTATGGTTATTATAAGAGTTTGAGAAGACAATAAAAAGGAATCCAATTTTTTTTTTCTATAACTCATAAAGGACCAAGTTATAGTAGCACAAGTTGAGTGATAGAGAATAGTATCGACTAAGTGACAGAAGGTAGTAGCAATTGAGTACTAGTAGAAATTGCAAGATTTCTTGATGAGTAGAATGAGATTGTGAATGAGGATATTCCTGATGGTTTACCTCCTATAAGAAGTATAATTCATTTTATATATTTGATCATTGGATCCAGTTTGGCTAAAAAAGCACAATATAGATTGACACCAAGTGAAGATGAGGAACTTAACATACAAGTGCATGTATTGTTGGAGAAGTATTTGATAAGAGAAAATTTTAATCCCTATGATGTACATGTCATATTAGCAATTAATAAGAATGGAGAATGGTCAATGTGTACTATTTCTAGAGCTATCAACAAGATAATGATAAAATATAGGTTTCCTATGCCTAATATGGATGACATAATGGATTGCTTAAAAGTGAAGCAAAGTATTTTACATAAATTGATTTGAAAAGTGGCTATCATCATATCAGAATAAAAGAAAGTGATGAATAGAAGACTTCTTTCAAGAAAAAATATGATTTTTTAGAGTGGTTGGTTATGCCTTTTGGTTTGACGAATGCACCTAGTACTTTTATGAGGTTGATGAATGAGATTCTTAAAATATTCTTGAGTAAGTTTCTATTTTTTTATTTGTATGTCATTCTAATATTTGGTAAGACTAAGGGAGAACATTTGGAGCACATCAACCAAGTATTGCAAAAGTTGATGGAGTTTCAGTTGTTGAATAATTTAAAAAAGTGTTCATTCATACAAGACAAGATTGTGTATTTGGGATTTGTGATTTCAGCTAACAGTTTGAAGATGGATCTTGAGAAGGTTAAAGCTAATTTAGAGTGGCCTACACCTAAGAATATGGGTGAGGTAACATTATTTCATGAATTGGCTAGTTTCTATTGGAAGCTTATTAAGAATTTTAGTGTTCTTAGTAATGCTATTAATGAGACTATGAGAGGAGATAAAATAAATTTCAAGTGGACGCATGGAGCAGATAAGAGTTTTGAAGTTTTCAAACATAAGGTTGTCAAGTTTCCTATATTAGATTTGACCTATTTCAATATGGTATTTCAAGTGGAATGTGATGCAAGTAGTAGTGCTATTGGAGCTATATTGAGTCAAGAGAGAAAATCTATTTCTTTCTTTAGTGAGAAGTTAAATGATGCAAAAAGGAAATATTTTTTGTATATTCAGATTTCTATGCTATTTTACAAGCCTTGAAGAATTTGATACATTATTTGATTCCTAAAGAATTTACATGTTGTATATTAATCATAAAGCTTTATAGTATTTGAGAAGTCAACATAAGTTGAATCAAAGACATATGAAATGGGTTGAGTATTTCTAGAGCTTTACATTTGTGATCAAACATAAGAGTGGACTTACTAATAGAGTTATAGATGCAATGATCAGAAGATGTTCTTTGTTGTTCATGATGAAAGTTGATATTCTTGGATTTGATGAGATGCAAAAATTGTACGATAGTGACCCTAATTTTTCTGTGATGTGTAGAGAGTGTAGAGAACCAAGTTTAACAAGACAACCAAGTATGTATATGAGTATTTTATTCAAAACGGTATGTTGTTTGAAGGAATTTAGTTTTGTATACCTAGAAGTCTCATGGGGTTGGATTGGATCAAAGAGAAACACGCTGGTGGTTTAACTGGACATTTTAGTATTGATAAGACTTTGAGTTTGGTTAAGGATAAGTACTATTTGCCACAAATGTATAAGGTTGTTTAGAAATTTGTTAATAGATGTGGATTTTATCAAGTTACAAAAGGAGTGAGTCAGAATAATGGATTGTATGCATTTATTTATGTTCCTAAGAAACCTCAGACTAATATTAGATGGATTTTATTCTCAACTAAGACATCAAGAAGGTATGAATCTATATTTATTGTTGTGGATAGATTTTCAAAGATAACACATTTTATACCTTGTAAGAAGACATCTGATGCTACACAAGTTGCTGATATTTTCTTCAAATAGATTGTAAAATTATATGGATTTCCTAAGAGTATTGTTTATGCTAGAGATAGTAAGCTTGTTGGTTATTTTTGGAGGACTTTTTAGAAGAAAATGGGTACACAATTAAAGTTTAGTTCTACATTCCATCTGTAGACTAATTGATAGATAGAGGCTGTGAATAGAAGCCTAGGTAAATTGTTGAGATGTTTGGTTGGAGACAAGCCTAATTGTTGGGATATGGTTTTAGCACAAGTTGAGTTTGCATATAACAGTTTTGTGAATAGGAGTATAGGAAAGACATCTTTTGAGATTGTTAGTAGATTAAAGTCTAGAGGAGTATCTAATATGAGGGATCTTATTGTTGGTGAAGAAAAGAGAAGTGTTGAAGGTGAAGTATTTTCTAAAACCATGAATCCTTTGCATAAAGAAGTGAAATTGAAGTTGAAACAAGGTAAACTGAATTACAAGAAGAATGCTAAAAAGTCTAGAAGACATCACATTTTTGAAGTTGGAGACGAGGTGATGGTTCATTTGAAGAAAACGAGATTTCCTAATGGACCATACAGTAAGTTGAAGATGCAAAATTTAGGACCTTGTAAGATCTTAAGGAAATTTGATAGTAATAATGCATATGAAGTTGAGTTTCCTGATGATATGGATATATCTCTTATATTCAATGTTGCGAATTTGTATGATTATCATGAGTCAGATGCTGAAATTGTTTTACCAAATGATTATCCTAAGAAGAAGAATGAGGAAGTTGAATAGATATTGGAATAGAGAGTTTGTAAGAAGACAAGAGGAAATGAGAACTTTAAATATTAGGTAAAGTGAAAAAATAAACCTATTGAAGATGCTACATAGATTTCCCAATCTGAGTTGGGTTCAGCTTGGGTTGTTACAATTGCATGAATTAGGGGAATCATTTATTTCATCCTTGGTTGTTTGATGCAGGAACATCCTCGATTGCTTTTGTATTCTGCATGTTTTAGCTTCTATTATTGTCAAGCTCACAATATTGACTGAGTTGCAAAATTTCTATGTGTCGAGTTCCTATATTGACTGAGCATTCTTGAGATGTAACATTTACAAAAAATTGCCAAGTGCTAGTGTTTGTCGAGAATTGCCAAGTGCTAGTGTTGTCAAGTTGTTTATATTTGGTTCCATTTTCAGTTGACCTTGCACATATTTAATTTTTAGTTGTTTTGTTGTTAATAATTTTTGCAAGCCGACTTGTGGTTATACAAGAATTCAATGTAGAGATTAATTTATGTGATAGGTCAACTTGTGGTCATACATCTATTTAAGGAAGCAAGCGATCGAGTTTCAAATGTTAGGAAGGTAGGAGTAAGAAGTGTTATGAGTTGGAGAGTGAGATCATGAACTCAAGTAAGATATCAAAGTTTGAATTGTATTGTTAGCCCTAACCCAAAAGGCCTTACAACTAGGCATGTATGAAGATAATTTGATGAATTTATAAGTGTTGTTTTCTCTTAATTCTTCTTTGATGTTGTTCTTTGTGCTCTATTTCCATTGTGTTTACTTTGCAGGTGGTTGTGGCAACTAGGTGGTAATTTGGTCCTAGTTACCATCATCCTCCTTACATCAAAATTCTTAGTTTACCTTCCATATCTCTAGATTGCACCCAATATACAGTAAGGTACAATTGCTAGTTATCTTCTTTTTGTCCATTGAGGTATAGCTACATGATAGTGGCTATCCAACAATGAAATTTGTTGGTTGGATGCCTCATGCTATGTCATACCCATATTCCTATATTTGTACTTAGTATTAGTACCTTGCATCTTCGTAGGTAATATTTTCTTACAAATTCATATCATAGAACATTTACATATGAGTGCCCTCCATCCAACATCAGATCAAATCATGATAGTTAAAGTTATTTTAAAAGAAATTATTTAATGTAGAATAATTAATATGTTAAATTTAATATAAAACATATAATAATTTATTAATTTAGCGAAAATTGTTAAATATAATTAATAAAAAATTTAATGAAATAAAATAAATTAATTTTAAGTTAATAAATATTTTTCTTTGCATCAAAGTCAAGTTTAATTATTTGTAGATAAATATTTTAATTTTAAGAAAAGTTGTAATTACTACAATGATTCTAATTAATTTTTCAAATATAAAATTAATTTAATTTTTAATATTAAAAGAAATAAATATTTTATATTTTATTTTCTATTTATTACCCTATGTACAAGAATTTATTAGACAATACAATTAATGCAAAAATTTAAACATATATTTTTAAAATTTTATACAATAATTAATTTATTAAATTTAATAGAATAAAAATATTAACATATTAATTTAGTGAAATTTGTATAATTTTTTTTTTTAAAGTAAGCTCAATTTTAAGCTGAACATTCTGAAAGAACATCTTAAATGATTTTCCATAAATTATGATTTAAAAGATGGCATGTAAATTGTTCAACCATAAAATTAATTCAATAGATATCATCAAAGTAAAAAGTAATTATATAAATTACTTTATTTTTATTAACTTATGTTTTAATATGATTGTTGCAAAAATTGAAACATATATTTTAAAATTTAAATACAATAATATATAAATTTAGAGTAAATTGTTAAACAAATTTGATAAGAATATTTATGAAAAAGAATAAATTTTATTTTATGCTAAAAGACATACTTTTTTGTAAATAAATTAGTTTTCATTTTTATTTTTCAAAAATATTTCTTCATTGTAAAATGATTATAACTTACAAGATCTAAGTAGGACTTTCAACAATAAAATTAATTTAGTCATTAACATCAAATAAAAAAAAAGTTTAAATATTTTACACTTTCATTTAATTTTGTTTAGAAGAATTAAATTGTTAAATTTAACAAGTTCCACATATTTGCTGTTATAATTTTTGTAATAATTGCAATTGAAAATTTAAATAATAAATAAAACAAAGTAGATTAGTTAATTGAAATCATCTTAAAAAAATATTTTAGCTAAGAGATTAGTTTTAATCTTATAGATTGTATATATTTTTGTTTATAAATTCTTGTAATAATTGTAATTGAAAATTTAAATAATAAATAAAACAAAATAGATTAGTTAATTGAAATAAAATTTTAAAAATATTTTAGGTAAGAGATTAGTTTTAATCTTATAGGTTATATATATTTTTGTTTATAATAAATTATAAGACCAAAAAATTAGTTATTTCTAATTAGTGAAAAATAATTACTAATAGAATAAAGTGAATATTGTCTTTGGCCAATACAATACTGTTGGGTGAATTATTGTATTAATAGAATGTAATAGTGTTAAATAAGAATACTTTTTATAATAGTTATGACATTAAAAAAAATTTATTACATGACATTTGAAAAAATTTTATATACATACACACACACACACACACACACACACACACACACACACACACACACACACACACACACACACACACACACATATATATATATATATGTGTGTGTGTGTTGGTAAATAGATTTTGTCACTAAAGAAATTGCCCAACGGAGTGTATGTGGCAAATTGTTTACAACAGTTGGATAGGCCCTTGATATCCGGCCTTCCTCTGCATTTAGAGCGGCAGCTCTCTCGTAAGATGAAATTTTAGATTTTTCAATAAAGATAAGAAGAACTTAGAAAATAGGAAGGAAAACCATTGATAGCGAATGCACCACACGCCTTCAACGTTTTCATAAAAATGACGTAAACTATTAATGAGAGCTATCAAGGACTATGCTTGAGAACTTTCACCAACACAATGCTAATTTAAACATCCACAAATACTCGCATCATACCATGAAAGTAATCATAGATGAATTAACACTTTAACAATCCCGATTCCTTGGAGAGAGAACGCTAAATGTACTTCCTTTTATTTCTTGCACCAAGAAAGAAAGAAATAACTGATTACACAAAAACAACAATTGTACATACTTTCCAAAAATTGTTTTATGATCAGAGCATCAGTGTTCCCTATATCCAAGTCCCAAAAAGTCCCTTATTACATTGACCTCCAGGAATTTATAGCCAATCTAGAATAACCAACTTCTCAGGTTCGTAACTACCCAAAAAGTTGGAGTTTGGGCTACTTGAAGATGATTCATAACCAACTCTAACCCTTGAAGCTTAACTATGGTTAGAAAAATGAAAACTAGAATTAATTCTAAAGTTGACCTTCTTACAAAATACATCAACAAAATTCTAAGACAACTTTGGATAGAAATACTTCTAACTTTTAATTCTTTGAATTTACTCCTTGATCTGTAGGCGCTACCAACAACTGAGTCAAGTTTGCCTTGTATGCTCTGAATGATTTGATGAGTTGAACCAAAGTTTTGTTCTTAATGATGATTAAACTCTCCATCTTCAGCTTACACAGCTCATGTCTCTTTCTAATTTCATCCAATTCTGTAACATAACCTGACAAGTTTTGAGTACAGGAGTTCAATGCTACCGAGAGACTACTCAATCTCATCATAACACTAGCATCTGAACTTTGTTTACTGCCAAGTTCGGTGCTGATTTTTGCCTCTATGCATTCCAAAATGGAAGATATGTCTAGATTTTGAGTGTGCTCACTAATAGGAATACCTTCTATGATCATCGGTATATCCCCCAAGGCTTTCTTTTTCAGTAACTTGCATGAGTTTAAGAATTGTTCTCCTTCACTCAATTGTTCATTCATACTATCATTCTTCCACTGGATATTTTTCAGCCATATATCAATTTGCTCTTCTTCTCCAGTGCTGATTAACTTTAGTGACTTGACTATATTGCTGTCCATGCCTTTAATTTCTACTAAATTGGCATCAATTTCTTTCCAGAATGTTCATTGTTCCTTGAGAGTTGTCAGTTCTTTTTGAATGCTTTGTTGTATATGATCCACTTTGGTAAATATACCTTGAACATCTCGAAATAAGCCTGATGCCTGTTCTTTCATTCTTTGTACCCATGCTTTCACCATCTTACCATAAGTTTGGCATTCTCCTACGTTTCGAATGGTTTCTTCACCAAACATCTTCTCCGGATCTTCTATAATTTCTATGGATGAAATAGGGCCTGGAAAGGAGTCACCGACCATCGATTTGATGCATGAAGAAAGAGCTTGGACTTGACTCTTGAGTTGATTCTTAACTTTCTTATCTCTCCTTGATTGCTCTATTAGGACAGCAGCTGACACTTGAAAATCGTGTTCTTTCCCTTCACGGGTAGTCCAGCCTAGATCTACTTTAGTGATGCTAAAGTCAGATTCATTTGCCTCATTTATGTCCTTTTCTGTGACTAGTTGTGCAATTTCGATAGATAAATTACCTGTAGTGGGGCTCACTGCTATTCTAGAATCCATTTTAGTCTTCTTTATCTTTGTACTTCTATGCATCAAGTTAGCTACAACATCTAGATTGGGTGCTTCCAATTGAATCATTCTTTTCTTCTTTCTCTCCAAACTCTGTTGTAACCAAGATGTTGAGATACTAGCAGATGGACTAATTACTGAAGGAAGCTGCAAGACTGTAGATGATAAGTTCAAGTTATGCACATTTTCTACAACTGGCTCCTCTTGGATTGCTTCTGTGCTTTTGGGAGACAATGAACGTGTAGGAGATGCTATGGATTGAATCATCTCATCTACAAATGATGGTAAAGTATTCATCTCAGGAGCTTCATCAATCATTTGTTGAATTGGCTTTAAGGTCTTCTCTTTGGGTTTTATCTCTTCTTCCTGGTAACCATGTTGAGTTCACATGATGATGCTAGATCAACTCATTTATCTAGATCCTCACCATCATCTCCCCCTTGTGTGCTATGCAAAGAGCCTAAGGATGTAGGAATAGAAGACGGGATGGTTGAAACTGATGTTCCTTCTTGAGAGGTATTATTATTATTTACACTACTTCTTCCTGTTGACTTAGTAGTATTGGCTTCTTGGACTTTATTCTTTAACCAAGTCTCAGTTCGTTGAATCACAAAGAAAGTCCTCTCCTTGAGGTCTTTTAATTTTGGAAACGACCAATTGATATATGGCAATTCTAGTAATTGTATCTGCTCAAAGAAGTAAGGATCAATCAAGTTTGACCCATCTTCCATTACGCCTGTCACATCCCATCCCATTTTGTAGTCAATGATTTGTTGTATTGTAAATCTCATCCGGTCCCTTTTTCTAACTTCAAAATCGTTCTCACAATTAGCCCAATAATCTTCCAATGTGGGGAAATGAAGATAGCCAGGTCCAAGTGCCAAGTTATTTTTAACATACCCGCTACTATCAAATGGAAAGCGACTGTAGAAAGAGTGTAGAGTTATGTTCACCATGGATCTCTCAATATTTTGAGCATTCGAAGAAGATGAACAACTGTAATGTCCAATGCCAATTGGGAAAGGGATTGATCTTTTTTTCCTGCACTTTTTGTTTACTTGACCAATTTGCCTGCAGACTTCCAAAAGTACAAACTTTTCATCTACGAAGCGAGGCAACATGAGAGGACAATCTCAGAAACCTCCAATGCGGATGTAAGTGAATCGAGGATATTGTATGAAGATGCTACTATAAATACTAATGAGACTGGTCGCTTCAAGAGAAATTCAAAGCCCTATGTCTCCTTGTAGTTCCCTGGCGGTGAGCATAGAAAAAACATTATTCACCCTGCGGAAGTGTGCATTGCTTTGTTTTAATTTCAGCTGGGGGTAATAGTTATAGATTTGAGTGGTTAAGCTATATTCCCGGGCCATGACTTCATACTTGCAATTGCGTACATTAGATATGAGGACATGTAAAATCCTTGATTTGCATTGAATCCTATCAACTGGTAATGGAGGTCATCAGTGATCATTTCTCCCCAATCTATAAACTGTTTCCTAGTGGTGATGGTATTAATATACAAAAACATCCAATCTTGAAAATCTTCAGCCGTCTGATTTCCCACCACTCTATTGAGAAGAACTATCATATCAGAAATGTCTTCATTAAAGATATTCCTACGTAACATTCTGGGCAACTGCGATTGTCCTCGTCTGGGTTGATCGAGCAACCTTTTAGCAATAACATTGAGACATGTTTTCTTATTCTGATGAAAATAAGCCTGGGCACCTTCTTTGGAAATTTTTGTGAACTCCTCTCTTACTGGCAGTCTGAAAGTGATGGATATAGATATGGGGTCCAACCTTGCTACGATATCACCTCCTGCAGTCTTGATGTCCCTCGAATTTTGATCATATGCCTTGATACATTCTAAAACCAATTCCACACATTGAACTGCGAGCGGATGTCCTCTTGCATGGGCCAGACCACTTTCCAGTGTTCGACATGCCAGGGGTGATTTATCTTCTTTGCTCATCATCTTCCAGAAGTCTGCAATTTCTAAATGCCCCATCTTTGTGTCAGATATTTCGGGGAGCATGATTTTCAGTATTACAAGAGGTTCCTTACCTTGAAATTGATACCTCATATTGTCACCTGTCAAGGGCTGTCCCGAAAAATTGTGTGGAGTCAATAGCCACTTTTCTTTATATCAAATTGATGTAATATCTTCTTCAATTAAAGCTTCACCAAAAACCTTTATTTTACTTTGATAATCCGACTTTTAGATGCAGCAGAGGCATTTTGTCAAACAATATGAGCACGCTTGGAGTTGGTATTTTGTCAAACAGTTTTCATGCGCATATATTTCCATTGGACTTTTGCCAGCTATAGACTATTTCAAATTTTCCTGCTTAAAAGAATTGATTCTCCAATCTTCCCTCTTTTATGTTTCGATTAGCAATGAGTATGTGCACATTAATGTTCGTCCCAGCTGTAATGTCATAGATGTTGTTGCTATTCTGCCCAGCGCTTGATTAATACTGTGTGAGTTTCCATTTAGAGACTTTATGGCCAGTTCGCTAACACCAACTTCAAACATTATTCTCTTGTTGTCATCATCTTTAGCCATGCTCAATAAGGTCACCAGCACTTTGCTTCGTAATGAGACCCAACACCCTTCATCGGACACTGTATTATCCCTAACAGAGTTGCCGAAATCAACCCATGCAATTTATATCTGCTCAACGGATATTTCTCAAAAATTTTAAAGATATCATCTAGAGCCCATTCACTGTCCTCTAAAGAGGAACTGTTTCCCAGATGCTGAGTTGCGGTTTTGATGCGAATATCAACATTCCTTTCTATCCATTCTTGAATAGTCCCAGATAGACCTATATTCAGCATAGCTTGATAGATTTAAGGACCTGTCCTGTTATCGAGCATGTTGAATTATGACCTTGCTCTCTACAATGAGCAAACCAATGTTGTATTGCACTGAGAGGATTTGAGAACTACTGGATCTTTCATTGCTTCCCGTGTCAGAGGACAGAGAAAGGTCTTGAATGATGGTATCGGGGCATCCTCTTCCGCGCCTAAATCAATAGGTCTGGATATAACCTCTGGTTCGATGGCCCAATTCTCAAAGATTCTTTCTAGTGACTCTAAAATATGGATATCACTCTCGCCATTGGAATCCCCAAGGTCATTCTTCAAAAGTTGAATCTGTTCACAAAGCTCAGTTCGGTTTCTTTCTGGATCTATTCCCATGCATCTTCACCTTAAATGTTTGCCTCACTTCTTTCTAAATGCTTGATATCAGCCTGAGGACATTTCAAGACGTGGCTCATCACACCTCAAGTTTTTTGTCTCAACTTCATGCATTTCGATCCTATTTTTCTGATGTCACAGGTAAGAATGTTGTGTTCTTGTTGCAGCCAAGCTTTCAATCAAAACCTATTCACGTATCATCATTATGAAGACCATGTTGTATCTCTTCTTTGCACAGACATTATAACTGCCATTTTATTTTCTGAGAAATACAAGAGTTGGGTTCTTGCAATTTCAAGGTTTCTTCAAACTAGCTTCCAATGAAACAACATACCTAAATTATTCCAACATCTATGAACTTCATCCCCAGCCGGCAGTTACCTTCAAATTGAAGTTTAGGTTAGGAGGTTCGGGTTAGAATTAGGTCAAAAGTTGGAGTACGGGGAGAGAGAGTATGGCAAGTACGTGGAGAGAGAAAAATTGGAGAGAGAGTGGAAACTCAGACTTAAAACCTTAACCCGTACTTGTCTCTAAAGTTTTAGTACATGGAGAGAGAAAAATTGGAGGAGAGAGAGTGGAAACTCAAACTTAAAACCTTAACCTGTACTTCTCTCTAAAGTTTTAGTATGTGGAGAGAGAAAAGTATGGGAAGAGAGGAAGTTTGAATTTTCTTGAGTATTTTCTCTTTTCAATTGATTAATATAATTAAACTCTCAGTAAAAATGTTGGGAAAACAGCTGGCTCTATCTGGGGACAAGGACTGTACAGGATGCTGAATAAACCCAGAGTTAAGAAATGACAATGCTTTATCACAAGGGCATAGAGTCACATCAAAAGGAAATAAATCCAAGAAAAAGGGACTAAGCACAACAAAAATGGGAACACAACTAAACTGAGAAGAAAAGAAGGCACAACAAGAATTCCTAGCTAAGATATGTACAAGGTGGCAGACTGGACACCTTACTGATGATAGTGTTTCAAATGTTGCCCATTGTAAGGTAAGGGCAACTAAGTACCACTTAAGTATGACAAAATAAAAGAGTTCTTTCCACATACCTCTTTAATCTGGAAAGGACCTCTCCATAAGGAGTCAAATTTTCCATGTAAGCCCTTTGGTTCTTGACGTTTATCCCAAAGTAAGACAAGATCACCTTCTTGAAACACTCTCTACTTAGCTTTCTTATCAAATAACTTCTTAACACGGGCTTGATATTCTTGAATTCTATTCACAATCAGATCCCTTTCTTCTTCCAACTTGGTTAGATACAATATCCATTTTTCAATAGCATCTTTGAATTCATGATTCTCAATGGCATCTTGTAACTTCAAGGCAGATAATTCTAGAGGAAGAGGAAGAGTTGGTTTAGTTCCATATAGTATCTCAAAGGGAGATAATCCTGTTGCTCTCTTCTTAGTGGTTCGATCTACCCAAAGTGCATCATACAAATGTTTATGCCAAGACCTCTGATTGACATCTATCAATTTCCGCACGATAGTCATAATATTTTTATTACTTGATTCTGCCTGACCATTCCCTTGGGCAAAATAATCTGAGTGAGAGAGAACGATTCCATATTGATAGTAGAAGGAGGAGATCTCCTGGGAGAGAATTTAGTAGCATTGTCAGTAACGATTTTGTTAGGAACTCCAAACCTAACCAAAATATTTTGCTTAATAAAATTGCACACCACTTCTGAAGTTGTCTGTTTGACTGGAATAGCTTCGACCCACTTTGTAAAATAGTCAGTTGCCATCAAAATGTGAGTGTTTTTGGCAGTGGAAGAAGGATGGATAGGACCGATGAAATCTAAACCCCACTGTTGAAAGGGTTCTTCAATCACTATCGGCTTCAAGGGCAATGCTGCTAATTGAACTCTTCCTTTGAAATACTGACAAGAGTCACACTTCTTAACCCATTCTTCCACATCCTTGAACATCCCTGGCTAGTAAAAAAAATTCCTCAAAATTTTGTAAGTTGTTACTGATGCTGAGTAATGACCTCCACATGCCTCATTATGGAATAATTGAAGTAACTCCTTTCTTTGTTCAGAATCTACACATCTCAGAAAGGTACCATCTATCCCTTTCTTGTATAAAGCGTCACCCCAGAGAACATACCTCGCAGATTTCAATTTCAAGGTCCTCTTTTCTTTAGGTGATAAATGAGCAGGACATTCTCCATATGTCAGGAAATAGGCAATATTTGAGAACCAATCATCAACGTTGCTAATGAATAAAACTAAAGGCATTTGTTCCTCTGTCTCTTCTTCACCTTTAGAAGATCCTTCTGCAATTGCCTTACACAAACCTTTTCCCCTGACAAGCTTTGTAGGTTTGATATCGAGATCATATTCTTGTACTTTAGCTATCTAGGAGGCCCTTTTGGTCACACCAATTTCTTGTTGTGTCAGAATAGTCTTCATTGCTAAATCAGGAACAAATACTTTGGAGTGAGAGTTCATGATGTAAAACCTGAATTGTTTCACTGCTCTAACTAGAGCATAAGCATTCTTCTCGATCAAAGAGTATTTCAATTCATGTTTCTTAAGAGGGATACTCATGAATGCTATTGGGGCCTCGTTATTGCCTTTGTCAGGTTGGGTAAGTATAGTAGATAAAGTGTTCTCGGATGCATAACAATACAAATGAAAATCCTTAGAAAGATCTGGATAAGAGAGGGTAGGGGCATTAGCAATTTCAGTCTTGATTTGTTCAAAAGAAACCTTACCTTCTTTTGTCCACTTAAAATTAGTATTCCCTTTCATCATGTCCACAGTTGACTTTGTTATCTTAGAGAAGTCTGGTATGAATCTCCTTATAAAGTTTATTTGTCCAAAGAAAGACCTGAATCTTGGTTTACTCATGGGAAGTGACAACTGTTGGATAGCTTTCACTCGCTCAGGATCTATTCGAATACCCTCTTTGGAGACAATATGCCCCAGTAGTTTACCTTCTGTCACCCCAAATATAGAATTCTTAGGATTCAGTGAGATGCCTTGAGTTCGACATCGATGTAAGATGGCTTCTAGATGATGTACATGATCTCTTCTATGCTTTGAAAACACTGTAAGATCATCAAGATACATCACAATGATCTTGTTCTTGAAATCCTTGATTGAATGATCCATGGCCCTCTGAAAGGTGGCCCTAGCATTTATCAAACCAAAAGGCATACGATTGTAGGCAAACGTACCCCATGGAGTGGTAAAAGCTATTTTATGTTGATCTTTAGGTGCGACGCTGATCTGGTTATAACTGGAGAAACCATCTAACATGGACATGAGTTCAGAGCCAGATACCAACTGCAAAATATGATCCATGATAGGGAGTCCATAATTATCCTTAAGTGACGCTTGGTTCAAATCATGAAAGTCAACACATATCCTTATCTCACCATTCTTCTTCCTGACAGGAACAATATTGGCTACCCATGTGGAATGGTGAATGGGATAAATAATCTTTGCTTTAAGCATCTTATCAACTTTATTGAAAATAGCATCAGCTACCTTAGGATTGAATTGCCTTTGCTTTTGCTGAAAGGGAGTTGAACCAGGTTTCAAAGGAATTTGATGTTTAAATTTCCCGTTCATGAATTCTTTTAGATCTTCATAACCCTAAGAAAAAACATCTTGGTAGGTTCTCAATAATTTCATGAATGTTTCTTTTTCTTCTAATGTCAAATCTTTCCCTATTATGACAATCTTTGGATTTCCCTCAGAGACAATATTTACTTTCTCATAACCCAAATAGTTGGAAGGCTTGATGTCCTCAACTTTCTCTTTCCTTTTGTCTTCTTTATCAAAAAGACTCTCTAGGGTGACTAATCCTCTTGGGATAACATTATCTTCCAATTGAATAATCTTAGGATCATCTCCTAGATTTCCATTATGATTATGCGATCCTTCAAATTTTAAGTCTGAAAATGGAGGCCTTCCCTCAAGAAATGCAATGATTTTCCCATCATCATCAAAAACTTGCCAGTGTTGATCGTTATCAGGCACACTGGGTCTATGAATCATCTCTACTATGTAAACATCTCTATTGAACTCAGGGTGAGGAATAAGGAGAGAGGTAGAGACTACAAGACAATCTGCTTTAGAATTTTGTTCACGAGGAATAGAAAATAAAGAAAAAGCATCAAAATGCTCAATCTCATCCCACACTCTATTCCTATATGCTTTTAATTTTGCATTTTTTGTTTGATATTGTCTACGCACCTGGTTGACAATTAATTCTGCATCTCCCGATACCTTGAGTTGTTTGATTCCGTTTCCTCTTGCATACTCGAGACCAAGTAGAAGAGCTTCATATTCTACGGTATTATTGGTGGTCTCAAAAGCTAACTTATAAGGTTTTGGAAATTTTTCACCTTGTGGTGATACCAACACTATCCTAGCACCCAAACCAGAAGAAGAAGAACTTCCATCAAACTCCATTGACCATAATTCATTGGTTATATCAGGCATGAGAGGCTTAGTTACATCTTCTTCAGTGGACATCATCATGTACGTTCCATGCCCAATATCAACATACAATATTTTAGCTCTTGGATCATCTGATTTCAGGACTGTATATTTAGCTTTGGGTTTAGGATTAAGCTTAACCTTTTTATCTCCAATTAGGATAAGGGCATGAGACATGTCCATCTTGATCTCACCACCAAGATCTTTGCAAAAACTCCTACTTAAAAGCATCCTGTAACTGGCAGGAATATCAGCAACCAGGATATTTAGTTTTAACTTCTTCTCGGGATGTGCTGCAAGTGCTACTTGAGCGTCTTTTAACTGGCCAACCAGTGGGACATGTTTCGCTTCCATAGAGTACACTTTTCTAGATGGTTTATTTAGAGAAAGTCCTAAGGCATGGGCTACCTTTGAAGGCATAACATTATCGGATGCACCAGAATCAATGATACAATTACTTAACTTGCATCTAGCTATATAAAGAGAAACATAGAAAGGCTTGAGTTTATTTGACAAGGACGCTGCAACAAAAGATTCTTTCTCCGTCATGAGACACTCCAAATTATCTTCTACTTCTAGAGAGACTTCTAATTCATGGTTGATAGTGATCTCAGGTGAATGTTTTCCTTTACCAACACATTGAATCAACCTTTCTAATTGAGAAATTTGCACTTTGGTCTTTTTACAATGATCAATAAAATCAAAAGAATCTTCAACAATGGGAGATGTTTTATACTTATCTGTTTCCTTCGCTTGTGAAAGTTCTTCCAGAGTATGCTTACGAGACAAAATCCTCTTAGCAATCTCATCAGAAGCTTTTTCCTTTGCTTGTTTACTCCACTTTTCTTCCAATCTTTGTCTCCAACTTGGTGTAGCCGCATGGCAAGAATGATTGTTGATATCTTCAGTTTGGTCATCATCAGATTCATATTCCAGGAAGTTAATAGAAGAGGTACCAACAATGGGTTCTGTTACATCTTCAGGAGCCACATATTCCTCTATCTTCTCTGCAGTCAAATGCATTTGCATGAATCTGGCCATCTCAGGATAGCTTGCACCATCATGATCTGTTGTTAGATGAAAATCACACATAGCAGCCTGTTTACTAGATGATGAGGGATGTTCGATGGCTAATCTTGGTGTTGATTTGGGTAGCCACTTTGTTTGTCTATTTTGTTGATATGGCATATAGTTCCTCCTTGGAATATCTTGATATAGAGGTGGAGGATTAGAAGGCAATTGCTTTTTGTGTTGTAATAGATCATTAGTCAATTTTTGATATAGAGGATCAGTGGTAGAGACAGGAGCTTGCTGACCTTTTCCTTTTTGTAAGTCACGACTCCACTTTCCTAAACTAAGCAAGTCATCTTCCACCTCAATAGCCAAAGTTTGTGCGGCTGCTAGATTAATGAGTCTTGTGCTTCGTATTTGAAAGCTTACATCAAAAGGTTGAGCACTGATGAAGAAAGTCATTTGATTTTCTTCAGTGGGTCTTTTGTTGACAGGAATTTGATTCACCATTTGATTAAAACGAGCAATGAATTCTCGCATTGGTTCATGAACTTCTTTCTTCATTGAAGTTAACTGGGAAAGGAGTAAATGTTCATCTTCAGCAGTCTTAAATCTCCTCTCAAAGGCTTGAATCAAAGTTACCCATGATGTAATTGATCCAGCTGGTAGTTGTCCAAACCATTCAGCTGCAGCGTCGGTGAGAGTTTCAACAAAAAGACGGACAAAAACATCTTCATGTTGGATTGCAAGAACACAGATTGCTGTAAAGAAAGCACTTATATGCTGATCAGTAGTGACTTTTCCATCACCAGAAAACTTGGGAAGAATTTTTCGAGAACCAATGGGCAAGTCATGTAATTGGTTCCCTAAATCTAGAGGACCAATAGCAGCTCCCCATGGGACTGGTGGCTGCGGTGCTTGATGTGCCATAGTCGAAAGAATGATATTCAAGGGATGCAAATTTATAGCTAAAGGTACAAGAGTACCTGGCAGAATCAAAGCTTGAAAAGCCACCGAAAAAATAGTAGCTTTGGTTGGTGAAGAAGACCTACTAACAGACTTGGCCTTTTTCTTCTTCTTAGGAGTAACTGGCTTAAAATCTAACTTTCGAAGGGCTTCAAAATCTTCGTCTACCAAACCCTTTTGTCTATCAACCCGCGTGTATGGTTTATCAGCCAGCTTAATTGTTATTATTATTTATTTGCCCTTGAATATGACCAAGATTCTGTCTGTTTCTTCTTGGAATGACCAATATTCTTTCAATAACTACAACGTCTTGACCAATAGGGGCTCTTTGC
Organism: Cupressus sempervirens; assembly: GCA_028749045.1. Classification (NCBI taxonomy): domain Eukaryota; kingdom Viridiplantae; phylum Streptophyta; class Pinopsida; order Cupressales; family Cupressaceae; genus Cupressus; species Cupressus sempervirens. The sequence goes on along the minus strand of CM053792.1, from coordinate 686,700,661 downwards.
AAGATTTCTCCTAATTCTTCTTCTTCATCAAGAACTCGATTAACTTGATGGTATTCCTGTAAACTTCGTCTACACCTCTAGGCTAAAGTGTTCAAGTCTGAGATGATATGTTCATGGGTGTCTTGAAAGCCAAGGTTCGGTTGGAGAACGGGAAAAATGTTGTCATGTGGAAGCACCATTGTACTTCATTACAGGCGACTGTCAATCTTTCTTGTTCAGTCTCCCTAGTAGAGTCGCCAAAAATCTGTTGGTAAATAGATTTTGTCACTAGAGAAATTTCCCAATGGAGTGTATGTGGCAAATTGTTTACAACAGTTGGATAGGCCCTTGATATCCGGCCTTCCTCTGCATTTAGAGGGGCAGCTCCCTCGTAAGATGAAATTTTAGATTTTTCAATAAAGATAAGAAGAACTTAGAAAATAGGAAGGAAAACCATTGATAGCGAATGCACCACACGCCTTCAACGTTTTCATAAAAATGACGTAAACTATTAATGAGAGCTATCAAGGACTATGCTTGAGAACTTTCACCAACACAATGCTAATTCAAACATCCACAAATACTCGCATCATACCATGAAAGTAATCATAGATGAATCAACACTTTAACATTCCAGATTCCTTGGAGAGAGAATGCTAAATGTACTTCCTTTTATTTCTTGCACCAAGAAAGAAAGAAATAACTAATTACACAAAAACAACAATTGTACATACTTTCCAAAAATTGCTTTATGATCAGAGCATCAGTGTTCCCTGTATCCAAGTCCCAAAAAGTCCCTTATTACATTGACCTCCAGGAATTTATAGCCAATCTAGAATAACCAACTTCTCAGGTTCGTAACTACCCAAAAAGTTGGAGTTTGGGCTACTTGAAGATGATTCATAACCAACTCTAACCCTTGAAGCTTAACTATGGTTAGAAAAATGCAAACTAGAATTAATTCTAAAGTTGACCTTCTTACAAAATACATCAACAAAATTCTAAGACAACTTTGGACAGAAATACTTCTAACTTTTAATTCTTTAAATTTACTCCTTTATCTGTGGGCACTACCAACAACTGAGTCAAGTTTGCCTTGTATGCTCTGAATCATTTGATGACTTGAGCCAAAGTTTTGTTCTTAATGATGATTAAACTTTGCATCTTCAGCTTACATAGCTCATGTCTCTTTCTAATTTCATCCAATTCTGTAACATAACCTTACAAGTTTTGAGTATAGGAGTTCAATGCTACCGAGAGACTGCTCAATCTCATCATAACACTAGCATCTGAACTTTGTTTACTGCCAAGTTCAGTGCCGATTTTTGCCTCTATGCATTCCAAAATGGAAGATATGTCTAGATTTTGAGTGTGCTCACTAATAGGAATACCTTCTACGATAATCGGTATATCCCCCAAGGCTTTCTTTTTCAGTAACTTGCATGAGTTTAAGAATTGTTCTCCTTCACTCAATTGTTCATTCATAATATCATTCTTCCACCGGATATTTTCCAGCCATATATCAATTTTCTCTTCTTCTCCAGTGCTAATTAACTTTAGTGACTTGACTATATTGCTATCTATGCCTTTAATTTCTACTAAATTGGCATGAATTTATTTCCAGAATGTTCGTTGTTCCTTGAGAGTTTTCAGTTCTTTTTGAATGCTTTTTTGTATATGATCCGCTTTGGTAAATATACCTTGAACATCTCGAAATAAGCCTGATGCCTATTCTTTCATGCTTTGTACCCATGCTTTCACCATCTTACCATAAGTTTGGCATTCTCCTATGTTTCGAATGGTTTCTTCATCAAACATCTTCTCTGGATCTTCTATAATTTCTATGGATGAACTAGGGCCTGGAAAGGAGTCACCAACAATCGATTTGATGCATGAAGAAAGAGCTTGGACTTGACACTTGAGTTGATTCTTAACTTGCTTATCTCTCCTTGATTGCTCTATTAGGACAGCAGCTGACACTTGAAAATTGTGTTCTTTCCCTTCACAGGTAGTTTGGCCTAGATCTACTTTAGTGATGCTAAAGTCAGATTCATTTGCCTGATTTATGTCCTTTTCTGTGACTTGTTGTGCAATTTTGACAGATAAATTACCTGTAGTGGGGCTCACTGCTAGTCTGGAATCCATTTTAGTCTTCTTTATCTTTGTACTTCTGTGCATCAAGTCAGCTACAACATCTAGATTGGGCGCTTCCAATTGAGTCATTCCTTTCTTCTTTCTCTCCAAACTCTATTGTAACTAAGATGTTGAGATACTAGCAGATGGACTAATTACTGAAGGAAGCTGCAAGACTGTAGATGATAAGTTCAAGTTATGCACATTTTCTACAACTGGCTCCTCTTGGATTGCTTCTGTGCTTTCGAGAGACAATGAACGTGTAGGAGATGCTATGGATTGAATCATCTCATCTACAAATGATGGTAAAGTATTCATCTCAGGAGCTTCATCAATCATTTGTTGAATTGGCTTTAAGGTCTTCTCTTTGGGTTTTGATCTCTTCTTCCTGGTAACCATGTTGAGTTCACATGCTGATGCTAGATCAACTCGTTTATCTGGATCTTCACCATCATCTCCCCCTTGTGTGCTATGCAAAGAGCCTGAGGATGTAGGAATAGAAGACAGGATGGTTGAAACTGATGTTCCTTCATGAGAGGTATTATTATTATTTACACTACTTCTTCCTGTTGACTTAGTAGTATTGGCTTCTTGGACTTTATTCTTTAACCAAGTCTCAGTTCGTTGAATCACAAAGAAAGTCCTCTCCTTGAGGTCTTTTAATTGTGGCAACGACCAATTGATATATGACAATTCTATCAATTGTATCCGCTCAAAGAAGTAAGGATCAATCAAGTTTGACCCGTCTTCCGTTACGCCTGTCACATCCCATCCCATTTTGTAGTCAATGATTTGTTGTATTGTAAATCTCATCCAGTCGCTTTTTCTAACTTCAAAATCATTCTCAGAATTAGCCCAATAATCTTCCAATGTGGGGAAATGAAGATAGCCAGGTCCAAGTGCCATGTTATTTTTAACATACCCACTACTATCAAATGGAAAGCGACTATAGAAAGAGTGTAAAGTTATGTTCACCATGGATCTCTCAATATTTTGAGCATCTGAAGAAGATGAACAACTGTAATGTCCAATGCCAATTGGGAAAGGGATTGATCTTTTGTTCCTGCACTTTTTGTTTACTTGACCAATTTGCCTGCAGACTGTCGAAAGTACCAACTTATCATCTACGAAGCGAGGCAACATGAGAGGAAAATCTCAGAAACCTCCAATGTGGATGTAAGTGAATCAAGGATATTGTATGAAGACATGTTTTCTTATTCTGATGAAAATAAGCCTAGGCACCTCCTTTAGAAATTTTTAGCCAACTGTTAGCAATAACATTGAGACATGTTTTCTTATTCTGATGAAAATAAGTCTGGGCACCTTCTTTAGAAATTTTTGTGAACTCCTCTCTTACTGGCAGTCTGAAAGTGATGGATATAGATATGGGGTCCAACCTTGCTATGATATCACCTCCTTTAGTCTTGATGTCCCTCGAATTTTGATCATATGCCTTGATACATTCTAAAACCAATTCCACACATTGAACTGCGAGCGGATGTCCTCTTGCATGGGCCAGACCACTTTCCAGCATTCGACGTGCCAGGGGTGATTTATCTTCTTTTCTCATCATCTTCCAGAAGTATGCAATTTCTAAATGCCCCATCTTTGTGTCAGATATTTTGGGGAGCGTGCTTTTCAGTATTACCGGAGGTTCCTTACCTTGAAATTGATACCTCATATTGTCACCTGTTAAGGGCTATCCCGGAAAATTGTGCGGAGTCAATAGCCACTTTTCTTTATATCAAATTGATGTAATATCTTCTTCAATTAAAACTTCACCAAAAACCTTTATTTCACTTTGATAATCCGACTTTTAGATGCAGCAGAGGCATTTTGTCAAACAATATGAGCACGCTTCGAGTTGGTATTTTGTCAAACAGTTTTCATGCGCATATATTTCGATTGGACTTTTGCTAGCTATAGACTATTTCAGATTTTCCTGCTTAAAAGAATCGATTCTCCAATCTTCCCTCTTCTATGTTTCAATTGGCAATGAGTATGTGCACATTGATGTTTGTCCCAGCTGTAATGTCATAGATGCTATTGCTATTTTGCCCAGTGCTTGATTAATACTATGTGAGTTTCCATTTAGAGACGTTATGGAAAGTTCGCTAACACCAACTTCAACCATTATTCTCTTGTTGTCATCATCTTTAGCCATGCTCAGTAAGGTCACCAGCACTTTGCTTCGTAATGAGACCCAACACCCTTCATCGGACACTGTATTATCCCCAGTAGAGTGGCCGAAATCAACCCACATAATTTATATCTGCTCAACGGATATTCCTCAGAAATTTTATAGATATCATCCAGAGCCCGTTCACTGTCCTCTAAAGAGGAACTGTTTCCCAGATGCTGAGTTGCGGTTTTGATGCGAATATCAACATTCCTTTCTATCCATTCTTGAATAGTCTGAGATAGACCTATATTCAGTGTAGCTCGATAGATTTAAGGACCTGTCCTGTTATCAGGCATGTTGAATTACAATGTTGCTCTCTACAATGAGCAAACCAATGTTGTATTGCACTGAGAAAATTCGAGAACTACTGGATCTTTCATTGCTTCCCGTGTTAGAGGACAGAGAAAGGTCTTGAATGATGGTATCGGGGCATCCTCTTCTACGCCTGAATCAATAGGACTGGATATAACCTCTGGTTCGATGGCCCAATTCTCAAAGATTCTTTCTAGTGAATCTAAAATATGGATATCACTCTCGCCATTGGAATCCCCAAGGTCATTCTTCAAAAGTTGAATCTGTTCACAAAGCTTAGTTCGATTTCTTTCTGGATCTATTCCCATGCATCTTCACCTTCTACATTTGCCTCACTTCTTTCTAAATGCTTGATATCAACCTGAGGACGTTTCAAGACATGGCACATCACACCTCAAGTTTTTCATCTCAACTTCATGCATTTCGATCCTATTTTTCTGATGTCACAGGTAAGAATGTTGTGTTCTTGTCGCAGCCAAGCTTTCAATCAAAACCTGTTTACGTATCATCATTATGAAGACCATGTTGTATCTCTTCTTTGCACAGACATTATAACTGCCATTTTATTTTCTGAGAAATACAGGAGTTGGGTTCTTGCAATTCTAGAGTTTCTTCAAACTGGCTTCCAATGAAACAACATACCTAAATTATTCCAACATCTATGAACTTCATCCCCAGCCGGCAGTTACCTTCAAATTGAAGTTTAGGTTAGGAGGTTCGGGTTAGAATTAGGTCAAAAGTTGGAGTACGGGAAGAGAGAGTATGGAAAGTACGTGGAGAGAGAAAAATTGGAGGAGAGAGAGTGGAAACTCAAACTTCAAACCTTAACCCGTACTTCTCTCTGAAGTTTTAGTACGTGGAGAGAGAAAAGTATGGGAAGAGAGGAAGTTCAAATTTTCTTGAGTATTTTCTCTTTTCAATTGATTAATATAATTAAACTCTCCGTAAAAATGTTGGGAAAACAATATGTATATATACATATGTATATATATGTGTGTATATATATATGTACATAATATATGTACATAGGCATATACATACACAACACACACACACACATATAATGTTATTTAAAAACTCGCAATAATATATTATAAAAAATTATATATATTTGTGATATATTATTAATAGATTTATTTATATAACTATATAGTTTTGTTTTAATACAATTATATTTTGTAGTTTTATCTTTAAAATATATTAATATTAATATTTGTTAGTGAAAATTTAGCCGAGGAAAAATGAATATGGAGTAATTCGAGAAAAGGGCTCCTATAACACAAAATTGTTAGAGCCAATAGAATTTGAAATAAATAAATTTTATAATATTAAAAATCAATAAATTAAAATTAAAACTTTATAAATATTCAATTTGTGGAAAATATAGTTCATTGGTGCAAAATAATAGAACTATTATATAATTGTAGAGAATTGAATGCAATAGTATATTGCATATAGAAAATACAATAATAGAAATATGATAATATATTAACTTAGTGAAATGTTACACATGAGAAAGATGTTTAGTTAAGTAGAATTTTATTTTTAACGAGTTCTAATTTTATGCTATTATAGATTCTCTTAGATATGTTTTGATTTTATCACAACAAGCATTTTTACTTTCAACATATATTTAATGTTCAAAATTATTAAAGGAATAACATGTTTAATTAATTCATTATGCATAGATTGTAAATTTCTACAAAATTTAATATGAAAATTCGTATTAAACTAAAAATATCAAAAATATATAAAAATTTAATTAATTTAATATATAAATTGAAACTAAGTTTTTAGAAATAAAAAATTTAAATAAATACTTATTAATTACATTATTTATGTTACTAATGTTCACCTAAAAAAATTATATTGGATTTTTTAAGATAAAAGGGAAAAAATTGTACGATAGGCATGGTGAATAATACAGCTTATAAAAAACTTCAAACTTTATTACTATGAATAAAATGTCAAGTTAAAAACAACATACATGGAAGCCCAACCCTATGTTGATAGTAAATACAAATATTGGCATATGGGCATGACATAATATGAAGCATCCAACAGACAAATTTCATGGCTGGAGAGCTGCAATAGCAGCTATCCAACAATAAATTTCATTTATGCTGGATATTGCTCATCCCCCATGCCCATGACATAGTTACCCTAGAGTCTATGACATCCATGCATTTTAAGTCTTCAGAAGATTAATCATTCATAGTATGCCCTATCTTTACCTGGTAGTGTTATTTGTGGTATATGTATGGGTAACATTTAAAAAATTAAATGTCTATAACATCATTTTTCATTTAACTTAAATAATTTAAGTTTTTATTAAAACTTATTTAGCAAGAAGGTAAGTTTTATAAAAATAATTAAATAAAATAAATTTTATTTTTCTACATTAAGTTAATTAAATTTTAATATAGATTTAAAACTAAATTTTATTTTATGTAATGTAATAGTTGTGTGTGTATAGGTAATATATACATATGTGTATGTATATATATACCTATACATACACACATATATGTTTGTGTGTGTATAGGTATATATATGTATGTATGTATGTATGTATGTATGTATGTATGAATGTATATGTATATATATGTATATATGTATATGTATGTATATATACATGTACATACATATACATACATACATACATACATACATACATACATACATATATATATATATATATGTATGTATGTATATATATACATATATATTATATTAATTGTCATAGAAAATAGAAATAAAAATAAAAATAAAAATCATAATAAAATAATTTCTTAAGAGCTACTTTTTTCCTTTTTTAAAATTTACAATAATTGATTAGTAATTTTTTAATAATATATAAAGATTATTATTTTTTTAAAGATATTAATTATTTTTTTTAATTCTTGATTTTAATATATTTGAAAAAAGAAAAAATGAATCATAATATATTCAAAATTAATCTAATAATAAGTAAAAAATGGCAAATCATAACCTCTAAGCAAAAAAAGCAGAGCAGGTTATCGGAAAACAAAACACTAACCCTAGATAATGGTAGGGCATAGGACAAAATCCTTGGAACAAACCAAATAATCACAGAAGAACAAGGTCTACAGGGAAACAATGGAATAACTTTGATTGTGGAATCCAAACTAAGAATAGATTTGCAATTTTAGAAAAAGATAGAGGACCCCAAAGAACACTTTCAGCCAAGATCTTCGGGCAACGACCAAGCAAAACAACATCTCAAAAGTCAAGGAAGTGTGTGAACACAAAACATTTTCATGGTTGAAAAATTGGATAGCCAGTTTAAGGTTTTCTATCTAACAAAGTATGCTCAACCATCTAAATGTCAAATGCCTCCCCCGATAGCAGGTTCATAATTGGTAATGACTCATTTGCCTTGGCATTCCAGTAGGGACAAATCATTTGAATCTCATGTGAAATCAAGTAGGAAATCTTACTTTCCTCCCCATCGGTGGTCTATGGACAAAATTGCCAAATTAAACCCGAGTGATGCCCTATGTCCACAAGAGAGCCCTATAATTGTTGAATCACCCATCTGCATTTCCAACAGGGAAATTGAAGAATTATGGGATGAATGTCAAAAAGTGGGAATTTTTGCAATCTAGAATGGCTTGAAGGAAGACATTGCCCTGCTTGCTTATTGGTTGGAAGACAACTGTGAAGAACAAGCAAATGTCTCTATCTTTTCTGAAAGAATCCTTTACTTGAAATTTTTGGATGAACCCATTAAAGATGAGTTCATATTTGTTTCTAAATTTTTTTTAATGGGTTTGTGGTCAATTTTGTTAAATGGAGTCCTAATTTTAGTTTAGAAGGGTTAGATATTATGACTCCCAGGGAGTACAGTTTTCAATCCTTACCACCAGAGCTGGTCCAAATTGAGATCCTTAGGTCTATAAGGTCTACAATGGGAGATCTAATAGGAATTGATTCATTGTATCATTATTGTAACAATGTGAAAATACTCATCAGAACCAAGCTAAACAACTAGTTCAATCCCATAACAAGATCATAACCAAAAAATCATCCTATGATATAAATCTAAAAATTTATGAAGGAGAAATATCAGAAATCATCAGATTTGATGATATCAGGAAAATTAGATTCAAAACATTGCCACTTACATTGGATTTCTTCAGCATATTCTCGTGGATGAAAATTAAGAAAAAGAAATTAAGGTTAAGTCAAGAAAATCAAGAGACTTCACTAGAGCACCTTTAGGAAGAGAGAAATTTAAACAAGCATCCTCACAATGAAAGGAATAGCATTGAAAATTTTGGGATGAATCTAGTGGCTAAATCATGACTCAAGTCAATTATAGTGGGAGAATTGGATAAGAATTTGGATAGCACCCAAAAGCATAAGTCAAAAGCAAAACATAGGTCGAAAAGAAAAAGAGAGGACAAAAAGAACAATATAGGGAAAAATAGTTCTCTAAAAGAGACTAATTATTTAGAAGGATATGATATGCTAAAGGCTTCAAATTTGTCTAAACTAGGCGAGAGGGAAGAAAATGTGGCTAAACTAAAGCATCAAGACTCGAAAAACCCTATTTGCAGATAGACAATGGACAATGTACCTAAGGATACAGACAAGGGAACCTCAACATCTATGGAATCATCAAGTTAACATTTTATAGAAGAAGAAAAGAGTGGTAAAAAGAATATAGAAGAGGTTGAGAACTCTTTATTATTTGAACCAAACCCAAATGATGGAGAGACTACTAAGGATTTAGAGATAGATCTCAAAGGGGAGCAATGCGAGTATATGGATCTAAAAGAAAGAAACATAACCCCAATTAAAGAAATATGCAAGAGATCTAAGTTTTGGTAGACCCCAGCAGAAGATGGTGGATCTTCCTTTACCCCAGTGGTCAATCAAAATGAGAAGGATTATAGCTCTAAGACATAAGTTAGATCCTTGAAAAATGAGCTCCAGAGCTTCCTAAACAAGGATAGTGCCTTGGACTGAGAACTAGCAACTCAAAGAGCTAAAGATCAGTTCCTTGAGTAGCTTACTGAGGAACTAGTTCATTTTTCTATCCTGAGAACACAAATCACAGTATAGAGGCTCAGAAGGAGGAATTGTTATAGAGATTACTTAACATTGGAGGCAACAACTATACCTATGAAGATCTAAAGTGGGATCTAAAGAAAATTGAGGATGAGGATTACAAGAAAGAAATGATCTAGTAAAAAGAAGATATAAGGGATACAGAGAAAGTAGGAAAAAGTACTCCTAAGATTAATAAAAAAGAATTATATTCGGGAGAAAAAGATTAGCTGAGTATTATATACCAAATAATCAAAAAACTGGAAGGTGAGGTAATAGAAAGAAAGGCCTATGAGGAATCTTCCATGGCTCAGATGCGCTTGAAATATCTAGGGACATAGATGAACTAGGAGGGACTAAGTTCACCAAAATATGGGAGAGCAAAAGGAAAGAGAGGCAGAAAGTCCTTGAAGGAACTCAGGGAAGTGGATGGACTTTGCTACAGTAGCAGAGCGGGAAATAAAATAAGAAATGTTTTATGTTTTCAATATTTAAATTTAATGTTTTCAATAAACATCCTACATGTGGTGGCATACCTAGAGTAGCAGTTCGATGAGCTCTCCAGATATAGCCACCTAGGACCAAGTATAGGTTTTTTAAATTAGAATAGTTTTAATTCGTAGATAATGATTGTCAGATTCCAATAATAGGTAGTAGGCAGTTTCAGATTCTTATCCTTTCTTGGATAGAAGACTAAAAAAACGTGGATATTTAAAATATGGCCTACTGCATGATTGTCAGATTCCAATAATAGGTAGTAGGCAGTTTGGGATTCTTATCATTTTCTTGGATAAAAGACGAAAAAATGTTTCTCATCCTTTTATTAGAAAAGGAGAGTCAGTTTTAAATAAGCCGGTTGGCTATGTAAGAGAGGCATTCGAATTTGGGTAATAGAAAAAGTTTCAATTTTTGCCTTAGAAAGGATATAGATAATCGACTATGGAGTTTGGCAGCAATTCAATCTTGGTCTCTCTTGTCAAAGTGCAAATATATTTTCTTTGAGGACATTCCAGGTTAAAGATCTTGGTGTGCGGGTGAAGATAAACTATGGAGATTTATATATTCTGATTAATCCAATCTTGAGATTGGTTCAAGTTTGATCCTGGCTGATTGATGTCGTGCCCCTTGAAGTAACTCAGTTGAGTGAGTATTCCTCCTGAGCTTTCCAAGGTGTGGCTCTGCATCATTTTTGGTATTAGAGCTTGAGAGTTGCAGGTTGTGAAGTTATATATTGAACACCCCTGATCAAGATTCCTCAATAGGGTCAAGCAAGATGGTGACCAATGCAGAATTAGTGAAGAAAGTCGAGGAGCAAGAAGAACTTATCCAGAAAGAGAATAGGGAGTTGAAGGGGCTAGTGGTAGAACTAGCCAGTAAGTTGGAATATATGGAGAATATAGTTGAGAAGAAAGAAATGAAAGAAGAAATGGAAGAAGAAGAAGCAAAAAGACAAAGCTATAGCCAAAGAAATTCTATATTTCGAACAAAGTGCAAGTGAAAGAATAAGGTATGCAAAGTTATAGTTGACAGTGGTTCCTTTGAAAATATAATCTCAGTAGAAATGGTTGAGAAACTGAATCTTCCAAGAGTACCTCATAATTTACCTTACAGAGCTTATGGGTTAGGAGATGAACAGTGGATTGATGTCTTCGAAAAGTCATATGTTTCTTTTAACATTGGACCATATTTTGATACCATTGAATGTGATATTATGCCTTTAAAAGATTGTCACTTGATTTTGGGAAGAGCATGGCAATATGACAGGTCAACCATATATGACTGTAGAGAGAACACATATACCGTCAACAAGAATGGGAAGAAGATGGTTTTGCTTCCATTGAAGGATGATACAACATGGAAGGAATCAAGAAGTATAGGTCTTATTGATAGGATAGCATTTCCAATGTATGATGAAGTGAAAGAGGAAGTGAAAGAAGTTTTGGTAGAGGCAAATGAAACTACAGAGAAGGCAGCCATAAAGAGTGTAGATGTATGTGAAGTTGGTACAAAAATCTCAACAGTGATAGATGTAAGTTGTCCTTTGGAAGAGAAAGAACCTGAAGAGCAGAAAGAAGATAAATTGCAGCAAGTAAATGTTGATGAGAAGAATAAAGAGGAAAGTCCTATGGGATTTGAGTGTGAACAATTTTTGGTTGGAACAATAACATGTCCTTTGAAAATAGAGAAGAGTACAATGTTGGAAGGTACTTCTATGGAAAATACTTTGGAGGCAACTAATGAAGCCTTAAATATGCATAATGAAGAAAAATGTCAAGAGGAATGGCATGAAGATGAAGCTAAGGAATGTGTAACAACAAGTTCTATAGAAGAATTTGATTTATGGGAAAAATTTGCAGCCATTGTGGGAGAATGGAAAAGGCATGGCGGTAGTACGGAAACTCGGCTTGAAGAAGAAAGGAAAGAGTGCAATACTATTATTGTTCTTGAGCAAAGTTGTAATAAGAAAGAGATATTTGAAAGTGAGATTACTACAGAAGATCAAGATGATGATAAATGTTTAATAAAGGAAGAAGAGATAAATACGATTCTTAAGATTCAAGATGTGAAACTGGTTGATAGTCAAGAAGCAGATAAGTTTATGGTTACTATTGATGAAGATAGATATGATGCACATTATATGGTGTATAAGGAAGCTCATATTCAAAAAGAGAACTCAAATAATCTTAATGCTGATGATATGTTTTCTTCTAATAATGTTTATGTAGGGATCCAAATTTCATGTATAGTGAATCATGCTAGAGAATTTTCTGTGACATTTACAGCATTAAAGAATCAAAGCTACAAGGTGGAGAAGTTGGATATTATTTTTGTTTTTCTTGTAGATATGCTCATCCTAGTTCAAAGAAATTAGAAAGTTCAAAAGAAGAATGAGATTCATTTCTACAACACATCATCTCAAGAGGACTTGAGATTCATTCTACAAGGGAGTATGCTGCAGTAGCAGAGCGGGAAATAAAATAAGAAATGTTTTATGTTTTCAATATTTAAATTTAATGTTTTCAATAAACATCCTACATGTGGTGGCATACCTAGAGTAGCAGTTCGATGAGCTCTCCAGATATAGCCACCTAGGACCAAGTATAGGTTTTTTAAATTAGAATAGTTTTAATTCGTAGATAATGATTGTCAGATTCCAATAATAGGTAGTAGGTAGTTTCGGATTCTTATCCTTTTCTTGGATAGAAGACGAAAAAAATGTGGATATTTAAAATATGGCCTACTGCATGATTGTCAGATTCCAATAATAGGTAGTAGGCAGTTTCAGATTCTTATCCTTTTCTTGGAAAGAAGACGAAAAAATGTTTCTCATCCTTTTATTAGAAAAGGAGAGTCAGTTTTAAATAAGCCGGTTGGCTATGTAAGAGAGGCATTCGAATTTGGGTAATAGAAAAAGTTTCAGTTTTTGCCTTAGAAAGGATATAGATAATCGACTATGGAGTTTGGCAGCAATTCAATCTTGGTCTCTCTTGTCAAAGTGCAAATATATTTTCTTTGAGGACATTCCAGGTTAAAGATCTTGGTGTGCGGGTGAAGATAAACTATGGAGATTTATATATTTTGATTAATCCAATCTTGAGTTTGATTCAAGTTCGATCCTGGCTGATTGATGTCGTGCCCCTTGAAGTAACTCAGTTGAGTGAGTATTCCTCCTGAGCTTTCCAAGGTGTAGCTCTGCATCAGACTTAGCAAGGAACAACAAAAGATAGATCTGTTAATTAATAATGGGAAGGGGAAGAGCCTTCACAAGGAACCATGAGGATCACCACATGGAATTCTAGGGGCTTAAATGCCCATAGCAAAAAAAGGTTACTTAAGCAAAACCTTAAATTGTTTGATTTAGATATTATTTTAGTACAAGAAACAAAATTGAGTGAGGTAGAGGGCTTGAACTTAAAAAGGAAACTTGGTTTTTGGAGCTCCACATTTTGCAAATCAGTAGGAGCCTTTGGGGGTCTAGGAATTCTATGGAACCCTAGGAAAGTATCTATAGATCTCCTCAACTACAGTAATAATTGGATGAGTATAAAGGTACATAGCCTAAAATCTAACCTTTAGTTTATGCTAATTAATGTGTACACTAGGAAAGAAAAGAGTCTAGGATGAAATTAGTATGGTTATGCATAATCATCTAGATTCTCCATGCCTAGTAGGTGGTAACTTTAATACTATCCTACATTTATCTGAGAAAGATGGTGGCATCTTCCAGCTTTCACAATCCTTCCTATTCTTCAAAGAATGGTGTGATGGACACAATCTTATTGATATCCCAATCAATAATGGGAAATATAATTGGAACAACAGGAGTAAAGATTTTACACATATAGAAAAAAAAGATAGATAGATTCTTTTTGAAAGGTGATTTGGATGGAAATAATTTCAACATTTTTTCCACCATTCTATCAATTGTTGGGTTAGACCTCTACCTAGTTATACTAGAACTTGCAGAACTATCAAAACCATCAAGGAACCCATTTAAATGCGATAAAATGTGCTTTCTAGATCTGATATTCATCAATAATATTAAAGAATGGTGGGTTCAAGATAACTGCAAAGGATCTAAGATGTTTGTTTTTGTTGCAAAAATGAAGATGTTAAAGAATAGAATCCTTAAATGGAACAAACAACATTTCAATAAAACTTTCAAAGAGAAATTAGAAATAGAAGAAAAATTAAAAGATCTAAATATGGTAGTTATTAAGGAATGCATGAATAATAAATGATATATGTTAGAAAAAGAACTACTCACCAACCAGAAGGATATATTAACAAAAGAAGAAACATTCTAGAGATTGAAATCTAGGGAGAATTGGTTAGATGAAGGGGATCAGAATACAAAATTCTTTCAAAATTCTACCCTATTTAATAGATCAAAAATAAAAATAATGAGAATTAGAAATAAGATAGGATCTATTACTGAGAGTCCAGGTGAAATAGAAAGCACCTTTGTTGATCATTTTTAAGAGATACTAAATAACTTTGAAGGATCCAACAAGGAAGCCCAAGCTAAATTACTCAAATTCATTCCAAAAGTAATTACTCCCAAGGATAAAAAACTCCTCAATAAACCAATTACTTTGGAAGAGGTTAGAGAGGTTGTTTTTAATATGAACCCCAACAAATCCCTAGGTCTGGATGACTTTCAAGCCTTTTTCTATCAGAAATGTTGGGACATTATTGGAGAAGACTTATGGAGAACCATTGAAGCCTCAAGGAATGATGGAGCACTATTATTAGAAATTAATTTCTCCTTCCCAACCTTGATCCCCAAAAAATATGATCCTGAATTAGTTGGGGACTATAGGCCCATTGCTCTTTGCAATACTATTTATAAGATATTCTCCAAAATTCTAGCAAATAGACTCAAGGTATTGCTTCCAAAAATTATCTTAGAGCAACAAATAGGTTTTGTTCCTGGTAGGTCTATTCTGGGTGGTATCCTCACTATTCAAGAAACCATTCATTCTACTTCCAAGATTAAAAAACCAAGTATGTTAATGAAACTCAATTTTCAAAAGGCTTATGACATGGTGGATTGGAGATTCCTTTGTGAGGTGCTTGAAATATTTGGCTTCTCACATTAATGGATCAACATCATATCTAAATTTATCTCCACCCCCAAAAATTGTGTCCTCATTAATGGAACACTTAAGGGGTTCTTCAAAATCTCTAGGGGTATCAGACAAGGTGATCCTGTATCCCCCTCCCTCTTCATTATAATGACAAAAGCATTTGGAAGAGTAGTGACAAATGCATATAATAATCAGGTAATCTCCAGTATCATGGTGGCACACAATATGGCTAATATCACACATTAGCAATATGCTAATGATACTATTCTGCCCAACAAAAGCACTATCAAAGAAGCCTTGAATTTAAATTCAATAATTAATTCATACAAGGAAGCTTCTAGATAGAAAGTAAACAAGAAAAAATCAGAGATATTTTTCATAAACACTAATAAAGAAGTTGAAGATCATATTTGCAAAGTGATGGGATTTAGAAAAGGGCAGTTTCCTTATAAATATTTGGGCATAGCACTAGAAAAGGGATCCAAATCTAGCAAGATTTGGCAAAATACCATTGAAAAAGTTGATGCCAGTATTGGAAGCTAGAAAAATAAATGGCTCTCTATGGCTGGGAAGAGTACTAAAATTAAATTGGTTCTATTAGCCATTCCTACTTTTCCTCTTTCATGTCTACACCTCTCTAAGAGTTCTTTGCGAAAATTGGAATCAAAGCTTAGAAACTTCTTATGGAAGGATTGCAAAGAAGATAAGAGACTAGCGCTTGATATGTGGGAAAAAATTTGAAAACCTAAAGAGATGGGTGGTCTTGGGATTAAGAATTTACAATGGCAAAATGAAGCCTTAGGTGCTAAACTGATTTGACATTTATATAAAGAAAGAAACCAAAAATGGGCCAAGATATTAGATAATAAATACCTTAATGTGGATGATCCCCTATCAATTTTTAGAATGAGGAATCTCCCTAAGGGATTTGAAAGTTGGAATTTTATGACAAATTGTAGACACATTATGAGTAATTTTCTATCATGGGATGTGCGATTGGGTGATGAGGCCTTATTTTGGGAGGATTCTTGGGATGGTTTCCCCCCGATTGTATCCAGACCCTTCCCCTCGACCCTCAAAGAAAAATTAGTATCTTCTTAGGGTGATAAAGTTAAGGATTATAAGTTGAAAATCTCTTCTGAAGGTTTGGTCAAATGGGTGTGGAAATCTCTAGATGGTGTTGGATTTGATGTTGAAGAAAGGCAAGCTTATGAAAAGATTCTTAGTGATAGAAGAATTAAGTAGTCTGAGAGGAAAGATGAACTCATTTGGGCAGCATTGAAGGATGGTAAATACAATGTTAGTAGTGGATATAACTCCTTGATTCACTCACAAAGATGGGATCAAATAGAAATCCCACTCAATCTATGTTGGGATTTAGCTTGTCTGCCTAAGTCTGGTTTCTTTCATAGAAGATAGGCTGCATAAATTTGGATTTCAAGGCCCATCTAGGTGTGTGCTTTGTGAACATAATTTGAAGGATGTAAAACATTTATTATATAGCTATCCATTTTCCCAATCATGATGGGAATAGCTTCGACTAAAATTGGGTTGGTCATCCCCCTTACCAAGAACTTTCTTCAAGCTCCTGAAAGGATGGCCTATTAACATGATCAAAGGGATCAATAGAAAACTATGGAACATTTTTTTGACAGTTATGTCAGGGGAGATCTAGAAGGAGAGAAATAGACGTATATTCTGAGATATGAAAATGGAATTGGAAGGTTTATTGCTTAAGATAGAAGCTAACATAGTGGAAGTTACTAACTCTCACCTTAGGAAGGTTCCTTTTCTACATGGGATGGTCTCATGAAGAAGAATTGGAGTAAGTTAATCAACCTGCCCACAGTATATACCAAGAGTAGTGACAAGGCTAGGCAGAATTGTAAATGGTCTCCTCCCTCGTATGGTTGGCATAAACTCAATTTTGATAGAGATACTAGAGGCAACCCTAGGATGGCAGGTATTGGTTGCATTATAAATGATGATACATGCAATTGGATTACCAAAAAGGAATTGTCGATTCAACCTACAACCAACAACCTAGTAGAGTTAGAAGCCTTGGAAAAAGGCCTCGTGCTTTGTCTCAAATTAGGTTTGTCAAAAGTCATTATTGAGGGTGATTCTCAAATTATCCTCAATGCAATCAGGAAATAGGATACACGTAATTGGGTTCTAAATTCTAGACTAAGTGATGTCCTTTTACTTATTGATCAATTAGTTGATTCTAAGATTTGTCATATATTTCAAGAAGGGAATAAGAAGATAGATGCTTTAGCAAATAAAGGGGCAGACGATATAAATCTTCAAATTATAAAAGGTTCATAGAGTATGTTCATTATAGTTCCTATGGAATTAGGATTATTTTCCCCCTCCCTATGGGTTACTTTTTATATTATAGACTTATTTCGCTAAGTCTATAATATAGAGATCCTCCTTACTTGAGAATTGGCCCTTAGTTTTTCATTAGTAGTCCTAGACCACCCTTAGGTTTTAATTGTCTACTATCTTAGATTATCATTGAAATAGATGGGAACCTATCGATTGGACATCTAGGTGGTTGATCATCATTTTATGGTTAACTTCCTACCTCATCTAATGCATTCAACCCATGCCTTGAAATGCTTGAGTCATCATAGCATGAGGTCAGGTTTGGAGGTTTCTAGATCTTGTGATCTAGTTATTATATTCTATTGCTGTCGATGCACTAGGGTAGCCCTACCTTTGTAGTAATGGATTCAAATATTTATGTCTTCCATTTATCGAAGGTTCATACCATGGCTTTATGTGGGAATGTCAAGCTAGAGCAGTGAAATAGAATATTGAACCTACTAGATGACATGGCTAGGATAGTAGTGAGCAGGACCATTAGGGAAGGTTTCTTTGACTATAGCTACATGTGGAGGACAAACAGTGACATCATTAGATCCTTTATAGTATGCATGGCCAGAGAAAGAATCAAATTGGGAACTATTATCCAAATCTACAGTAGCATTTTCAACCCTACATGGAGGAAGGGGCTCGAATAGGTAGTCAGAAGCATTGATGGAAAATTATGAATTTCGCTGCCTGAAAGATACATGGAGCTTCCCCCTGGCTCTCTAGAGATGGAGGTTGCTTTTTTTCACCCCTTGCTAGTTGTCAGGGAAAATTATGCTTTTTGCAAGGAATGGCCTAGGATGGAGGCCAGCATCCACTTCCTACTTGGATGGATGGGAATAGTCATAAATGAGAAAAAATTATGGTTGATGAACAATCTCAATGCCTATAACACTTACATTGAACTAGGGGTTACCTTACAAGAATTGGATGCTCTCAACTTCATTATGCCCAACATAGAGAAGTCAAGCAAGGCAAAGTTCAACTTTGAATTCCCCCCAGATTTTCAAGCGAAAAGCTCCAATGAAGTCACTAAAGTCATTATGGTGTATCAAAGATAAGTGGTATCATGTCGGTTTATACATATTGTGGATAGGGAAGGGCAGGTTGTTTATATTAGTAATAGGCACTAGTTAGCAATTATAGTTATGTATTTAGTGTACTCGGGACTGTGAGTAGTATAATTTGTTATGTAAAGTTATACATTGTTTTTGGTATGTGTATATGTCTTTATTGTTTAAGGAGATTTTACAGCTCCTTCATTTTGCATCAGCCTTCAGAATGCTTATTAATAATATAATGATATATCGTTGCTTTAGATACTTCTCCTATGTTTGTAGGTTTTATATCTCTTTTTATTAAGGTTTGTGAATTTGCATGAATTCTAGCTTATGGATAGCCTCCATGAAGTGGTATATGGTTTCAATGGTAAATTGTTTTAACTAGATTAGTGGGACTTGACTAGCTTCATACTATTTGGATTATGAGATTATAGATTAGGTTTTCTCATGCTGCTCTATTTTGGTTTGAATTGAGATGAAGGTAGAACTAGATTGGAGAATTTTGTAGCTCCTCAACATTTGCTATGTATTTTTAGATGTAGATGATAGGAGCAGATAGTTTATTATAAGAAGGGGTGTCCTCCCTGTCAGTGCATGAGTTTTATTGAATGGTATGGAGTGAAGAAGAATCTGACGACATTGGCTCTTTATTTTGGGCACTTTCCATAGTATAATGATACATGTTTGTAGTATTTATCCTCCCCCATTTAGCATTTTTATTACCTATACAATCATTGTTAGATGGGATAATAGTGTAGAATTGTCATTTTAGTCGAAGGGTAGCATCAAAGGTGGATAGTCACTTTGATAAGTATATATATTATCGTTGATGATCATTTTGGTTTAGAAGATTAGGCCTTTATTGAAGACATGCTTCGAGCTTCTAAATGTATTAGGAAGGTGTTTTATCAAATTTTGGACATAGCTTTCATTTTATATAAGAATAATTTGTTAACTTTTTATTCTTCCTTCTATGGCCATGATTGCACTAATGTTTGAAGGATAGGATGATTCTATTTTTGGATTCTTCTTTATGTCTCATAAAGGATTCTGCCTACCTTATTTAGATCTTAAAGGTTTTCTAATAAGTTGCTTGTTCACTAACGGTTTAATGGAGTGATAAGATAGGGACATTATGTTCAAATTTTGGATTGAAGAGAAACTCTAATACCTCGTCAAGAGGTGAACTCAAATTTTAAGGACTATAATTTTCATAATGTTTATCATCAGTTGATTTTGTATATATCGTAATTTGGATATTTGGACTAGGGTATGCCCCTTTTAATTTGTAAAAATAAAGGACTATGGTCCCAAGCTAGATTGGAGGTTTTCTTTCCCCATTCTTTCCTACCAATGCCCATTTGAATGATGGAATGCTACTGTATCTTATTCATTATAATTAATTATTATGACCTTGGCCATTTACCTATAAAAAAAAACAAAAAAAAATGAAGAATAAAATTATATTTTCATACTTAGAAGTTTATTCACTTTAATTATTTAATTAATACACAATGCACTTTAGATAAACTAATTTAAATTTTTTTAAAAAAAAATTCTTACTTTTGACTTTAACTTATTGCTATATAATGTTAAAATAATATCTAATTTACTATATAATATGTATAAATTATAAAAAAAAATTTAGAAAACTAACATCTTAAAAGATAGAAAATTTAAATAAATGTTTATTAATAACTTTAAATATTCAAATAAAAATTATTAACCTATCATTTAATAAGAAGTGCACTTTTTTAAACAAAAAATTAATAGTAGCGACAATTTTGGAATGGGACTAATTTACATTAAGATATATCAATTGATATTTTAATTTAAATATTATATAAATAAATTAAGATGTTTGAATTGAAAATTGAATTAAAAAATTTACTATAAATATTCAAAAATAATAATATCTTTAGAAAAGTAGTGTAATCTTGTTTGATATTTTATAATAAATTTAAATTAAAAAATAAAAAATAAAAAATAATTAAAAGAAAAATGAAAAATTTTAGCTCATACCTTTATTTAGACATTTTTTTTCTAATTAATTTTTTTTTTTAAATATTAAAAAAATATATTTATTAAATTATGTATGAAATATTGTACATATTATATTATAAATAATTAAAAATAATAAAAAATAATTATTAAATTTCAAAATCTAAAATTTAATTTTAAATATAAATATAAATTTAAGAAACTTATATACAAATTTAAAATCTAATTAGTTTAAAAATTATTATCGAACTTACATTCTTAAACAAGTGCCACATAGTGGCATGTACTTGTCTTATTGTTATTAATTGTAATTGTAAGTATCTAATAGAAATTGTAGTTTTTAAAATAAATTTTAAATTAATTTAATCTAATCTAATTTAAATATTAGAAAAAAAAAATTATAACTAATAAGTTCTCAAAGTATAAATATAAATGAATAAATAGAATAGTGTAAAATTTATTATACTCTCATTGTCTCATTGGTAGTTGTAAATACATTTTACTTTCATACATCTTGTAAGAACATTCTCATATATAAAAAAATACCTTGTGTAACTACAATTTCACCTGTCCAATTTCACTTATATATATATATATATAATTAAAATTGGTCATGCTATTACATTTATTATCTTGTTTATTATCTTGTGAGAACATTCTCATATATAAACAATACCTTGTGTAACTACAATTTCATTTGTCCTATTTCACTTATATAATTTTTAATAGAAAATAATCTTTACAAGGTAAATTAAAATTGGTCATGCTATTACATTTATTAAGATTTTGGGATATGATTTTGTGTAATTAACCATTACATATGAAAGAGAAAAAAAAATTTATGCAACTATCTTGTACCTTGATTCTAGCCGAAAATATTGCATTATGGAGAACCTTCGAAAAAAGGGCTCCTATAAGACAAAATGATTTCAGCCAATTATGAAATATCAAATTTATAAATGAATTAAAAAATTGTAGAAATATTTTAATTATTCAAAAATTATTAGATATGATTGGTGGATAGGTTTCAAACTAACTGAATAATTGTGCAAATACAATAAGTTTAAATAAAAACTTAGATTCTTTACATTACTCAATTAACATGTGTAAAGTTAACAATAATAACATTGTGTTGCCATAATATTGTGTTAGTTTTAACAGAGAAACATGTACGCACTAATCAAGCTAAATATATGAGTGATGATGGTATGGTATGGCATACATCCAACCAAAATGAAATTAACCTAAAAAGACAATAGCTCAAAGACTTAACGGTTCATGATCCCATTGTTAATAGATATAATGGCTATGAGGTGATCACGTATATAGATTGATAAGTGTTATAGGTAGGCCATTCCCACATATCTTAAATAATCAAGATTTCATTATATTGACCGTGTTTACAATATTTCTTAAGTCGAGAGGCTTTCTATAGTGGTAACATTCATCATTGTAAAAAAATTTAAGTTAAAAAAAAAATTGATAATCTTTTAGCTTTCACTACTATTTGTAACTGAATATACATAGAATAGTAATATTTTCTTATATTTTGAGAAATCCCACTTTAATTAGGTCACAACCCATTTTAATTGCTTCAGCTACTTTTATTTAAATAATTATGTTTAGTTTGTGTGACAAAACATTACATCTTTATTTTGAATAATACTCTATATTCTTCTCCCAACTCTTTTTTTAATTGCAATGATTTTTATTTTAAATTATTTTCTCTCTTACAAATTTATCTAGAAGAATGAGTAGACACATTAGATTTCCTTGCAATTCTAGATATTTGCATATTTTCTTACTCTCCATAATTGTAAATGATCTTTGCATGTGTCTTTAATTTTTCCAAATTTGGTGAAATCTGATCCTTTCAATGATTTTACAACATTTTGGTTCCTTGAGATGCGGGTTTCTCTGATTTTTGAGTGAGTGAGCAATAGGAAATAAAAAAGCAAAACACAAACAACAGTATGTTTCAACAAAGCACAAACAAGGTATGTCTCAATTGTTTTAATTTTTTTCAAATCTAAGATTGATCTGTGCAAATATTGCCACTCATTTATAGAAGAGTTCATAACGTAGAGGTGTGGTATGCCTTATTCAGCCGATAGGCCTATCCCCGCGAGCTTTTCCGCCGGATTGTTGTGACTACCCAGCGTTGTCGGACGCTGTGAAATATGGAAATCGGCAAAATTCATGTCTTACGGCCTGGAGTGCGAAACAAATGCTGAGAAAGGAACGCTGAAAAGTCCAAAACTACTTGCTGATGATGTGATGATGTGTGTCATGGAGAAGCAGATGACCCATCGTTCTGCTCAGCGGGAAGAATCTCCATGGCATCGATTTTCCAAAGGCGATGAGAACTGGTCTCTACCAGCACTATATTCACTTACGTGTGCATAGTGCCATTGATGCTATATCGTTGAGTCAAGAATCTGAATAGCAATAGCATAGCCCATCCTCCCTTTGTATATTTCTACTCATGTTACCATCCATGTCATTTTTGCAGCTGAACAATGCATTCAATTGTTTTAACGACTTCTTTGCTGGTTTTGGGGAAGGTACACAAAGCAATACTCAGATTGGTACTTGAAAAATGAAAACCTTATAAAACAAATAATACAATAATCGTAAGAAGTAATCCGCAACAGAAGCATTTTATTAAACTAGCACTTGCACCTTTGAAGGGTGCAAGGATTAGGCCAATAGTGTTATCTATATTAAATAATCTTAGTGTATTATCAATGTAGAAGGTTTTCTTATAATACTTTTTGTGATACACTAAAATATGCGATGGAATAATTTCATCTTTATTATTTTATACATGTGAAATATTTACATTTTGTTTTGTTTGTATCATTGGATTCAGGCAATATTTGTTTATTTTTTGTATAAATGTATATGGATTATTTTGTAGTTTGGAGTATTGATTGAAATTAAAAGTGATTTGAATATAGAGACCATCTATAGATTTTATTCTGGACACATTGTAAATGTTAGTCATTACTTCTCTATTTCACCAATGTTGATTGTGTCCCCTTATCTATCTCATTATCCCTACCTTTTTGTCTTTCTTACTCACGTGCATATATCTAGAAACTTCTTTTTCCTTCACCATCTCTCTCTTATCTTCCCCCTCTCCTTATCTTTCACCTCTCTCTATTTTTATCGCATCCCTCCCACCTCTTTCTCTCTATGCTATTATCTATCTACCCCCCCATATGTATTTATAGTTCTATCTCTTCATATCCCCCTTCTCCTCTCTATTCTTCCTTTTTGGCTCTCCCTTCATGAGTATCCCCCACTTTTATATTCGATTCTAATCCATTTATCTACACTCTCTTTGTATCACTTCATATCTAGATTAAGATATTTGCATCTCTCTCTCTCTCTCTCTCTCTCTCTCTCTCTCTCTCTCTCTAATCATCACCTTTATACATCACTCTTAAGGTCATGGTGCGACTATGATTTTTTCGTCAAAAAGTCATTTCATGTTTTATTTAGAAAGTTTAGTAAAATAATAATTCTTGATTAATTAGAATCAATAATACAATATGCAAATTATGTAGTGTTGAAGGGAGTACCTTCCATGCACGTAGAAGTAAGTGTGAAATTCCTAATTTATTCATGAGAAGTTTCAAGTAATCTCCAAAACATAATATAAAGTCAAAAACAATTTTATAATTATCTTTAAAATTCAAAAAAATTATCATAGAAACAAAAGAATAGATATGAATCAAAAAATAAGAAATTACCTTCTATTTTTTCATAAATTCGTTCTTCACAAATTTGCACTTATTCGGTATGAAGGAAATATAGGTGATGTTGAGCACTTTTACTATTTTCCTATTTCTACATGATTCCTATAAGGGTACCTACATACCTTTACTAATAAAATCCTAATATTTTTAATAAAATATTATCATAAAATAATTTTAGTGTAAAGCTTTGTTAGAAAGGGTTAAAATTGTATTCTTAACTTCTTCCAAAATAAAAGGAGACAATGACACTCTGTTATCCTCAAGCATAACTACTTTGGAATGATATTTGACACTTTATGAGTTGTCTTGATTTTCTTTTAAATATTAAAATATAAATTTCAATCAAAATATGGTGAAAAGTGGTCAAAATTACATCTTTAAAAATCAATAGATTACCATGTATTTTTCTCAACAAAATGAGACAAATAATTATTAATGCTTCCACTATGTTCACTTCATTAGTCTTATCATTTTATAAGTTGAGCACCTAAAACTGATTTAATGTTTCAATTAATGATTTCCTACCCATTGCACTATATCATTGATTTTCATATTATAGCGTTTCTCAATAACTATGTCTTTTTCTCTTTCGCACCATCCTCAACACACCACCAATTTTGATGTGATTATAATTCCCATAATTCTCATAAAATAGAAAATCTAGCATATCAAGATAGCTTCCATTCAATTTTATTAAATAAATAAGAGTTAATGATGTTCACTAGTAAATGCATTACCTTTTTAAGATTTAACTAATGGATGAACACTTTTGACGATAATATTTTACTTCAACCACATTTTTATGCTAGCATTATGTAGCCAAGATTTGATGTCCTTAATCATGATTTTTGCTCTTGTCAACCAGTCAATCAAATACTCCACAAATTCTACACAGTGAAGTTGTGAGTAGGTCTATTGAAAAAAGATGACTTTTTTCTACCACATTAGATGAAAGCTCCATTGCTCTTGTGATAATCTATTGGGGTGTGGCGATCGGCTCAATCAATTACAAGTTGTAATCTATGTGGTTACACTGATAATGTTAGATATATTAAATGAACTCACTATATTGATGATGTAGAAGGTTTTCTTGTAATAATTTTTGTTATAAACTAAATTATTTGATGGGCTTGACTTAATTTTTTTTAATCAATGCATACAAGACAATTACATTTTGTTTCAAGTGTCATTTGATTTAGGCAATTTTCTATTATTTTCTATAAAATTGTATATGGATTATTTGGATTCTTTTGTATTTTAGAGTACTTGTCAAAAGTAAAAGTGGTTTGAAAATAGAAAACATCCAGAGATTTTACTCTAGATGCACTTGTACAAGTCATTCCTTGCCTCTCTATTTTGCTAATGTTGAGCGTCGATCTACCTATCTATCCTACATTAATGTCCATTTCTCCCTCGCAAAGTCTTATTCTTATCCTATTTTTCCTTTTGCAAGATTTCCATGTATATCTAAATATTTGTCCTTAACCATTTCATTTACTTCTTACATCAACTTTGTTATTTTTCATCAGATAATTCATCTCCCCTGCATTACGTACTTTTGGCATCCACCTAGGTGTTACATTCCCTTTTACCCTCCACTCTCTCTCTCTCTCTCTCTCTCTCTCTCTCTATGTGTGTGTGTGTGTGTGTGTGTGTGTGTGTGTGTGTGTGTGTGTGTGTGTGTGTGTGTGTGTGTGTGTGTGTGTGTGTGTGTGTGTGTGTGTGTGTGTGTGTGTGTGTGTGTGTGTGTGTGTGTGTGTGTGTGTGTGTGTTTTGTATCTATCAATCTTTCTATCCATTAATCTTATATCTATCTATTCACTCATATATCTTAATAATTTTATCTCTTCATCTCCTACCCCCTCCTCTCCTCTCCTACTTATTCCTCTTTATCTCTCCCTTCATAACAATCACCCACTTTGATATTCAATTTTTATCCATCTATCACCAATCTATCCCTATTTTAACCTCATTTCTTCTTCCATAAAATCCTTTTTCAATCTCATTATTGTGTTGTTTCCTTCCACTCCTAGATAACTCCCTCCCTTGCCCAAATTATCAATCTTACTCACAATTCTTAATGGCATGGTGAAACTAAGTTTTCTTATCCAAAATTTATATCTCAATTTTGATTCATAAACCTTGACAATAACCTCCATAATAACCTTTAGTCATGTAGTAACTCAAATGAGTAAGCAACATGATGTCCACTTTATGGCTAATAGATGTCAAGTATATTGTATTTGAACAACAATAAGTATTAACCCATGAATGACCTCTACTTCCTCTAATAAACTCTTACTCAAATTCACACATCTTACTCAAATTCACACTCACATTGTTAGACTATAATAGTTAGGGAAGTCAAAAATCTAGAAACAATTATATTTTTTTTGTTATGTGATTTAAATAGCTTATATGTCTAATTTTATTTGTTTTAAATTAATATATGTAAGGATCCTCCATGTATGTAATTGTCAAATATGGATTCTTTGTTAAAACCGTTTTAGGATATCAAAATGGATATGAAGTAATGCTTATATTGTGAATGTTCTAATGAAATTGAGAGTAGTTGACACATCCATGTTTTAATGCTCCGTGATTTGAGAACTACTATAGTGTCTCAATTGTTTAAACCTTAAAATTACACTAAAGATGATACAAGGTGTTTTCATCTAATGATGATGATGTTGATTATAGTACCTTGATTAATAGGTTATATGCTTTTAGATAGTTTAGTATTCCTTAATTGGAGATGTTTATGATGTTAGGTATATGAATGCCTAACGATGATTATTCTAGTATGTTAATTTGAATTAATGAATAAGTTATGTTATATTAATTATGTGTTTACTGATGATTAAATGTGAGAGGAAATGAATTAAACAACTGATTATTTGAAAGATGGATGTTTTAGTTATGTGATTTCCCTGATATGTTATATACATATATGCATGTGATTTCTTGAGCTACTGATGTGTGCAATGAGTGTGCGGGATAGTTTAACTTGAAAATCTAATGGAGAGATGAAACTGAACCCTATGTACTGATTGTGGAAACTAGGGTTGAATCCAATAAAGGATGCAAACCCTGTTGTTCATTTTTTATTTGTATCGTGGATTGAATGAATGTATCATTTTGTAATCTTTAAATGTTAATGTTTCATAATAGTGCTTTTATAGTGTCGCTTGACACTCGTGAATTGTATATGCATTCTAGCATGATAGTTAGGATTAACTAAGTAACCTAAAGATCTAAGTCAAACTAGGTTAGTGACCTTTTTGCTAATTAGTTAGTAATCGAGGTTAATTACCCTAATCAAGATTAGTGAGTAATCTGCATTTTCATGGTTGTTAGAAAGTCCTAAAAATTCCTAGCTTTTGATAGGTCCCTAATTAATCCTAAAATCCTAAAAACATAAAATCTAAGTACCCAAGGGGTATGGGTATGGGTTGGGGACATTTTCCACCTCCCTAGCCCCTTTTCCTAACTTTTATGGTCACTCAAAAAGTCCATTTTTTCTTTAGTGCGCAAATTAAATGATTTCACCATGGGTTGAATGACTTTAACTCCACCTTGAGGTTAGCCTTAGGTTTAGTTGAGTTAGAAGCCTCTAGAACTTTTAGGCAAGTTGGGGAGTTATTGCTTTTGGGAGGTGGTTGAGTTATGATCTTATTTAGAGGCATTTTTGAGAGGGTTTTGGGTGTTCACCTTCCTCTAGTTTTAGAGTGGAACTGAGGATTGAAGGAGAAGGAGAAGGAAGGGATTGCTCATCTCAAACTTGCTCATTTTCCATAACTTGATTTTGAAGGTAGGACTACTTCATCTCATGTCATTTATGTTTTGATCATGCTTAAAATATTGTGTTTGCAATTGTATATTATATGTGTATTAAGTATGTTCTCAGAGGGATTGAAATAGGTTTTCTTGAATGTTTTTCCTTTGTATTTTTTTCTTGATTTTCAAAGGGATTGTATGGTTTGTGTTGGCATTACTCACCCTTGGATAGGGAAGAAGTGGTCATGTACGAGGGAAGGGCTTTAGTTGGACTCCAACACTGTAGAGTCTCTTTTCAGGATGAGAAGACGGAGAGACGATAGGGTGTTATGGGCCCCTAGTCGTCAACACAAACCATGTATGAGTTTTTGAATGTAAGAATGAAAATCCTTGTGATATTAGGTTTGAAAGGGCATATTTGGAAGAACAAAAGTTCTTGAGTTTATAACCTCAAAAGGGCACCTATTATGATGTTGTTCTAATGTCTCCTATTGGAAAAATCCACCTTCTCCTTAGTCTGGTTTAATGTTGAACCTATTGTGCAAATTAGGATGGGAGTGAATGCTTGTTTTTGCCTTTATGTTATATTTATTTGTCACCTAGTTAGTTTTCGTTCTCTCGACGATCTTCATGATGTATTGCAAAAAATGAAATTGATCCCTTGTTAAGGGCCAAGAAGAAAATTTAAATTGATATTTGTAATTCAGTTATTGGGAGTTTTCTCCTTGGGATTAAAATCCTATGTAAAAATGTATTTTAAACTTATTGTTGAAGTGGCCAGGATGCCGAGTTTTCTTGCTAGTTCTTTCCCAACGGAGCCTTTGAATTAGGTGGTTTAATAGAAGAAAAGATTGAGCAATATTTTTGCATATGAGTTTTATTTTAGCATTTAAAGTTTTCTTTGCATATCAAATATAATGATGTCACCTTAATGTGGCATTCTTATGTTTTGTCATCATATCCATTTGATTTGGTTTAATTTGATAAAATGAGGATAAACAATCTTGCAATTAAAAGTTCAAATTATGTTGAAGAAAATGTAATGTTATGATAGTGACTTCAAATCATTGTTGTGATTACTAGGAGATTAAATAATATTACATTACAGTTTAAACAAATAGTTAAACTCGATGTTTATAATCAATGTTAGGAAGAAAACTAATGTATCCCCCTTGGCTAATTAAGTACATTTGATAATTCAAATAGTTAAAAAATAATAATAATAATAGACTTAATATATTTATACATAGTTCCCTTGCCATGATAATATGATATGCTTTCAAATTTAACACTTTAAAAAAAAGGAGGAAAAAGAAGAAGTATATATAAAAGTGGATTATGATCTCATAAAGAATTCAAGATTATATTAACATGATCACCTCGAGGGAAAACTAAATTAAGAACCCTAAAACAAATTTGTATCGTGAAAGTGGAAACGAGTACATAACCTAGTAAACAAAGGGAAAGTGTTTCTCAACATCTTTAGTAGAAGTCAGATTTTGGCTGACCCGATCACTTATGAAAAAATTCAATATATATTGTTCCAATAATTCCCAGAACGCAAACAAGAGCTAATTTGGAATCTGCAAGTAACCAGTTGGGATCCTCGAATGATAGGATTACTAATGCGAGAAGCTATTCAACAAGTGAGATAGCTAGGAACACACAAAAAAAAGGATTATCTCATTCTACTATGAGGAATAGAATTCTAATCTAGGAGTAAATCTATCTAAATATATGGTGCTAAGAATGAAATTAAGTGGTGATAAGTATGTAACATATAGTATTGAATTGGTAAGATGGGTAGATGCCCTAATATGCAATTATAATGAATGGAGGATAAGAGATTTGGTTTTGTAATTGTAACTCAAAGTATAACTCTACTAACACTAATGTCACCACATGTATAGAGTCTTCGAAGAGAAACCAATATAACAAGAAGAGGATTGATGGAGACTCATTTTAGTATCCTTGCATTTTCACTTTTGAGTGATTTCTGATCAAGGCAAACCCCTTAGTACAATAAACCCTAATTGTAGGGTGAGGTCGATAAAGTGAGCTATGTGGGATCAATTATAGGTTGATCGACATGGTCATTAGACAACCATCTAAAACCAATTCAAGATCCCTGCGATGTTATTGGAAGACCTAAGATTCCTCATTTTCCTTAGTGACCCTGGTACAACCGCATTATGTCAGTAATTTAAATTTTGTGAGTAATTGGGTTTATTTCCTTATTTGTCTAATTTTAGATATTGGTATTTTCTAATGTTCTTCCTTGTTGCTACCAGTGTGATTTGGGGCTATTTAGTCAACTATTTTATTGGTGATTCTATTTTTCCTCTTGGTTATGTCTTTATTTCTTGATTAAAATTTTACTATTGTGGCCACTCTTTATTTCTTTGATTTTGGACTTTTGCATTAAGTGTTTCATCCTTGATGTTGGATTTAAATTGTGAGGCACATTCTTTTAAATTTGTTGACAAGTGACATATGATGGACCTACCAAAAGGGATTCTTGACAATTAAGTGGATGTTTAACATTAGGGTTTGGAGTTATTAGTGAGAATATTCATGCCCCACCCTCTCCCAGGACATCGAGAATAGGACTAGTGATATCCGTTGGATGTTATGAGTAATGAAATTGCACCCCAATATGAATTTGGTTAAGATTATGAGTTAACCGAAAGGACTTTTAGATGGAAAGGTGCATGTGTTATGATGGACTCTTTGAGTATTCTATCAAGAATTGGTGCGTCATGAAAAACTCTAAAGGGAAAGTATTTAACCTTGAATAAAGTGACAAGTTGTTTAATATGAAAAATTATTTGAGGGAGAATCATAAGGCTATTACCCCAATGAGTGGGTATGTGGGATTTAGAACATTTTATGATATTATTATGGCTAGAGACTCTATAGATATATTTATATTAGATTAGAAAGTTGTTTATATGTGACCTATATATTTTAAGAAGTGTTTGACCCTAGAAAAATGTAACCAGGTTAGAGTTATGGAGTAAACTTCACTTTTAGTAATGGTAATCAGGCAAATAGGTTATCATCTGTGTGTACGTAGGTGAATTATTAATCATTCTTTTTATAAGAGTACATTTTGGAACA
The DNA here is from genome assembly GCA_028749045.1 of Cupressus sempervirens. Lineage (NCBI taxonomy): Eukaryota > Viridiplantae > Streptophyta > Pinopsida > Cupressales > Cupressaceae > Cupressus > Cupressus sempervirens. Next base: position 686,669,286 of record CM053792.1, on the reverse strand, counting down.
AGTCTAGACAAGGTCTAGCATAAGATGAACAGTTTAGTTGTGTGACTTCGAAGAGAAAGTCAAATGCTAGTGGGGGAGGATGTAAGGAGCCTCCTTGTATGTAATTATCAAATATGAATTCTCTGTTAAAACTATTTTAGGATATCAAAATGGATATGAAGTAAGGTTTATATTGTAAGTGTTCGAATGAAATTGAGAGCAGTTGACGCATCAATGTTTTAATGCTCAGTGATTCAAGAACTACTACAGTGTATCGATTGTTTAAACCTTAAAATTTCACTAAAAATGATACGAGGTGTTTTCATCTGATGATGATGATATTGATTATGGTACCTTGATGATTAGGTTATATGCTTTTAGATAGTTTAGTATTCCTTAATTGGTGATGTTTATGATGTTAGGTATATGAATGCTTAACGATGATTATTCTAGTATGTTAATCTGAATTAATGAATACATTATGTTATATTAATTATGTGTTTACTCATGATTAAATGTGAGAAGAAATGAATTAAACAACTGATTATTTGAAAGATGGATGTTTTAGTTATGTGATTTCCCTAATACATTATATACATATATGCATGTGATTTCTTGAGCTATTGATGTGTGCAATGAGTGTGCGGGATATTTTAGCTTGAAAATCTAATGGAGAGACGAAACTGAACCCTATGTACCGATTGTGAAAACTAGGGTTGAATCCAATAAAGGATGCAAATCCCGTTGTTTGTGTTTTATTTGTATTATGGATTGAATGAATGTATCATTTTGTAATCTTTAAATGTTAATTTTTCGTAATAGTGTTTTTATAGCGTCACTTGACACTCATGAATTGTATATGCATTCTAGCATGATAGTTAGGATTAACTAAGTAACCTAAAGATCTAATTCAGACTAGGTTAGTGACCTTTTTGCTAATCAGTTAGTAATCGAGTTTAATTACCCTAATCAAGATTAGTGAGTGATCTGCACTTTGATGGTTGTTAGAAAGTCCTAAAAATTCTTAGCTTTTGATAGGTCCCTAATTAATCCTAAAATCCTAAAAACATGAAATCTAAGTACCCAAGGGTTATGAGTATGGGTTGGAGATATTTTCCACCTCCCTAGCGCATTTTGTTGACTTTTATGATCGCTCAAAAAGTCCATCTTTTCTTTAGTACAAAAATTGAATGATTTCACCATGGGTTGAATGAATTTAACTCCACCTTGAGGTTAGCCTTAGGTTTAGTTGAGTTAGAAGCCTCTAGAACATTTAGGCAAGTGGGGGAGTTATTTCTTTTGGGAGGTCGTTGAGTTACGATCTTATTTAGAGGCTTTTTTGAGAGGGTTTTGGGTGTTCACCCAACCTCTAGTTTTAGAGTGGAACTAAGGATCAAAGGAGAAAGAGAAGGAAGGGATTGCTCATCTCAAACTTGTTCATTTGCCATAACTTGATTTTGAAGGTAGGACTACTTCATCTCATGTCGTTTATGTTTTGTTCATACTTAAAATATTGTGTTTGCAATTGTATATTGTATGTGTATTAAGTATGTTTTGAGAGGGATTGAAATAGGTTTTCTTGAATGTCTTTCCTTTGTGTTTTTTGCTTGATTTTCGAAGGGATTATATGGGTTGTGTTCGCATTACTCACCCTCGGATAGGGAAGAAGTGGCCATGTATGGGGGAAGGGCTTTAGTTGGACTCCAACAGTGTAGAGTCTCTTCTTGGGATGAGAAGAGGGAGAAAGGGTAGGGTGTTATGGGCCACTACTCGTTAGCACAAACTATGTATGAGTTTTGGAATTTAAGAATGGAAATCCTTATGATATTAGCCTCGAAAGGGTATTTTTGGAAGAATAGAAGTTCTTGAGTTTATAGCCCCGAAAGGGAACCTATTATGGTGTTGTGTCTGACATCTCCTATATCAAAAATCCACCTTCTCCTAAGTCTGGTTCAATGTTGAACCTGTTGTGCAAACCAGGATGGGAGTGAATGCTTGTTTTTGCCTTCATGTTATATTTGTTTGTCACCTGATTAGTTTTCCTTCTCTCCATGATCTTCGTGATGTATTGTAGAAAATGAAAAGTATCCCTTGTTAAGGGCCAAGAAGAAAATTTAAATTGATTTTTGTAATTCAGTTATTGGGAGTTTTCTCCTCGAGATTAAAATCCTATGTAAAAATGTATTTTAAACTTATTGTTGAAGTGGCTAGGATGCTAGTTTTTCTTACTTGTTCTTTCCCATTGGAGCCTTTGAATCAGGTGGTTTAATAGAAGAAAAGATTGAGCAATATTCTTGCATACGAGTTTTATTTTAGTATTTAAAGTTTTCTTTGCATAAGTGTTACTTAAAAATCAGATATAATTATGTTACCTTAATGCGGCATTCTTATGTTTTGTAATCATATCCATTTGTTTGGTTTAATTTGATAAAATGATGATAAACAATCATGCAATTAAAAGTTCAAATTATGTTAAAGAAAATGCAATGTTATGATAGGGACTTCAAATCATTGTCATGATTATTAGGAGATTAAATCATATTACATTATAGTTTAAACAAATAGTTAAACTCGATGTTTATAATCAATGTTAAGAAGAAAACTAATGTATTCCCCTTGGCTAATTAATTACATTTGATAATTCAAATAGTTAAAAAATAATAATAATAATAAAAAACTTAATATATTTATACATAGTTCCCTTGCCATGATAATATGATATGCTTTCAAATTTAACACTTAAAAAAAAAGGGGGAAAAAGAAGAAGTGTATATATATATATATATATATATATATATATATATATATATATTTCTTTGTCTTAAAATTTAACATCTAGAAAATGTTGCATCTTAAAGAGTAAAAACTCTCTAGTTTTTGTATGAAGAGAAAAAGTTAAATCCCTTGAGAGAACAAGGAATATTCTTTTTAAGATGCTCTTGAAAAATTATTTGTTTAAATTTATTAAATCATAAAAATTAAATAAACAAAAAAAATAGAAAATGCCAAAAAATTCCTAAAATATCCAAGTTCTTAGCTAATAAAGTTTTTAAACTTATTACCCCACCCTTATCCTAAGTCTTTAACCCCCTGTGCTTGTACCTGGGCGACAATTGAAAACGTGGGGGAAAGTGTAGTTTTAAAACCCCATGGCTAAATAGCAAAGGATTTGCACCAGACGTGATAGTTTCCTGAATTAATTAATTAATTTATAAATCAAATGACAGTTAGCAGAGGATTTGCACCAGACGTGACAGTTTCCTGAATTAACTAATTAATTTATAAATCACATGATAGTTTCCTGAATTAATTAATTAATTTATAAATCACATGACAATTGTCATGTGATTTATAAATTAATTAATTAATTCAGGAAATTGTCACGTCTGGTGCAAATCCTCTACTAGATAGACATCTCCGTTTTAAAAAGGGCAATCAACATATTTAATGGCAAGTGTTTATGACAAGAGGATTTATTAAAAAATTCCCCAACCATGCGATTTTAAAGCCGCCAACAAGCATGGAATAACTTGGGCCACGTGGAACCATCATCTCCTTTGACCTGCACTTGGGAAATGCGCTCCATTTTGGGGAATTGAGGTCCCACATGGGGAGGGAGGTGGAAAAGGGGTTTAGGGTGCACGTGGCTATACAACCACGAAAATGCACTTCCTCTACATTGTTTTTTCCAACTTTTCAAAAAAAATTCTAAGTCCTCTCCTTCGTAAGGAAGTGCATTTTCATGGCTGTATAGACGTTGTCGTTTAGGGTGATGGTCGGGGTAGGGTTAGAGTAGAAAGTTGGGGTGTTAGTGTGGGTTAGTTTTATTTTAATTGTTAGAAATTTTTATGTGTTAAATGTTAGTTGTAAAGTAATTTTTAGTTTTATTTTAATTTTAGTTTAAGTTCAGAGGGGTTAATTTAATATTAGTTTAGGATTTGTTTTTAAATTAGAATGTTACTTTTAGATGTAATTTATTATCATTTAAGTTTATATTTAATTTTTAATTTTTAATTTTTTTTAAAGAAAAATCATCAATAAGTATTTGTCATTTTTTAAAAAAATGGTATTAGTCGAGTATGATTTCATTAAAAAAAAGAAAAGGGTAGGTAGTTTTTAAAAAAAATGTACTTTTGTTAAATTAATTTTTAATATGTTTTAATTTATTCTAGTGTAGTATTGTTAATAAGAGGTAAAGGTAATTGAAAAGTAAATAGGACGGTAAAAGGATAAGTGATTTAAGAATACTTAGTGTAGATATTACTTAATACATTTTGTCACTTGAAAATTTCTAATGGATAGTAAATATTTGAATTAGATATAATTAAATTAGTTTACTAATTTTAAATTAATTGTTAGTAATTTTAAATTAGATCAGTTGTTAATAAATTTGTTGGTTGTAAAAGTAAAGTAATTTAGTTTGCATGTATGATTAATAAGTTAGTGAATTTAATAAGCTAAGCTTGCTATATAGTTTTACATCATTCGTAAGTATAAATGAAAATCAGTTAGCATGCATTTTTTAATTTTATTTTAAAAACATAGTAAAAATTAAGTAAAAATTAAGATAATGGTTGATTAGTAAATTGGTTTGTTTAAATTGAAAAGAAATTTGGTTAGTATTTACTTGTTAGTAAACTAATAAGTTAATGCATGTAATTAATTTTATAAGTGGATTTATTTTATTGAATAGTAACTGTAATTATCTAGTTATTAACAAGGTGAAGTAATTGACTTAATGAACTAAGTTGGTAAGTGTAGGTTAGTAATTAGTGATTATTTTAATTTAACTTCTATCATTAATATATTACATAATATATATTATTTTATATTTATTAATTAAAGAAGATGTTGAGTAATATAACTCATAAGATACTTCATGTAATTTAATATATAATTTGAATTACATACAATATATCATTTTATATATTGCAACTTATTATAGCCATGCAGGAACATTGCAAATTCATTATGTGTGTATCTTATTACAATCTTACTATGTGGATTATTTAAGACATTAAATAATGAAACATTTTAACCCGATACATTTATGGCCTATTAAGCTTACTAAAGAATGTCTTCACAAATGACATGTGAATTATAATGAAATGTAAAATTGAATTAGATGATATGTTTAAATCTAGATATTGAAAATGAACCATCTCATTGTGCATTAGCCTCATCATCAAACTATCACCTAGATTGGAATGTGTTAACTATGAACCTTTAACCTAAACACATTGTAACCATGTTAGACAACGTCAAAAATTGTAAACATGATTGATCATTAACATAATTATACCTATTGTAACTATGTTAGACAACGTCAAACATTGTAAACATGATTGATCGTTAACATAATTATACCTCATTAAAAGATTGTGTGTACAACATAGTCATATCTTTTTTAAAAAAATTTGTTGTTGTGTGTTTGCCTCATTATTTTGGACATGACAATATATACATCTTATGTTTAAGGTATGTGTAATATTAAAATTTTCTAATATTTTGAGAATATAATAAATTACCAATGAAAGTAAAGTAAAACTTAAATAATTTTTTATTTTTAATAATAATTTATTATAGAAAAATAGAAATTTACATCAGATTTTTTTTTTAATATTCTATTTAACTTATATTTTTAAATGTTTTATAATAAATTACATATAGAGTTGCTCGGTTTGCTTGAGATTCCCACACACTTTTTATAAGCACTCTATTAGATATTTAGCAATTAGAAAATCAATGAATAATTTTTGAAAAAAAGAAAAAAAATGATCTATACTATATAATTAACAATATTTTCTATTATTAATTTATAAATTCATTAATTAATAATAATAGATAACATTAATTATAAAATTATAAAAAATAATAACATTTCCACAGTCCGGTTTGGAGCTCCTTAAATAAATTGTACATAATTTTATGACAAATAGTATTGAGAGCCTCTTAGGTTTGGCGCCATTATAACTTTCATCAAATTTGGCAAAACTAATGAAGGGCAACGCCATCTCAGATGTCGAATTTTGGTATAGTGGATGGGCTACTCCCGGCAGCATCAAATCATAGGTAAAAGAAAATGCATCCTCTGAAACGTTTCATTTTATCTCTTGCCTTGCTTATTCTCCAACACAATTAATGGAATTTACTTGTTGATAGGTGTAGATACCCTCCTTTTGGGGCTTTCGTGAGAGCAAAGCAGACCATCATTTCAAATCCCTGACAAGACCACCATTTGGGTGGCTAAGAGACAAACTCCCATCAAAAACATGCCTTGCCTTTTCTTTCAGTCTAAAATTGGTTATCTCACTGTCTCTGACTTGCAAGGAACACTGGTACACTTCTGAGACTGTGTGAGGGAGTTTTGCGCATCTCACGGATCATTTCATGTCAACCATTGGAAGCAATAAAGTATGCAGTCATGCAGCTGTATGGATGGTTTCAAGCCGAGAAGTGCTACAACCTGGCGCTCTCAGAAGTGGTTGTCCTCGACGTACTCCATTAAACTGCTCCTCCATCAATGGCAGTGAAAATACCAATACAGAGGTTTTTCTCCAAGTCACTGATAACTCATTGTCCGATGCAGAAGCTGTTCAATCTGCCCAAGAATCCGCCCTAGATGCAAAACTGTTGTGTGGCGACTGGCTCAGTCAATTACAAGTTAATGCGGGTGGAATGGAATGCTGCAAAGTTAACATTTGACGGCGTAAGACTGCCGAGAAATCTTAACATTCTGGTGAGCATCTTCCAAGGAGTGAAGCCTATCGGCTTGATTAAAAAATCATAAGAAGAATCCCATAATACCATTCGATTAAACCAAATAAGTTTAATAAATTGTATATAGGAGCATGGAATGGGCTGTATTAGCATAGAAGATAAAATGATGAATAAATTGAATGATAAGAGCTATTAGCTAAATCGAAATAAAAATAAAATCCACGTTAACATCTAGCAAATTGTAAATAAACTAAGATTGCGAAAGAAAATACAGAACAGCAAAAATGCATAAACATAGAGTTTATCGTGGTTCACCACAAATCATGGCTACGTCCACACTGAGAGCAGAGGAATTATATTAATGAGAAAACCAAATTGAGTTTATAATACATGCCATCAGCATTTATAGATCACAAATGATCAGCTGAAGAGACAAAATAATATGGAGGGAAAAACATGTGTCTGTTGACCTTCACAATTCAACAATCTCCCACCTGAAGACAACAGATACACTAGCTGATCATCCATTCCCCTGCTCTACATGCTGACTTACTTCTTTTTAACAAGGCTAAGAGAAGTCTTGGCACATTCAAACTTCTCCTTGGCAACAACCTTCGTCAACATGTCCGTCGGATTGATCTTGGTATCAATTTTGGTAACCTTTAGTTTTCCTTCTGCTACCACATAATGAACATAGTGAGCATGCTTGTCGATATGTTTGGAGCATCGCTGAAAGGAATGATTGTGAACTATAAAAATTGCACTCTGACTATCTGAAAATAAAACATAATCATCTTGTTGCCAATGTAAATCATTCAATAAGTGTTGCAACTAAATCATCTCTCTAGCCCCTTCGAAAAGAGCCAAATATTGATTTCTACCAAAACACAATGCATAATCCTTGCAACTGAGTATGATTTCTACCAAAACACAATGCATAATCAGAAGTACCTTTGAGATACCGCAATATCCATTTCACTGCTTCCCAATGAGGTTTCCGGGGATTGCTCATGTATCTACTAACTACTCCCTTCGCATGAGCAATGTTGGGACGTGTAGAAATCATAGCGTAAATTAAGCTACCAACCACTGATTTATAAGGAACATTATTCATAAAATCTTTCTCATCTTGTGTTTTAGGACACAAATCAGAACTTAGGCGAAAATGAGGAGCAAGAGGAATAGGAACATGTTTAGCTTCAGCCATGCCAAACTGTTCTACAACTTTGTCAATGTATGATTTTTGTGACAAAGCCAACATCTTTTTCTGTCTATCTCTTCTAATAGTCATCCCAAGAATCTTTTTGGTCGCCTCTAAATCTTTCATGGAAAATCGAGAAGCTAACTTTTTCTTTAGCTTGCTGATTATTTGAGGAGTACCAGCAACTAGCATGTCATCAACATAAAGTAAAAGAATAACAAACTCACCACTAGGAAGTCTTTTATAGTAGACACAAGGATTTGATTCACATCGGGTGAAGTTATGTTCAACCATGAACCGATCAAACTTAATGTACCATTGTCTTGGAGCTTGCTTAAGCCCATACAAACTCCGCTTCAGCTGACAATAGAGATGTTCTTTCCCTTTTTGAACAAAGCCTTCAAGCTATTCCATGTACAATTCTTCACTGATGTTGCCATGTAGAAAAGTTTTCTTGACATCAAGTTGTTCGAGCTCAAGATCCCAAATGGCTACCAATCCTAAAACTACTCAGATTGTAGTCATCCATACAACAGGTGAGAAAATCTCTTCAAAATCTAGGCCCTTTTTCTGAGCATATCCTTTGACAACGAGTCGAGCATGGTACCTCTTTCTTCTGCCATCTTCTCCTTTCACCTTATATACCCAACGGTTTTTCAGAGCTTTTCGGTTGGGTGGAAGTGGAACTAAGTCCCATATTTTATTTGTTTTAAGAGATTTCATCTCTTCTTCCATTGCAATCATCCATTGATTTTTATTAGTACTTTTGCAGGCATCTTTGAAATTAGTTGGCTCTACTTGATCAGAGATTAAAATCTCAGGCTCTACCTCTTCGGAATCAAGGAGCTCATAATCTGAATACTTCGCAGGCATCCTCCTCTACCTTGTAGATTGCCTTAAGTCTGGAATATTTGTCTCCTCAGAATTTTTTTGTAGCAATTCATGGTCACTTCCATGTGAAGATAGTCGAGTTTGTTTATTCAAATTATTCTTGGTATTAATTCTGATCAATTGCCCTTTGTCTCCAATTGAAAAACCAATATTATTGTTCATCCACATGCCATGTTTTTCACTGGCAGCATTATGACTATAGGACTATGGACAACGTTTTGAAACATTTATATGCTTTGAAGCTGCTTGGTGAGGAATGGTGTGAGGAAGTTTTAAAATTGAATCTTGTAATGGAAGAGCCAAAGTTTTTTGTTGACTCCCACTGCTCCCTAGTTCATGGTTACTATCAAAACTGGTGTCCAACATTCCACTATTTGGAGTAGTCAATAGGAAAGAGTCGTTGTTCATTCTGACAGCTATTTGCTCTCAAAATTGTTTGTCATTCCTCTCATGCTCTGTCAGTCTGAAACCCAAACTGTTGTGTGCCTCACGCAATGGGAGGATGTTGAGTATATGTGAGGCTTCTTGTCTTACTATAGCAAGATCCTTGGATACCATAGGTACATTATCTTGTTGTGTGGAAGAGAGTGGATGGCAAGTTTGTTCACTGCAATTTTTATGGGACACTCCACAATTTTCAGGAAGAATGAAAGGATGAGTGACCCTCACATCATGATTCCTACAGTCATCATCGTGACTAGTAGGCTGAAGATTTCCACTTCCAAACAAATTGCTATAGTCCAAATCATGAGCAGGGCTATTATATCCATCACAGTCCATATTACATAAGGGAGCAGAGGTACGAAGTAGCCCTGCTTTAGGAAGAAGACTGTGATTGACTTGTGTAAAGTCTACAAAAGTTTGAGTGAAATCCTTGTTTAAAACATTTCCTTTATCAAGCTGATGAAGATGCTCTATCTGTTGTGGTGATGGCAGAGTATGAGAAGAAGACTCTAAATCACTACTAATTCTGAGAAATGGAGCTAAAATAGAGGTAGGAGTAGATACCATAGGCAGAGATTGTGGATTAAATAAAGAGTTATTCTCATTTAAACAAGACATAGGAATAAAATCTTCAGCTATTCTTTCATGTGATGCTGATTGAAGAGCCAAAAAATTTGTCTCATTAAAAACCACATCTTGACTCTGTACAATCTTCTTTGCAATAGGATCCCATAATCGAAATCCCTACTAATCTTCACCATAACCCAAGAAGATACATTCTTGTGATTTTGAATCTAGCTTGCTTCTTTTTTCTTTAGGAACATGAACAAATGTTTGACACCCATACACTCAAAGACGTGAGTAGGAAATCCTTCTACCCAGCCATTCCTCCTCCAGAATTCCAAAGTCCAAATGAGATGAAGGACTTCGATTAATCAAGTATACTACTATATTGCAGGCCTCCACCCAAAATTCTTTACCTAAATCAACATTAGATTGCATACATCAAACTTTCTCAAGTATAATTTGATTTAATCTTTCCACTGCCCAGTTTTCTTGAGGGGTGAATGACACAACTTTCACCTGTCAAATACCATGATCTACACAAAAGTTATCAAACTCCAAGGAACAAAATTCACCTTCATTATCTGATTTTAAACATTTAATTTTGTGCCCGCTCTAATTTTCAACAAGAGCTTTAAAAATTTTTAATTTGGAGAAAACTTCAAACTTTCTAGACATCATATAAACCCAAACCTTTCTAGTACAATCATCAAGAAAGGAAACAAAGAAATTTGTGCCTCCATGGAAGGTTACCTCTGTTGGACCAAAGACATTCGAGTGCACCAACTCTAATGGTGTCGTCTTCTTGTCATGACCATGCTTCAAAAAATTGACATGTTTTTGTTTCCCATGAAGAAAATGTTCGCAAAATTCTAAATCTGCTGATTGGAGACCCGAAAGTTGCCCTCTATTAAGCATAACTTTTAACCCCTTCTTGCTCATGTGGCCTAATCTTTGATGCCAAAGTGCGGCATCGCTGTCTGCAATAGTCATCACAGCTCCCACCTCATCATTAGTTTCTACAACATACAGAGTTCCAACTTTATCTTCTTTGGCAATAATCATGGAACCCTTGGTAATTTTCCATGTGTTTGTGAGGAGTGTAAAGAAATCTTGAGCATATAACTGACTGACAAAAATCAAATATCTTTTTAATTTGGGAACATGCCTAACATCTTGAAGCAATAATTGAGCACCTCCTTTAATTGATAACAAAATATCACCCTTTCCTACGATTTCACAAGGCTTGTTATCACCCAAATAAACATTCCCAAATTTACCTTCCTTGCAGTTTGTGAAGGCTTCGCTGCAAGAAGATGCATGACCTGAAGCCCCAGAGTCAATTACCCATGAATTCGGAGTTGTGTCACTTGTTGTAAGAACCAAAACACCATCACTGAGATCATGAATGATGTTTTCTCCACTATCCAAAACCTTTTCTTGAGTTCTTTTATATTTTCTACAGTCCTTTTTAACATGACTAGCCTTTCCACAAAACCAACAACTGGTTTGTCTACCTCGGGACTGCAACCTTCTAGCTGATTGTGACCTTTGGTTGTTGTTATTATTTCTACCTCTATGTTGAGTTCTTCCTCTCTTTTTTCATACTAACCATAGTTAGCGCATCACCAGATGAAGACTCTTTATTAGTTCTCCTCATGTCTTCACTAAGCAATGTAGAAGCCACCTCATCATAAACAAGCTTGTTTTTGCCAATTACAAAAGTGCTAATTGTTGTTACCACACCATCCTAGCTATCTGGTAAGGAACATAACAAGATGACCACATTATTTTCGTCATCTTGAGGCATACCAATGGAGTGTGCTTGACATAAAAGAGTATTCAACTCATTTATGTGATTCGACATTGTTGTACTGTCCTTCATCTTTAACTTGTAAAGCTTCTTCATGATAAAATTTTTATTTGCAGCAGATGTCATCTGATACCTACTATGAAGTTTCTCCCATACGTCCTTTGTTGACATTTCATTGTTCACATTGAACAACACATTCAGAGATAGCGAAAGAAAAATCTCTGCCATTGCCTTCTCATCAGTTTTAGTCCAATCTTCATCTGACATGGCGGTAGGCTTCTTTGCTTTGCCTTCAATTGCTATTGCAAGATCATGCTTGACCAAAAGTGATCATATATGTACCTTCCACAAACTGAAGTTCTTCCCCGAGAATTTTTGCACTCTTATTTCCTCCATGACTTTGGAATTTGGTCACCAAAATCGATTACGCCTTTGATACCAATTGTAAATAAACTAAGAATGTGAAAGAACATACAGAACAACAAAAACGCATAAAAACAGAGTTTATCATGGTTCACCACAAATCGTGGCTACGTCCACACTGAGAGTAGAGGAATTATATTAATGAGAAAACCAAATTGAGTTTACAATACATGCCATCAACATTTATAGATCACAAATGATTAGCTGAAGAGACAAAATAATATGGAGGGAAAAACATGTGTCTGTTGGCCTTCACAATTCAACACAAATTCCATTAAAAAGGCAATATTTAATGATCATCATGGAGGGAAAGGAATGATAGATTTGCCATTCATTATGTCAATCTTCAATGTAATATTTTCTCGAATTAGGGCTCAGATTCTCACGAGATTAGGTTTAGGGCAACATTTACCAAATTTAGTATAATCCTTGGAAATACTATGTTATCCACATGCATAATTTAACATTACAAGGAATCAAACCGAAATAGAAAAACTCAACTAAATAAAATAAAATAGCTTGAAGATACTTTAATAAAATAGCTTGAAGATACTTTAATTACAGTTAATTAAAATGTTAACAGGTGAATGAGGAAAATGAAAAGGTTAACCATGAAAGTAACAAGTAAATAGATGATATGAACCAACAAACTCGTATGGAATTATTTTTTACGAACAATAGAATGATCCCTAATTACTGCATTTCTTACTTAATATATTGGTATCATATTTTGGGGGCTTAGACCTTATAACTTGTCATTAGTGATGGGAAACAATTAGCAAAAGTTGTATTTGGGAATTGTGTATGGTAAGTGGACAGTCTTATTTTTCAAATTTCTCTTCTATTGCCTTTTTATCTGCTAGGGTGCTTCAAATACTGTTTAATTAATTTTTTGCAGTGACTACCCTTAGTTTGTTACTCTTAGACAAGTGATTCAGATTATGTAGATCCCATACCAACCAGTTATCAGAATTTATGTCTTTTAAACACCATCCCATTACGTTTCTCTGCTAGTTAAAACAAAATAATCTCAGCTTAGCTAGATGATGAATTGGTTTTTCAATGAACCAAGAGGTGCATTTTACATGTCATAACAACTTTCATTTGTAGGTATGTGGATCCATGGGGAGCTTATTGGTGATTGAAAATTTCCTTGACATGTAAACTCTTAGGAACAAAAAATCAGAGAGACAAATGTAACATTGCCTATATAATACTAAGTATATTGCTCGCTTAAGAAAAATGATTCTCTCTATAAATTTATTATGTTTATTTCCTTTACATTTTTATGTATTCTATTATATATGTTCTAACTATCTAAAAAAACTTGATTTGGATGGAAGATTTTTAAAAAAAAGCAAATTAATGAAACATAAGTATTTTTGAATGGAAATTTTGAATCATGTGAATATTCTGTGTTTCAATTATTAGGATCTGTCCTTGAAATATTTAAAAAAAAAATGTTAGACAAACTTCTTAAGGGTCAGGAAGAGAATGCCATATTGAATTTGATTATCTCTTTCATTTGTTTAAGGAAAAAGCATCTAATCCAGTTATGTAACATAATTCACACCAGAAATAGAAAGACAAAGCTAGTTTGATTTTTTTATCTCATCATATTGAAATTTAAATTTAAATTTTATTTTCCACCATATCATTGTACTTCATCATCAAAGTACATTTAATCAAAACATTTCACTCCTCTTCTCTGATTTCTTAGATCCTGATAATAAATTCTAAAATATGATATCCTACTTATTAATATCTCTACCATCAAACCTTAAAAGTCTGGAAAAAATTTCAATATTACATAAAGTGAAAACATAAGTATGCTTTCATTTTTGAATGAGCAAGTGTGAGAAATAGAAAAACTCAAACCTTGAACTCACAAACTTAAAAAAATTGCTCGGCACATGATGCTGTCAAGTGCCAATTTTTCTTGGCACTTGAAGGTGCTGAGTCACAGATTGCTTGGCACTTGATGATGCCTAGTGATAGGCAATAGGTGTCGAGTGACAAGATGCTCGGCACTTGAAGAAGAATGCAGTAGGTGCCGAGTTAGCTCGACACTCAAAGAAAACAATGGATTTTGAGTAAGCTTAGCTCCAACTGAGAAAAAATTATAACTTAGAAAAATTCTAACGTGAATGCTTTCACCATTAAAACCAGAGAGTAAAGCTTTAACCTTTCAAACAAGTTTCTCGAAAAACAAAGAATGGAATAGGAAGAACAATATGCCTGCTTGTTTTTTCTATTTAATTGAGATTTAAACTATTACAAAATCTATGAGCATTCGGCTTCAACCAAAAAACCCTAAAATAACCCTAAAATGAAAAAACTTCAAACTTCAATAAACTTTAAACTTTAAACTTTAAACTTGCAGCTCTAATGGCTGCATACAAAGGTGCCTGAAGCAATCACTACTTCAATAGGAGAAACTCAACAAAACAATAAATGTACAAAATGATCAGAGAAGAAACACGTGCAACTGCAAGCATGAAATGAACTTCCTTTTCTCTACACTTTGATGACTGGATCTACTGATCAACTTCTTCCTTCTTCCTTCTCTGCAACTTCTGAGCTTTTTTCTTTTAACTTTCCTCTATTTGGTCGAATGAATCTAATCATTTCTTTTTTTTCTTCTGACCTAAAATTTTTTTCCCTCTCATTTCCAAATTTGAAAATCTCACCTACCCATATTAATTTTTTTGGCTATTCTGCAATCTGTCAGGTAGTAGGTGGGCATTTGGCTCCAGGGGCAAGACAACCACGACATTAAATATTCCAACACTCCCCCTTTGTCCCAAGTCAAAAAAAACAAGGATCACTGCTGATCCACATCAACTACACCAAGACACTATCTTAGGTGTACAAAAGTTCCAATGCCTAATGGGTTTGTGAAAATGTCTGTTAGCTGCTGCTCAGACTTGCAAAATTCCATCTTGATATCCCCATTCTCCACCAACTCGCTGATGAAGTGATATCTAATTTCTATGTGTTTTCTTCTCCCATGGAAGACTGGATTCTTGGACAATGCAATTGATGAGATGTCACAATAAATTGTGGTTCCATCCTCTTGCCTTTCATTCAAATCATTCAAAATCCTTCTTAACCAAATAGCTTGACATGCTGCTGCATTTGCTACTATGTATTTAGCCTCTGCTGTAGATTGAGTAACAATAGGTTGCTTCTTCGATGCCCATGAAATTGCACCTGATCCCATATGAAACATGTATCCGGAAGTGCTCTTCCTCTCATCTATACTTCTAGCCTAATCACTATCAGTGTAACCAACCAACTTGAATTTATTTGATGCAGTATACAAAATTCTAAATCCCTTGTTACCATTCACATACCTTAGGATCCTTTTTCTTGCTTGCCAATGAGAATCCTTTGGTGTTTCCATAAATTTGGAAATCAGACTTACTGCATGCATTAGGTTTAGTCAAGTTTCAGTCAAATACATTAAACTTCCAACCATACTCTTGTATAGTGTTGGATCCACTCTTTTATTGTTGTCTTCTTTACTCAACTTTTGACCTACTACTATTGGTGTGGGGGTTGCCTTACTATTATGCATTTTAAATCTCTCCAAGATCTACCTTGCATATTTTTCTTGAGAGATGAAAATGCCATCATGTATTTGTTTTCCTTCTATGCCTAGAAAGTATTTCAAGAGACCTAGGTCTATCATCTCAAATTCATTTTTCATAACATCTTTGAACTCACCAATTAGAGTCTTGTCATTACCAGTAAAAATCAAATCATCTACATACAAGACAACAATCAACACATTTTCATTTGCTGCCTTGATGTAGAGAGTAGGCTCACCATCACTTTTTCTAAAGCCATTGCTCATCAAATATGAGTCAATCCTACTATACCATGCCCTTGGAGCTTGCTTGAGCCCATAAAGAGCTCTTTTAAATCTATATATTTTGTGTTTTTCACTTGCAACTTCATAACCAGGTGGCTGCTCCACATATACTTCTTCTTTTAATACACCATTTAGGAAGGCAGACTTCACATCCATTTGAAATACCTTCCACTTATGTTGAGCTGCAATTGCTATGACAACACACACGGATTCCATTCTTGCAACAAGGGCATATGTCTCATCATAGTCTCTTCCATACTGCTATTTGTAGCCCTTGACTACCAGCCTTGCCTTATGCCTATCAATCTTGCCTTCAACATTGCATTTGGTCTTACAGACCCATTTCACTCCAATCACTTGCTTCTTGAGAGGCAATTTAGTTAGCTCCCATGTCTCATTCCTTTCTATAGCATCTATCTCCTCATCTATGGCCTTACACTATTTCTTCTCTTTAATAGCTTCTTCAAAATACATTTGATCACTATGAGAAGATAATGCAAAATTAACACTCTCATCATAATCTTCATACCTTTCATCTTGGTATATCTCCCTAAGACTCTTGGTCTTTCTTGGTAATAGGGAGGAGAGTGTGGGATTAGAATCTTTACTGTTGCTGCTTTGCTGACCAGCACGGTCTTCACTAGTACTCAACACTGACACTCGGTCATGCCTAGAGGAGCTCGGCAATGACTAAGGCTACTTGCCCTTTCTTCTATCTGCTCCTTATTCTTGCTGTTCATCAACATCTTCTTCACTCATAATAGGCACTTTACTTGAAGTGCTTGGTGACTCATCAGTTGGACCAGACCAAGACCGATTTTCAAGAAATTCTACATCTCTTGAGAGAGTCATCTTGTTGATCAATGGGTCATACAATCTGTATGCCTTTGATTCTGAGTTGTACTATGTGAAGATGCACTTCACACCTTTGTCATCTAATTTTTTCCTTTGTTCTTTTGGCACATGTTCTTATGCAACACATCCAAACACCCTCAGGTGTTCAACTATCCATATTCTTCGTGACCATGCTTCCATTGGAATTCTATCACAGACTACTTTTGTCGGACATCTATTAATTAGGTAAACTACTGTTGCCACAACCTCTCCCCAAAATTCAGTTCAGAGACCTTTCTCTTTCATCATGCTTCTTGCCATTTCAACAATGGTCCTATTCTTTCTTTCAGCCACTCCATTATGCTGTGGTGTGTAGTTGGCTGTGAGCTCTTTCTTTATGTCATGTTTCCTGCAAAAATTTACAAAAGAATTGGAGGTATAATCCCCTCCTCTATTTGATCTTAGGACCTTGATATAGTGTCCACATTCTTTTTCAGCCTGGGCTTTAAATTCTACAAATTTATCAAATGCTTCAGATTTATTCTTTAAGAAATACACCCATGTCCTACGACTGAAATCATCAATGAATGTCACGAAATAAGTACTTCCCACAATGGAAGTAACTTGCAAAGGACCGACTAGGTTAGTATACACTAACTCTAATGGATATCTAGCCCTCTAAGAATTTTCAAAATTAAAGGGAAGCCTATGTTGCTTACCCAAAATATAAGGCTCACACTTGTCACATGAATTTCTTATATGTGGTAAACCTTCTACCATTCTTTTATTTGACAACAAATTTAAACTAGCATAGCCTAGATGACCATACCTAAGGAACCATAGCCATGAGGGGTATTCAATCACAATCCTTAGGGCTGATTGTGTGGAAGGTGCAACACCAACTTGAGATGAGAAACGTGTCTCTATCTTCAAGGGAAACATTTTGTTCTTTGTCATTTGAACCACTGCAACTAGGTTCTTGCTCCCATCCTTTTCATGAATGACACACGTGTCATTCTCCATCAGCACTTTGTATCTATTTTGAATGAGCTAACCAATGCTCATCAAATTATGCTTCATACTAGGGGAAAAATACACATTTTGTATTTCCTTCTTCTCACCTTTCTTGGTGTGGACTATAATAGATCCTTTGCCCACAACTGGTAGGGTTCCATTGTTAAACATTTTAATCTAAGATTTGAAACTCTTGTCAATGAATGAAAACAAGGTTTCATTACCACTCATGTGGTTACTACATCCACTGTCGAGGTACCAAGCCTCAAGGCTTTCTTCTTCACCAACATTACACATGATGAAAGTAGTGGCATTGTTTCCACTTCCCATGTTCACATCAGCCACATTTGCTTGTCCTGACTGATCATTTTGCTTCTTCTAGCATTCACTTGCATAATACCCATATTTATGATAGTAGTAGCATTCTACATTACTCTTATTTGAGTTGTAGTTTTTCTTACCTCCTCTTGAAGTATTTTGTGAGCTACTTGCTCCATCTGCTTTTCCTGAGCTTTTTGTTGTAGCATTTCTTTGTCCTCCATTACCTCGGCCTCTGCCTTTGGAGTTTCTGCCTGAGCCATTTCTTCCTCTCCCCCTTCCTCTTGGATTTGACTGAGCCTTGAATACTTTCTCTTGGAAAGAAGAAGATGTAGATCTATTGATCCTATGCTCATGGGTTTGAAGAGTACCCATCAACTCATCCATTGTCAAAACACTAAGGTCTTTTTCTTCTTCTATGGTCATGACCAAATTGTCATATTTATGAGGTAAACTCCTCAATATCTTTTCCACTATCCTCTGCTCTTGATAGTCTTCTCCATTTGACTTCAATTGGTTAATCACATTGGAGGTCCTTGAACTAAAGTCTACAACTGATTCATTTTCCTTCATCTGAAGGTTCTCAAACTCCCTCCTTATATTGTGTAGCTTTACAGTATCGACTTTATCAGTCCCCTTGAAGTTCATCTCAAGGATATCCCATGCTTCCTTTTCATAATTTTCTGCTGCAATCTTTGAGAATACTGTCTCTATCATTGTTTCTTCAATCAAACTTAATATCTTTGCATCTTTCCTCCTTGACTCTTTCAAATGAGTCTTTTGTGCATTTGTGAGGGCAGCATACTAAGCTGGCTCTGTCACATCATTGAACCCATTAACTACAAACTTGCACAAATAATTTCCAACCATAATGGTTTTCATCTTCTTTGCCCATGTATCATAGTTTTGTCCATTAAAGGGTGGTGGCTACTGCCATATCTTTCCTGCATCTCCTGCCATGTCAAATATCCCAAGAAAAAAACAAATTCCCTAAATCACTATGGATGTGGGGCCTCAAAACTCTGATACCATGTGAGAAATAGAAAAACTCAAACCTTGAACTCACAAACCTAAAAAATTCACTCCGCACATGAAGGTGCTGAGTGCCAATTTTGCTCGACACTTAAAGGTGCCAAGTCATAGATTGCTCAGCACTTGATGATGCCAAGTGATAAGCAACAGGTGTTGAGTGACATGATGCTCGACACTTGAAGAAGAATGCAGTAGGTGTCAAGTTAGCTCGACACTCAAAGAAAATAATGGATGCCGAGTAAGCTCGGCTTCAACTGAGAAAAAATTATAACTTAGAAAAATTCTAGCATGAATGCTTTCACCATTAAAATCAAAGAGCGAAGCTTTAACCTTTCAAACAAGTTTCTCGAAAAACAAAGAATAGAAGAGGAAGAACAATAAGCTTTCTTTTTTTTTCTATTCAACTGAGATTTAAACTATTACAAAATTTGGGAGCATTCGGCTTCAACCAAAAAACCTTAAAATAACCCTAAAATGGAAAAACTTCAAACTTCAATAAACTTTAAACTTTAAACTTTAAACTTGCAGCTCTAATGGCTGCATACAAAGGTGCCTGAAGCAATCAATGCTTCAATAGGATGAACTCAACAAAAAAATAAACATATAGAGTGATCAAAGAAGAAACACATGCAACTACAGGCACGAAATGAACTTCCTTTTCTCTGCACTTTGATGACTGGATCTGCTGATCAACTTCTTCCTTCTTCCTTCTTTGCAACTTCTGAGCTTTTTTCTTTTAACTTCTCTCTGTCTGGTCAAATGAATCTAATCATTGTTTTTTTTTTCTAACCTTAAATGTTTTTCCCTCTCATTTTCAAATTTGAAAATCTCACCTACCCGTATTAATTTCTCTAGTTGTTCTGCAATCTGTCAGGTGGTAGGTGGGCATTTGACTCTAAGGGCAAGACAACCACTGCATTAAATATTCCAACAGTAGGAACAACTGATTCATGTTATGTTTGTATTGACCTATTTCTACCTTCCTATGATGCTGATATATCAAAAGTATACAATAGTTGGCTGTATTATCTAAGCGTTTCTGCATTGAAGTATACAATGATAAATAACTTCCCGTGACTTTCTTTAAACAGGCCCATATTGTCAAACTGACTATGACAGCCGGATCAAATTTTATTAATGGCATGTTTTTCTCTGCTGCTATATACTATTCATACATAAAATAATAAAAAATTTAAGTGAATGAGAATCATTATATGTTCTCCTTTGGGCTACACTAACAAAAATTCTTTTCCTCTCTGGGAAGCTTTTTTGTTGCCCTGTAAACCCATAATCGTATATACTGATAAGTGTAGGGAACTAGGGTCAAGATTCTGAGGAATGGGTGAAGTCAAAGTTAAGGTTCATTTCAGGTTACCTATAGAATTAAGGTTTTCATTCAAGTGGGATAAATATTAGGGTTCACTAGATTATAGTCTAAGTTCTTTGAAAATGAATCTAGTAAGGTTAGGGTGTAAATAAAGTTATGGTTAGAATGGTTAGGATTAAAATTCAATTTATTTATTCTTAAAAAGTATTTACAATTAAACTTATATGAAATAATATATTTGTACTATTACATAAGACCATAGTTATGAGAAAGCCGCTTTGAGAGTAGATTATGAGAAAGTCGCTTTGAGAGTAGATTATTAGTTGTAGTTTGTAAATGAGATTAGTGTGCTTTAAATCTCGTAGAATAAACATACTTAATGGAGGCCTTGATTTTTTTATCCTTTCTTTTGTGTTTTCTTGAATTTCTTTGTGTACATTCCACTATATGTTTGCTATGCATAGTTAATGTTGTAGTTTTCTCCTTGCAAAATTCAGGTTTCGGTTAGACATATGTGCACTGTGAATTAGTCATATGGCTGCACCAAATTCATTTGTGTCAACTATCTAAGTTCTTTAGATAGGATCTTATAGATGGACTTAGATACGAGAGCTTACGACATGTAGGTTGACATCTCATGTATGAAACTTATGTATTTGAAACATAATGTAATGATTGTTCCAACTTCTTAGTGTGATTTGATCACAAGTTTGTTGCTAATGTATTGTTGTGCATGGCGATGGTCAGCAAAATGTAATTTATTATTTTGACAAGAGGTCTAATTGCATGTCTATTTTCTTTAATCAACATAAATGGAAACTACAGACCGTAAGAAACTATTACCAGATTATTTTATTTTTTATTAGTTTTAGTTTGTTCAAAGTTTTACTATGATGTATATATATTTACTCAAACATTAGAATTTATGCTTTTTATTTGAAATTTTAGATCTTTATAAGTGCCTTTGAAGATCCTTTTGAGACAATTGGTATCTAATTGTCTTCATTTTAGATTAGAATAAAGTGTCCAATGTTTCTATTAACTGTTTGTTCTACCCATGTCAAAGTTATTTTTTTCTTCTTCTTTTTTATCCCACCTTTCAGTTGAATTTTAGAAAACCAAATTATTACCATTTATATCATGAGAACAAGATTGTTATTTAATCTTAGTAATTCAAAACACAATTAGCAATCTAATTTTAGAAAGTGTAGAGATTTAATTCCTTCTATTCATTACTCAAAAATAAAATTACTTGTACAGGTATCTCTCAGATTTCAGGTTATAAATATCTCACTTTTCTATAGTTTACACTGATATATATCTCTCAGATTTTGGTTATAAATATCTCACTCTTGTATGGTTATACACTGATATATATATATATATATATATATATATATATATAGATATTCAGTGTATAACCATACAAGAGTGAGATATTTATAACCCAAATTTGAGAGATATTTGCAGAAGTACTTTTATTTTTGAATAATGAATAGGAGGAATTAAATAAGAGTACAAGCTTCATTGACGATTTAAGTTATCTATTAGATAAGTCAATAATCAATGTCAAAACTTAATTGATAATAATTTTCAAATATAAAAATTAAGCTTAATATATTTGTTATGTTTACTACATGTATTATTGATTATATTGATAAAATGTTATAATTTACAATAATCTACTAAATGATTATTTAGTTTATAACTCTCATTTATTTCTATGCCAGGAAAAGAAATGGCCTTTCATTAAAAAATTTTATGATGTGGTCACAATCTCATAATCCACATCCAACAACATCCTAGCATATTCCAGCACCAAAACATCATCCCAAAGCTCAACTGGTTCCATCCCTGTTGAATCTCCTTTTTAAATTGAAGAAAGTATAAAAGACCTTGCGGCCAAAATTTTAAAGTATCATAAAAATGTGGTTGAAAAACTAAAGAAGGAATATATGAATTTTGATTAGTTTGGAACACACAATCTAGAGCCACTTCGTGATGCCAAGGACATACGCCAATTGACTGCCACAATAATGGGTCTATTTTACGAAAATGCCAAAGAGGCCCACTATGCAAGGCTTTATGGAGTACACGACACAATGTATTTAAAGCGGTCATGTCTTGCTTACCTAAATAAAGTATGGCAACCACAGCCGTTGCACACTTTTCCCCCAAGAACCAACCCCATTATGTTGTGCTTATGTAGATAGTTTGAATTCCAACCGTTGTTGACATCATATCTTTCACATGATCCAACCCACATATTCTCAATATGTGTTGTGATATAAAATTTTGTGAATATAGATATTATCTCATATATTATTGTAAAGGTCAATTCTACAACATTATGCCAAATCATCCATAAAATGAGAAATAAGGAAAAATAAAGATACACATCAGCAATGGAGTTAAAAAAAAATAGTGACAATTCATTGAGATAACTAAAAAAGATTACAATGATCGTCACAAAAATGTGATTACAATGATTTTTCTGATATCTTTAAATCTCAAAAGATGACCCTTATAAGTCTTCATTACATCCATGTATTGAAAAGGGTCAACTAAAAAGAATTCTGATCCTTAGCCAATGAACATCGTCCATCTGTTATCTGAAAGGGGGTGTGGCCCAGGTGCTTTTACCACACCAACCATGGAGTAATTACTCTCTAGGGGTTCTTCCTGACATGAAGAACCCCCCAACACTGGCACGAGAAAGTTAGCTTCCCGAAACAAGATGGATTAGATGGATCTAGTGTAGTTGTGAAACTTACTACAAACATCCATGTGCTAAGTAGCCTAATCACAGATATATGGTAGGGAAATAAAACAAAGCATTCTACATATCAACACATATGCTGAAGTAAAGAGAACATTTAAACCCATATGTATAATTCAGCATATCTACCCATATGCAATGTTAGAAAATAACAGTATTGCTACTGAATTAATATAAGATGGCTTGGCCAAGCACTAAGTTTGTCAACATGATGCACGGAGAGTCAAACCATAATGAATCCTACCACGCAACATTTGACAGGTTGAGAGAAGCAAAATGAAATGCATCCATCCCCACCCTCCCAATTCCATAATACACCCTTCCATAATGAATTTAACCATGGCATTCAGTCCATTTATCAGAATCAACTTTCTATCTCTGTATTTACTCATTCATTATAGTAAACTTTGCTAATCAAACTGTTAAGTTTAATCATGAAATTGGAATTATATGACTATTCAATTTTCTACATATAGATAACAAGCTTTTCTTAAGTATTTTTACATTACTAAATCTATGTGAAACTAACTCAACTATGAAAGAATTCAAGACTGAACAATCATAGATCAACAATAATTCACTCTATTAAGTTTGGTTATAGCTCTGCAAGATATACAACATTTAGTTGCTCAGCAGTGAAGTTAATAATTTAAAAAAAAAAAACATCGCATGAAAATATTCAGCAACAAGATAATATTCAGCACATTAAAGTATTCAGCTACATGAATATAATCAGCCCACGAAAATATAATCAGCTGAATAACTAGTACATGTATTTAATCATTGCACACTAACGGAAATATAAATCATATAAAGCTAAATCCTTCATGAAACCCAGTCAACATTGTGAAAATAGTAACAATTCAGAAATTTTAAACAAGCCACCATTTGCACCATTTTAATGTATGATAAATGTTTTTGTTTTCTCTTTATCTTTTTATTTCTTCTATGGTATGTTCGGTCTTCAAACAAAATAATAGTAATATATATTTAAAAGAGTTCCATAGACTTAAATTTCTTATTTAAATATAGTTATATCTATATATTTCCAAATCTCAAACTATATGGACATAGTCTATGTCTACCATATCAATAAAACATTTGTACTAATTTAATATGCTCACATCCAACTCACGGTACCAATACTTGACTATTCATCATTAAAATGTTTAATAAAACAGCTAGTTATCTATATAAGAGAATATGATATACAAGAAGAGAAGAAAACAGTTTGATCTTTCTTAGAATCGAGAAAGGAATCTGGGCAATAAGAATATATGCCATGCAACAACAAGGTGGGATAAAATTTCAAATTCAGATTCTATTTAATTCTTAGAAAAAATCTATATGTTGGATAAGCTCTTAAGAAAAAATAAATTAAGTGAATCTTGACTCTCCTAAAGCATTATTGACTAAATGATTGATTTAAGGAAAAAGAATCATTTTAATCACTTCCTAAACTGCATGCTCTTGGATTAATTGACTTTCATTCTATGGGAAGATTAATATACAGCTGGAAATATGTTAAATAAAATACTAATCCTTACTAGTTTAAACATGATGCATAAGAACCATAAGACCAAACAATCTTAACTCATAGTTCAAAGAGGAAGAGTGTGAGCATTGGGTGTCAAGGATGTCCATAGTTGAAGGAAATAAAATCATCTTCAAGTGGCAGACTAAGAAAATAAAACCTTTTATTTTCTAGACTCATTCAAAACCAAACTAAGAGCAAAACACCACACCACACACATCACATTCAATCCTTCCAAAATGACTCAGAGCTGTGGAATTATTTAAACACTAGAGGTTAAGAAGGAATAAGGAACCTATCAACTAGTGAGTAGAATCCAACTGTGCTATCTTCTAGCCATTTCTTTTTCTCCAGCTGCTGCCTTCTAGTATTTTCCCTTCCTTCCTAGCCTCCCACTATTGCCATCTCTTCTCCTCTGCTACTCTATATATTCTTTCCCAAATTCAATGCACACCCAAAAAGATTGCTACTTCCAGTTGCCATTCTTAGGGATTTTCCCTTACCTCTATTTTAAGAAAAACCCTCAACTGCCTCCATAGTTCTTCAAACCTGCCCCTATTTTCTAGCCACCATCATTGCTCCCTTCATTTTTTCATTAATTTTTCTTAAATAATATGCCGTCATCGTGGTTGCATCTATCCTTTATATGGTTGATAAATTTATTTTCCCTATTAACTTTGTTTCCACTTTCCTTGAGTCTCACTTCTTTTATATATCATTTTCAAAATAATAAAGTTTTATTAAATCATTTGCACAAATATATGTATATATACTAGAAATGAAAAAAAAAAAAAAACTAAAAATGATTGGAATTTGATCATACACATTTGACATTCTTTTTTTCTTTCTTTTTTTAATAATAAAATAAGATGAAGATATTATCTATTCACACAAACACATCACATTTAACCGAATTCAAGTGTCATTATTAAAGGAATTAAGAAAAATAAAATTAAACACAACATGACCTCAAACTAAAATACACTCTAAGTGGTGTGTGTAAGCTGCACAGATTATCCATCTGTCCTCTTCTGAAAGGCTAACTTTTCTCTACCTCAACCACACCCTTGTTTTCAACAAACTACGATCACTCAAACACCAACAACCAAAAGCAAGTTAGTATCCATCAAAATAATAATTAAATTATTCATCATGACATCATATCATTTACGAAACACACATTATTATATCATCATCTCAATGAGATCCAAACATGTAACATAATGTAACCAAAATTCCACATATGTTGTTAAACTAGTTAACCATGAAATTTTAATCACATCATTAAGCAGAAGTCAACAGACCATTATTTAATCCTAATTAATTCAAGTTTGACCACGTTGAAATTGACAAGGTTGCCACATAATCACCATGTAGGTGCAAAAAAAGAAGCTATATGGTGACTCGTGACATCCCTCCCTTCTATGAAAAGACATCATCCCTATGTCACTCAAAATAACAATGTAACAGTGCTCAATTAAAAATCTAGATAAACACTACTCAAAATAGATATGGAAAAGACTTCTACAAGTCATCTGCATCCTCCCAAGGGGTAGTATCCTCACCAAATTGGTCCCATTGGACCTTGTACTGGAGAACATATCGATCTCATACCCCAATGGTATACTACTCAATGAGTCTAGTGGGCTGAACTGCCACCACTCTCGGATCCTAAACCTGCAACGAATGCCAATCAAGCACATGAGACATGTCAGGGTGATATGCCTTAAGAAGGGATACATGAAAAATATTATGAATATGGGCAAGTGTGAGCGATAGAGCAAGCCAATAAACAACTAGGTTGATAACTTCCAACACCTCAAAGGGGCCAACAAATCTTGGAAAAAGCTTTGAACTCTTTCCAAATGAGATGGAACTCTTCTATGGTCTAACTCACAAAAACACCTTATCCCTAATCTAAAACTACCTAAAAGTGCATTTCTTGTCAACATAACTCTTTTGTCAATCGGCTACTTCATTTAGTCAACTATGGATCAAGCTCATCTAATCCTCCATTTCCCTTAGCATTTTCGTGCCTACTATGATCTAGTCCTCTACCCTATCGCAACTGATAGGGGTATGAAACTTACGTCCGTAAAGGGCTTCAAAAGGTTCCATGCCTAAAGATGAATGATAGGAGTTTTTGTAAGAAAACTCCACTAGGGGAAGATAATCCTCCTATTTGTACTACTGATCCATGCAGTACATTTGCAATAAATCCTCTAACACCTGGTTAACTCATTTAGTTTGACCATCTGTCTCTGGGTGATAGGTAGTGCTAAAGTTCAACCATGTACCCAAAGCAGAGTTTAAATTAGTCCAAAACTGAGAATTCATACGAGTGTCCCTATATGAAATAATGGTTTCTGGAATACCATGTGACTGAAATATCTCATGCACAAATTTCCTTCCCAAAATTGGAGAACCATCTTTTAGACTTCTAGGAATAAAGTGGGCAACTTTAGTTAATTTATCAACTGCGACCAAGATAACACCATGCTTGTGTCATATCAACCTTGCACAAAGTCCATACTAATAACCTTCCATTTATATTTTGGAATCTCATGTGGGTACATAAGTCTTTTTAGATGGACATGTTCAGCCTTTACACGCTAACATTTCAAACATTGGACCACATAGTCTATCACATCTCACTTGAGTCTCGGCCAAAAATATAATGGTCTCAAATCAACCATCATCTTGTTTACCCTAGGGTGCCCTAAAAATGGAGTGCAATGCATCTTCTCAAGAATCACCTTCTGTAATCCTTAATGGTCAGGAACATATATCCTGTTTTGGTATCTAAGTAGACCGTCATCATCAAAAGAATAATCCTCAAACCAAGAATCTGAAGAATCCACATCCAAAACCGATTTCACCCAATCATAGTGAGTATGATCTCAAGGGAGATACCGAAGAATATACTCCCTTAAGTGAGTTCTAGAAGTAGTAATAGAGGTGATATTGTTAGGAATAAGGTGTCTCAACATTGTATAATTCCTATTCTTATTATTTGTTTTCTAAAATGTATTTCTTGCAAATAATGTTGATGTGTCGACATCTTGAATTGTGTGTAAGGAGATCATGACTAAAATGGTTATGACGGATTCCTATGACACGTAAGAGCCATGTTAGGAAGATTCAATGATAGGTGAAGACATGTGGCAACTAAGATATTTGAGTACTGTACACTATAAATTTTTTTGGGGTTCCTATTTTCTCGAAGAATGGTAAAACCCTAATACAGTTTACCTTTGGGAGTAGCCCTAAAGTGAAGCGCATGTTATAAGCATATTTTAGGGTTGCGAAGAGATGCGATGCGAAAAGGGTGTATTGTTGGTACTGCGAGTAGCTACTAGAGTCTTCGGTTGTTGATGTTGAACTTGCATTGCAAGTGTATTGTAACCTCATGTTGAAGATAATACATTGTGTAGGTTTTGAAGGGGTGGGGTTGTTTTACCGAAAGGTTTTTCCCCACCGAAAAATCCTTGTGTTATGTGTTCCTTTCTCTGTCTGTTTTCTGTATGCATGGTTGGCTGCAATATTGTTGTTTACATGATATTGAATTTCTAAGTGTAGAATATTTTAATAGGATTTGCATCATACTTTCCTTATGAGATTAGTGTAGGAAGCTATTTCTGCACCTGAGTTTCCTTACAAGTGGTATCATAGCTTGATCAACTTTTGATTCTAGTTGTTGGGTAGGGTTTTTTGAGCTAATCTCAAGTTGAGTGGGAGTCTTATGCAGAGCATCCTAAATCTTATTTGCAGATTGAGATGGCGAATTCATCATATGGAATAATGGAGGTGGAGAAATTTAATGGCACTAATTTTGAGTTGTGGAAACTCAAGATGGAAGACATGTTGGAAGATCATGACTTATAGGAAGCGACTACAAGCACTACAAGACCAGAAACTATAGCTCAACTAGATTGGGATATCAAAGATCATAAAGCTAAGGGTCTCATAACACTCTGTTTAACCGATGTAGTCCTTCTGAATGTTCTAGATGAGAAAATCACATATAGTTTGTAGTCAGGAACATATATCCTTAATCCTTATTGGTCAGGAACATATATCCTATTCTGGTATCTAAGTAGACCATCATCATCAAAAGAATAATCCTCAAACCAAGAATTTGAAGAATCCACATCCAAAACCGATTTCACCCAATCATAGTGAGTATGATCTCAAGGTAGATACCGAAGAATATACTCCCTTAAGTGAGTTCTAGAAGTAGTAATAGAGGTGATATTGTTTGGAATAAGGTGTCTCAACCTTGTATAATTCCTATTCTTATTATTTATTTTGTAAAATGTATTTCTTGAAAATAATGTTGATGTGTCGACATCTTGAATTATGTGTAAGGAGATCATGACTAAAACGGTTATGATGGATTCCTATGACACGCAAGAGCTATGTTAAGAAGATTCAATGATAGGTGAAGACATGTGGCAACTAAGATATTTGAATACTGTACACTGTAAATTTTTTTGGGGTTCCTATTTTCTCAGAGAATGGTAAAACCCTAATACGGTTTACCTTTGGGAGTAGCCCTAAAGTGAAGCACATGTTATAAGCATTTTTTAGGGTTGCGAAGAGATGCGATGCAAAAAGGGTGTATTGTTGGTACTGCGAGTAGCTACTAGAGTCTTTGGTTGTTGATGTTGAAATTGCATTGCAAGTGTATTGTCACCTCGTGTTGAAGATAATACATTGTGCAGGTTCTAAAGGGGTGGGGTTGTTTTACCAAAAGGTTTTTCCCCACCAAAAAATCCTTGTGTTACGTGTTCCTTTCTCTGTCTATTTTCTATATGCATGGTTGGCTGCAATATTGTTTTTTACATGATATTGAATTTGTAAGTGTAGAAGATTTAAATAGGATTTGCATCATACTTTCCTTATGAGATTAGTGTAGGAAGCTGTTTCCGCACCTGAGTTTCCTTACAGATATATCGTATGTGGCTCGGTGCATCTACTACTCTATTCTCCTTCCCTTTTATGTACTCAATGCCAAAATAATACTCACTAAGAAACTCAAGCCATCACCTCTGTCTGGCATTAAGATTTGGTTGATTAAATATGTATCTCAACCCCATGTGATCAATTTTTAACTCAAAGGGTTTCCCTAATAAGTAATGCCACTACATCTGTAAGGAATGTATTATTGCAGCCAATTCAAGATCATGTGGTGCATAGTTTACCTCATACTGTTTAAGCTTCCTAGACTCATAGGTGACTACATTACCATCTTACATAAGTACACCCGCCAGTCCATCCCTTGAAGCATCTATCATAACCAAAAAATGTCCATTTGGATCTAGAATCACTAAAATAGGAGCGGATGTAAGCTTTTGCTTCAACAACTAAAATTCTCTCGCACATGCTTCAGTGCACTCATACCATTTTCCCTTTCACTGCAAGGAAGTGATAGGTGCTGCAATTTTTGAGAACCCTTCCACAATCTCCTATAATAACCTGCTAACCACATAAAACTCCATACCTCACTGATGTTCTAAGGTACTAACCATTCAAGAATGGCTTTAATCTTTGTTGGATCCACTGCAATACCTTCTGCTGATAAGATGTGTCCCAAATAATGGATCTCCTTTCGATAAAACGAACAATTTGAGAGTTTTCTAAAAAGTTTCTTCTCTCTAAGGCATTGCAAAACTATATGCAAGTGCTCTTTGTGTTCCTCCACAATCTTCGAATATATCAAAATGTTATCAATGAAAATTTCCACAAACTTATCAAGACAATCCTAGAATACACTACTCATTAGGTTCATGAAAGCCGTAGGGGCATTCATTAGTCCAAAAGGTAAGACTATGAATTCATAATGCCTGTACATTATTCTAAATTTTTTTTTGGATATATCTGCCTCCTTGATCCGAAGTTGGTGATATCTAGATCTTAGATCTATCTTTGAGAAGATGGTAGCCCCTTTCATTTGATCAAATGTTCATCAATACGGGGTAAAGGATACCGATTCTTTATGGTAACCTTATTCAACATATGGTAATCAATGCATACCTTAAGTTACCATCCTTCTTTTTGACAAAAATTATAGGTGCTCCCCAAGGTGATACATTGGGTCTAATAAAACCCTTGTCTAAGAGTTCCTGTAATTGAGTGTTTAACTCATACATCTCGGTGGATGTTGTGTGATAAGGAATCCTTGATTGAGGTTCAGCCCCTAGTATCAAATCAATAGAAAAATTGAACTCCCCTTGTGGAGGTAGTTCTGGAAAATCATCTGGAAACACATCACTGAATTCCTTTAAGATTGCATAATCCTCTAAACAAGGTGGGGTTTCTTCTTCCAAATCCTTGACAAGTGCCACAAACAATTGACACCCTTTTCTCCTTGCTTTTTTTAATTGCATAGTAGAGATGTGTCTTAGCTCAAGTGGTTTTTTGACACCATTCAACATCACTGAGTGCCCTATGTCATCATGACATTCAATTATGGTATCCTTACAATTAACTAAGGCCTTATGTTCACTTAACCAGTTAATGTCTAAGATGACATCATAAGAACCTAAAGGAACTACAAAAAGGTTGACCTCTGTTCAAAACTTGGGAAGTTCCAACTCACTACAGAAAAGGCATTGCTCAACTTGCTACTTAGCCCTATTACCATACTCTATAGACCATGGTTCAGCCATAAAACCATCTTTAATAGGTAATCTAGCTACTACTTTAGGATCTACGAGACATTCAATGGCACTAGTATCAACTAGAATAGAAACAGTAATACCAAAAAATGTACCAATCAGCTAAATAGGTGTAGCTTGAAAGTCTACTTGTCGATGATCAACTATAGCATGAAAGTGATGCTGTGATGGAATTTCCTTCCTATTAGACCACTGTGAGAATTTAGCAGAACAGTGATTACTACCATAAACAAAGCATCCAGTTCTAGAACCCTTCCTATCATCATTTCTTTTTTGATCATTCCTATTATTCCAATTCCTTCCACTTTTCTCATTTCCATTCCTAATGTTTTTGTTATTCTAGTTCCTATTACTATTCCAGTTCCCTTTGTTAATATTCCTGTAAAAACCCTCTTGTCCTTTTTTCATATTTTTGATCTATTGTTTCTTCCCATTTCCTATATACCTATCATCCTGGTACCTCTTGTTATCTTGATATCCTCTGTTACTCTGGAACTTCCTCTTATAATTTTAGCTGATGGATTTAGATGAGGTCACATCCTTCAATCTTTGCTCCTACTTAAGAGCTTTACGCAATGCAAAGTCCATTGTTTCAGGTTCCTGCATCTCAATCTCACTATAAATCTCAGGTTTCAAACCCATCACAAATTTTTGAGCTCTAAATAGTTCATCATGTTGGTACTACAGAACATACATCACCAAATGACAAAAGCGCTTGTGATACTGTGTGATGTTCATGTTCCCCTAAACTAGTTTATAAAATTTTGCTGCTTTCTTATCATAGTAGAGTTGTGGTAACCACCGCTTGCAAAAATTGTGAAGAAATTCTTCACAAGTGACCTCTCCATGCTGAAATTTCTTTTCAATCATGACATTCTCCCACCAAATACCTACCTCACCCATGAGCTGAAAAGTAGCCCAAATAGCTCGAGACTTCCTTGTATAGTTCTACATAAGAAAATACTTTTCCATGCTTGTAATCCATGCTTCAGCATCTTCTCCAGAAGCTCTTCCATAAAACGTGGGTGGTGTGACCTTCTTGAGGTCCTTGCTCAAATCAGCCACAAGCTGCACCCTATCTATGTTTTTAATAGCTATTCAGCAATCAACTTCTACCTTTCACTCTTCCTCTGACCTCCTAAGTGCCTCATCCAATTGGTCATTTGTGATTTTCTTCCTCTATTCCTCCTATTGACGTAGGGCTTCTAATTGTTGATCCTCTATGTGGTTTCTTTCCTCCTCATCAACATGTCTACCTTGAACATTTTATTTCAAGGTATCCATCCTTTGTCCTTGTTGTTGCAACAAGGCCCCTTGTTGAGTCAGGAGTGCCACAATTTGATCAAGTCTTTGATTAGGTTCATCACCTCATGGACCATTACTAGATTCACCTCTATGGTTCACTCTTGTAGCCATGGTGATGATTCAAACACCTGCACACATTTGCGCTAATTAGCATAGCAGCCCCAAGGCCTAGGTTTTAAACCAAGCACTCTGATACCATAATGTAAAGGAGGATTCTACAACATTATGCCAAATCATCCATAAAATGAGAAATACAGAAAAAGAAAGACACACATCAGCAATGAAGTTGAAAAAAATAGCGACAATTCATTGAGATAACTAAAAAAGATTACAAAGATTGTTACAAAAATGTGATTACAATGATGTTCTGATATCTTTAAATCTCAAAAGATGACCCTTACAAGTCTTCATTACATCCATGTATTCAAAAGGGTCAACTAAAAAGTGTATTGTACATAGGACAATTTAAGAATACATATACATCATGAGGAAAGAAGAGTGACAAGCCGGTAGCATTAGCAACTTCCAAGTGTTCACTGTCCTACTTCTGAGAATTCTGATCCTTAGCCAATGAACGTCATCCATCTACTATTTGAAAGGGGGTGTGGCCTAGGCACTTTTACCATGCCAACCATGGAGTAATTACTCCCCGGGGTTCTTCCTGACATGAAGAACTCCTTGACCCTAACACGAGAAAGTTAGCTTCTCGCAACAAGATGGATTGGATGGATCTAGTACAGTTGTGAAACTTACTACAAACATCCATGTGCTAAGTAGCCTAATCATATATATATGGTAGGGAAATAAAACAAAACATTCTACATATCAACACATATGTTGAAGTAAAGAGAACATTTAAACCCATATGTACAATTTAGCATATCTACCCATATGCAATGTCAAAAAATAATAGTATTGCTACTGAATTAATATAAGATGGCTTGGCCAAGCACTAAGTTTGTCAACATGATGCATGGAGAGTCAAACCATAATGAATCCTACCATGCAACATTTGATAGGTTGAGAGAAGCAAAACGAACTACATCCATCCCCACCCTCCCAATTCCATAATACACCCTTCCATAAGGAATTTAACCACAAATTTCAGTCCATTTAACAGTATCAACTTTCTATCTCTGTATTTACTCGTTCATAACAGTAAACTTTGCTGATCAAATTGTTAAGTTTTATCATGAAATTGGAATTATATGACTATTCAATTGTCTACATATACATAACAAGATTTTCTTAAGTATTTTTACATTACTAAATCTATGTGAAACTAACTCAACTATGAAAGAATTCAAGACTGAATAATCATAGATCAATAATAATTCACTCTATTAAGTTTGGTTACAGCTCTGCAAGATATACAACATTTAGTTGCTCAATAGTGAAGTTAATAAATTTTTTTTTTTTAAAAAGCATCACATGAAAATATTCAGCAACAAGATAATATTCAGCACATGAAAATATTCAGCTACATGAATATAATCAGCCCATGAAAATATAATTAGCTAAATAACCAGTACATGTATTTAATCATTGCACACTGATGGAAATATAAATCATATAAAGCTAAATCCTTCATGAAATCTAGTCAGCATTGTAAAAATAGTAATAATCCAAAAAATTTAAACAAGCCACCATTGCACCATTTTAATGTATGATAAATATTTTTCTTTTCTCTTTATCCTTTTATTTCTTCTACGGTATGTCCGGTCTTCAAACAAAATAATAGTAATATATATTTAAAAGAGTTCCATAGACTTAAATTTCTTATTTAAATATAGTTATATCTATATATTTCCAAATCTCAAACGATATAGACATAGTCTATGTCTACGATAGAAATAAAGCATTTGTACTAATTTAATATGCTCACATCCAACTCACAGTACCAATAGTTGACTATTCATCATAAAAATGTTTAGTAAAACAACTAGTTATCTATATAAGAGAATATGATATACAAGAAGAGAAGAAAACAATTTGATCTTTTTTTAGAATCGAGAAAGGAATCTGGGCAATAAGAATTTGCGCCATGCATGCAGCAAGGTGGGATAAAATTTCAAAATCAGATTCTATTTAATTCTTAGAAAAAATCTATATGCTGGATAAGCTCTTGAGAAAACAAAAATTAAGTGAATCTTGACTCTCCTAAAGCATTATTAACTGAATGATTGATTTAAGGAAAACTAATCATTTTAATCACTTCCTAAACTACATGCCCTTGGATTAATCGACTTCCATTCTATGGGAAGATTAATATACAGCTGGAAATGTGTTAAAGAAAATACAAATCCTTACTTTTTTGAGCATGATGCATAAGAACCATAAGTACCAAACAATCTTAACTCACAATTCAAAGAGGAAGAGTGTGAGCTGTAAGAGAAAGACATTAGGTGTCAAGGATGTCCATAGTTGAAAGAAATGAAATCATCTTCAAGTGGAAAGCTAAGAAAATAAAACCTTTATTTTCTAGACTAATTCAAAACTAAACTAAGAGAAAAACACCACACACTTCAAAGTCAATCCTTCCAAAATGACTCAGAGCTATGGAATTATTTAAACACTAGAGGTTATGAAGGAATAAGGAACCTGTCAACTGTTGAGTAGAATCTAGCTATGCTATCTTCTAACCATTTCTTTTTCTCCAACTACTGCCTTCTACTATTTTCCCTTCCTTTCCAGCCTCCCACTATTGTCGTCTCTTCTCCTCTACTACTCTATCTATTCTTCCCCAAATTCAATGCACACCCAAAAAGATTGCTACTTCCGAGTGCCGCTCTTAGGGCTTTTTCCGTACCTCTTTTTAAAGAAAAATCCTCAAGTGCCTCCGTAGTTCTTCAAACCTGCCCTTGTTTTCCAGCCACCATTGCTACTCCCTTCATTTTGTCATTAATTTTTCTTTTAATATGCCACCATCATGGTTGCATCTGTCCTTTATATGGTTAATAAATTCATTTTCCCTATTAAATTTGTTTCCACTTTCCTTGAGTCTCACTTATTTTATATATCATTTTCAAAATAATAAAGTTTTATTAGATCATTTGCACAAATATATGTATATATACTAGAAATAAAATAAAAAACTTAAACTAAAAATGATTGGAATTTGATCATACACATTTGACATTCATTTCTTTTTTTTTTAAATAATAAAATAAGATGAAGATATTATCTATTCACGCACGCACATCACATTTAATCAGATTCAAGTGTCATTATTAAAGGAATTAAGAAAAATAAAATTAAACACAACATGACCTCAAAATAAAATACACTCTAAGTGGTGTGTGTAAGCTGCGAGGATTATCCGTCTGTACTCTTCCAAAAGGCTAACTTTTCTCTACCTCAACCACACCCTCATCTTCAACAACCTACAATCACTCAAACACTCACAACCAAAAGCAAGTTAGTAACCATCAAAATAATAACTAAATTCTTCATCATGACATCATATCATTTGCAAAACATACATTATTATATCATCATCTAAATGAGATACAAACATGTAAAAAATGTAACCAAAATTCCACATGTGTTATTAAACTAGTTAACCATGAAATTTTAATCACATCATTAAGTAAAAGTCAACATATAATTATTTAATCATAATTAATTCAAATTTGACCATGTTTAAATTGATAAGGTTGCCACATAATTTTCATGTAGGTGCAAAAAAAGAAATCGTATAGTGAGTTGTGACAGTTATACACATCATGTCTTTTACATGATCCTACACATGTATTCTCTGATGTATTGTAGTATACACTTCAATGAATATAGAAATTATCACATATGAAGTGACTACTAGAAGAACACATTCTCTCCTTCATAAGATTGTTTTTGCTCACATAGTACCCTCCCAAAATCATCATGTCCATTATACCCTGTCTTATGTACATTTGTCACAATTACAAGGTATAGCCATGGATTGTGCTTATATATTGCTACTCTTATTTGTTTCTAGTGATGTTTTCTTCACTTATCTTACAATAGGATCATAGTGGTTGAGGGTTTTAATGCTCATGGTTTAGGAACATGGTATATTAGCATTGTAATTATAGCTCATGCATATGAAATTTCAACCATAATTCAATTGGAATATTTTTGTATTCAAAATAGGAATGAGACATAATGCAATTGGACTATTGCTAGATTCCACATAATAATACATCAAAAGAAATAGGCTTGATAGATGGCTTGTTAACAATGTTGAATGTTTTTTTAGAATACAATACCATTTGTAAATTGTGTAAGATATGTGAAGAGTTATATTCCATGAACCATTGGTTGTGATTGTGGATTTCGCAAAAAAATACCAAAAGTGCCACTACTAATGGAACAACTAATATTAAGTTCTGTAAACCTATTGTATAATGGCAACATAGCTCTTGCACCAATAGTACAAGTTTTCTAAATGGAAAAAATTGGAAACAATGCTGAAGACACCTTGAGATATAGGTTGTACATATCTAATGGTGCTTATAAACATCGGGCAACATTACCAAGTAAATATAATGAATATGTATCATCTAAGGACATCAAAGTTGGAACAATTATACGATTAGCAGAGTATAGCTATTCCAAATCAAGTAAAATGTGGTGAATGCATAATTTTGACTTATTATTAACAATATCAACATACATGTGTTCAAACCTCTCTGACTTACAAAATCTTGCATGTAAATCTATAGTTGGATTATAATAATGAATCTTGAGATTATTCACAATGAACATACCATTATCAAAAGGCCTGTCACCTTGGACACATATTCTGATAGTACAAAAGATGTAAATGTACATGATGCTTCATCTCCAAAATCAAAGATAGGGATCCATCCCACAAACACAAGTATGCCCAAGAAAATAATGCTCTTTGGCATAGAGAGGCCCAAAGTTGACAATTCAATATCCACCATGTTGATGTTGATCAAAAGTTTAAATCCATATCAAACACAGTGGCATATAAAGGCTCATGTAACTGCAAAGAAGGACATGCACTAGTATGTGAGAGATAATAAGCCAGGGAAAGTGTTAAGTTTTGACATTGTAGACAATGAAGGCACAAAAACCCAAATCTCTTGCTTCAGTGAGATAGCGAACATTCATTATAGCAGTATACAAGTTGGAGGTGTCTATTTTATAACCTGTGGTATGGTGAAAAGTGCCAATAGATTCTACAATAAGGTCAATATTGGGCTAGATATAACCTTGACAATAGACTCAAAGGTTGTTTCATGTGAAGATGATCCATCTATCCCTAAACACCAATCAGTGCAGTTATTGGGTTACCAAACAATGTGGATATTGATCTTGTTGGAATTGTTTGCCATCTACAAGAAACTAAAATGATTAAAAGGAAAGATGGCGTACAAGTCCCTAGATGTACCATCACTATGTTAGACCTATCTCATACTACAATATATGTCACACTATGGGGAACAATTGCTGAGTGAGAGGGTACAGATCTTCAGCAAAAGTATTACCTCCATGAACTTGTAGTTCTCGCTATTAAGAATGGAAGGAAATTTGAATTTAATGGAAGAGTTATAACTACATTAAGAAATACATCTTTATGAAGGGCCACACCACCCTACCAACTCATAATCGAAAATGCCACAATATGAACACAAAATGCTTCAAACAATTTTATTATACTTGAAAATTCAATATTAATTACAATAACATTTTCTACAAGATCCCTCAAGATCCAATCCAAGCCCAAGCTAGTCCAAATCCAAAATCTAGTAGAAACCTTCAAGATATCAACTTGTTCTTGTAAGCCACCAAGCAACCTCCTTGTTTCTAAACCACAGTCACTAGCTCTTCTCCAACTTTATCCAAGATCCAAGTCTAAACTGCCTCACATTTGGTGCTCTGTCTACACACTTACAACTCCATTACAATCCTACTATAAGCTACCTCATGTTCAGTGCTCTGTCCATAGACTCAAGAAAACTCACTCTTTACTTCCTCCTTCTCTTTCACACCTTGAAGCCTTCACACCTTCCAGCTTTCACACCTTGAAGCTTTTCCTTCCAAAGCTTCACCTTTCCAAGCTTCACCTTCCACAACTTTTACACCTTGAAGCTTTCACCTTCCAAAGCTTCCAAAGCTTTCCAAGCTTCACCTTCCACAACTTTCACCTTTCCAAGCTTGATTATAAATGCTCATATGCCTTGCTTAAATAGGCACTTACCACCCAATGCATGACTTATCCACAACCTTCTAGAATTCCACCTACACAATATCCACAACCTTCTACAACTTCCATAACCTTCCACAATATCCACAACTTTCTACTATATCCATAACTTTCTAGAATTCCACAAACACACCTTGATAAATGGAATGACAAGCATTTTTTTTTTTTTACTTTTCTATTTTATGCCACCTATGCACCTCGAAAATATAAATTCCTTCTTTTTTTTCTTTTTCTCCTTTTTTTCATTTTTTTTAAATTTATTTTTTCCTCTAATTTTTGTCACTTTCTCTCTCCTTCAATTTTTTTTTTAAAAAAAAATTAAATTTTCTCATGCAAGATGCTCTTGCATCAAACTCCCCAGGTAGCTAGAAAAGTGTATCCCACACTTTGATGCTAAACAAAAGGTCTACAACCATCATCATCTTCACCAAAGGTTTCCACCTCAATAGGGACAAGAAAACCACCATGCAAATCTTCCACATTTGCATTACTATATCAAACACCATAATCTTAACCATCCAATCAACATGCTCAGTCCCAAGAACAAACTGAACACAATGCTTCATCAACAAATCCTCATCCACATCAGTAACTAGTGAATCCATACTAGCAACAACAAACTCCACATCAGCAGCAAAAAACTCTAAATCAGCAACAATATGTAGATTTCCATCAACACAAGCCAAACTCCCAACACTAGCAATATCTTTGCTTACAACAAGATGCTCTGCAACACACAAGTCACCACCAACAACAACTGGATCATCCATGACCGAGTGCTCCACAATATCCATGTCAGACTTAACCAACTGATCATGAAAACCAATGTCCATCTTAACATCAACAAAGGTAGAAATATCCTTAGCAACAACCTCCAGCTACTATGTAGATTTTGTATCAAACTCCACAAGTTGGTCAAAAAAATCAACCTATTCCACCTTGACCTTCTTAGCTTGATCAGCCAATCTAGCATCCACCTAAGAAAACATCTTAGAAAAATTCCTCTCCACTATATCATGGATTTTCACAATCATCTTAGGGTCCAATCCTCTCAAGGCCATCGCCCAAGATCTTCATAAACCCTCTGCAACAAATCCTTCCCACACTCCTTGTGACAACCAAATTGTTTGCAAGTCAGATCAAAACCTACCACCTTACATAAACAATCAAGAACCACATCAAAAGTCTAGGACAATGGATCTGCAATCCACAAGCTCTCTATGATCATGCCTCAACATGTTCAGTCTTCCATCTCTACATCCATCAATCAATTTGCATGTCCTCCCAAGGTCCCGGTACAAACTGCCTCATCTTTGGTGATCTATTTACATGCTTAAGAACTCTCACTCTAATAAACTTCACCCAACCAAGGTCCTAGTACAAACTACCTCACAC
The DNA here is from genome assembly GCA_028749045.1 of Cupressus sempervirens. Classification (NCBI taxonomy): domain Eukaryota; kingdom Viridiplantae; phylum Streptophyta; class Pinopsida; order Cupressales; family Cupressaceae; genus Cupressus; species Cupressus sempervirens. The sequence goes on along the minus strand of CM053792.1, from coordinate 686,628,942 downwards.
TTTGGCGATCTTCTTGTATACTTAGGAACTCTCGCTCTAATAAACTTCACCCAACCAAGGTCCTAGTGCAAACTGCCTCACACTTCAGTGATCTACTTGTACACTCAGGAAATCCTGCTCTGATACCACTTGATGAAGGTACACTCTGATACCACTTCATGAACTGCCACACTACCCTACCAACTCATAACCAAAAATTCCACAATATGAAGACAAAATACTTCAAACAATTTTATTATACTTGAAAATCCAATTTTAGTTACAGTAACATTTCTACAAGATCCCTCAAGATCCAATCCAAACCCAAGCTAGTCTAGATCCACACTTTAGTAGAAACCTTTGAGATCTCAACTTGTGCTCGCAAGCCACCAAGCAACCTCCTTGTTTCTAAACCACAGTCACTAGCTCTTCTCCAAATTTAGCCAAGATCCAAGTGTAAATTGCTTCACATTCGACACTCTATCTACACACTCACAACTCCATTAATTCTGCTATAAAGTGCCTCACATTCGATGCTCTATCCAAAGACTTAGGAAAACTCACTCTTAACTTCCTCTTCTATTTCATAGCTTGAAGCCTTCATAGCTTCCAGCTTTCACACCTTAAAGCTTTTCCTTCCAAAGCTTCACCTTCCCAAGCTTCACCTTCCACAGCTTTCACACCTTGAAGCTTTCACCTTTCAAAGCTTTCAAAGCTTTCCAAGTTTCACCTTCCATAGCTTTCACCTTTCCAAGCTTGATTAGAAATGCTCATATGCCTTGCTTAAATAGGCACTTACCACCCAATGCATGACTTATCCACAACTTTCTAGAATTCCACCTACACAATATCCACAACCTTCTACAACTTCCACAACCTTCTACAATATCCACAACTTTCTATAATATCCATAACTTTCTAAAATTCCACCAACACACCTCAATAAATGGAATGACAACCTTTTCTTTTTAATTTTTTTTTTTTTTACTTTTCTATTTTATGCCACCTATGCACCTCGAAAATAGAAATTCCTTCCTTTTTTCTTTTTCTCCTTTTCCCTTTTTATTTATTTATTTTTTCCTCTAATTTTTGTCACTTTCTCTCTCCTCCAATTTTTTAAAGTTTTTTTTAAATTTTATATTTATAAATAAATTTTCTCGTGCAAGATGCTCTTGTATCACATCTTTGTTAATAAATCCTTGGATACAAGAGACTGAGCAATTAAAGATTTTGTATGAGAAAAACTTTACCAACTTGCAAAAAACCCTAGGACAACTTAGTACCACACTTTTTTCCAACTTCACAAATGACAATTAGAGATATAAAGCAACATGGGCTCACATCATCCCAACAATACCAATACACTTTGAAGGCGACTCTAATATTCTTCAATCAAGAAATTTTTTTTTACCCAACTTGTCCTAGGATAGTCAACAATAACCAATGTAAGAAGGGACTAGAAAAAGTCAATGATGGGAGTTGGTTTTTCCCAAAATGTGAACAAGTTGTCAGTACATGCAATTATAGGTACATAGCTCAATTCAAGTTTCAAGATCACACAGGTGAAATATGGGCTTCTGCATTTGGTTAGGCTACAATACAACTAATGGCTAGGCCAACAAAAGTATTATGTAACCTTCAATTTGATGAAAAAACTGATGAATGTGCTAAACAATATATCAAGGTTGTACAACATAAGATATATATATATATATATATATATATATATATATATATATATATATATATATATATATATATATATATATATATATATATATATATATATATATATATATATATATATATATATATATATATATATATATATATATATATATATATATATATATATATATATATTCCTAGTGACATGTACACGTGAGATATACAATGATGAAGAATATATGAAGGCAAAAATTACAAAGGCCTCTCCAATAGATTTCACCATCAAGAGCAATACACTGATTGAAAGGATTAGAGATATATGTGTACCTCTCAACCACTCAATTGGGAAAGCTAGTAGATCACATCAAGATCAAATAAAAGAGGCATGATACAAGAATATGCTACAATTTTTTTATGTACATAGTAGTTATATACCACCAAACATAAGGTGAGAAATGTACATCTAGTTGGTAGAAGTTACAATACACATAGTGTTAACCACACATAAATATGATGTACTATATATATGAGATATGAATTGAATAAAATGCTAGTTTATAATTAGTAATAACACAATAATCTTGTGTGTGTATGTGATGTACTAATTATTACACATAAGATATCAATATACATATGACTTTATGATTGTACACTTAGCAAGTAATACACAATCCACAATACAATTTAAACATTGTTATGCTCATAATATTGCATAGAACACATCTATTTGACTATATACATATCTACTCTAACAAATGTGAATCATGAAACATTGAAAACATCATTGTGTGTGTTTTATACTAACTTATAGGAGAAGATAACTTTGCAGATGGCAAGCTTTAATAGTGAAGAGAGTGAAGTGGCATTAGATCATCTACCTCCTCATGTACAAAAATCTCGTGAAAGGAATTGAATTTATTATGCTAGAAACAAGGAAGAGATAGCATCACATTGAAAAAAGAAAAGGGTACAACAACAAAAATATAATGGTACACTTGTAGTTAAGTTGCCTCCTTCAACAAATAATCAAAATATCAAGGAGCTAGACAAAAATGTTGTACCAGATGACATACAAAGGTTATGACACTATAAACATAGTCACAACTACTACATTCATCACAAAGAGGAAGTGACAGCAAGAAATCATATTAAATATGGTAAAAGCCAACAGGAAGAAGTCTAGCATCAAACCAGAGATTTTGATGATTTGAATGTACCATTCCATAGTAATGCTAAATTTATAATGGCAATGAACAATTTTTTACACCAGTTGGATACACTTTCTCAACAACAAACATGTACAATCTGTAAGGAACAATACCTTGGGGTGTATGTACAACAATCAAATAGCAGTATTATATGTAAAAGATGTTCTAATGAGAAGGGCACTCACAGGTTTTTAGCCATCAACAACATGGACCCTGGTGAACAACCAATTGTTCTTAAAAGATTAACAAAAGTGGAAGAAATGTTGATTGCTAGGGTAGCTCCAATATTTTAAGTAAGGCATGCTATTAGAGGTCAATATAAATATAGTGGACATACAATTTTCTTTCCACAAGATATACAAACCATCACAAAGATATTACCACGAAGACTAGATGAACTAGATATTTTAATAATACATAGAGAACATAAAAAAGAGTGCATGTATGATTGTTATGTAAGAAGAAGCGATGTTAGAGATGCACTACAATAAAAAATACAAAATGACCCATACTACTATGATGTTATTGTAAGTGTAGAAAACTTAGCTCAGCTCCCTAAAGAAAGGACCGACATTTCAAGCTTCCTACACATAGTTGACATAGAAAATGAGATGTCAACAAGAAGCAATCAGCCAAACTTTAGTGATCTTGAAGATGAGCTAATTGCAATCCAAACCTCCTCACTCATAGCTAGGTTGCCAAGCAAGCAACGACAACTGGATACTATTAAAAGAGAGCTCAATCTACAAGATAATATAGAAGACATGATGGATTGTCCGAATATAGATTTTTCCCCAATAAATGAGTATAATATAGAAGGACTACTAGATTTAGCATTTCCAACCCTCTTCCCTAATGGAGTTTCCCTTTCGATGTAGCCACAAATGTAGAGAGTACATGTAAGCATGAATATGCAGTCCATTTAATAAAATACAAAGATAGAAGATTTGGAGGACACTCAAGGTTTTGGTATTTGATATAAAATATGATGATGTGTCATCATAGCCAAAGCCTACCAGCAATTTTCATGAAAAAAAATATTGAAGAAGATATACCAATGACTATAGAAGATCTTTCTATACATCTATAACAACTTCTAGATTCACAATTAGTAGAACAACTTATGCATTTTGGATCTACAATGTGAGGTATGAGGCCATATTGGAAAAAATATTGTGCTGATTTGGTAGATCTGATTAAGCAACTTGGCTCACCTACCTTATTCTTCACATTAAGTTTCGCTGAAATGAAATGGCCAAATTTAAACTTGATATTAAGAGACAACATGGAAATGGGTATGCAAAAAAATAAATAACCATAAGATAATGTCATTGATAATCCACACATTGTTGCACTATATCTCCATCAAAGGTTTTGAATATTTTAGGAGGAAGTAATTGAGAAGTTCCTTGGTGCATGAGATTGGTGGCATATAACTGAATGGAAAAATTAGGGAATTGGGGATATACATGGATAAATTGGATTGGCAAAATAGCACTGAAGTTGAACGTGCTAGAAAACTCTTTGATATAAGTGTTCTAGCATGGAATCCTCTAGATACATATCATTACAGTAATGTAATATATCATTCTCCTTTAGATGATCCTTGCCTCATGAATACAACAAAGATCTTTGCTATAGATATTTCACTAATTACAAAGAATTGGTGAACCAGGTTGAAAGACATACATAGTGCACTGAGTGTACATGTCTACATAAGAAAGGGAATAAGTTAACATATAGATATAAAGCCCCCTAGAAAGAAAAGGATATATCTACATTATCACTTGATGACACTAGAAAAGTATAGTATGAACCTCCAAGAAATGATGATAGATTATATATACATAATGCAATGATGCTATCGATTTGAAGGGAAAACATAAATTGCCAACCTATGCTCTTGTAGACACGTGTTCTGAAATACATTGTAAATTATGTAACAAAAGCTAAAAAAATGATCTAAAACATGTATTAAAATGCTCAAAATAATCTCTACATCACAAAAGCTAGATAATCTAGCCATGTCTATGTATCATAAATTCTTAAGTGAAGTTATTATTAAACATGATATAGGAGCACAAGCGACATGTCATATGTTATAGAAACTACCACTTATTGTTTATAGTTGAGATTTTGTATAATTAAATGTTGGACAGAATGTACTACATTGAATAATAAAAAGGCCAAGAAATACCTTCATCCAGCCAATCTACCTACATTCTTACATGCATCACCCTTTCGAACTAGAAATAATAAGTCTAATTGAATCTGCAAGAACCTATTCGTATGTTGCACACCAGAAAGGATGCAAGTGGAAAGAATGAGAGAAGGAACCTATTGTTAATGTGTATCCAAAATTTTACACAATTTCAAATATTGAATCAGAAGATTTTGAGACATTTTATTAAAGCAATTTACTCCTATATAAATATTTTTGTGATATAGAATCAAAGATTGGTCTTACAAAGGAAAATAAAATAAAAAATTGGCAACAAATGAATAATTTGGGTTACATCATGTGGCATGTCAACCGCACTGATAATAAGGAGGACAACTCTAAAGAAGAAGATAAAGAGGAAGAAGAGAATGCAACCAACGAAGATATCGGTAACATGTTAGGTACATGTGAATGGGAACTCTTCTCACAAATGGGTCCATTATGTACTATAGTTTTCAATGATCTAGATATGCTTGGAAAGTGTGAAATTGACATAGGCCACAATTGGGACTATATTGTTGTATTGCCACATTTGCATGCAAATGCTACAAAATTTATATATGACAACAAAATTTGTTCTTCTATTGACATGCTACCTTTGTCTCTGAGTTCTTCCCACAACATACTATCTCTTGAACAATGGTTAGCACTCCAAATAATCATAAAGCACGATCAACAACAATCATATAAACCACTCCATATGATTGTACATAGTACAATAAGAATAGGAAAGTCTTATTTAATTGTAGTCATAAAAGATGCCCTCAATAATAAAGGACATCAAACAAAAGGACAATTACTTCTACTTGCTCCCATAGGTGTAGCTGCATTCAACATTCACGTAACAATAATACATTCAAAGCTTCAAATTCCTATCAAGAATATGCAGCCATTACAAGGCCAAACATTAGTAACATTCCAAGAAGAATTAAAACATAAAAGTACATCATTATTGATGAGATGAGCTTCATAGGCCTAAAGATCCTACTAAAAATTGATAGTTGACTACGAGAAGCCTTTCATCATCGGCAACATGGACAATTTGGTGGAGTATTGGTCATTCTATATGGTGACCTTGCATAGCTACCTCCTATTATGGATAAACCAATTTATACCTCAGATTCCAATGAAAATTTACTTTGGGAGCAGTTCACCATAGTTGTTACATTACAAATAGTTTTTTGACAACAAGGCAAGACTAGCACACAAACAAAATTTTGCCAAATTTTATATGATATACGAGATGCAAACCCTACACAACATGATTGGGAGTTTTTAATGAGTCATATTGATATTCACCTAAGTGTAAATGATAATGAAGAATTTGAGAGGTCCATACATTTATATGCGATAAATGAAGCAATGAAATTACATAATAAAAAGATGTTGAAGTCATTAAACTGCCCAATCACAATAAGCACATCAATATACTCTAGATATAAGGATAGGAGCGAGGTGTATGATGAAAAGTTAGAAAAACATGTGATGCTTTGTATAGGAAAACATGTAATGCTTACAAAAAAATATTTGGATAGAAGCAGTACTTGTTAATGGAGCTATTGGTGAGCTTACTAACATCATTTACAAACTAGGTACCAAACCTCCATAAGTACCCATGTATGTTGTCATCTTTTTCAAAAATTACAGTGGACCACCATGGAACAAAGATAATCCAAAATGTGTGCTAATAGTACGTGTCACATTAGGTAGCCAAAAATAAGTACCAATTGCCATGTCATGGGTAATCACAATACACAAATCCTTAGGGCTCAGACTATAGAAAAAAACAATAGATATTGATGCATTTGAAAGGCAAGGCCTCACTTTTACAACTATATCGAGGGAAAAAACAATAGATAGTCTTCGAATTCAAATTGTGTTTACCTTCAAAATATTCTCAAAAATTAAAAGAAATCTATGCACAATTATACGAAAAAAAGAAGAGGACCACCTAGATCAGATGATCTTCGGACAAAACAAATGTATCCTGGATGTAAAAAAGCATGAGCAAGATAACTCAATTTTCTTGAACTATACAAAGTGAAACAAAATTAGTCCACTATATATACACATATTCAAAATATTTCTCCATCTATCTAAGCCTATTAGCATAACACTTGCACCCTCAAAGGTGCAAGTGCTAGTTATTATGATTTTGGATTCTTTTTTCTTAGTTAGATGACCAGGTTGTTATTAGTTTATGGATTTTGAAATGGAAACGCTAAAATTTTTATAATGATATGTGGTAGGAATTTGGTTGCATTTTCAAAATTACAATAACTAAAATGAAGATTATAAGAATTGGGTATGTGCAAGATCATGGTGTGCCAAAAAGTGGCGATTTGAAAAATATGTAGTTTTGAAATGCCTCAAAGAATTTCAAAATCTATTCCAACTTTTTTCCCACCCATCCTGATACTAAATGAAAATAATTAATACCTTTATAATTCCTACTATATCTTTCGATACCAACCTTATATGGTCATCTTTAAAACATCTCGAAAATGTGTTTTTGGCATATTTTTATGTGTTTTTTACTTCAAGCATGTAGCTGATGACTTTTTTTAAACCAAAATTTGATGTAATGAAAAGTGTTTCTTAAGAATGTTCTTATCTTTTCATAAATGTAAGGTTTGTCAAATTACGAGTTGAGTAAGTAATTATTACTTATTTTCTAATGGAGTTAGCTACAAAGTGTTGATTGACATACTGGTTGAAAATTAGCTATAACTTTCAAACCATATAAGATTTGTGAAATCCAAAAGATGCGTCACATTCTATGATTTGACTAGTATAAGAAAAAAAAAACTTAATTTTGATTTTTTTTGAACTAGTTAAGGTGGTCAGACATGGGAGTTTTTGAATTCTAAAAATAGTATAGTAGAAAATTCATAAATAATTATTTATTTGGAATAAAAATTCCCAAAAATATGTGTCACATCCAACCATGAGTCTACTTTTTATATCTAAAATTATATTTAAAAATATTATCATTTGATTATGATTAAGGTGGTCAGACATACACCTACTTTTTATTTTTGCCCTGAAATTTTTGTAGAATTGCATTAAAATCCAAACTTTTGACCAATGAAATATTTTTTTCTCTAGATAAGGCCTTCTAGTTTAGAAACTAGATTCAATTTCCTATAGATTACTTTCTTACAACTTTTTGATATAAAGTCCAAAACCACTTTAAAATTATGTGTCAAGTTGACATAACCCTGATTTGCTAGTTTTTCACTGCCACTTAAGGCCATAGTTTGGTACCCCATGATCCTGCACATACCCAATTACACAATTTTAAGTTAGGATAATTGATTTGTTTCATTTTGAGTCTTATACACTAGAAATGAAGTGTTAAATTTGTAATGCAATGTAGTGGTAAGTTTTAAATTTTAATGATATTTATGGTTCCATGTACGAAGCGATTTTCTTGTTCATTCCATTGGAGATTTTTATTTTATTTTTTTCATTTAGAAGTTTTTGTTTCCATGTTGATTAGAGTAGATGAAATAGAAATTTCTATGGTAGTTATGTATTTTTTTAAGGTTTCAAAAATAGAGACAACACAAATTTATTGCAAAGCATTGTGATTGCAGTCAAAGATCCTTAGACTCATAGAAATTGATCAATCATAATTTTTTCATTTCAACAATGTTGTGGGAATGTTAATAGGGGTATTTTTAATTTATTGGTTTGTGGAATGGTTCTAATAATCATAAAAGAAGTCCATTTTTATGATCATAAAAGATATTGAATTTTTTAAGTCTACAATATTTCACTCGAATGATATTTTTTCCTTCTTAAATTTATCATTTAATTTTAGAATACAATGCTTTAATTTTGGAATACAATACTTTTTTTGTTTTTTTTCTTCCATAGATTATTATTTTTTCTTTAATGCTACTTATTGGATTGCATATTCTTAGAGTCGTCAAGGTTCAAAAGTTTGAGAGACATGTACAATTTGAAGGATTTACTTCATTAAGAAAGCAATCAAACTTATTTCCCTATATCAATTAGTGAATGTTAAGGACAAATCTCCTCTATAAAGTCATACTTTCACTCAACTAAATCAAAATGTATATTTGTTCTATTCCTTGGAGCCTCTCTATGTCGACTATCTTTGAATTGTATTAAGGCATCTTGTTTGGTTTATGTGTCCCTACTATCCCATGTTGTGAGGCCTCACCTGAATCCGTCATACCATATCTAATACATTTTCATTTTGAAACTTTTTCACTTGAGATGTTGAGACATTATGCTATGGACTACTCATTATCTATCTTATTATATCATGTGATGCTTTAAATTTTTTCAAGTTCTTAATTATGTTGTTTAATACATTATGTATAGGCATGCATTATGATGGTATATTTTAGTAAATGATTTAGAATTATGTATATGTCAATATTTTAGAATTATGAAAATTGTGATGTTAAACTATGTAGAAAAGATGAGAAAAGGTATTCATATTGGAAGTATAATTTTTTGGATAATTTGATAACATATATTTGATTTATATATGAATGAGATTTTATCAAACTAATGATATTTGAATTGAATGTGTAGGATAATTAACCACAAAATTTATTGGAGAACTAGTAATTGACCCTATGTATAATTTGTGAAAATAAAGGTTGAATCTATTAAATTCAAACCTCGTTATCTAGTATTTAATTTTTGTTGTAATCTTGATTTGTGTATCATTTTGTATTTTGTAAGGTGTCAAATTTTATGAAATAATGAATTCTATTGTGTCAATTGGCACTCACAATATGCATATGTGTATCAACATGTTAATTAGGATTGACAATTTAACCCATCACTCAAAAATTGATTTAGTAATCTAAGTTAATTATACTAATTAAGGTTTAGTGGAAAGGGTTTTTCTTTAGAGTTTTTGGAGATCAAATATTTCAAGCCACTTGTATAGGTCATAAATTGATCATAGAGGCCAAATAAAATGTTATTCGAGTGCCCTAGTGGTATGTGTATAGGTTGGGAACCTTTACCAAATTTCTAGAACCCCCCAATAGCATTTATGACCCGTAAAATATCCCAATTTTCCCTTTGTGCAAAAGTGGATCATTTCCACAAGGTTAGTCAAGTTTATACTTCTCTTAAAAGGTTGTCTTGATGATAATAACAAGTAGGAATGCCACAGACAACTTTAAGTGAAGATGGGAGTTATTGCTTCTTTTAGCGGCCATTTTGAGGGATTTTAGGTTGTTCACCCATTCTCTACATTTAGAGAGACCAAGTTGGAATTTGAAGGAGGAAAGGACTTAGCTCATCTCAATGAACTCCATTTCCATAGCCTTTTTGTGAAGGTAGGTTATCCATTATCATGTTTATGTTGTTTGTTCTTGTGATATTGCTATCAGGATTTAACTGTGTGATTTTTGAGTCAAACTCATTGACCCATATTTCATGAGTAGTGATTCAAAATGAATCCATCTCTCATGAGAATAAATGGAACACTTAGCACTCATTGGATCTAGATGATGCTCACAGGGGTGAAGCACTGGGACTTCCTAGGAGGTCACCCATCCCAGTACTACTCTAGCCTAAGCATGCTTAACTACGAAGTTTCCTCCATGGTTAAACCAAAAGCTTGCAACCCCATTTGCAAAACCTTCACCAAGTGTTGTGCCTTATGAACCATTCATTAGAAAGCCCCTTAAGCTCATCAATTGTTTGTTCTTGTTTTGTGTATGTGGAATTCTATTGCATACGACATTATGTTGCATTTTAAATTATGTGAGTGATGGGTATTTGTGGGTTTTTTATTTCTCTTCTTTTGTGTTTCTTCTCATTTGGTTGGGGAAATTGTAAAGGGTGTGTTGGCATTACTCACTCTTGGAAAGGGAAGAAGTGGCCATGTATGGGAGAAGGGCTTTAGTTGGACTACAAATCAATTTACAGTCTCCCCTCATTTTGAGGAGAGGTAAGAAGCAAGATGTTATGAGCTCTTTTTTGTCAATGTAAGACTGTATGTTTTGGGGGAATAAGGAGAGTAAGAAATTGAAAATTATGTTATTCTAGTAGCCTCAGAAGGGGCATTTGATTAGTGTTCTTCATTGACTTCTCATATCTAGAAAAATCCACCTTCTCCCTAATCTTGGTTCATTATGAACCTTCTATGTGTACCTAGGATGGTAGTTGCATTTTGAATATGTCATTGTGATTGATTCTAAATGACACCCAGTCAGTTTATGGTTCTCCTAGCTTGGTGGGTGACCCTTTGACGTTTAGGCTGGGAGGTGAGATCTTCATGGTTATTATTTATTTATATGTATATTAGTTGGAATATTCATCATGATGGAGCAAAGTTGGGTTCAGAATTCATCATGGTTTTCTTGAGTTTTGATGTCTTGGAGACTTCTTGTGTTGACTTTATTGAATCTTGTTACTAATTTATAAAAAAGAAACTTGTATCTACTTTGAGACCTATTAAAATATAGTCCATGATGTTGAATTTTATTGGAATATGTTGTATTATGAAGCATATATAAAAAAATTATATTTCAAATAAGAAAGTTGTGAGATAGATTACTCTTTTAAATCTCTTGTAAATGCATGAAATGACAAAATGCATAAATTTAGTTGATGCAACCCAATCTCTTGTAACTCTAGATTTTGATTATGATTATAAAGAATTATTACATAATATGTATGATTTTATGTGAAGGGATTTAAATTTGATTATGTTTATGAATATAGTGCATTCAGTTAATTGAAATCAACATATGATGTTCAAATATATTAAACTCTAAATTGATCTTAGAAAACTATCCCCCTAAACATACTATAAGGACATAAATGGATCTCTATTATCATTTAATCATATTAAAACAAAACCCACAAACTCATGTTAAAATGATCTCAATAGAAAAAATAAGTTTTCAAAAAAAATGTTCAAAATGATCACCTACAAGATTCTACCTAATGTATGGGAAGAGGAAATTAAATCAAAAAATTATGAAAGTCAATATTTAATAATTATTTATTTCATTTATAAAATCTTAAGTAAAAATATATATCTATATGATTAAAAAACTTTATATTAACCCCCTACAATATTCTACCCTCTCCCCCTCACCTAACAAACTTTATAATATAACTCCTAAAACTTATCTTTTCCCCCCCAAAATCTCCATCCATGTTGACATGGCTTCAAAAGCCTAAAAAATCCCTCCACATGTGCCCCCATATCAGCCTTGACATGACATGTTGATTGGGCAAAATGGATAGTAAGGGTGATCTAAAGTTTTACCATAAATTTACATCACTAAGCTTGCAATTTTTGAAGTCATCTTTGAAAGCATGTTTTCAAATATAAGATGGTAGGCTTTCAACCTTGGTGGACCCATGGTCTTGTTATACCTTGATGATTGCTCAAACAAGTGGGTGATGGGATGGTTTAGGGTAGGTATCAAAGGAGGATAGTGTAGGTATTAATTTAGTTGGATTGTAGATCAATTAATCAAGGGCATTAATCAAGAAAGATAAACAAAGATAACCTAAGCTCAATCATAGTATAGGGTATCTCATTTTATTTAACTATCAAGTAGGTAAAACCAAGTTGTTAGAAACTTGGTAGGAAAGCTAGCACTAGCGGGGGGAGGGTGTCAATCAATTTTACTTAAACTTTTCAATTCACCCATCTCATTATTATTCATATGTATAGAAATAACTATCTAAGCATCATATCAATATGAAAAAAGGTAAATATAACAACATATTACACAAATATTTTGGTTACCCCTGGGGTACAGATGACACCCTCAGATCTTTATTGTTGTAGTAATCAAGTGTATCCCAATTATGGTTATCAAGTTTTGATCATCAATAATTATCTACCCTGTGAGGGGCTTACCCTATTAAAGGTTTACAAGAATATTAGTTCTTACCTTGCCAAAGGATTTAACTTACAACTAAGTAAGCACTATGTTAGGAGATTTACTAAAGCTAGATAAAGCTAGCCGGTTAAGAGATTTATCTTGTCTCACTAGTTAGAATGATCTAATTTTTGATCTTCATTTAGCACACTACTACTAGATTTTAGATCTCCTCTTTACTGTATAAATTGATCTCCTTATCTAATTTGTCTATAACTATTCTCCTTTGGTACTTAAATATTGCTTGCTCTATTTTGAATTAGTTGATCTAATTTTCCAGTTCATGAGGTGCATACAAAGCATTGTATCACCTTCTATTTCTCTTATCTCTCTCATGTGCACATCTACACAATCTTCATATGATATTTTAAGGTTTCCACCTTAAGTAAGCATGCATAAATGATCAAGACCATAGTCACTAGTGAACGTTGATTACTATTTTCACTTAATACATCCCTTAATTTTGTTGGTTACTACTTTTTACATAAAGATCCTTAATAAGACTTTGTACTTATCCCTAAGAATTGAAAATATAATTTTATGTCAGCCAAAAGAAGTTTACATATGAGTTTGTGCCATTACAAACTCACATGCCAAAATTTGTTTACTCAACCTCCTTATGCTTATGATGCTTAGCCTTCACTATGCACTTAGCTATCACTTGGCTTCTAAGCTACTTAGTGCGTACTATTACTTAGCATGCACTAGATGGTTAACATAATTTGTAGGTCAGCATGCCTTAGTAATTTAGCACAAAATTATCTTCATATTACTCAACACATACCAAATTCTACAATACTTAGCATCCACTATCCAATGTGTTAGACAATGACTAAGTGGTTTAACACTAAGTTGTCAAAACCAATTTGAGATTAAAAATCTTCCCCTTTGACAATAGTAGCAAAAATACTTTTTCATGGCTAATCAAAATTTTGTAGGACTACATACTTGGACAATGTTGCATGACTACTTGGTTACTATACAAAATGTTCAAAATTTCAATAAATGTTGTATCTAGGCATCATACCTTTACTCCTGCTAAGTAAATTCTTTGTGTCTATAGATTATGTCTTTTGGTCTACACTGCCCCTAAGTATATGTATCCTTATTTCTCCTTTTCATTTATATTCTCCTATTTTACATTCTATTTCCCCTTTGTTTAGACTTAAGTCACTAGGTTGTAACACTTAAAGAGTGTTTGTCTAGAAATGATTTGTGAACTTGCTAAATCATAGCAAGTGTCAATTCCTAATTGCTTCTAGTAGCATCAAATGTTTTTATTTGTATTTCCATTATGGATGCCAAGTATACTAATCCTTCTTCATTTTAGAGATTTGCATCTCTTTTAATTAAAGCTTCAGAATTTGAAAGTTCATGTTTCATAACTTCCATGTGAGGCAACAAAACATATTGAATGTTGATCAAAGTGGTTCTTATGTTGGCCTCTTTTTCTTATAGCTTGGAAAACCCTCCTTGAGTTATCAACAATGTCTAAAAATGAACTTGACTATTACTAGGAATAGTATTCATTGTTGTCCATTTTACCTTTAACTCTCCATGCAACCTATTTACAGTTTGTTGAGTTTCTTGGGTGAAGAAATCAACATTTCACAATTTATTTTATAAGGCATAAATGCCTTCCAAAAATTTATTCACACTCTCTACCTTGGTTTCTAAATTAATAGTCTAAGTGCAATGACACTAGATATCTTTTCTAGTACTTTAGTGTGATATTTCCTCTTTGTCTACATCAAGAGCTTGGTATTGGCCTCAATATCCTCTGTGTTGACTTTATCAACTATGTGAACCAATGGTTCAATAATGGACTTATCAAAATTAACATAAAAAATATCAAAAGCTTCAACCAAAGTATCTTTAATATCATTCAAAACTTGATTTTTCTGATCCTCCCTTCTAAGTAATTCTTGCCAGGTCTTTCTTCTCAAAAATTCTTACAATACTTGTATTTGTTCTAATGTTATTGTAGCAAGATCAAATTTAGGTAATTATATTACCTCATCTAGAGTAACATCTTCTAGTGATGTCTCCTCAAAATCTCTAGGTGAGCCAGTACTCGACAGTGTCATATACAGGGGTGATGTTAGAGTACTCGGTCTTGTCTTGGCCAAGTTAAATGATAATAAAAGGTAAGGCAGTATGTGTTGCCCCACTTTTGTTCATCATGTCCTTTAAAATAAGTGAGTATTGTATGCTCTAGTAGAAGTCCAATTCTCCCATGACTTGATTATAAACATGTTATTTTACCTTATGATGATATGCTCAAAGAGAAGTCACATATGCATAAATAGTTTTTTCATACTATTGAGATGTTATGTTGAAAGCTTAATTATAATAACAAAGGAAGGAAATTAGTGTGTTCTTGATCACATGGCAGATTATAAGGTTGTGTAATCATATATTCTAAAAGATAAATGAGAGACCATAATGGTGTAAAGAGAACAAATGCATCATTCCAAGGATATGGTAAAAAGAAAAGTATAGAAGTGTAAGGGAGAGAGGTAAAGGCTATTGATCACATAATTTAGTGTTGAGCATAAAATTCTAAGGTTGTATGAGAATAATGGAAAAGATATTGGAAGCTTTCTAAATCTTTTTGGTGATATGCTCATAAAGAAATTGTAAGCACGCAAAGAGAAATTTGGAACCATTCTGAAAATACACTCAAGCCTTCAAGTGTATGAGCATAGAAGCAGTTGTTGGTAAAAGTCTTCAAGAGATCTACAGGGTCACACTCATAGGGCTGAGCATAAGGTCATAAAGAAGAGGATATTTAACTAAAAAGGGGTTACAGTTTTACAATTAAATATTTAAACTGTAAGAGTGTAAAGGCATAAAGAGGAACTTGAAGATCTTTGCTCACATGATTAAGTAGAAAGTGTAAGAGTGTATAGGCATAAGGGAGAAGAAAAAAGGTTAAGAAGGGTTGAGATCTTATGCTTGAATATTCTAAGATGTTAATCATATGATCACAAGTGAGAAGAAGCATTGATAGTTAAGGTCTCCATAGTTACAACAACAAAGGAGATCATAAGATCATAAAGGAAAAAACCTCCTCATATGTAGTTACGAGGTTTCTAAGTTTGAATAGGCATATGGGCATAAACATTATGAGCCTAACCATGTGAAGAGTTTTGATTCTATGTTAAGGAGCATGTGGGACACACGAAGGGTGAAGTGGATGCAGAGCAATAAACAAAAAGATGAGAAGTTAAAGTATAGTGGATGAGGCCTAGAGATTTAATTAGAGCCATCGAAAGGGTAGTTAGAGAAAAAAAAATCAATTGTCACTATTAAAATAAAAAAGGTGGCAGATGCAATTTTCCCACAAACATTCTTTTCGATGTTATTCAAGAAAAATTGATTGTTGTAGATTTGTATTCTAGTCTAAGCATCATCTATTATTTCAGAGATAAAGTGCTACAAAGACCAATAAAAGAGCCTACTACAAAGAGGATTTTTGAACATCTCTTCTAGTTGGTGACTAACCAACATATGTCTCTAGCCTTTTGCTATTCTTAGCTTTGTTTTGTCTACTCACTAGAGGGGATAATCTTCTTAGTAACTAAAATTTCTCTAGGGGTCTATACATGTAATCATTTTAGAAGTAGAAAAATTCAACTAATTTTTGGTGTGATGTGCTTTATGTTGTAGAGACAAGATTAATATGTTTTATGCCATAGATTTATTGTTCCATTGCATATGTAAGTTGGTATGTTTCTTTGAGTTGTATTAAGATTGATAAGAAAATAGAGTTGTGTTTTCCTTATTTTAAAAATTGAGGGTAATTAGAGTATTACTAGAAGTTAGAAGAGACATTTATCTATGGTGTTTAGAGATAAGTATTTTTGTATATTAGATTTAAATTATTTCATTTTTCATTTCATCCATAATAGTAAGATTCATAATACATTACCAATATTGGGGAGTCATAAGATGTGTGATTTCTCAAATGTTGGCTAGAATTAAAACCCAAACTATTGCCTAAGTTAGTTCTTGTCTAGGCCCAACTTAGATAACCTCTCTTGTTCTCTAGTCAAGAACATACCTTGCTTTATGAATTAGAAGCATATATAATTCATTTTAAATCATATACACAAGGGAGTTGTACCTATAAAATTTAGAAGAAATCTATCAACTTCATGATAGATTATATAATTTTTGGTATTAAATTATTTCTCATAGATTTGGACATTTGAGAGTTTAATAAAAAAGATAAATCTATTTACCAACGATTTTTGGCAACTCTGCTAGGGAAACAAATAGTCGATGGACTAGAAAAGATATAACATGAGGAAAAATGGTGCTACCTCATGAGAACATATTCCCTATACTCCAACCTAATCTTGGATTCCAAAATGACTAGGAAGATATCAGTATTTCTTTGAACACATTTGTCTAGAGATATAGGAGGAACATTGAACATTATACAAATGCTAGCCAAGTGCTCCAACAAGAAGAAGCTAGAGCTGAAGTACAAGAAAGGGTTGTACAAAGGAGAGAAATTTCAAGAGCATTAAGATGAGAAGAATCTAAAGCTCAACAACATGATTAATTTGAAGCTATGGATAAAAGGAGATTTCTTAGAATAACTAAAGAGAAAGGTGGATAAGACCATGTATTCGAAGAACACTCTAAGCTTGGCTTCCCTATCTTAGAGGTACCTCATTGAAAAAGTGATAAAAAGAGTAGAGATAGACCACCTTTGCCTCCCAGGGCACAAACCCCATTATCCACCACCTATCAGGTTTTTGACCTTACAGTGGCTGCTAGTCCTATTATTAATATTCCACAATACCTTGCACAACCAGTTATAGCAACCCCTTGGGCCACTATGACTGGTCTATTGTCATTTGAAGCATACTATCCACTTCCTTGAGGATCCAAAAAGAATTTTCCCAAAATTGTTAGGAAATGTGAAGGTTTCCATGAAAGAAACATATCAAATCCTTCTTTGGAGAAACTCATATTCTGGGAGTTATAGACGAAGATGTAGCTATCAAGTTTGTTGGTGTAAATAAGTATTTACTTAATACACTTACTTAAGTTTTACTTAGGTTAATGCATTATTTAATTATTTTTCATTATTTTATTATTATTTTAAGTGAGACATTTTGAAGTTTGTGTACTGTCATTGAGTTATGCAACTCTAATTATGCACATGGTGTCTACAACATAGGAGTATGCATCATTCACTGAGTTGTCATGATGACAACATAGTTATCTGCACTCCTCATTTAGCACATGTTGTTTACACCATTGATTTGCATGCTTACACCATTGTAGGCTTATCCTCACATCATCACACTTAATCTCATGTTCAATGGAGGATAATCCATATTTGGTGGACATGTGCCTGGTTGTATGACATATCATGATGCTGACTTCTATGCATTCTAGAAGCTCTCCTGAGGCCTTTATACTCAGGCACTCCTAGTGTACTCTTGAATTAAGTTATTGAATGAATATCATCATTCTGATCATACTCTATCTATTTTGGTCTACTGTGTTCTTGTGTTGAGTTCTTTAGTTCTTGGGTGAATTCTGGCCTAAGCCAAATTCTTACATGGTATCAGAGCTGAGGGAGATTCTCATCACGTAGCCGTTCAAAATCGTTCATGCTTCAGCACCTTGACATGATTCCAAAGGATCAACAAAAATTGGGAGCATCTAGAGCCAGATCTGACCTCTCTGTTGTGTCCGAAGTGTCGATTCGATGAAGATAGACTATAAATTTGCCCATATTTGGTGAAAGTTGATCATGAGGCAAAATTTATTTGTAAATCAGAACCCAAAGGCCCCGATTTGCAGATCAGGTATGATCGTTTCATTGATTTGATTGTTTGATTTTTGGATTTGAATTAATTCATCTTTGTCATTTCTGGGTATTTTTTGAATTATTATTTTTGGATTTATTAATTGCCCAGTTAGAGAAAATATTTTTTCTTAACTAGGTAGTCAAACCCTAGCTCGGCTCTGTTATTTTGGCACAGATATATTTTATTAATTACAAGGTTTTATTTAATTAATCTACGGGCTTTATACTTCACCTGTGGCCATACTCTGAAATCAAATCCGGCAAGCTCTTAACTAGTGGTTTCATGATACCGGCAACACTGCTCACAATCTGCAGAGTGCATACAAGACACTGTACTGTGCTCGTTGCACAAAGTCTGGCGACAATAACCGGCGGCCAGCAAACACCGACAGCATGTCTTTTAATTTATTGTTTCCATTGCATTATTTTTAAACAACTGCTAAGTCCTTAGCCTGCTCAATGTGGGACTTTTAAGTTGGAAACTCAAGAACATTTCAACAGACTCTGGCAATAGCGAATATTCATGTGAAACCTCAGCATTAAAAAATGTGTTCTGACACCCACAGAAGATTTTTGGCATCGAGAATCACAAACTTTGCCCTCCACATGTCATCTGTGGATATGCCCTCATAGATAGCCAAGTTAGCGACACATTGGATCACAGTCACTATGCCATGCTAGATCTGTCTATACATTTTTGTACGATCCGTACAGTATGGAAAACCATGCCAGTCGCCACGTCAATCGAGGGCTAGTTTTTTGCTGATGTCATCATATTCTAAGCCTTAAATTGATGCCCATTTGGACGTCATCATAGGAAAAATTAGAACTACTGTGATGATCATATGACCGTCAAATTTAACCCCATAGTTCGCTGATGTAACCCTCTCCAGATTGATTTTGGTTTTTGCAGTCCGACTTCAAGAGGCCATAAATGGCACATCCAAACTCCAAATCAGGTGCAATTTTTTAGTGGTGCAACTAGTTTCTAGTTTTAGTGCACAGATTGTTCAAAAATTGCATTTTTTGGTGACTATACTTAGATAATCCTACATTTTGCAACTTCAAATTCTTCATATGAGCATATCTGGAGTTGAAAACAGGTTTTTTTATTTTTTTTTAAAGTGCATATTTTTGTGTCTACTTTCTAGATTTGGCATTAGATTGTAGTGTTGTGTGGACAAAATTGTCACTTTCAGCAATAGGGCCTTTCTTTGCTTTGCAATGCTTCAGTATTGTAGCACATTGTAAAGTTATAGATTTGTACTCCATTAAGAAGTTGTAACAAGAAAAATCAAAAGTCCATGAAGGCCAAAATTGGCAAGTGGCCCATTGTAATTACTCTATTGATAAAGTGCCCAAAGCATCTATTTTGGGGGGGTTTCCTGATTTAGTGAAAAGGGGGGGTATTCTTGGTGTTGTGTTCTCTCTTTTCTGCACTTTTCTTTCATTTTCTACATTATGGGAAACTTTAAGTTTCCTAAACTAACTCATCATAACTAAGCTTCGTGGTCAATCAAAATGTTGTATCACTTAATGCATAATGGAGTTTCACAATATGTAGATGGTACTCTTCCTAAACTAGCAGGTGATAATGTATTAATAAGTGAAATTTCTAATTGGGTAGCAATGGATAGAAAAGCCCTAGGTGATATATGTTTGGTGGTAGATGATAAAATCATGTATTAAATCAAGAAATGTACTACATCCAAGGAAGCTTGGGATACCCTTGAAAGCTTTTATGGTAAAGTGTCTGAAGAGGATGTGTTCAAAATTGAAGATGAGCTTGTATCCTTAGATCCTAAGTCATATGACTCAATACATGACTTCATCATTAAGGTGAATGAATTAAGGACAAAGCTTACTAATTTTGGGAGTTCTATCAAAGATGACAGATTGATCTATCTCATACATAACAAGTTGCCATCGGAGTATTCCACATTTGTATCTTCTTTTAACACCTCAAAGACTACCTTAGGGTCTGCCTACAAGAAAGTCACTTTTGATGAATATGCAAAACTATTGGATGATGAAGAAAAGAAGTTGAAAACAATGGGGATTCTCAAATTACCTCAATCCAAAGCATTCGTGGCCAATGAGGGTTCTCAACATTCAGCTGGATAGTCTTCAAATAAAGGAAAGGGTAAGAAGAAGTGGAAGAAAGATAAATTAGAGGATGCAAAAAAGACAACACCTAAATCTAATCAACAAGGCAATTCCTCAAATTCAACAAGAAAGGGGACAACAATAAGGAGAAGAATAAATGTGCTTATTGCAAGAAAATGGGTCATGAAGAGCATGAGTGTTATCTTAAAAAGATTAATGAATTAACCAACATCATGAAGAAACATAATGTTCCATTTCCTAATGCTTACAAGGAGAAGGGATCTTCTTCAAATTCAAAGGGCAAAGAGCAAGCACTCATGGAAAATGCAAACTCTTCAAAGGAATTTATATTTGACTCAGGTGCCTCATATCATATAGGTTCTTCAAAGGAGTATTTTTCTTCATTGAATCACTCAAAGGTACCACACATCTTCATGGGGAATGATAGAAAAATGGAAGTTGAAGGAAAAGGAAATGTGGAAATTGAAAATGGAGAGTTTCAAGAGGTTCTCTATGTTATCCAAACCTAAGTTCGAATCTCCTATCAATCTACCAAGTCTCTCACTTTGGAGATGGACATAGAGTGGAGTTCCTTCCAGACTCAGTAAAAGTGCACAGTCGCAAAGATGATTCCTTGGTTGTAGTGGGGAAAGTGAATGATCACAAGAGGTTTTACTCTTTCTTGCATTTTGTACCCAAGTATCCTTCAAAGGCCTTGTTATCAAAATCACATTCAAACATGTAATTGTGGCATGAGCGGTATGGTCATCTTGACTATCGCTATCTTCAACAACTTTGCACATACCAAATGGTTAAAGGTCTACCTCAAATCAACTTTTCTAAGGGTAAATGTTCAACAGATTCAGTGGATATGCATCCAGAAGGGAAGTTACAAAGAAGGAAGTCTTCAAGAGCAACTGGTGTTCTACAGATGGTTCACATGGTATTAGCAGGTTCTTTTGCATCTAGACAGGGTCGTTACATACTACCTTAGTTGATGACTTTTCAAGGTTCACTTGGGTCTACTTTCTTCATAACAAGAATGAAGTGTTGAACATATTTCTAGACTTCAAGGCTCATGTAGACCAAAAATCTAGAAAGGCCATCAAAGTACTCCGAATGGATAATGGAAACGTGGATGTGAATAGAAGACTTAAATAATTTTGTAGACATGAGGGAATTGATGTTCGGACTCTACCAACATTCAGTCCACATAAGAAAAATGTTGTAGCATTGAGGATCCAAACTCTTAAATCTATGGAAAGTTGCATAATTCATGCCAAGTCTCTCGATCCATCATTAGAAGTTGAAGAAATATCAAGTGCCACTCACATTCTTAATCATTCTCCTCATCCATCCTTAGATGGAAAAACTCCTTTTGAGGCATGGTGCGGCAGAAAACCTATTGTGACACACTTTAGAGTCTTTGGTTGTCCTACATGGGCAAAGAGATATTCTAGGGGATGCCAGGCACAATCATCTTAGCCTTGTACCTTCATTGGTTACAAATATGGTGTGAAGGCATACAAACTTCTAGATCCTAAGACACATTAGATATTTGTGGAGAAGGATGTACATTTTGAGGAAAGTTCACCTAGCTTTTCCTCTACTCCTCTTTGTAGATCATACACTGTGGATACTGAAAGTGATTTCAGCGATAGTGCTTCAAAAAATTTAGACACGTGGGGTTCTATCGACAGATACAGTGAGAGGTCACTCCATCAGTTCAATCCACATGCATACATCACCGCAGTGATAGGTCCAGAATAGCAGGGTACATCCAGTCTTCTAGATACAAGTTCAGTGATAGATTTGGGGGACAATATTCATGATCTACCTCTTCTTCTTGATGCAGAATTACCTTCTTCAATTGTCATGAGGGTTCCAAACTCTCTTGTTCATTCTCTACATGATTAATCCTCATAGGTTGAAGTGATTGTGGATACTTATCATCAGCAGTTGCAGTAGGGTTCTTCATCAGTTGTAGAGACAGCTAGTTCTTTGGGACATGTCCTTTAGCCAGATGAGAAATTTTTAGAGATATCATTTATCCATGGGATTCTTTCCACACACAGCGGAAGCATCTCATTTGTACCCTTGGCATTGTTTCTTCCTAAGGGGAGAAACACCATTATGCAGTCTTGGATTACCTTTTTCATTAGAGCATTCATTGTTCAAAATTCTTCTTTGGGGAGGGGGAGCCTATCCTATCTTTCTTCCTCTTCTCAATATTCTCTTATGTATATACTAGATGTATGTCATAATGGGAGGGTCATGATTACTCCATCCATCCATGCACCCTCTTTTATCTCTCTTTTTAGGGGAGGGTTTTTCCCATGAGGTTTTCCCTCTGTCCCTACTTTATGGAAGATTACATACCATTATGTACATGGGTACCTAACATGGCCTAGTAGCTGGGACCTATATTGCATTGCATCCTAGATTTCGTAAGCTTAAGGGCATTCCCCTAAGTTGCACTTAAGGGGGGGTGTTGGTGTAAATAAGTATTTACTTATTACACTTACTTAAGTTTTACTTAGGTTAATGCATTATTTTATTATTATTTTAGGTGAGACACTTTGGAATTTGTGTACTCTCATTGAGTTACGCAGCTCTAATTATGCACATGGTGTCTACAACACAGGAGTATGCATCATTCACTGAGTTGTCATGATGACAACATAGTTATCCACACTCCTCATTTAGCACATGTTGTCTACACCATTGATTTGTGTGCTTACACCATTGTAGGATTATCCTCACATCATCGTACTTAATCCCATGCTCAATGGAGGATAATCCATATCTGGTGGACATGTGCCTAGTTGTATGACATATCATGATGGTGACTTCTATGCATTCTAGAAGCTCTCCTGAGGCCTTTATATTTAGGCACTCCTAGTGTACTCTTGAATTAAGTTATTGAATGAATATCATCATTCTGATCATACTCTGTCTATTTTGGTCTACTATGTGCTTGTGTTGAGTTCTTTAGTTCTTGGGTGAATTCTAGCCTAAGCCAAATTCTTACAAAGTTCTTTACTAAGACTCTAGTTAAAGCTACATTTGATTGCTTCTATCACTTGGATGAGGCCACTATTACAAGTTGGGATATAATAATGAAAACAATTGAAATGAGATTCAAAACTATAGAAGATGAACATGCCTTGTTGGTACAATTAACATCTATCAAAAAGCATATGTCTATAAGTATGAGGATCTTTGTTGCTAACTTCAATAAATTAACCAATAGAATCCCTATTTCTAATAGATCCATTATAGGAAGCATAAAGACATTTTTCATAAGTGAAATACCACTTGATATTAAATATGATTTGAGGAGAGCTCTTCCTACTAACTTGGGAGATGCATAGAGAAAGGTTGTGGAATTAGAATATGATTTGATCTTTGTAGGTAACTAGAAATGGGAGATACAAACCAACGGGAGTACTAGTAGCACCACTTTCTTAGATGAAATGATACAAAAGCTATCTAATGAACTCATTGCCATGAAAATATGGCTTCATGAATTTGATAATTCATATTAGAAAAATTTCCAAGGCCAGCCCTAGAGAAATGCTGATGGAAGAGACTTGTAGCTACCTGGTCTGCAACAGAGGCCTACAATAGAAGGTCCCTCTAGAAAAGGGAAGATGTGTTTCTTTCACTTAACAATAGATCATGATTTAGAAAGCTTCCCCAAGATAGCTCGTATGATACAATTACTATCAACCAATAAGCTGAACAACACAATATATATATGCACCCAAAAATGGTTGCCTAGACTATGGGCCCCCATTATTCAATTTATCAATTTCCTAAATCAATGGTTTGCAATATTTTATTAAATCAATTCAAATCAATTTCCTTGATCAAATTGTGATTAATTCAATTATTTCAATATTTCTTAAGGTTTGATCATTTTATCTTAAGTCTTATATTATTAAAAGAAAATCTCCCTTTTAATTAAATAAAATAGTCCCCTTTTAATTAAAAGAAAAAACAATCTCTTTTAATTAAATAATTCATCCACATTTAATTAATTAAGAGAAAAACTCTTCTTTTAATTTAATTAAATATTTCCTATTTAATTAAAAGAACTTGCTCCCTTTTAATTAAATAAATCCCCACTTGAAAAAGGAAATAAAATAAATAAAAATTACATAAATTCATTTTTCTTCTACACTTAAATGCACATATTTCTAAGTGGGATTCCATTTAATTCTTTTTCTATTTTCTCATTGGTAGATCTTTATTTCACATGGATCACTCTTTCTCCACCATTGATTAAATCTTGTTTCCTCTTAATCTTGATCATCCAATCTTCTTTATAAGGGAGAGCCCTCTCCTCATTCTTAACACACACACTTTATGCTATTGTTATGTTGCAGGTTTGGAGAGCAATTTTTTAAGGAGTTTGAATTGTAAAGCTTGATATGGAGAATTTCTATCTTCTAGTCTTATACTCTCATGCATTCATGGCTTTCATCATCATGTTCCATCCATGCATTTTAATATTAGCTTAGATCTCATATTTTCTTTCATAGATAAGATCTTTCATTGATAGATTAGATCTTGCTTTCATAGATTATACCTTGCATTGTTTTGCATTGTTATCATATACATTAGCTTTCATCTCTATTTTTATGCATATTAGATCTTTGAATCTCTCATTTTATGGTGTACTTGCATGGGCACAAACTTGGTCAAAACCAAGGGCCTCCATTTCAAACCCTTGCACTCCATGGATAGAGAGCTATGAGCCAACATTTGAGACCTCATTCTTGAGAAATCTTGGATATAATAACTCATAGAAGTGTGCTCACATTTTAGGCATATATTTTTGGTGCCCACTGTGTGGCAACCCACCTTTACTTACTAGTTTTGGATATATTTAGATCTAGCCCCCATGTATAGATTTGTTTGGAGATGAAAAGTCCTATATCTTAAAGATTTGATCATATATCCTAAATGGCTTGGTGTTTTGGTCTAAATTTTGTTTGCAAGTTGACGATGTGTTAGAAAGCTTCAATGAAATTTTTAGATTTTTTTGAGGTATTTTTTATTTTTCATGATTTTTTCTTGATTTTTCATGAAATTTTTTTTTTAGAGCACAAATTAGCCCATTTTTTAGGAAAAGTCATGTTTTTGGAAAGGTCTCTAAATTTGAAACAGGGTTTTTTCATTGTGTTTGAATTTTAGAGATCATATTAAGGTTCAATAATCTGATTTGCAAAAATTAGTCTATTTTGACAAAATGGCTCCCTAGGGAAAAAATTAAAATATCTTTTCAAAATTATAACATTTTTGGAAAGCTCTCTGATTTTTGATAGAGGTCTCTTTTCTACATTTAGGGTTTTGGATCCAAATTCATATCATATAGGTCCAGTCTTGTTGACTAGGTCAAAAATCAATATTAAAAAATGGTATTTAATGAATAGCTTGCATTTAATTTTTACATGGATTAATGCATAATATGAGCTTTTATTTGGGTTAATTGTTGATTATTATCATTCTTAAAAATTATATTTTCAGATCTAACCATAGTTTTGCATAAGTTGGATATATATTGCATATCTTGTGTTTGCTTGTTTTGCTTGTTGCTTTGATCATTGCGAGCGAGCATTAAAGCATAAATGAAAGGTACAACAGAGAAAAGATGCATTTCAAGGATTATCAAATATTTTTTTGGATCTCTATAACATTTGGATTTGGAAGTAAAGTGTGTAAGGAAACTCAGGTGCGGAAACAACTTCCTACACTAATCTCTTAAGGAAAGTATGGTGCAAATCTTTTTAAAATTTTTACACTTCCAAATTTGATATCATATAAACAACAATATTGCAGCCAACCATGCATACATAAAATAGATAGAGAAATAAACACATAACAAAAAGATTTTCCAGTGGGGAAAAACCTTTCAGTAAAACAACCCCACCCCTTCAAAACCTACACAATGTATTATCTTCAACACAAGGTTACAATACACTTGCAATGCAAGTTTAACAGCAACAATAGAAGACTTCAACAATACCTCAATACCTGCACACTCTCCTCTTCATCTCTCTTACATTTTCAACATGCAATACTACTTTTATGAACATCTTAAGACCCAACAAAATGCCCACAAAGGAGTTGGGCATTTTTCATGGCTCAACCACCAAGAACCATGCACAATGCCACATGTACATGCAATACCAAGAAAAGGGCATCCATCACTTGAATAGGCAATGAAAGCTTGTCATAGAATCCACCAAAAATAGCAGTCACAAGAGAAGTGTAAGGGAATTTGTCATACCAACCTATTTTTGGCATATTCTCTTACACACACCAACCAATCATTCTTGGGTGCCCAAAAAGTCCCCATGTCATAAGATGCTCTTACACCTGTCATAGCTCATTCCTTAAATAGCTCTTACGCATCATAGGAATCCATCATAACCTTTTTAGCCATGATCTCCTTCACACACTTCAAGATGCTGACACATGTAAGTGATCAACATGTCAACTAGACATGTACACTCACATTTACATATTATTTGCAAAAATACATTTACAAAATAAATAATAATAAGAATAGGAATTATACAAGGTTGAGACACCTTATTCCTAACATTCTCCCACTTGTCGAACACCTTGTAAGAGCAATAGGAACATAACAGGGATTAACCGCTATAGGCCTGAAGGCCTATAGACTCCAAACACCATCTAAACTTCTCTGTGCCCACCAGTTTTGTCAATGCATCTGCAACATTCTTTGTGGTATCCACCTTCTCCAAATTTACCTTTCCATCTTCCACCATATCTCTCACAAAGTGAAACTGCACATCAATGTGCTTTGTTCTAGCATGAAAAGTTGGATTCTTTACAAGGAAACTAGCACTCTAGCTAACACATGAAATTGTAGTCTTTCTTGCATCAACACCAATATCAGAACACAATCTCCTAAGTCAAATGGCTTCCTTACAAGCATGAGTAGCAGCCATGTACTCATCTTTTGTAGTGGACAAAGCAACCATAGGTTGTCACTTACTCATCCAACTGATGGCACCACCAAACATAGTGAACACATAAACACTAGTGGATCTC
This sequence comes from Cupressus sempervirens, assembly GCA_028749045.1. Taxonomy (NCBI): domain Eukaryota; kingdom Viridiplantae; phylum Streptophyta; class Pinopsida; order Cupressales; family Cupressaceae; genus Cupressus; species Cupressus sempervirens. The sequence goes on along the minus strand of CM053792.1, from coordinate 686,600,931 downwards.
CTGCTGTCAATATCACCTGCCCAATCTGAATCCACAAATACAAACTAAATGCAGAGCTCCAGAAGAGTTACCATGATAACATATGGAGTAATCTGATGTACCCCTCAAATATCTAAATACTTTCTTAACTACATCCCAATGTACTCGTCTAGGATTAGCCATAAACCAGCTTAGAACTCCCACTGCTTGGGCAATGTCTGGTCTAGTATAGACCATAGCATACATAAGACTACCAATTGCACTAGCATAAAGTACTTTACTCATGTCCTCCATCTCACTAGGAGATTTTGGATAATCTTCTATAGATAACTTTGTTCCCACAGAAAAAGGAACACACAAAGGTCTACAATCTGTCATGCTGAAACTGTCCAACACAGACTTCACATACTTACTCTAACTCAACAAAAGTTTTCTGTTAGACCTGTCTCTACTGATTTCCATACCCAAGATGTACCTTGCTTCCCCAAGATCTTTCATCTCAAACTGTGCTGACAACTGAGGTTTAAAAACAAAAATCATACCCTTACCCTTCCCAAATAGCAACATATCATCAACATATAATGCAACAATAAGAAGGTGATCATCTTGAACTCTGAAATAAATACAATGATCTGATTTCGATCTTACAAATCCAATTGACAGCACAAAGGCATCAAACCTAAGGTACCACATCCTAGGAGATTGCTTCAAACCATATAAAGACTTTTTTAACCTGCAAACCCAAGATTCTTTACCTTTAACAATGTAGTGCTCAAGCTGTGACATATAAATTTCTTCCTCCAAATCACCATGAAGGAAAGCTATCTTCACATCCATCTATTCTATCTCTAAATCATATGATGCTACGAGAGATAATAGAAATATAATGGATGTCAACTTTGCAATAGGAGAGAATATTTCACCATAATCTATTCCCTCTACCTGTGAATACCCCTTTGCAACCAATCTAGCTTTGTACCTTTCAACACTGTCATCTATACAAAATTTCTTCTTGAATACCCATTTACAACCAACATATTTTCTCCCTTTAGGGAAAGGTACAAGGTCCCATGTTTTTTTTTTCTCTAATGAATCCATCTCATCATCCATAGCCTCAATCCAAGAACCTGCATCTTCCATGCCCAAAGCCTCTTTCACAGATCTAGGCTCATCAATGTTAGTAATCAAAGCAAAAACATAACTAGAATCTAACATAGAATAACCAAACCTTTCTAGTTGCTTTCTTTCTCTCGTGGATCTCCTCAAGGGCTACGGTTGAGGTTGTTCTTCCTCTTCTTCTGAACTATCAGAGCTACTAGAGCTCTCCTCATCATTAGACCCAACATGGTCTCTTTGTTCAGTCTTCTCAGGGGTAGGAGGCAACTGAACAACATCTTTTTCCTTTTCTTTTTCATCTGGTTGTAGCACAATAGGAGAAGATGTTAGCTCTCTAAAAATAACATTTTTTCTATACAACACCTTACTAGTCACAAGATCCCAAAGCTTGTATCCTTTCACACCAGCACTGTACTCGATGAAAATACATTTAATAGCTTTATTTTCCAACTTAGATCTTTTCTCCTTTGGAATATGTGCATAAGCTTCACAACCAAAAAAATGATGATGTCTACTTGAAGGCTTCTTACCAGACCACACCTCCATGGGTGTCTTACCAACAAGGGCTGATGTAGGAGATCTGTTAACTAGATAGCAAGCAGTGGCCATAGCTTCAGCCCAAAACTTTTGTTCTAAGCCAGCTCCACTAAGCATACTCCTAGCCTTCTCCATCAGTGTCCTGTTCATTCTTTCTGCAACTCCATTTTTCTGTGGGGTATAAGGAGTTGTCTTCTACCTCTTGATGCCTCATTTTTTATAGAACTATTCAAACTTTGCTAAGAAAAACTCACCACCATTGTCAGTTCTCACATACTTAATCTTCTTACTAGTCTGATTCTCTACAAGGGCTTTAAATTCCTTGAATCGACTAAAGACTTGTGTCTTACTTTTAAGGAAATAAATCCATGTCCTTCTACTATAATAATCTATGAAAGATACAAAAAATACAGACTTAGAGATTGAAGGAACTTTTACAGGACCAAATACATCAAAATGAATAAGATCCAAAACATCAAAAGATTTGCCAGAACTAGAGTAAAAATGAACATGATTTTGTTTACCATAGATACAGTGTTCATAGAAGTCGAACTCGAGATTTCAATCATTCAACCCCTCAACGCGATTTTTATTTTTTAGGGTTTTGAGACCCTTTTCACCAATGTGACCAAATCTCATATGCCACAGCATTGTCTTTTCTACAAGAAGCTTACCTTTGAAAGTGTTTGCATTTCCATTAGAACCAATAACCACAGAATTCTTCACTACTCGTTCAGATGGTGAGGATGAAGAACTATTACATAGAGGAATACATGCATCTAGCTAAACTAAGGTACCTCTCCTAGTACCCCTTGCAAGCACTATTGATCCTCTCATCATCTTGCATCCTTCTTTCAAAGAAACAACTTGCACACCTACATCATTGAATATACTTATAGATAATAGGTTTCATGCCAAACTTGGAATGTGCATAACTCCATTGATTCCCTTTACTCGTCCATCAGGAAATTTGATAGTGACCCTTTCGCATCCAACTATCTTTAGGTGAGAATCATCACCCAAGTACACCTTTCCACCATCGAACTCTTCATATTTTGAGAACCAATTTCGATGAGAGGTCATGCAAAAAGATGTACCTGAGTCAACCAACCAAACATCATTAGATGCATTGGCTACCAAAGCTACGATGAATGCATCACCATCTTCTTGAGATCTTTCTGATGCTGAATCTGAACCTTTCTTCTTCTTCTTTGGCTCTTTGTAATCTTTATGGAAGTGCTTGGGTTTATCATAGCTCCAACATTTTGCCTTGGACTTATTGGAAGTCTTTGACTTCCCATGGGATTTGGATCTACCCTTATTTTCAGACTTATTGTCATTTTTCTTCCCTCTTTCTGTGGATCTCCCACAAATAGCAAGGGCATCATTTTTCAAAATGGAAGCCTTTCTCCACATCTCCTCTGATAGTAGTGAAGACACCACATCATCCATTTTGAAAGTGACTATCGTGCTTCCAAGAGCCATCACAAGATGGTCCCATGAATCTAGTAAAGAACACAAAAGTGTGTAGCAATAATCCTCCTCCTCTAACTTGACACCAGCTGATGTCAACTGTGCAGCCAATAGATTAAATGTATTTAAATGATTCATTAAGGATCCACCTTCCTCCATTCATAGAGAGTACAACTTCTTCCTTAGGAACAACTTGTTCAGTAGAGATTTGGCCTGATACACAGACCCAAGTTGTGTCCACAAACTATATGCAGTTTTCTCATCTAGAACATTCAGAAGAACTACATCGGTTAAACAGAGTCTTATGAGACCCTTAGCTTTACGGTCTTTGATATCCCACTCTTCTTGAGCTATAGTTTCTGGTCTTGTAGCACTTGAAGTCACTTCCCATAGGTCACGATCTTCCAACATGTCTACCATATTGAGTTTCCATAACTCAAAATTAGTGCCATTAAATTTCTCCACCTCCATTCTTCCATATAATGAACTCACCATTTCAATCTACAAATAAGATTCAGGATGCTTTGCACAAGACTCCCACTCAACTTGAGATTAGCTCAAAAAAACCCTACCCAACAACTAGGATCAAAAGTTGATCAAGCTTTGATACCACTTGTAAGGAAACTTAGGTGCAGAAACAACTTCCTACATTAATCTCTTAAGGAAAGTATGGTGCAAATCCTTTTAAAAATGTTACACTTGCAAATTCGATATCATATAAACAACAATATTGCAGCCAATCATGCATACAGAAAATAGATAGAGAAAGAAACACATAACACAAATATTTTCCGGTCGGGAAAAACCTTTCAATAAAACAATCCCACCCCTTCAAAACTTGCACAATGTATTATCTTCAACACAAGGTTACAATACACTTGCAATGCAAGTTTAACAGCAATAATAGAAGACTTCAGTAGCACCTCAGTACGTGCACACTCTCCTGTTCCTCTCTCTTACATTTTCAACATGCAATACTACTTTTATGAACATCTTAAGACCCAAAAAAATGCCTACAAAGGAGTTGGGCATTTTCCATGGCTCAACCACCAAGAACCATGCACAATGCCACATGTACATGCAATACCAAGAAAAGGGTTTCCATCCCTTGAATAGGCAATGCTAGCTTGTCATAGAATCTACCAAAAATAGCGGTCACAAGAGAAGTGTAAGGGAATCCGTCATACCAACCTATTTTTGGCATATTCTCTTACACACACCAACCACTCATTCTTGGGTGCCCAAAAAGGCCCCATGTCATAAGATGCTCTTACACCTGTCATAGCTCATTCCTTAAATAGCTCTTATGCATCATAAGAATCCTTCATAACCTTTTCAGCCATGATTCTGTTAGGATAAACCACAAACAGAAATAAAAAACTACATGCAAATATAACCAATAACAGAAAATAATATAACACACAGAAATGAACACAAGGCACCAAGATTTAACGTGGTTCACCCAATCCCTGGGCTACGTCCACCAAACAACAAGTCCGATCTTATTACAATCCAGTGATTACAACCTGATTAAAATCTGTAATCCCTTACAGCTCAATACCACTGCAAGAACCCATTTCATATCACCACATTATAAAAAGTACCCAACCCTAAGCCCTTTTATGAAGTATGTACAGTACTTTCCTGATCAGTCACCACAATCTAACAATCGCCCACTTGGGGACTGATCAGGCTCCACACTAAACAATAATCTTCCACTTGGAGACTGATCCTGTAGCAATACCACTACCACATGGGGCTCCCACTAGATCAAACTATCCTGGACTCTATTGTTCTTTTATTCATGTTCAGTCTAAAAGACCAACCGAAGCTGAAGAGGAGTTCAGCTTCTCCCTTGTAAAAACCTTTGTCAACATATCTCCTGGATTGTCATTGGTATGTATCTTCTCTAGCTTTAACTATTCATCCTCCAAAATTGACCGAATGAAATGGTACCGCAACTATATGTGTTTGGTCTTAGAATGCAGAGCTGAATTCTTAGCAAGATGAATGGCACTCTAACTATCTGTGAACAAATAATTATCCTTCTGAGGATGTCCCAATTCTTCCAAGAAGAACTGAAGCCATATCATCTCCTTGGCTGCCTCTGTAGTAGCAACATACTCTGCCTCTATAGTGGAGAGAGCATTAATCTTCTGTAACCTAGAAACCCAGCTCAAGGTTGCCCCACCAACAGTAAAGACATAACCTATAGTACTGCACCTGGTATCAATATCCTCAGCCAAATCTAAGTCAACATAGCCCTGTAAATTAGTAGTAGAGCCCCCAAATTGTAAACACTTATTGGATGTTCCTCTCAAATATCTGAGAATCCACTTGACAGCATTCCAATGCTCAAATCCTGGATGACTCATATACCTGCTAACGACTCCCACTACATGTGCAATATCTGGCCTAGTGCATACCATAGCATACATCAAGCTTCCTAAAGCTGAAGCATAGGGTACCTTGGACATCTTATCCTCCTCTTCTTGTGTCTTGGGACACATTTCCTTAGTCAATTTCAAATGACTGGGTAAAGGTGTGTTGACAGCTTTAGGATTCTCCATAGAGAAACGTTGCAACACCTTCTCAACATAATTAGCTTGAGATAGCATCAATGTTCTGTTCTTCCTATCTCTGCAAATCTTCATACCAAGGATTTGTTTTACTGCCCCCAAATCCTTCATAGCAAATGCATGTGCTAATTGGCATTTTAGCCCCTTAATATGATCCATGTTAGACCCAGCTACAAGCATATCATCAAAATATAAACATAAAATAATGTAGCTATCATCATCCAACCTCTTAAAATAAACACAGTAATCTGAATGACACCTATTATATCCATGCTCATGCATAAAACTGTCAAATTTCAGATACCATTGCCAAGGTGCTTACTTCAAGCCATATAAACTTTTCTTCAATTTGCAAACTAAGTTATCCTTACCTTTGACCTCAAAACCTTGTGGCTGAGCCATATATATTTCTTCATCCAAATTACCATGAAGAAAAGGCTATTTTAACATCCATCTACTCTAAATGCAAATCTTCAGTACCCACAAGACTTAAAATAGTATGAATAGAAGTCATTTTAACAATAGGAGAAAATATCTCATCAAAATCAATTCCCTTTTTCTGTGCAAATCCTTTTACAACTAACCTGGCCTTAAATCTTTTCTTACCTCCTTCCTCTTCTTTCAACCTGTAAACCCACTTATTCTATAAAGCATTTTTACCTGCAGGCAACTTGCACAAATCCCATGTCTTATTTTTCAGCAAAGAGTCCATTTCATCTTTCATTGCAGACTCCCACTGAATCTTAGTATCCACCTGCACAGCTTCATCATAACTTTCAGGTTCACCAGCATCAGTAAGTAAAATAGAATACAAAGAGGGAGAAAACCTTTGTGGAGGTCTAATTTTCCTTGTTGACCATCTAACATTTACTAGTGTGTGTGGTATTTGTTGTTGCAGTTGTTGTACATCATGAGGAATGGCTGGAACATCAGCTTTTGGAGTATCATCCAACACTACATAATCATATTCTTTCTTCTCATGTTGCTACAACAGATCTTTGTACAACACTTTCTCATTGAATATGACATCCCGACTTCTAATAATTTTAAGATTTTCAAAATCCCAAAGCCTATAACCAAATTCATTAATGCCATATCCAACAAAGACACATTTCTTTGATTTAGCTTCTAGCTTGGTTCTATTTTCAGAGTCTATATGAGCAAAAGCTTCACAACCGAAGGTCTTGAGAAAAGAATAACTCACCTTCTTACTAGTCCATGCTTCCTCTGGAATACCACAGCCAAAAGGAGTAGAGGGACCTCTATTAATCAAATATATTGTAGTATTGACAACCTTCGCCCACATGTGTAAGGGCAACCCAACATGCAACCTCATGCTCCTTGCGCGCTCCATTATAGTCCTGTTCATGCGTTCAGCCACTCCATTTTCCTGTGGAGTCCTTGAAACAGTTTTTTTTTCTATGAATACCATTAGTGGAGCAATAATCTTCAAATTCATGACTTCAATACTCACCACCATTATCAGATCTGAGACATTTTAATTTCTTACCAGTCTCATTTTCAACCAAGCATTTCCATTTCTTAAAAGTTTGAAATACATCAGATTTCTGTCTAAGGAAATAAACCCATACTTTTCTAGTTGCATCATCAATAAATGTAACATAATAATGAGAGCCACCAAGGGAAGATACCTGAGCCGGTCCCCATACATTTGTATGCACAAGCTCTAATTTCTCCTTTTTGTTTTCCTTCCCTATCTTTACAAAACTCACTCTCTTTTGTTTTCCATACACACAACTATCACAGAAATCCATATTCACACATTTTAGACCTGGTAAAACTTTCCTTGAATGAAGTACTTTCATACCTTTCTCACTCATGTGCCCAAGTCTATTGTGCCACAGCGTTGTATCAGAATCTACAGCAGCTATTTGTTCTCCCTGCTCAACTGCAGTAATTGTTCTTGAATATTCATTTTTCTCTGAAACAATCAAAGTAGAAGGAACAATATGACCTGTACAAAGATATAAGGTGCCTACTTTCACACCTTTTTCTACTACAAGGGAACCTTTTGAAACCTTCCAATTTTTATAATTAAAAGTAACTACACAACCCTCATCACCGAGTTGCCCTGCTGAAATTAAATTTCTACTTAGTTTTGGAACATGTCTTACCTCATGTAGTAGCCAATGATTCCCATTTTGCAACTTAATCTTAATTTTTCCCTTTCCAACAATTTGACAGGGTTCATTATCCCCCAAATAAACAAGCCCAAAATCCCCTTGGACATAATCAATGAAATAACCTCTATGAGGTGTAGCATGAAATGAAGCACCAGAATCTAAAACCCATGAATCATCAACACTCTCTAAAGATAGAAGCAAAGCATCCTCTTCAGATTTGTTAGTTACCACATTTGCCTCCTTGTCTCCATCTGATTTATCTCCTTCATTTTTCTTTCGATTCCAGCAATCTTTCTTTTTGTGCCCTGGTTTCCCACAGTACCAGCAATCATTTGGTCCTCTCGATTGAGACCTCCTCCCCTTTGACTTTCCTCTTAATTTCCCACAATTTCCAGAGTTACTTCCTCTTTCAGTCGTTCTGCCCCTACTTTGTGCATTTGAAGCACTTCCTGATGTAGATCCACTTGAGGATTTTCTACGAGTTTCCTCACTTAAAATAACACTGATCACATCATCATATTTTAGGGTACTAGATCCAGGAACAAAATTACTCACCGCCATTACCAAGCCATTCCAGCTTTCAGGCAAAGAACACAAAATCAAGAGAGCCCTAATTTCTTCATCAAAATTGATACCCATAGAAGATAATTGACTAGTAATAGTATTAAACTCATTTAAATGATCTGCAACAGATCCACCTTCTACCATTTTCATATTAAATAAATGCTTCATGAGAAATACCTTATTTGAAGCAGAGGGCTTTTCATATAGTGTCGCTAGGGTTTTCATCAAATCTTCTGTCGTCTTTTCTTTTGTAATATTAAATTCCACTGATGGTTCCAAGCATAACCAAATGCTTCCGAGTGCCTTTCTATCCAAAAGATCCCATTCAGCCTCTGACATAGTTCCCTGATTCTTGGCTTTTCCTTCCAACGGCTTCCATAAATCCTTCTGATATAAATAGTCTTCCATTTGCATCTTCCATAATTGGAAGTTCTGCCCATTAAACCTGTCAACCCTCAACTTACCCTCATCTGCCATCGCTCCCACTCAACTGTGAGACTCCCACTTAACCGTGAGACTTTCTTGCAGAGGATAACTGAAAGACAACCTGGCTCTGATACCACTCGTTAGGATAAACAATGGACAGAAATAAAAAACTACATGCAAATATAACCAATAACAGAAAATAATAGAACACACAAAAATGAACACAAGGCACCAAGATTTAACGTGGTTCACCCAATCCCTGGGCTACATCCACCAAACAGCAAGTCCGATCTTATTACAATCCAGTGATTACAACCTGATTACAATCTGTAATCCCTTACAGCTCAATACCACCGCAAGAACCAATTTTGTATCACCACATTATAAAAAGTACCCAACCCTAAGCCCTTTTATACAAATATTAAACCGCTTTAGGGTTATAACATGTCGGCCATAATATGTCAGCTACCATGTCGGCTACTGCCCAAAAAAAAAATTTCAGGCCGATGCCCCGAACCCCACTATTTATGAAGTATGTACAGTACTTTCCTGATCAGTCACCACAATCTAACAATCTCCTTCACACACTTCAAGATGCCGACAAATGTAAGTGATCAACATGTACACTCACATTTACATATTATTTGCAAAAATACATTTACAAAACAAATAATAATAAGAATAGGAATTATACAAGGTTGAGACACCTTATTCCTAACAAAGTGAACCCTCTCATGTGTTGGGCTTGAGTTCTTTTACATGCTTTCATAGATTCACACTTCATTTGGTGCTCTAAAATTGGATCTAGATTTTCTTTCATGTATCTATGTTTCACATAGTAATTAGGCCCTATGAAAACTATTTGGAAGATCTTGAGAGACCGACCTTCATTCATTTTCTTTACATGTGAAGCTCCTCTTGATGATGGATCCCCTTGTAGGTAGGGAAGGATATTTTTCATTATCTCACTATTCTACTTGGGTTTGTCCTCAACATCAATTGGTACTTTCTCTTAAGAGATTGGTGGTGTTTGATGTTAGCTTTTCCAAAAAGTTGGTGAGGTGATTTCAAATTAGCATGTCAAAGAATCTTGTTTGCTATGTTTGGGTAAGATGAAGAGGCTAAAGAAGTATGCTCTATTCGATTTTGGGCACATCAAAAACTTAGAACCCTTGAATCCAAACCAAGTCCCCATGTGGTACAACTTTGTGAGTCTTCCTTTATTAGAGAGGGTTAACCATAGTGGACATTCCCTTAGTTGGGTCAACCACATGGATGGAACCTCAAGTGGTAATAGCCATTTTTTATGTTGTAGTAGCAATCTCTCCATAAATTTCCTTCTGGGGGAAATCCTCACGGGTCTAGTCTTTTTTTGGGTTGTTAGATCTCCTCGATATCTCTGATTAACTAAATTCTCAGAATATGTCAAAACCTCAATGTGTCAGGACTAGATTTCACTTACTCTAGATTGCAAAAGCTGTAGAGTTGAACATTACTAAGAAGCATAGTGCTACAAAAATGTCTTTCCTAGAACTATATATGTGATTGGAAAATGTTTTGAGAACATACACATCAGGGATTAGATTAATAATATGACACTATTCTTGTTCATGTTCAAGGTTGCTTTGTCCCTCGCTCATTATTTGAAGATGTTTATCTTGAAATCCATGATTGTTATCTTGCATGCCTTGTTCATGATTAACAATATATTGATACACCTAGTTGGATATTTTAAATGAACAAAATTTGAGTTCTCGAGTCTAGACTTTATGATAAAATTGCTTTGTTGTCCTATTATTTTCGATTTCCCTAGGTTGATCTAGTTTAGATTAGGCTACTTACCCCATTGTTAGAAGCTTGTTTGCACCTTGGGTTATTGTGCTTTGACCTCTTGGATTAGTGATCTTTGATTTCACAAGTGACCTTGTTTGGAGTTGGTGAGTTAGAGACCATCCTTGTTGAGAAAGATATACCTTTGGATCTTTTGATATTACACTTGGAGAGTCTTTGTAATCTCTTGTCCCTCCACTTCCATCAAAATTCAATTTCATCTAATTATAATTTGGTTAAATCATCCTCCTAGTCCATATGTGCTAGGGTATTCACCCAAAGTTATGGGAACCTTTGTGGTAGTGTTGGTTTACTCTGATTGCAAAATTCTATCTTATCACATCTTTCTTGGACAAGCGAGTGTTTTTAGTATTCTACATTGGTACAAACATTTCTTAGGGTTGTCCTATCACCTAGTACCTTTTCTTTCATGTTGATTACAAGTGCTATTACATGTTGCTCAACATCCAAATGAACTCAAATGGTATCAAATTTCACAAAATGACTCTTGGTCTTCTTTCTTCCATATCTTCAATGTCTTTCTAATCTCTCATTTTCATTCTTCTCTTCTTGATTATTTTCCTCCCATTTTCTTTTCTTCTTTTCTTCTATTAATCCTTTCATTTCTTCCATGCTTGATTCTTCCACTTCTGGACCCATGGATCTTGAACATCTTGTTATGGACCCTCATTTGAGCATAGATGTAACTCGACCTCCTTATTGAAATTGAAAAGTGTTGTTACTAAAATAGATATATAGATGCTAATGTTGTGAAAAGAATGATGGAAAAATGGAAGAAATTAGATGTTCTTGCTAGGATCATATGCAAGATCAGATCATGATATCCTTCTTCCAAATATTTCTTATCTTCCAAGTCTCATCGTGATTCTTCTAGACATCATTTTTATTCCTCAGATTCCAAGTCTCACCATGATTCTTCTAGACATCATTTGCATTCCTTAGATTCTAAGTCTTACCATGATTCTTCTAGACACCATTCATCTTCATATCCAAAGTCTTACCATGATTCTTCTAAATATCATTCACATTCTTCATCTTTTAAGTATTATAATGATTCTTCTAAACATCATTCGCATAAGTCTTCATCTTCCTCTTCTTTATGATATCATTCTTCTTCTACTTCTACCAAGAGTCTTATTCCTTTGATTAAGAAATACCATAATGAGAAACATGAAAATTCTTGTGATATTCTTAATTATAATGCCTATAGTGACAATGATTATGATGATGATGACTATTATATTCCCCCTATTCCTAAGAGTCTTCCTAGTCCTATGCTTGTGCTTAAAGGGGATGACTGATAGATAGATATTGATGGCGATCCCTATGACTCAAATTTTGAAAATAACGTTGATAAATTTTTTGAACAATACTTAAATGATAAATCTTCTTCTTTTGAGGAAGATAAAGCATTTTTTCGTGTTGAGATAAAACATCAATACTAGAAGAGTTCCTCCTCTAAGAACCCTAATGCTGAAAATAAAGATTATGTATGTTGAACCTTTGTTCTTTGATAGTTCCCTTCCATCCTCAACTTCCTCCAATACCCATACATCTCCTAAAGTTTCCAACTCTTCCAAGTCTTTCACAAATTCCTCATCCAATAAAGATCCTAATTCTTTTCATGCGATTCCCTATAGTTATCCTCAAAGGCTACCTCTTAAAGAAACTCAAGCTAACCTTCACTTGGCTACAAATACTTTTGATAATGCTAAACCTAAAGAGCCTAAGACTTCATGCACTATAATGCCTACTTTAGCTAGTCATTCACAATCTCTTCCAAAGTCTTCCATACAATTCCAACATTCTTCCTTGTCTTTAGAAGTAGCTTCATATCAAGAGGACTCTAAAAATGATAAAGAAAAGAATATAAAAAAAGATCAAGATCACTAACCCTCCATGTCATCCAATCATTTTCATGATGTAAATAATCCATTTCATGGTTCTTTTGATCCCTTACACCCTTTCTCATTCATTCCACCATCTCTTAAGTCTTCTACTAAGAAAGATCAAGCTACTATTACACAATTGAGCTTATTGACAATCAAAATAACCTTACTACACTTGTACCTTCCAAAAATGATACTTCTATTAAGGTTATTAAAAATTGTGTCAATTTACTTCCAATGTTGAGCCTATTGAAAATCAAGAGAACAATTATATGCTTATGTTATCCAAAGATCATTGTCAAGATCAAAGTCTTCCATCTTCTTGTTCTACCACTCCATGTTCACTTCCGCTTTCTACTCTTCCTAAGTCTTCTCAAGCTTCAGGTGCTCCTATCGAAGAATTTGCTCCTGTTCAAGATGATATTAATCCTATTGAAAATCTTAATGCTCACTCTAAAGATGCTGATACCCTTGATTGTCATATAGATTTTGATGAACTTATTGATTTTCCTTTTGCATCTTCCACATCTATTCTTGGACCTCCTCCACCAGTACTAAAGGCTTCACATCTTCTTTCCATCTTAGGTGCTTATGTCCCTCCACTTTTCTATCCTAACTATCCTAATTTGTAATCCATCTTAGGTCCTTATGTCCCTCCATCTCCTATTAATCCTCAAGATCAACATGGATGCATATCCTTGAATCCTTTTCATCCACCCTCCCATGTAAACTAGTCATATCATCCTTCTTCTTCCACAAGTCCCAAGTCTTTTGGAAGTAATATGAATTTTCAATACAAGAAAAAGAAGCAAATACAAGAATCCATCTAAAAAAGAAGATAACTGTGTCTCCTCTAATCGGCATGGGGGCATATTAAAGTCAAAAGAGATATCTAAGAAGAAAATCACATGACAAGTATGGGTTCCAAAATTCATCATTGAAGATATTCTCACAAAATCATAAAAAAGAAATGAAAAGAGGCCTATGGCTATATGGATTCCAAAATCTCTCTCGAGATAGTATATTGTTGAACAACAAGTGAAGTTGACATTCAAGATTCCAAAGATTTCCACTTCATCTTCTTCTAAAAGAATTCTTTCATTTCATGTGCCTAAACCACAATCTCTTCTAACCATCCACCATATTTCTTCACATATTCCTTCATTCTGATTTTCTCCATTCTCTTGCCAGCCTTCAAGGTTTGTATTGACATTGATCTTTCCTTTATTTCCATCTTCCAATCTCACTCACTTTGCATAAAGCCTTATCTTCCATTTTTTCTCTTCCATATTCCTTTCCCTATCAGCATCTTTGAGCATATCATTTTGAATCTTTTGCATATCATAGTTTATCCTTTCAAGTAGCATTATCTAAGAGCTTTCCTTCTTCCAAAAAAAGGTCAAAAAAACAATGAAAAAGAAAAATGAAAAAAAATGAAAAAATTGAAAATGTGCCTTGGTGAAAACCTGGTAACTAGGCACCTTGGTAGTAAAAGTAAAGACAAATAAATTGGTCTTATGGTGAAAACCACTCCCTTGTGGCACCTTGGATAAGTATCATGATGAAAACTTGTCAATCAGACATCATGCATAATTCTTCTACATCTTTTATCCATTTCGTCTTCTCTCTTTGATCTTGACAATGTTGACCTATACACAAATGTTTGGCTATCTTGTGAGCTATCTTATGATGCTCTTGTTTTCATTCCTTTCATACTTAGCCTTCATATCCATTTTCATCCATTCATTCTAGCCTTTCATTATTCTTTTACCCCTTTGGTCTTGATCTAATAAAAAAGAGTAAAACATGATGTTATGAAGCCTCTTGACATGTCTACTCCTTTGGACTATATTCTTTCTCGATTTTTCATTACACTTTCATGACTTATCTTATGCTAACCTTTCAATGCTTGTTCAAATGTGCTTTAAATGAAAATTTTTCCCTAGTTGGGGTACTCTTGAGGATTTTTTCCTTGAGGATTTCTTTCCTTCATTCTCCTTCATTTTCTTGTCTTCCATTTCTTCCACTAGCTTGCTAATCCTTCTTGTCCTCCACCTTGCTAGACATTGGGACTGCATGATGTGATCTTGCTTGAGAGTTTGGTCATTGTATATTCTTTGTTCATATTTATTGATCCTAAAAAATACAAAATAATGATATAATTTTAAAACCCCCCCAAAAAAATATATTGTCAAAAATTCCAAAAATTCAAAAATTCAAAAATGGTATTTTTCAACACCACCCCAACTGTATTTTTCAATACAACCCTTGACATTGATTGTTTTTCAACACTTATTGGTTTGGTCTTGCCTAGTTTTGTCATGTGATCTTACCTTTTTGCAATCATTTGGTCCTTATCCTCAGAACTCAGTATTAGTTAACACACATTTTCAAATGAAAACACTTAATGTTTGAGCTATGTAATGATCTGTGTGCTAGTTATTATTGATTTTCATTGAGTGTTCTTGTCTCCTAAGTCTCTCCAGGATGCATATCTAGAAGAATTGGGGCATGCGACATATTTTTATTTGTTACATTAAATTTGGTAAGCTAACATCGAAGTCATCTTGACCTTTATGTCTTTGATGCTTATATTATAACCTTGCTACATTCGAATCTAATATAAATCACATTCATATCTTCACAGTTGCGCTTGTAACTTGTGATGATTGTGTGATTTTTTGATGTCTATTAATAATGGCCAAATGATGAGAATAAGTTCTTTTAAATTCTTTAATGAATGACAAACACAAAATCCTATGTTATAGTTTCTCTATTGCAAGTACATCTTTGCATTTTCATGTAGCTTGCATTGTTAGGCTTCATGATAGTTTTCATTTTTAGGTTTCATTATGAGTTTGAGAGGGTTTTCCCTTCATCTTTCTTATAGACTTTTAATCAACTATGGTCATGTTTTGAGCTTCATTTACTTATCTTCTTTCATGATCTCAACAAAAATTTTCTATCTTAAACAGTTGATTGATTTTGGAGCATTCTCTTTCTTAAGGCAAATTTTCTTTCTTCTTTCCATTTCACTTTCACCCCACTTCTTTTCTTCTAATTCAAATTTGGGGCATAATTTTTCAGGCTTGATGATCTACCTTGAATCTACAATTCTTATATCTTTCATGTTATGTCAACAACCTTATCTTTAGTTTGATTTGATCAATTTATCAATTTGCTACTTCTCCTCTATCTCATTTCAATTTTGATCATGAGGGGGCATTACTTATCAAACTTCAATCCTTGATTTAGTTTTATCAATTTTATCCTCAACTTTTTCAAGTCAAAATTTATTTCTATTCTTTGTCCCGATGTGTTCCCAAATTGACCACACATCTAGGTTGTGTTGTGATCCCAAATCAACCACAAACTTCAATTTCTTTCTTTGACTACATGTGTTCCCAAATTGATCACACATTAGTCAAAGAGGGGCAAATGTATGCACCCAAAAATAGTTCCCTAGACTATGGGCCCCCATTATTCAATTTATCAATTTCTAGAATCAATGGTTTGCAATATCTTATTAAATCAATTTCCTTGATCAAATTGTGATTAATTCAATTATTTCAATATTTCCTAAGGTTTTATCATTTTATCTTAAGTCTTATTTAATTAAAAGAAAATCTCCTTTTTAATTAAATAAAATAGTCCCCTTTTAATTAAAAGAAAAACCATCTCTTTTAATTAAATAATTCATCCACATTTAATTAATTAAGAGAAAAACCTCTCTTTTAATTTAATTAAATATTTCCAATTTAATTAAAAGAACTTGCTCCCTTTTAATTGAATAAATCCCCACTTGAAAAAGGAAATTAAATAAATAAAAATTAAATGCACATATTTCCAAGTGAGATTCCATTTAATTCTTTTCCTATTTTCTCATTGGTGGATCTTTATTTCACATGGATCACTCTTTCTCCACCATTGATTAAACCTTTTTGCCTCTTAATCTTGATTGTCCAATCTTCTTTATAAGGGAGAGCCCTCTCATTTTTAACACACACTCTATGCTATTGTTATGTTGTAGATTTGGAGAGCGATTTTTGAAGGAGTTTGAATACTAAAGCTTGTTGTGGAGAACTTCTATCTTCTAGTCTTATTCTCTCATGCATTCATGGCTTTCATCATCATGTTCCATCCATGCATTTTCATATTAGCCTAGATCTCATATTTTCTTTCATGGATTATACCTTGCAATGTTTTGCATTGTTATCATATAGATTAGCTTTCCTCTCCATTTGCATGCATATTAGATCTTTGAATCTCTCATTTTATGGGTACTTGCATGGGCACAAACTAGGTCAAAACTGAGGGCCTCCATTTCAAACCCATGCACTCAATGGATAGAGAGCTATGAGCCACCATTCGAGACCTCATTCTTGAGAAATCATGGATATAATGACTTGTAGAAGTGTGCTCACATTTTAGGCATACAATATCTAGTGTTGAGACAGATGTGTGCTCTAATGATGACTCTTAAAATTTATTTTTAGAGTACAAATATGATTTAGAGAAACAAAGAGAGTTTTATGGTAACATAGATGGGACTTCATACATAGTGCTAACTCAAGGCCAAAAAACTAAAAAACAAGGATACAATGCTACTTCATACCCTAATGACATCAACCAAAGAGTCAACATTCTCCAACTGGGTAAGGAGAAGAATTCCTTTGACTTTATTCAAATTTGTAAAGAATCTAGAATTCCAATTTCCCCTATAGACTATATGAATTCTAACCTTGTTGAGTCAAAAAGACTCATAGATCATTGTAAGGGAGATAATATAAATTTGAATTATAATGTCACCTTAGCAGTAGAGGATGAGCCCATGACATCCAACCTTTTTGAACAAGGATCTTCCATTTGGAAACCCTCCTAGGCTAGAAACCTAATTCATTCTATGTATCTTTGTATATAAAAGGTTGTAAGTCGAGTAACTATATAATTGATTCAGGTGCCTTTGATAACAAGATGTCTTACCCTATAGGTAAAGCCTTAAGTCTTACTCTTACCCAAGTCCACGGTTGGTGTTACTCCATGGATGCCAAGAAAGTTCCCTTGCTCAGGTAGATCAACGATGCTAAAGTTGCACTAGCTGCTCACCTAAAGAAGAAATTATTGCTAACCATTCTAGTCACTTGTATTCCTTCTAGTTATAGATTGTTACTAAGTAGAAGCTTTTGCAGAGATCTAGGTGGAGAAATAAAATAGACTTAGTCTTAAGCCTTAGTCCTTGTGGGTAGTAAGAAAGTTAAGTTAGAACCATAAGAGAAGGCCAAGTTAACCATTCTAAATTTTGATAATCCTAAAGCCAAAATCCTATCCCAAGAGTCAGAATTTGGTAACTACATGTTATTCACTAATGATTGTGTTGACATACAAGAAAGTGGGGAGGAGGGAGATCAAATTCCTACAAGAGAAGAAAATCCACAAATTTGGACACTATAGTTTGACAGTAGTTTCTCTTAATCTGGCTTTGGTGTGGGAGTCATGTTGATACCACTAGAAGGAAAACCCAAACCAATGGAGTTCAAACTGGAGTTCAGGAATACAAATACATAGCCAAGTATGATGCTCTACTACTGGGGATAATTTTTGCAAAGGAAAAATCAATAAAGATCTTAAAATCTCAACGTGATGTTGACTTGATTGTATGCCAAATCAAAGGCCAATGCTATATGAAGAACCATAGGTTAAAGAATTACTTAAACATGGTCAGGGATGAGATTAAAGGGCTAGACACCTTCTCAATTGAATCTATGTCAAGTGACTTGAATTTTAAGCTAGATTCATTTGCAATATCTACATCCTCACTACTTCCTCATCTTGAATTTTAGGATAAAATATACCAAGTGGAGGTAGTGTATAGGCCATCTGTGCCTGACAATATAGAAGACTTGGAGGTTTTTAAAGATGATAAAGGCCTACAAATTTGTTTGGAAAATCCCAAAAGTTTTCATGAAGAAAATCCATGTGATCCCTAGGAAAAATCTCTTCAAAAATAAAATAAGTATGAATTTGGTGCCATCTAGAGCTACAAGGTAATACTATCTCTCCATACTTTGTATGATTGGAAAAATTGTTTAATCACCATGATACTTATATTAAGAAAAGTGGACAAAAAAATGTCCCACTACTAGCAAGTACAAAGGGATTGATATTGGAAGTGAACAAAACCCCAAGATGATCAATGTTGGAAAATTTTTTACACCAAAAGAGAAGGGAGAAGCGAGGAAAATCTTCCTAGAACACCAAGTTGTATTTTCTTGGAACTATGAGGATTTAAAAATGTTTCATGGATGGGAAATTCAAACATCAAACCCCCTTGAAGATTGATGCTACTCCATTTGAGTGGAAACAAAGGAATTAGAATCCAAAGGTGGCTGATGGAATACTCTGAGAAATTGATAAGATGCTCAAAGCCAGAATCATATAACCTATCCATCATTCCACATGGATAGCCAACATTGTACCTATTAGGAAGAAGAATGGAGAAATAAGTATATGTGTGGACTTCAAGAACTTGAATCATGCATCATTGAAAGTTAACTACGCTCTCCCTAAAATGGATAATTTGTTACAAATGGTAGCAAGAGGTGAGATGGTGTCTATGCTCAATGGTTTTTTAGGCTATAACAAAATTGAGGTGGATGGGAAAGATGAACACAAGACTACTTTCACCACCCCATGGGGGACATTTTGATATCACAAAATGTCTATTGGCCTTATTAATGCTAGTGCTACCTTTCAATGATGTATGACCCAATCTTTCACTGATATGAAAGATAAGATTATTGTTATATATATAGATGACCTAAAAATGTTCTCAAAGAATAGAAAAGATCATATAAAAGACATGAAGAAAGTGTTGTAAAGGTGCCAAGAATATGGGATTTCTTTAAATCATAAGAAGTCAATATTTTGTGTGAAAAAAGGAAAGCTACTCAGTCACATAGAGTCACAAGAAGGTATAAGAATTGACCTATAACAAGTTAAAGCTATCCAAAGGTATAAAGCTAAACAAAACTAGAGTGAAATCATTTTCCAATCAAGTGAATTTTCTTGAGCAGTTCATCCCAAATTTCTCTAAGATCACTAAGTGCATTGTGAATATGATGAAGGGAAACTTGAGCTTCAAATGGAGCGACCCTAGGAACAAATATTTCAAGGATATTAAGAATGCAATAGGAAATGCCCACATCTAGTGTCATCCTGATTATAAGAAGGATTTCATGATCTACTATTACTCTTCTAAGCATAGCTTATCAACTATCCTTACGTAGGAGAATAGAGAAGTCTAAGCCCCTATTGTGTTCAGGAGCATACCTCTAAAGAATCATAAGCTAAGATATTCATAGACTGAGAAGCACATCTTTGTTGTGGTAAATGCATTAAGTAATTTTAGGTTTTATGTTTTGTAAACTCATTCTATGGTACATGTGCTTGATGTCATGGTAAAAAGTTTGTCAATCTAGCAAGATGTAGGGTGCAACAACAGAGGAGATTGGGTGGCTAAGATAGATGAGTATGACATAGAGATTAAACCCATCTAGCTAGTAAGAGTTAATGCATTGTGCATAGCCATAATAGAGAATGAAATAAATGAAGAACCTAGAGAAAAAAATTTAGTTCTAAAGGTAAGTCTACAAGATCAATGGTTTGAAAAATTTGTATAATTCTTGACTTACATTGAATTTCCTGAAGGACTAACTATGGAATAGAGAAGGGACCTGAAACTAAAAGTTGCCAAATATGTTATCTGGGAAGATAGACTTTATAAGAAATTAGTAGATAGAACATTCCTTAGATGCATGGAAAAAGAACAACAAGAGAAATTGCTAAATATATTTCATGATGAAGCTTGTGGTGGACATTTATCCTCTTCAGTAACTACCTTTAAGATCTTAAGATAATTCTATTACCCATCTGGAATGTTTAAAGATGCCTACCACTAGGTGTCGAAGTGTGAAAAGTGCAAAATGTTTGTTGGCGGACCTCAATTAGCCACAGTAGCCCTTAGACTAGTGGTAATTGAAGGTCCCTTCTAGAAATTGGGCCTTGATTTTATACAAGTTCCTAAAAGAAAATATTTTGGTAAGATTTTTTCTACCTACTAAAGTAGTGATAGATAATGCAACATACTTCTCTTCAATTGAAATTACCGAGTTCTATTTTAAGTATGGTGTAAAGATCAACCATTCATCTTATTAATTTCTACAAGGAAATGGCCAAGCTGCATCCAGCAACAAGAAATTAGTAAATATCCTAAGAAAACTTGTGTCAGACAATCAAAAGACATGGCACAAGAAGGTTCATGAGGGACTATGGGTTGATAGAGTGACTCTGAAGAGGGAAATTGGCATTTCTCCCTTTGAATTAGTTTATGGAGTTGAGGTGAGCCTTCTTCTTCCTTTAGAATTGGCAACTAGAAAATTAAGAAGGATGAAAGATGATGACATATAAAAATATGGTTTGGAGATGTGAACCTCATACCTGAACAAGCTCAAGGAAGAAAAAGAAAAAATTGTAGATCACAAAACACAACATTAGATGTAGGTGAAGAATTTGTTTGATAAAAGCACCAGATCTTAGAAGTTCATGGTAGAAGATGTTGTACTATTATGGGATAAGAGGAGAGCACCTAAAGGCATGCACACAAAAATTAACACACTCTTGAAGGGGCCATACACTATTCATCAAGCCTTTGAGAGAAACTCTCTCAAACTAGCATAGCCAGATGGAAAAGTATTACCCTTGACCTATAACGGTTAGGATCTCAAGTTATATTAGATTTCTATTTAAAAGAAGGAAACCCTTGTATTGTACAATAGTTACATTTAGTTCCTTTTTTTTTTCCTTGGCTTTTTTTCCTTGCTTTTCTTTCCTTTCCCCATTCCTTGTTTATTTTCTTTGGTTCTTTTTGTGCAACCACCTTTCTTTAAACTTTGCAAAACCAAATATTTGGATTCCTTTCTTGGACATGAAAATGTCCAAGTCCCTAGATAAAGCCAATTGTTGCCCCACATTTTTTCTTCACATCCTTTGACAAAAGTGAGTATTGTATATTCTAGTAGAAGTCAAATTCTCCCCTATACATCTTGAGTCTTTGGAATCACTAAAATTTGATCAGATATAACTTCAATGGCATCACGATTTTTGTGTTATCCTAAGTCCTTCTAAGTGGGAGAATGTAGAATTGTAATGGTCTACTGTCTAAGGTCCTGACCATATGCTTAAAAATGTTAGCTTATGTTTGTAGAATATGCATATTGAGTCATGAGATGTTATGACCTAGTATTAAGTGTAAAGGCTTAAAGATTTTTCACACTCCCATTCATACAATGAGTCAATTCAAGTGTGGTGACATAAGTTTCTTTTCATAGTTCCTTGAACTTATGAATTAAGTTACATATATGAGCATAACAATTTCAAATCCCTACACTTACACCTCATGTGTTATGTGTAGAATTGTAAAAGTTCCTTTCATTGTTCTTTGTCTCCACAGTTCCCTTTGTATCATATGAGCATGAAGTGTTGAGTTGTCCTAGTTATTTAGAAAACTTACAAGCACAGGGAAAAGGCTAATGCATAAGGACTCAAAGAAAATAAAGCACATGATGATGGATGGCAGTAAGAGAAATAACAAAAAATACAAAACAACATAGTGTGCTGCCACATAATAAAATATATTATATTTCATTCACCATGATCTCAAATGAGTACATAGTGCCTTTTTATAGGCAACCATACAATATTCTAGAGAAATCTAACATTAGTTGACAAGACAAAATATCTACATGTTTCTGGAAAATGCTACGACTGACCCAACTTCTAGAAAATACTTTAGCCAGTACACCCTAAACCTAAGCCTAATAATCTAGAAGCATTAGATGATTAGTAGAAATTAAAATTTCTAACATGCCCCCCTAATTTCAATGCATACAAATCCAAATCCCAAAAAGCTATTTTCAAATAATCTTCATATCAATTGATGCCTTCATGAATATTGTCTTCCAAGGTTGTGGCCTTTAATTTTTACAAACATTTTTTCAACAATTAACTACCAAGGATTTCCTCTTTTCATAGGATTCACTGATAATCGTGATAATCTTGCCTCATCTATCGCAAATATCAGTGATGGGATTTACTAATAACCTTTTGCCTCTTTGATGCCTTGCTCTAATCTATTTCCAAATGTTTTTGCATTCCTTCTTACACTTGAACATTTGTACCTAAATAAACCTTTGATCATTCCTACAATTCTTTGCCAATTTGATCCATAGTTCCATCCACAATCCATTTTTATACAACCTTCCATAGAATCATTTTTGCAACCTCTATTCCAACACATCTTTTCATTATGACTCTTTAAGCCACAAATATTACATGGATGTAGATCCCAACATTTGTCTTTTGTGTGTCCTTTCCTATTACAATGTGAACACTGTAAAATCTTTATGCTTTCAATTGATTCTCTTGAACCTTTATTCATCTTTTCACTGCCAGCATTGTATCCAAGACCTTCATATTTTGGCCTAACTATAGGCTCAATCAAATTCATTATTCTTTGCTCATGGTTTCCTAAACCTTTACCTTTGAAACCCATTCTTTCCATAATCTTCAAAGCCAAAACTATTATTATCATAACAAATAAAATCTGCAAACTTCTTCTCATTTTCTTTCTTACACGTTTCATCACAAACACTTTCAGCTTTTAAAAAATCACATTTCTCAATTGCATAATCGTACAAATCATTTGTGTCACATGATACATCACTTACAAATGGTTTCACATTCAAACATTCTTTCTCTCATTTCAAAGTAAAGAATTCCTTCTTCAACATACTATTTTCCTCTTCCAATTTCTTCACATTTTCTTCTAAAACTTTGTTCATGTATTCTTAGCATCATCAAACAAATTTAACATTTCCTCTAATTCTTTATTTTTCTCTCTACGCTTACATGTTTCCTTCACCTGCCAATTATGTACTTCTTCCACAAATTTTAGCCTATCCTCTAGCTCTTCAATTGCCTCTATATGGACACTAATTTCATTTAACAATTTTGATTTTTCTTCTCCCATTTCATTTCTTACTTTTTCCAATTACTTTTGCAAACTATCTTTTTCACACAATAATCTTGCATTTTCTTTCTTCACCATGACTAATTCTTCTTCAAACTTATTTGTCTTCTCTTTTTGAACTCTACCAGCTTTTCCCATTGAACTCAACAATTAAACACACTTTACTCTATTATTTTGAAAATTCTAAATACCTTTTTAATTCCAGAACTAAATCTTCAAATAGCTTGAAACAAACCTTTAGCCAGCTAGACTCCTCACAATATTCTTCTACTATTATAATTTCTCAAATGTAATTAAGTAATTGTAAGAATTCACACCATACCTTTCTTGCTGACTTGCCCTCTTTCTTGCTTAACACTTCTTGTGCAGTCTTCTTCATTCTCATAACACAAAAAATCCTCCACCATTTAGTAGCACCAACACACCAATTGTTGTTTTATGACAATCTAAAATTTTGTCCAACCTTCTATCTGACCTAGCTTTGATACCAATTTGATTGATGGAAGGAGGAGAAATAACAAAAAACACAAAACAACACAGTGTGCTGCCACACAATAAAATATTTTATATTTCATTCACCATGATCTCAAATGAGTACATAGTGCCTTTTTATAGGAAACCATACAATATTATAGATAAATCTAACATTAGCTGACAAGACAAAATATATACATGTTTTTAGAAAATGCTACAGCTGACCCAACTTCTAGAAAATACTTTAACTAGCACACCCTAAACCTAAACCTAATAATCTAGAAGCATCAAACGATTAGTAGAAATTAGTATTTCTAACACATGATTGGATGGTCCAAGATAATATGCTTGAGGTATTAGCGTAAGAGCATAAAATATTGGTGAGTTGCAATCAATGCTTAGTGAATTGTTAGATATATGGTTGAAAAGGGTAATGACATATGGCATTGATAGGAATTTTTATTCAATGGGTCCCAATGAATCAATAGGATCTAAGCATGTTAGATGCTACTGCATGGCACCCTACAAAACTTAAGTGATTCTATTGTGCACATGGTTATTCATCTTAGGGAGATACACCAGAAAGGAGATTTGTACCTGTAAAATTCAAAGGAAATCTACCAACCTAATGATAGATTATCCAACTATTGGTATCAAATTTTTTTTCATAGATTTGGGCATTTGAGAGTTAAATAAAAAAGAACAATCTATTTACCAACAGTATGACAAGTGTTTGCACTGCAACTTGTTATTTCTTAGTGTCATCAGTCACCATTTTCTATTCACCTTGTTGAACTTTAGTAGATTCCTCTTCTACCTAATCTTGTTTCTCCTCCTCTTGAGTGATTGGGGTCATTTGTATAGGACTTTCTACTCTTACTTCCTCTCCATCTCCACATATATTATCAATTATTTAAAGTGCAAGGAGTATTTGTAGGGTGAGAAGTGATGATAACATTAATTGTGTCTTAGTCTTATCTACCTATGTTATTTTAGTATCTAATGATGGCATACTCACTATGTTCACCATAGGAATGGATTGCACAACAAGTTGTGATCCATCAACTTGCATCAAAATGGGATCTTTGTAGAGAGCTAAAGAATTGATAGCTTTTTTAGTAATCTTCTTGATATCTTCATCAGATAGAGGATTTACATTTTGGGGCTATTCTTCATCAGCGACATCCTAAATGATAACTACATTGTCAAAATTGTCAAGCTCAGCTTTTTGTTGCACATATTCAAGTGCCTTCTCTATTTTTACCTCAACAATATTAGCTTCCTTTTCTTCACCTTTAGTATTCTTGATTTCTTCTACATGTGCTTCTACTGGCTTATGGAGTGAAGCATCTTTCTCCACTTCTACAGATTGGGTACTCAACCCATAGATCACTTTCCAAATTTTTCTACTTTGGTTGATTACTTCATTAACTTTATCTCTCAATATATTGAAGGTTCTGTACTTACGAGAAAATCTCCCTTTATACCACTCAATATCTTTTCTTATCTCTCTCTTCCCTAACTCAGGCATACTCTAAGCTAGGGTGGCCTCTCTTATTTTTCTTTTTAAAATGATGCAATGTTTCCATTTTTTCTTAATTATACTTCTCAACCTTCTAGAAAAGGTATTGGAAATATCTAATCGTGTAGTCTTGAAAGTAGCCATCATTTCATACATAGCCTCTTCTATTCTAACTTTATCTTCTTTTTCTAACCTACCAAAATGTAAATCTTTGAATCTAGACAATTCAACATCATTCTTGATTTTATCACATTTAATATCAACATTAGATTTTCATTTATGACTTACTACCTTGCATTGACTCATGTCATCTAAGCCTATCTTCTCTTCATCATTAGAATCCTTCTACAATACTAGACTCCTCCTTGGTTTTTTGGTAGGTTTTCTTAGTCCAACTACAACTATGCCTTAATTATTCTTTGTTCTTTTTGTATATGTTTGCACCATGGGCTTCTTGGATAAAGTAGTGGTTGCATGAGTTCTAGACCTTGTTGTAGATGCAACCTTAGTTTTTTCCTCGACATTAGTGGTATTCTTTGTCTTCTTTGCCTATTGTGCTATAGTGGCCTTAGCTTTTCTCTTCTTTGTTAGCTTGAAATCTTCTTGCTTGGCCTCTTCTACATATTCTTCTCCCTCATCTTCTCCAAAAGCTTAGGTGATTTTAAAGGGTCCTCGACCTTGTTCACCTTTTTCTTATTCTTCTTCTTTACCAAATTGTTCCACAAGTTGTTTCATCATTTTGTTCTTCTTTCTATCCAAAGTGCTTGACTGCAAGTGCATGGTGATTCTTGCCTTAGCTTCTTTATAAGTACCAAATGCCTGTGCATTTTTTTCTATCTCTTCAACCAACATTTTTTTAATTGATGCATATATCTCATGCACATTCACCTCATGAGGTAATAGCCTCAACCATCCTACCCTAGACAATAATGCTTGTACTTGGGTGAAATTTGTATCAACTAGGAGACAAACATCCTTGGCATGTTCTTCCACTAGGGACACAATAATTCTTGATCTATATTTCTTTTCCATTTTAAAATATTCAAAATATCTAGTCATGATAGAGTTAAAATTGTCTCCTAATTTCTCTATCGTTTTATTGATCTATTCAGCTATTGCTAGGTTAGTCTTCCATGATACTTGACCAAATATAAGAAATGTGTTTTTGTACATAAAATAATATACACATGACTAAGGAACCAAAATTACAAGATGAACTCTTTCTTCTCCTAATCAATCCTAGGTTCTCAGTCAACTGTTGTTGGTGATCCTTGGCTAGGTCATACTTTTGACCCGTCTATATAATTTTATTGCCTAAGTCCACAACTATACAAGGACCAAATTTTAGTTGCATCAACTGATAGAAATTATGTGTAATAAGCCTAACTACAAATGCTACTATAGGGTTGTCAACTATGTCTATGCTCATTCCCCTCTTTTTTCATGATGCACTAGTAGCTTTTTCAATCATTTCACAAGCATCACACCACAGGCTCTTCGGTCAGTCTATGGTAGAATACCTTGACACTTTGTTTCTAATCCTTATAGTAATCCTAATACTTCCATTCTTCAACCATACCTGACCATCTTGAATTCAGCTCAGCACAATCTTAATCCATTCGGTCTTAAAAACTTGAAAAAAGATCTAGGGCATGGATGAACCCTTTCTTCTTGAAAATGTTGAACTCATCCTTCAATACACCATTGTTGCACAATTTAGAAAATTATTCCCTTATCTCTAAGTCTCCAATCTCTCCTATCTTGCATACGTAATAGTTTCTTACATCATTGATAATCAGGACATTTGGAGGGATGAACATTAATGCACATTTAGGATCACCTTTGTATGTGATCTCTAGTATTTCCTTCAACTTAATAGCTTCACATACATCATTAATAATTAATTGAAGATTTTTCACTTCCTTTCCTTCCTCAAAATAGTACATGAACTTGTAGCCATAGTAAATACTAGGTTTCAAGAAATTTGCAAATACAGTAACTTGATACCTAGTAGAATACCTTACAATCAATGCAAATACTAAAGAAAATCAATTTGATCTATTGCTTAGTCATTGAAGTTGCTTTCACAATTTTCCTGATGACTCTTGATCATTAAATGATTGAAAATGACTCAAGAAATTGACTTAGTAGCCTCAAAAACTCAATAAACCCTTACATTAATTTTCTTGTACCAATACAGTAGTAAGCTCAGTCTCCAATGGTTGCTCAATTTCCATTGTCTTTAGATTTGAACTTGGTAGATATTGGTACTCCTTCACTTTACCAAAATTTGCACTTAGCCACTATAGCCCTATTTAGCTACAATTGGATTTCTCTATGGCACTCGACACTATCTATTTTTATACATAGTGATGAAGTAACACTTCATTCTAACATCTTATTGAATCTTAACTCATGATAATATATATTTATCATCCATTTAATGCTTGTAATTAGTGTAACATATGTCTTTACAAATCATAGCTCCATAGATAACTTGATTTCTTAGTTGGTGGTGGTGTGATCACTTGATCCATTGGATGAATTAATCTCATCTTGATTTGTTGAACTATAATCCTCTTTTTTCTTCTAGATTTTATTCATTTGATTCTTCATTTTCTTAGCATCAACTTTTCCATTTTTAGGTGCATTGCTAGGTTCTAGTGACCTAATTGGAAATTTCTACTCACGTGATCAACTTTAACAAAACTAAAGTATGCAATTCCATTTAACCATTTCTTATAGTTACCTTTGAAATGTTTCCTTATGAATTTTCTAGGAATATACATATTCTTGATAGTAGTGAAAACTATACCCTATATTGCAATCCCAGTCATAGGTGTTACCTTGTTTAGTTGCCTAAGTTTTCGTGTTCAAAGTCTAGTTAGGGTTGTATCTGCATTCATATTCTCTATGACCATACATATGATGGCTGTACAAATAGCCATTAAATTTATGTGTGGTAATGTTCTTTTTTATACATTCATGTGCTCGATGTCCTTACATCTTGAACTTGTAACACTAACCTTTGACATTTTTTTTAGGGCCTTGATTAACATTCTTTCTTTGACATACATTTTTTGAATGACCTAATTTTCCATAGAAATGATTAGTAGGTTTACCTTTTGAATTCCTTTGTTCTTCACTCTTAGATGATTCTTGTTTCTCAATAGTAGAGTTACTATATCCCAATCGAGTAGTACCACCATTTTCTCTAGGTGATCTCATAAGATCTTCAAAATACTTCATAGCTTCACTAAGTCTGTGCATCCTTTGAATGAATTCCTTCTCAGATCTAAACTCATTCTACAGTTGTTCATTTTGTGAGTTTGAAGTAATAATCTCAATGTCTTTCCTATTTAATTCTTGATTTGCAAGCATTAGTTGATTCAACATGTCAAGTTGAGTGTTGGTTAGTTTTTGCACATCAGATAACCATTCTTCAAGTTTGTTAGTCAATACTCTTTTTTCTTCTTCAATCATGACTTTATCTTCTTTAGCTTTCTTCTTTAGTTATGAAATCTCACACATCCTTATAGATTCTATCTCATGTTCTCTTTTTAGATTTTTGACTTCTTCATTTGGGGCATTGTTCTTCTCCATCATATCTCCAATAGTTGCATCACATTTACTAAAGTTTTTATCATCAAATAGTCCACTTGTGTCTTCTTCTTGGTAACATGTCTCATTTTTTTCTATGGCCCAGCCCTTTCTTTTCTTCAATCATTGCAATAGTACATCTCTTGCCTCCTTCAGTTGATGTAGGGAAAGATGGATCTCAATCTTCTAATTTTCAATAACTTTTCCCAATTTGTAGGTTTTCATCTTAAAATCTTACCTCTTAAGCTTTCAAACTTCTCTTCAAGAGAACTTAGCTCTGATAACAACTATTGGAAACTTGTTAGGAAATCTACCATTGAGAATGGGGGGCGAATCAATTCCACTTAAAATTTTCACTTCAAAGAATTCAACAAATACCTATCTCATAAACATTCATATGTACTAAAATAACTATCTAATTGAGAAAAGTAAATATAACAATAGATAACACAAAGATTTTGGTTATCAAGAATCTAAGGTGAATTTGAAATTGGGGTGAGGATGACACCCACAAATCTTCACTACTGTAGTAATCAAGTATATGTCAATTATGGCTACAACATTTTGATCATCAACAATGATCTACCCTACTAAAGGCTTACAAGACTATTAGGTCTTACTTTGCTAAATGATTTAACTTACAACTAAGTAAGCACTCTATTAGGAGATTTATAAAAGCTAGTTAAAGCTAGTATATTAAGAGAGTTACCTTGTCTCACTAGTCAGATTGATCTAGTACCTAATCTTTAGTTAGCACAATACTGCTAGATTTTAGATCTCCTCTTTTCTATGTAAGTTTATCTCCTTATTTGATTTTTTTATATCTTTTGTCTTTCACTACTTGAATACTTCTTGCTCTATTCTAACTTAGTTGATCTAACTTTTCAATTCGTGAGGTGCATACAAAGTATATTGCTTCTCTATCTCCAATCTCTCTCATACATACATGTACACAATCTTCATATGATCTTTTAGGGTTTGACCTTAAGTAAGCATGCATAGATGATCAACATTATAATCAATGACTAGGGTTTATTAATAATGTCACTTAATAGATCCCTTAATTTCATTAGTTAGGGTTTGTCACATAGGGATCCTTAATAAGACTTTGCAATCATCCCTAAGAATAAAAAATGCAAGTTTACGTTGGCCAAAAATGATTAACATATGAGTTTGTGCCATTAGAAACTCACGTGTCAAAAATTGTCTTCTTGACATCCTCATGCTTCTGATGCTTGACCTTCACTGTGCACTCAAATATCACTTAGCTCCTAAACTGCTCAACACGTACTATTATTCAACATGCACTAGATGCTTGGTATACCTTAGTAACTAAGCATAAATGTATCTTCATATTACTCGACACATTTACTTCCACAATACTCAACACCCACTATCCAACATTCTAGATAATGACTAAGTGTTTTAAGACTAAGTTATCAAAACCAATCTGAGATCAACACAAATAATATTTAAATTTGAAATATTCAATTAAGCACAAGTATTTGAGTATATTCCACAATTTTTTTAGCCCCCACAATTTTCTCTGTACTAAATGTACTAGCTTAACTGAAAAATAAGCTAGTACATTCAGTACAGAGAAAATAAACTTCAAAACATGCCTTAAGGGCTTACAATAGCATAAATGTGGAGATAATTTCTCCTTTCAATCCCTCCTCTCAAACTCCACTCTGAACTGCCTTTTACAATGCCAAAAATCTCCTTAAATAGACCCCAGAGGGTTAAGGACTAGGAATACATTCTAGAAGTGCTAGTAGGCCTCCACCGACCAAATAGAAGGTTCCAAAAGCTGTGTTAGAAGTCGGTGCAAATCTAGAAGAATCCAGAAATGATAACCGAACTTTCGAGAGGCATAACTTTTGAACCGTAGCTTTGATTGACGAACCGTTTACATTTTTGAAAAGCTCTCAAAGCGCTCTATAGCCCTATGGACCAGCTTCACTCGTCCCCCATTTTTTGGCTCTTTTCAAGGTCATTTAATGCCCCAAACCTGACTTTGAAGCATTCTTAGGAGGTCTCTAAAACCCAAAAAATTGCAATAACTTTCAAACCATGGGGCCTTTTGACTTGATTCTTTTTTTGGAATGCTCTAAATTACAATTACATTCATCTAGCCAATTTACACCTCCTAGTTCACCAAAATGATGGCCCAATTACATGCTCCTATTTTTTCAGGATTTTCTAGCACACTGACAGTGGAACTGTGAGAGTTGGAACCTCTATTTGACCCAAATGGGTGTCCAAAAATGAAAACACATGAAATAGAAACTAAGTCCAAGTACATTTTTTTGGGTGACACAGGATTGCCTTATACCTCTGGATGCTCCTGCATCAGACACCCAGGGTAGATTGAAAAGTGACCCTGTCACTTTATGAATGGTAGAGGAAATCCTAAATGGGAAACCTCAGCTGCTGAAATCCAAGTTGAGTCCTCGATTGGTCGTCCTTTCCATTTGACCAAATACTCTTCATACTGCCTGTTTCTGGTACACCTACCCACATGATGATCTAGAATGTCTTCTATCTCCTCCTTCTTAGAAGTAGGAATTGGACATGGCTCTAACACCAGTTCCTCATCTGCACCATCATCATGATACTCTATTAAATTTGCAATGTTGAAAATGGGAGAAATGTGATTACCATCTGGAAGCTCCACCTCATATGCATTTCCTGAGTCATGTTTCTTAAAAATTTTGTAGGGGCCAAATTTCTTCATTTTCAGCTTGTTGTAAGTATCGGCTGGAAATCTTTCTTTTTGTAAGTGCACCATGACTAGATCCCCTACTTGGAATTCCTTATGTCTTCTCCTTTGATCAGCCCTAGCTTTATACTCTTGATTCATCTTGGTAATGTGTGCTTGAACCTCCTCATGTGGACGCTTGATATGTTTAGCAAATTCCTCAGCTTCAGCACTTGTCCTCTCCCCTTGTTCTATCTTCCTCAATTCTGGTGCAGTCCTTGGGCTATTCCCATATACAATTTAGAATGGTGATTTTCCAGTGCTCCTATTTATAGAGTTATTGTAAGAAAACTCTGCTTGTGGTAGAATCAAATCCCATTCCTTGGGCTTATCCCTAACTAAACATTTCAGAAAATTGCCCAAACTTATGTTTACCACTTCTATTTGGCCATCAGTTTGTGGGTGATGCGTGGAACTGAATTTCAAGTCTGTTCTCAACTTTTTCCACAATGTCCTCCAGAAATACCCCACAAATTTAGTATCTCTGTCAGAAACTATACTCCTTGGAAGTCCATGTAGTCTTACCACCTCTTTGAAAAACAAGCCTGCAATATGGATAGCATCATGAGTTTTGTGGCATGGAATGAAATGTGCCATTTTGGAGAACCTATCAACCACCACGAATACTGAGTCATTACCCCTTTATGTCCTTGGAAATCCAAGAACAAAATCCATACTTATGTCCTCCCATGGCCTTGATGGAACAGGCAATGGCTGATATAGGCCAGTATTGTGACTAAACCCCTTGGCAACTTGACAAACCTAGCAACTCTGTACAAACTTCTTCACATCCTGTGAAATTTGAGGCAAAAAATAATGTTCTCTAAGAATGGAAATGGTCTTATCTCGACCAAAATGTCCTGCCATCCCTCCACTGTGTTTCTCCTTAATCAAATTTTCCCTCATGGAAATCCTTGGAATGCACAATTGACTACCCTTGAACAACATGCCATCCTGAATCAAATAGTCTAACCACTTGGTTTTATGTCTAGCAACAGGTTCTTTACAAGCTTTCCATGCTTCAGCAAAATCAGGATCCTCGGGGTACAAATTCTTGAGTTCATCAAACCCAACTACTTCAACCTACATTACTGTAAGCAACAACTGTCTCCTACTTAGTGCATCTGCAACCCTATTAGATTTTCCACTTCTATGCTTCAACACAAATGTATAACTCTACAAGAACTCTACCCACTTCATATTCCTCTGATTCAATTTACCTTGGCTATTTAGGTACTGTAATGATTGATGATCAGTATAAAAAACAAATTCCTTTGGCAATAAATAATGCCTCCATTTCTTTAATGCCTGAACTATTGCATAGAACTCTTGATCATAAACAGAATACTTCTTCTTTGCATCATTCAATTTTTCACTAAAATATGCAATAGGCTTACCTTCTTGGCTTAATACAGCCCCAATAGTGCTGCCACTGGCATCACAATCCACCTGGAAAACCTTTCTAAAATCTGGAAGTGCCAACACAAGTTGTTCTGTCACCTTCTTCTTCAGCAATTCAAAACTTCTCGTAGCTACTGTAGTCCATTTGAACTATTTTCTACCCCCTCTTATTGTATTAGTTAGGGGTGCGCATATGCCACTGAAATTCTTAATAAACTTCCTGTAAAAACTAACCAGACCATGAAATGATCTTACCTTAGTAGCAGACCTTGGATTAGGCCATTCCAAGATGGCTTTTACCTTTTTTGGATCCATTTTGAGATCTCCAGGTGATATAACAAACCCCAAATAGACTAACTCCCTTTTTTCAAAGATACACTTCTTCAGATTAATTAATAGTTTCTCTTCCCTTAGCCTTTCAAGGACACTACGAATATGCAGTAAGTGTTCTTCCAAAGTCTTGCTGAAAATCAAAATATCATCCAAATAGACAATAACAAATTTTCCCAAGAACTTCTTAAGTACCTCATTCATGAGCCACATGAAGGTGCTTGGGGTGTTCGTCAATCCAAAGGGCATGACTAACCAATCATAAAGACCCTCCTTGGTCTTGAAGGTTGTTTTCCACTCATCTCCTTCTCGAATTTGTATCTGATGATAGCCACTCTTGAGATTTATCTTTGTGACACTCAAGCAGTCCATAAGATCATCCATCCTTGGTAAAGGAAACTGGTACTTGATGGTTATCCTATTTATAGCTTGAGAATCTATACACATCCTCCACTCTCCATCCTTCTTTGGTGTGAGTATTGCAGGTACTGCACATGGACTCAAGATCTCTCGAATCAAGCCCTTCCTCAACAGTTCCTGAACCTATCTATTTAGCTCCTCTATTTCAGTAGGAGTCATCGTGTGAGCAGCCTTGTTAGGAAAACTAGCTCCTGGAATTAGATCTATCTGATGACTGATTTTCCTTACTGGTGGAAATCCATCTAGAACATTATCAAAGATAATATCTTCAAATTCCCCTAGTAAATCTGAAACTTCAAGTGGTATTTCACTATTACCTTCTTTATCTTTCCTAGGAATCAAAGCATAGAACATATGTTGATTTTTCATGCCATCTAAAAACTACCTTTCATCAACAAGACAAATCCTAGCACTGTTACATACCTTTTCACCTTCCTTTTTCATGGGCTTCAATTTGTGGCGAACTCCATCCTTTGTCAGAGAGTATGTGTTTGCATGTCCATCATGTACTGCATGTCTATCAAACTGCCATGGCCTACCCAACAATAGATGGCAAACATCCATCGAAATAACATCACAGAGAACTTCATCATGGTAACTCCCAATTTTGAATTTCACTAAACATTGTTCACTTACCAGGACCTTATGATCATCTTTTACCCAAGCAATCTGATAGGGCTGGGGATGTTTCTCCCTCTTGAGCTTTAGCTTAGAGACCATCTTATGATACCAAGTTATCAGTGCTACCACCATCAATGATCACGTCACAACATTTATCCTCACACTTGCATCTACTACGGAACAAACTCCTCTGTTGTCCTGGTTCAATCTCACCACTTAGTAGGACTCTTACATTTACCAAGGTCTCTCCTCTTTCTGCATCCTCTGAATGTGATGATTGTGCATCTTCATCCACATGAGCAACCCTAGCTTGGCCCTCAGCTCTCCTATTTGTCCTTCCTTTTCATTGAGGGCATTCAAAGGAATGATGACCTTCTTCATTGCAATGGAAATAGGTACCACGAAAGCCTCCTCTTCCTTGTCCACATCCTCTACCACTTCCTCTCTAATTTCCAAAGTCTTGATCATGGAAGCGGTAGAAACCCTCATTCCTCTAGTTCCTGCTAGTAACAACATCTTCATTTTTCTTTTGGGTTTCATTGCAGCCTCCAGATGATCTACCGCTTCCCCTTCCTCCTTGACCGCGCCCTCATTGTCTTCCTTCAAACCTTTTATTCAGCTTCTCTTCAACTCTTAGGGAAAATTGGTATGCATCTTCAACGCTGGTCATTCTTACCAGACTTAATTCCTCCTGGTTGCTAGGTCGCAACCCACTGATATAATGAGCAACCTTCTCCTTATTTGCTTCTGCATGCCCCGCTCTAATCAAGAGTTGGTAAAATTCCTTTGTATATTATTGGACTGATCTTCCTACTTGCTTTAACCCATGCATCTTCTTAAACAAATCAAGCTCATACTCCATAGGAATGAACTGCTTCTTCAATCTGTCCACCATGCGATCTGACCTTGTGATCTTCTCCTTTCCTCTTCTATTTCTTTCCAATTGGACCTCTTGCCACCAGATTTTGGCATGGCCTTTCAGTTTGGCCTTTGCAAACTTAACCCTATCTGGGTCCCTGATATCCTCATACTCAAAGTATTCTTCCAGTTCATTGATCCAATCGATCAACTCATCTGGTTTCAAATTTTCTGAAAATACACCCACTTCAATTGTAGGTATTTTCCCAAACTTAGTAATAGCCCTAAAAAGCCTTTCCTCTGCATGATTTAGAACTTCCTCGTCAAATGCCCCTTCTGGTCCAATTTCGTCTTCTTCGTTGTCATCTTCACTTTCATCACCTACGGCCACAATTGTTCCTCTATAGAGCTCCTCCTGCAATGCTTGTGCCTGCCTTTGGAGGGTTCTAACCTCCTTAGGATTAATAGCTCTGGCCCTTCCGCCACGCTCTCTTCATGGAGGCATCTTCTTAACTCAAACCCACAACCACACAGTCCTGGTGCATATTGCCTCACAGTCGGTGCTCTGTCTACACACTCAGGAAAACCGGCTCTGATACCACTTGATGGGGACACAACCCAAGAGCAGAATGGACACAACAGAAAAGGGAAATTGTATTAACTGAAAAATAAGCTAGTACATTCAGTATAGAGAAAATAAACTTCAAAACATGCCCTAAGGGCTTACAATAGCATATATGTGGAGATAATTTCTCCTTTCAGTCCCTCCTCTCAAACTCCACTCCGAACTGCCTTTTACAATGCCAAAAATCTCCTTAAATAGACCCCGGAGGGTTAAGGACTAGGAATACATTCTAGAAGTGCTAGTAGGCATCCACCAACCAAATACAAGGTTCCAGAAGCTGCATTAGAAGTCGATGCAAATCTAGAAGAATCCAGAAATGATAACCGAACTTTCGAGAGGCATAACTTTTGAACCGTAGCTCCGATTGACGAACCGTTTACATTTTTGGAAAGCACTCGAAGTGATCTATAGCCCTATAGACCAGATTTGCTTGTCCCCCATTTTTTGGCCCTTTTCGAGGTCACTTAATGCCCCTAACCTAACTTTGAAGCATTCTTAGGAGGTCTCCAAAACTCGAAAAACTGCAATAACTTTCAAACCGTGGGGCCTTTTGACTTGATTCTTTTTCTGGAATGCTCTAAATTACAATTACATTCATCTATCCAATTTACACCTCCTAGTTCACCAAAATGATGGCCCAATTACATGCTCCTATTTTTTCAAGATTTTCTAGCACACTGATAGTGGAACTATGAGAGTTGGAACCTTTATTTGACCCAAATGGGTGTCCAAAAATGAAAACACATGAAACAGAAACTAAGTCTTAGTACATTTTTTTGGGTCACACAGGATTGCCCTTATACCTTTGGATGCTCCTGCATCAATTTTTTAGTTTTATAACAAAATTTGAAACAAAATTCTACCCTTATAGAACTACCAACAAAGATCAATGCCTCTAATGTAGGAGCATCCTTGGTTGGCTAAGTTATCCTATATGTTTGGTGTATTCTATCTTTGTAGTTGAGAGCTTGGTAAGTGAAGAGACTGGTACTTGGCCTTTACTAGGTATTTATTGTGGTTTTACTGTTAACAGAGTGACTTGGTTAAAGAATGATGCTCGATGATGCTTGTGAAGCTCGATCGCTGAAGGAACCTTGGCATCTAAAGATGATCTGCACCTAAAGGAACTCATCAATGCTTGGGTAGCTTGGAAATGCTTAGGGATTAGCTAATTCTCAGGATGG
This sequence comes from Cupressus sempervirens, assembly GCA_028749045.1. Lineage (NCBI taxonomy): Eukaryota > Viridiplantae > Streptophyta > Pinopsida > Cupressales > Cupressaceae > Cupressus > Cupressus sempervirens. Next base: position 686,563,491 of record CM053792.1, on the reverse strand, counting down.
TCCTTTTGATGCTCGATAGTATCTTAGTTTCTTTGATTTGTGGACCGACTTGGGTATTCAATTTGGATGTAGGTATTTAATGAGTGTTGCAGCCAATTTTTAGTTTATGCACAAATTTAAATGTAGGTATTTATTTTAATTGTAGCTGGGCATAGGCCAACATGTGGCCATGCTAGTATTTAAGGAGGGTTTGGGTAGAGTTGTAGGCATAAGGGAAAGAAGTGGAGAAGTGATCTTTGCAAAGATTAAATTTTGATCCTTATGAATTGGAATTAAGTGTGAACTTGCAAAGCTAGTAGCTATGACTAAGAACTAGAAGATTGCTTTTGGAACCCATCACCAACTAGCTTCTTAGTGTTCTTTTCCATTTGTCAATCTAGACTAGCTAGTATTAGGGTTTTGTAGTTGGTAATGTGGATCTTGGAAAACTATTACTTGTAATTGGGTCACAACCCATAAGGCCTTACAGTTAGGCACATTGCATGTAAATAGTTGATTATGAATCAATATAATTTGAATTGGTATTAGATGTTGCATCTTCTTTTGTTGTTTCTAGTGTTTGTCTATTGCAAGAAGCTTGAACATCCTATTTTGTGGATATTTAGGCTAGCCTTGCATTAGCCTCACATGATTTACATTTTATATATTTCTTCATATTTTGTCATCCTTGAGATTCTCCTAGTAAAGTAATAAGAGAGTAGTTAGTAGGTTAAATCCTTGACATTGAAGATTTCAATAAGTTAGTAAGAAGAAACAATATCATCTTAATACATCCGTTTCTATGTTAGCAAGATATAAAGGGACAAAGTTACCACAAATAATTTTTGGGTTACTTCTACATCAATATATTCATTATATACAAGTTAAATAGTGTTGAAAGAAAACTATTATCCTTATACAAACAAACCAAAACAAACAAGGTTTTAACATATGCATAATATAAGTAAACAAAATCCACCTCTTCGTGCTCAACAATGTGCCTTCTACCATGGTCGAAATGATGTGGTGAAATAACACTCTACAACAAATGACAGAGGTATTATGTGACAACATGTATGAGGTGATTATGTTAGAGAGAAAATATTGATTTAATGGTTAGGGTTGGGATAATCATGGTTTGTAATAAGAGGTTTGTAATTAATTTTTATGTTAAAAAAATTAGAAATAGACTAATATTTATAAAATAATTTAATAATTATAAAATAAATACATAATACATTAGCTTCAATATTAATGTTGTATTCTACAATTAATAAATATTATATGATCATAGGTATTTTATATAGAAATTTTACATGACAAAATGTTCAATTAAAAGGACATTTTAAACAAAAAACATAATTTGACTTGCTGTGAAAAATATATCCTACCTTTTTATTGATGAGCTTAAGAGGTTTTCTAATGAATGGTTTATAAGGTACAACTCTTGCTAAAGGTTTTGGAAATGGGATTGTAATTAGATTGCATTTAACTATGGAAGAAACTCCATAGTTAAGTGCCCTCAAGCTGAAGAAGTACTGGGATGGGTGACCTCCTGGAAAGTCTAGGTACTTCACCTCTATGAACATCACCTAGATCCAACGAGTGCTCACTACTCCATTTATTCGCATGAGAGATGCATTAATGTGAATCACTCCTCATGAAACATGGGTCAATGAATTTGACTCAAAAAGTACATAGTTAAATCCTAAAATCAATTTAATAATTTTATACACGTTTTACTCCCATAAATAAAAATCATAATGAGCCCAAACCTTATAAGTTATTAAGTGCTGAAAATATAGACCTCATTAAAGTTTTAGACAATTTTATATCTCCAAGTTAAGAATTTGAAAAATCTTCAATTAGAAATTCCCTAGCTCTTCAATTAGCATTATTGTTTCCCAACTAAATGGAAAATGAACTAGACATTGTATTTGAAGCTGTAGGCCATATAAATCTCCTTACAGATTTATCCTTCCAAAGATAGTCATACCTATGTGAAGAAATACATTGACATTTAAATAGTTTGCAAATTTGATTAATTTTTTTTAAAAAATTGTCTTTACTAAATTTTATCTGAAACTTAGCCAGATGTATAGCCCTACTTTATCAGGGGCTATTCTCTGTGACCATGTGTAAGGTGACAATCAACGCGATACGACAACTGGATCACTTTGCCACATTGTTGAATTTAAAGGCTCTTGGTTGCCGTCGGCAGCATCCAAGGAAATTCTGCAGTCTGTTTTCCTGTCTGTGAATTAAAACAATCAAAGTCAAATTTGGAATAAATCTTGATTTTCGAGAAGACCAATGATAACCACATACTACGACGATGCTTCCATCTTGTTAGTGAAGCGTTCTTTTTAATTGAATAGATGCTATTACGTATTAACTTACATATTTTCCGTTGAAAATCTTAGCGTGCACCTAAAGCGTATATTGATTGATTGATTGATTTTAAATTTGTAATGCCTATCTTATGGTTTACACTTGTCTTTTCCACTTCCTTCTTTATTCCCTCCCCATTTATGCTTTCGACGCTCACCAGTTAAAGATCTCCGGATATGAGATTTTGATGTAATGTTACACTAATATATTCTTAAATGGGGCTAAGATATGACATGATTGTGAAAAAATATGAATTAAATTTAAAACTCACAACTCTAAATTTAAAAAACTGCTCGGCACATGAAGGTGTCGAGTGCTAGTTTTGCTCAGCGTTTGAAGATGCCGAGTCACAGATTTCTCGGCATTTGATGGTGTCGAGTGATAAGCAACAAGTGCCGAGTGATAGAATGTTTGACACTTGAAGAAGAATGTAGTAGGTGCCGAGTTAGCTCGGCACTCAAGGAAAAATGCTCGGCAACAATGGATGCCGAGTAAGCTCAGCTCCAACTGAGAAAAAAATTATAACTTAGAAAAATTCTAACGTGAATTCTTTCACCATTAAAACCAGAGAGCCAAGCTTTAACCTTTCAAACAAATTTCTCAAATGCAATGAATAAAAGAGGAAGAACAATAGATTCAAGTATGCCTGCTTGCTTTTCTATTCAACTGAGATTTAAACTATTAAAAAACCTGGGAGCATTCGGCTTCAACCAGAAAACCCTAAAATAACTCTAAATATTCAAACTGATGAAACTTCAACCTTTAAACTTTAAACTTGTAGCTCTAATGGCTGCATACAATAGCACCTAGAGCAATCACTGCTTCACAGGTCGAACCACACAATAAACTATGAACTTACAGAATGACCAGAAAAGAAACACGTGCAACTGTAGGCATGAAATGAACTTTCTTCTTTCTTTGCACTTGATGACTAAAGAGCATCCACGTTGACAAATTCACCTAGGGCACGATCCTGGCTCATCCATATGATGTCTTCGAACCTTGCATTTAGCAAGACTTGATCCATGGTGAGCTCTTTGTGAGCCATTCAACTTCACCAGTAGACCAAAGGCCCATTGACAACTCTACTTTATTTTATAAGTTGTGATTTATATATATTTATTTTTTATAAATATGAGCTTTTTAGTTAAAATTTATTGTACTAGATGCCTATTTATATATGAAAGCATGTCACTTTTATTTATGTTATTGCGATCAAGTATTATGCTTATTCATTCTAATATTAGATGAACAATTTATGTTCATGAGAGATGGATCTATGTGAACCAAGACTTATTAAATATATAATTAAAGAATCTTATTTTAAAATTATATATCTATGTCTTAGTAAAATATTATTGTTTTAAAATGTATTATGTATTTAGCCTAAAATTTTAGAAATGTTTAGCCTCACAGTCCATCTAATTGCATGATTGACCGTTTTAGAGAACACCTTTAATAGTTCTCTATTTTTATTATGTTTTTCATGAGTTTTAGTTTCTGGATTTGATTGTGTGTAGTTTTTTACCATCAACGTTTCAGATCATACTACATGATCCATCATCAGGATGCCAGAGAACAGAAGAACAAAAAATAACATAAACACAGTGTCTATGCAACATTTAATTTAAGATAATATACATGATTTGATTTTAAAGATTGCTAATACTTTAAATAATTGAGAGATGCTCCTAGATAAATTTTAATTGGTAAAACACTCTTGTCGCTCTTTTAGTTGCTATTCTTATATATTCAGTATGCTCTAATTGAATATAAAAAATGGTATAATTCAATAAGGACTTTGGGCTCGTTCCATTAAGTCCTCAAATCAATCCCATCTGTCTTGATTGACTTGGTGTTTGGCTAATTTAGGCCTAGTCCTCCACCTCAAGTGATTATAAGAGGATTTATGCTATCAAAGTGTTAAACTTTAGGTTGTTATGGTGTGTAGGTAAATTTTGTGACAAAAATATATTAAAATACTAAACAACCTAAACAAACACAATGAAAAAGTAACAATCAAGATAGGGTGATAAAATAAGATAATTACAAAATGAAAGGAATAACAAGAAAACCCCAAAGCTCCTTTGATGTCGATTTGTCCCTAAAATGTAGATTTTGTGTGCTTACTTTCATCTTGAAAAGGGTGGTCATTAAATATGCTTAATGAAAGCAAAACGATCATTTTTAAACATCTGTAAAATGATGTACGTTCACGAGTCAAGCACGGCAAATAAGCATCCAAATTATTCGGTCGTCACAATGATAGATTTCCCATATCATGTATCCTCTTCTGCATCCTGAACACAACACGTAATATACCTACTTCAGACTGAGATGGCCAGACAATTTATGGTCATCGTTTTGGTAGTGGCTGCGTTAATAAATGTGTCAGACTGCCTTCTCCATGGTATTATTTTTCATTTGTCTTTTCTCTATGTTCTATTGCATTCGAAAGTTATTGTGAATTATATTGATCGTATCCATATTGCATATGCAGACTCTCGTGGAAAGGATGGAGAGGAGAAAAACAATTTAGAGGTTTTAAATACTGATCATCGCTGATTTTCACAACCCTGTTTTTTCATTTCATATTTCCGAATAGTATAGAGTACTTGCAGGGAAAAATAGACGGATTTTCTTACTAATAATGTTTGTGATGAAATAGGAGCCAAAAAGACGCAGGGAAGAGGAGGAAGATTTTCGTCGCAGGACCGAGCAGAACGGTTCTCCAACTAATACATCTACGTCTACGAAGAACTCTCGGGTGTCTACATCTACATGTACATGTACATGTGCACCTACGCACACGTCTACGTCCACGTCCACGTCTACATATGAACTGTGCATGTTCGTCTTGGTCTTAGTCTTACCCTTCCTCTTCATCTTCATGAAAGATGTCATCCCCCGGGCCTGATTACACACACAATCGCATGACTTATGCATAGCTTTACAACGTGTCACTAGTAGATCATATGTATTTAGTCTCTGGAATCTATTGTCTTAATGTCTCTTATAATTAAGAACCTTCTCCACGCAACGTTTGTTCATTTTTAACATTCTAAATTTCACCAAATTATAGTGTAGGAGAATTCAATGGCAGATACTTGTTTCTTGCACCCAGACTCTCTTACCTTAATCAGTTGCAGAAGAAGGGAAAAACACTTAAATGACACTATCTGAAGTTGAGTGAAAAACAAACTCTCTCTTCTTTTCTTTCTTTTTGCTTGTGGGGAGGCGTGTGGGGAGATTTAGGTTTCTATGGTTGGATAAACATCTCTCTACTGTATGGTGGAAGTAGCTCGATTAAAGAAGTGGGATAAAATAAAATAAAATAAACAGATTTTAAAGTATTTTTCTTAGACAACTCTTACATTTTCTAGTAGATCATGAGAAGGCTATTATAAGATTTTTATAAAAATTATGAGAATAGTCAATAATTTTTTAATATTTTAATCTATTTTTTTCAGAAATAATTCTCTAAATATAATATTTTAATTAGTCATTGAATATTTATAAGCGAGTTTGTGAATTTTGAATTTATAAAAATTAAATAGATTATTCAAGTTGATTTTAAGTTAACAAAATTTTTTTTTGTAATTTTTTATTTAATACCAAAATAATTGAGAATGAAAAAATATTTAGAAATACTTAATAGAACTCTCATGTTTCAGTGTCCTCAAAAGGTGACTCCTACATGTGCATATGTCAATCATTGGGTCCACCTTGATAAAAGAAACTTATTAAGAATCTTATAAGAGCCATATTTATTTTGTGAAATATTGATTGCATCGATTGCTTATCTTCTCAAGAACTTTGTCTTTGGTCTAGCCTATTTAGAGATCTCGATATAAAACTAGAAAGTTAACAATCCCTAGATTGGTCATATCTAATCATGCAAAGCGATCAAGGTTCTAAAGTAAAAGTATCATTGCATCCCATGCATGTTGTCCATGTAGTAATGTTGGTTGTTTGAATTTCAAGCATACTCATACTTCCATCACCCAAGAGGAGATGTACACTACAAAATTATGCTAGTGACCTTAGTAATTACATCAAGCAGAAAGAGAGACAAGTGGAATGGGAAGAATTGTGTAGTAGGGAGGATGAATATTGGACAAAAAAATCAAGATAAATTTGGCTTAGGGAGGGCAAAAAAAGTACCAAGTTTTTTTATGCCTCAGTTAAGCAATGTAGAGATACTAGTATTATCTTATCTAGTCAGGATGCAGTAACTGGTTTCCTTGTATCTAACTCTGTTGGCATTAAAAATGAGGGTGTAAAAGGTCTTCTGGATCCTCCTTCTCTACCTAATTTTAATGTGTGAGAGGACAAGAGCTCATCATAGTAATTCTAGAGTTAGTTACTAGGTGAGAGAATGATGCTCTTACAATCCCATTTACTTTGTTTGAGCTTCATAAGGTAGTTTCATCTCTTCCTCTAGACAAAGCTCCTGGAATAGATAGTTTTACTAGTCTTTTCTACCAAAATGTTGGGAGGTGATTAGTTGGGACTTGTTGATGGACATGAAGGAATAAAGAAGGAATGCATCAATGCTTAGTAATTTTAACTCTACCAACATAGCTATCATAAATAAAGTAGGAAATCCTCAAACCTTTGTAGATTTCAAAAAAAAATCATGTGAAATACCATATAAAAGATATTCACAAAGGAAAATTACCTAAGACTCTAGCCCAGTCTATCTCGAATCATTTCTTCTTAACATGGTGGGTTTGTCCCAGGAAAAAAAGTATGGAAGGTGCATTAGTTTGACATGAGGCACTTCATTATATTAATGAGAACCAACTTTCTTCATTTGTCATTAAGCTAGATATGATGAAAGATTATGACCAATTAAATTTGTCTTTTCTCTTAAAAATCCTAATTTTTTTTTTTGGATTCTTAGACAAATGGTGCAAATGAATAAGGTAATGCATATTAGGGGTTCATTTTTTTGTGATTATTAGTGAAAGTTCTATCTAATATTTAATGTCTTCATAAGGGGTTTAGAAATGTGACCCACTATTTCCATTATTATTCATACTAATGGCATAAGCTTTCGGTTGGATCATTAAAACTTAGCATATGGAGGGCCTTTAGCTGGGAATCACAATTAGCAATACACCACTTTTAGTGACACAATTATTATTTACAGATGTAACTCTTGTATTTGGGAATGCTAGTGTTAAGGAGGCCAAGTATATCAAAGCTACCTTGGACCTATACAAAAAATCATCTGGTCTAAAGATCAACATTGTTAAGTCGAAGATATTTATTTTCAACACTAATGCAACTATCTCATGCAAAATTTGTAAGATTCTGAAGTTTTCCCAAGATGTGCTACCCTCTTCTTATTTGAGTATTCCATTTTTCACTAGGTCAAATAATGCTTTGTATTGGAAATTTGTTATTGAAAGTAACAAATTTAGGATTTTAGCTTGAAAGTACATATGGATATCTTTATCTGGAAATATTTTTTCTCATATGATCTATGCTATCTACTACTCTTAGCTACTTTTTCTCTTCCCTACAAGCCCTGATTGGAGTGGTTAAGAAAATAAAAAAATATTATTAGAAGCTTCCTTTGGTCTAGCAATATGATTGGTGAATCCTAAATCCCCCTTATTTCTCTTTAGGACATATTTTTTGACAAACTTCAGGGAGGTATCAACATTCAAGACCTAACCAAAAGTAATAAAGCATTTGGTGGGAAACTTATATAGAAATTTTATGAAAAGTCAAAAAATGAAATACTACAAAATTATGCAAATTAATTATTTTGATACTCACGAGAAAACACGAATCTTTACTTCCTTTAATTCTCCCAAGGGATCCACTATTTAGAATTTCATGATATCATCTAAGGATGTAATAACTAAATTCATCACTTGGAGAGTTAATAATTGTAAAAAAGTTTTGTTTTGGGAAGATTCGTGGAATGGTTCCCACCTTTATCACTATATTTTACGTGGGATGACTACATTATGATATTTCAAAGACATTGGAGAAAATTAATAGTGGATTATATATGAACTAGAAAGACATCATATGAATTCTTCGAGACATACATTTGCTAAAAATCAACTTTGATTATTTCTCTTAGGAAATCTAGGAGTATCTATGATTGGTGCATGCATTATAAATTGCAATGTCAAAATTGTTTCCTACTTGGCCCTACTAGGAATTTAGAATGCACAGATAAACAAATAAATTAAATCTAGATGTTAAAATTCATAATACATAGGGACAACACACCATTGCATAAAATAGAGGCTTGAAAAAAAAATCCATTATACTTTACTATTACTTAACTATTCTAGTATACGTTTTACAACTGATACATTGGATATATATAACACTAGACATCAAAGTTGAGCACCAAAACTCTATTTCAAATTACAAAACTAGGGACTATTTTCTAGAATCCAGGAGTCTCTAGGATTGGTGCATGCATTAGAAATTGTAATGGCAATATCATTTCCTATTTGACCCTATTAGGAATTTAGAATGCACTGATAAATAGATAAATTAAACATAGATGTTGAACTTCATAAAATATAGGCACAACACACCATTGCATAAAATAGGGGCTCGACAAAAAATATTCATTATATACTATTACTTAACTATTCTAGTATATGCTTTACAACTAATAAATTGGATATACATAAAACTAGACATCTAATTTGAGCACCAAAACTCTATTTCAAATTACAAACTAGGGACCATTTTTTCCAAATTTCTTAATGTTCAAATTTCTCATGTGTGATTAACATGACTAGTTAACCAACACAACAATTGTTGTTGGAGTCATAATTACTTCTAACACCCCCCCTTAATTTTGATTCTGTGAATGATGCATTTTCAAATTTCCTTCCTCCCTCTTGAACATTTTCAATCCATATTTCTTCCTTTATGTTGACAGAGATTTGTGTCCATTTGGATGTTTCTATTGTATTATTATTTTTTGGGTCTAAACCATCTCCTATCTTTCCATGTTTCTTATGTTAGAGAAAGGAAAAAAAAAATTGGTTGTCCTTATATGTCTGTGGGGTAGAACATGACTGGTTCTCCCAACTACACTTGCTCCTTTTTCTTCTACAAGGTGGAATGTGACTAGTTACCCAAAACCTCTTTCCTATATTTTTGCAAGGTGCAAAAATGACTGGTTTTCTCTCTATTTTTGTGGTCATCATCTTTCTCTCAACAAGTTAATAAACATATCTTCCATTCAGTTTTTGCTGTCCTCTACAATATAATTATCTATAGCCATTTATAATTTTTTGTATTTTCTCCACCATCACACTCTTGCTTACATTCCAATTTTCTTGATCATTTTTGAATCTTTACAATTTCACTTTTCTTCTTCCATCTTCATTATTCCTTTTCTTGCCATCATGACCTACTGCATCTTATTCTTATATTCTTCCATATTTTCTCTCTTCATTTTATCCTTTCTCTTTTGTTGTTCATTCTTCTTATTATATATTTTTCTTCTTTTTCTACAAGTTCCTTTTTCTTAGTCACAATCTTCTTTCAAACACATGTAGCTTATGAAATTTGTGACCTCACTTCCACATGAATTTTTGTAGTCTTTTTTTACAAAGAAATTATACTTCACACTTCTTCAATTTCTTCTTTTCTTACTCAACCACTAGCACACTTATGCAAACTTCTTTATTTTATTTTTTTGTATCTTCACTTGATGTTATATTTTCTCTTTCTTTAAACATCTAATCTTTCAATAGCTATGGAAATCCTTCAAGATTTTCATAATTGCTGACATTTTTCACACATGAAAATTTATATAACCTTTTAAACTTTTCTATAATCTTTTTCCAACCACATTAATCAATCCATCCACAGTTCATTTTTACACATTATGTCACTGATTCTTTCTTCCATTCTCTATTCCAATACATCTTTTCAAAATAAATTTTCAATCCACAAATTTTGCATGCATGCAAGTCCCAACACATGTCTTCACAATGCCCTTCTTTGTTACAATGAGAATATTGAATTTATTTCTTTCTTTGTGTTGATATCTTCACACATATAACATTTTGAACATCACTATCACCATTATTATAATTAAGACTTCAATTTTTGGTTCTCGAAATGAGTTCAATAGGCTCCTTGATTCCTTGTTCATGCTTTTCCAATACTATTCCTTCATAGACCATCTTCTTAATTATCTTCAAGCCAACAATCTTATTATCATAACAAACAAAGTTTCCAAACACATTACAAGTTTGTTTCTTGCATCCTTCATCACAAATACTTTTAGCTTTAGTTGAACCACATTTTTCAATTGTATAATCATACAAATTATTTGTGCTACATGATACATCACAAAAAGATGATTTTGATTTCAAACATTCATTCTCTTGTTTTATATTTGTCATTCATCTTTAGCATATTATTTCCCTTTTCCAATTTCTTCATATTTTCTTCTAAATTTTTGTTCTTTTTCTCAACATCATCAAACAAATTAAATTTTTCTTCTAATTCTTCATTCTTGTTTTTTTTTTTGACATCATCACATATAGCTTTAACATTTCTTCTAATATCTTATTTTTCTCTTTAATCTTAATCAATTCTTTGTCTTAATCTTAATCAATTCTTTATCTTAATTTTAGTTTCCAACTTCTTTAAAATTTTTTACCAATTTTGTATTAAACTCTTTAATAATCATCAATTCTTCTTCTAAACTACATTTTTCCTTCTTTACCTTTTTTCTAGCATTCCGCATTGAAACAACAACAAATTAAACTCAATTTTTTCTATCAATTTTTTAGAACTGCTTCCCTCTTTTATTTTACATAATAACTCAAATCTCTTTATTGACAATTCTAACTCAATACATATTTACTAAATTTTTGTTGCATTAAAAAAGCACTAGAACTCCTAACTATTCAGAAAAACCATTTTCCAATTTTTTTTTTGACTACTCAACATGCAATGTTAATAATTAGTGACCTTACAAATATTTTTCAGCTTCACAGAAGCTCAAATTTCTTACTAGTATACTTCTCCTAGCTTTCAACAAATAATATTAGTTGGACTTTGACTTTGCTGTCACCTGTTCTCATTCTCTTCATCTCAACTCTCTAGCTACCATGGGCTTTTCCTCTTTGTCTTCTGATTCTTTCAACACTCTCTACTCTGTGTTAACCGACTTGGTAGAGACACTCGATAATAACAAAGACTAGCTTACTTGATTAACATAGAAACACTTGGTCAAAACAGAAACCAAGATATGACCTCTCGTAAATGTTGACACTGGTAAAAAAAGATGTGTTAGCATTAGACATACATTGGAACTGACAAAATGGTAGCTGCAATGATTCATTGTGTTAATCCATTGTGAAGATTAATGGTTGTTGCACATGTAAAACTTTGCTCTATGTTCAACTCTCATCTTCTCTCAACCATCACTTTTCACCCATCAACATTCAATCATCATATCATTGTGCTTGATCTGCCATCTGTTGTGATCATCTCCAACTCTCCAGGATTTTAAACCTTGGGCACTAAAAATCTTTATCTCTCCATGATATTTAACCTTGGGTTTTGACTCTTCCTCTTCTAATCTCTTCAAGACTCTACAACCATTAGCTTTGCTCACTATGTTTGCAATAACTATTCAAGGATACAAACCCTCATCTTGATTCAGCATTCAGATCACTTTTATCATTGACCATGATCAACCATGAGCTTTGATATATTTATTTCTTCAAGTTTTTTATCCATGGGCTCTAATACCATATTAGAAATATAAAATACACCAATATCATATTAGATAAACAAATGCTTTGATACAATGATTCAAATTAAAATGCTTTGAAAAATATAATAGGGGAAAAATAGAGCATATCACACAGTCATAAAATAAAGACAAGAGACCAAAAACATTCATTGTACTCAATCATTACTTAATTATTCCATTATATGCTTTACAAATGATACATTGGATACATATAAAATTTGACATCTAAGCTGAGTGCCAAAACTCTATTTCAAATTACAAAACTATGAACCATTTTTTGGAAACTTCATTCAAATTTCCCATGTGTGGTTAACAAGACCGGTTAATCAACCTGACAATTGCTATTGGAGTCACAATTACTTCTAACAGACCCATCCCATCTCCCAGGCACAAATAATGCAGCAGAGGCACTTGCACTTGCAATTTGGAAAAAAAATAAAAAATAACATTAATATGATTTTTATTGAAGGGCATTCGATGGTTGTAATCAATGCATGTACAAAAAGAGTTTCGGGGAACTGGAAAAGTGCCTACATTTTAAACCGCATTATAGACTCATTTACAAAAGTATACATTTCTCATATTTTACAAGAAGGATTTTGTATAGCGGATTCCTTGGCAAATATAGGGTGTGCTGATAATATTTTAGATTTCACTACTGTGGTATGTGATTATGATATGGGCTGCCTTAGAAAGAATTCAATTATGGATCTATATATGCTACTTATGGTTCTTCACACACATTGGTTGCTATTTCTTTTTGTGGTAGCTAGATACTAGTTGAAGGTGCTACAAACGGAGTATGAATCAAGGAACTACAGAATATATATTCATTCAAGGTCCACAAGATTTCCAATCTCTGGTGGAAGAGAAGGAGATCTAAGCCAGTTGAAAGATGCACCAGCCTTCCTATTTCCCTTGGAATCAATCCCTCTAGTCGGTTTCGAGACAATTCTAATTCTATAATACCGTTACCTCTAATTTTTTAATTTTGAATAAATATATTTAATATTTCCTAATTTTTAAAAAAGAAAGATTTTTTTAATAATAACATTTTCATGTTTATATTTTCATTTTAATATAGTTCATGTAAAATTGTAATTCAACTACAATTAGAAAAATAAGTATAACTATTTTTACATTTCAACTTCCTTAAAATATTAACCTCATCATCAAATTTCAAATTTTAAAACTATTTAAAAATAAAATAAACAAATTATAAATCACCAAAATAAAAATTACTTTTACTTGTAATAATATTTACTCTTAAGTAAATTTCTATTAAAAAATGTTATGTATTTGAATAAGTTGTTTCCTTTAAGTAATATTTCTTATGCATAAATTTACATACTAAATAGTTAAAAGGATTGCAATCCCTTCGAATAAATTGATTTGACATGTTTACCAAGCATTGTGTATAATACAGTATGGTAGCAGTTATGCACTTGACTATTTGAGTATCTAATAATAATTGTTAAATAGATTAAAAATAACACCAATACTATTTTTTATTTTCAAGTTAATTATGGAAATTTATAAAATGGCTAAAATTGGTTGAAATTGTTGATTGCATAGTATGGACAAGATTTGTGGATATGGATGGTATGTATGCAATGAACTATGTATAAGTTGCAACAACTATTCAAGAAGTTAATTCGACTTCTATGGACACCATGTGTCGCCTGTGCTATGCTATAAAATAAATAGCTATGTTTTCTAAAATAAAAAGCAACCAAAATGGGGGCTGACCTTGAACAAGAAACATTTGATGAAAATTAGTTGGCAGTTACTTCCAAACAATTACCCCACACCTATTCTAATTTTCAAAAACTTTAAACTAGCAAAATCAATAAAGTATCTACGGAATAAAATATTAACAACAACAAGGCTATTGAACTTCTTTTGCATCCAACACATATTGGCCTTAATATAAAGCTAGTTTAGACAAACATTAAACACCCTAAGGCTCAGAGTGTAAAGTTGTAACATAAAAAACACCAAACCAAAGAAAGCACCAGCAATGAGGAAGCTCAATGGTTCCTTGAGTTCTCCAATAGAAGGTGAAGTCAATCGTTAACATGAAGCCATATAAGTTTTGAGTGATCTTGGCATCTTTATTGTCCTTTTCCCCCACACTAGTGGCATGCATGAGGTGGATGGTAGTAAGTACTAAGTGTATGACACAAATGAAGAAATTTGCCACCCTCTCAAACTTGTCCTCAAGGTTCTTGTTTCTTTCGGTTAACTCCTCCATAGCCTTTTCTAGTTTTTTTATGGCCTAGTTCCCTTGGATGCTCATATCCTTTATCTTTTCTTCCATGGTACCCATTTGCTGGGTGCCATTTTTTTGCTGCATATCTTTTGAATTTTGAGTATCCGCCACCTTGTCCATCTAGTTAAGAATGTCAAGGATGGCCATCCTAACCAAGGAGGTAATACTATTGTGGTCATTTTTGGAATTTCTTGAATCTAGGGTTTTGAATGTATTCAGTCCTCCATACAAAAAAAGAAAAAGAAATAGTAGAATCATTATATATTTGGCCTAAAGTGCAAGACACTCATAGGACATATTATGACTAGCTTTCCATTACTAATAATGAAAGTGGTGCTTCCAAGGTGTAACCTATTCATGAACAGGCATTTTTAGACTAGGAATGACATTGTTCCAGACTTGTTCTTGACACCATAAGGGCTTCCACTCAAAAATGGACTTGGCTGCCATAGGATTTAAAGATCAGGGAATTTCACTCTCCACAAAATTTGGAGATGGTCACCAGTAGGATGCCAAGATACATTATGCTAGGTAGAAATCAAAAAATTTATTGGATTCCTCTTTGCTTCCAATCACCAATCCTCCTACATCCCATGCTTGGTAGAAATGATTCTTTTTTTTATTATAATATGTCTAATGAGAAATAGAAATGGGAAAAGTTGAAGAAGAATTATGGAGACTTCAACTACAAGGCCAATGAACTAGGAGAGAAGCTTGCCAATGACCTCAGGATAAGAATGAGAATCAGAAACCTATGAATACTTAAGAGACCAGCATTAAGGCAATTAGGGGGAAAAATGATGGCATAAAAGAATGGATACCTTTTTAAGCTTTTCTATGAACTTTTGTTTATAACATGATGAACTTTGCTACTTTTAAGAATGATATTTTGTACTTCTAATGTATAAAGTTATGAACGTATGGCATAGAAATAGTAATCTAAATTATATCTCAAAGAGTTTATTCTATTGATATTTCCTCATAAATGACTGGTTTGGGTAGATCTTCCTACAGCCAAAGAGATTGCAAAAATTGTTAATCAATACTAACACTTTTTCTTTATAAATTGAGAAATATAAATGCTTGTAGGAGGTCTTGTGTGCATTTAATGATCACAGCTGTCCAAGCCAAGCCAAGCTAGATTGGTGAAATAGTCACACAAAGATTTAGCATTCTGGATCATGTATGTAATAAAGATGGTGTGTTATGGCATCGTCACAATTGGGGCTTGTTCAAACAAAACAATATGGGACCTATTTCAAGAAGAATATGAGGGACCTGAAGAGGCAGCTGCATGAGAAGACCAAGTCAAAGGGTGATTAACTGTTCCATGACACTTGAGTTTCAGAAACCATTACAGACATGCAAAAAATCCAGCTTCCACTTCCTTCTATATTTATGGGAATTTAAGGAAATAGTTGATGATTTTGATCACATTTTGTATTTGAATGAGTCCTAATCTGTGATAAACTTCCCTTTATGAGGAAGTTGTGTTTGTAGGAGTCTATTGTTTTTCTATCTTATAAATAAAACATTGCATCTAGCGCAAACGGTCAAGTAGAAGAAATAATGAATGAGTAAGTTGAGTTAGATAGAATTTTCAGTTGTATTCTATTATCTCTCGAATTAGTGTACTATGAGTTATCAAATAAAGATATGAGTTTTTGAGTTTTCACTTCTTGTTTTGAGTTAACCTTTCCTTCGCTCTTCTGTGGGGGCCCACATGGGAGGTGGAGTTTTCTTTAGCAGTAGTTAGCAATTAGAAGTTAGAAATTTCCTTCAGCAATTAAGAGTTAGCTTCAATTTTATAAGTTTAGTTAGAACTGTTGTTCCTGCAACCACTGGAAATAGAACCAATTATTGTTCCTATAGCAGTAGGCACATAGATGTTAAGTAATTTCTTGAATTTCTTTCTATTTAGAAGATAACAGTCTTTACAAGTTTAGCTCAAATACAAATTGCAATTACATTTACATTTAATGCCTTGGTTGGGTTCAATTCAAGTTTACAAAATATTATAGAGTTAGCTCAAATAAAGAAACTCAGGTTCTAAAGACTGACTTGGTGATGCTTCTAATACTTGGCATGCACTGTCACTATTCGGCATCGTCATGCATTCAGTAGACATAGAAGCTCGATCCTTATTGATCACCTTCAAGTAGTCTCGAACTCGGTCTACACTGAGAACTTGGTAGATACTATGAAACTTGATTACTCAGTCAACCTTTCCTTCATTAGTCAAGTGAGCTCGGTTAACACTCTATCTTCAACTCATTTCCCTTTGTCTATCGAGTGAGCTCCATTGACATTGTCACTGCTCAGTAGATACTGCAAACTTCCTTTTTTCCCAAGTGAGCTTGGTAATCACTATTTGCAACTAATAAGATTGATATGACATTTGTGTAACATCAAGGACAACACACAATTAATCAATTGTACCAAAAATCTCCCTCTTTGGCATTGATGGCAACACAACATGTCTAGCACTGAAATTTCAAAGAAAACATAAAGTAAGGAACATGTCCTTTGTTTCATTTTGATTCTCATGAATGAGAACTCCCTCTACCAGTGTGACTCTTTCTGTCTATAAACTTCTCCCTCTTACTACAAACTTCTCCCTCTTATAGTAAGCTTCTCTTTCTTGATTTCTCCCTCTTGACTTCTCCCTCTTAGAGAAATTTGTTTGTGAGATATGATAGTATACTTCTCCCTCTTTGACAACACATGCCAAAGACAATGACTTCCATTAAAGTAATAGTGTAATTGATGTACTAATTCATATGCAATATTCTCTTGTCAATTTTGCATCAACTGATTGATCTTCAATATGCTTTGGTTGATGCATCACTAAACTTTATTTAGTGAGCTTCTAATAGGGGAATGACCCCTAGGTTACCTCTTAGATACAAGAATGCATCCTTACATAATGGCTCAGTGAATATATTTGTAATTTGTTCCTTTGTCTTCACATACTCAAATATGACTTCCTTGTCCTACACCAATTCTCTTAAGAAGTGATATTTTATAGCAATGTGCTTTGTTTTGGAATGTATCACTAGATTCTTTGATATATTTATTGTACTCATGTTATCATAGTATATAGCAACTGGATCTTTGATCTTTACCTTCATGCCTACCAATAGTTGCTTGAACCACACAATGTTTGAACAATTTACTATTGTTGCCACATATTCTGCCTCTACTGTGGACTGAGATGTGCAATTCTACTTCTTTCTTGTCCAAGACACAAGTCTTTTGCCAAGAAAGAATGCTCCACCACAAGTGCTTTTTCTATCATCAATGCTTCCTGCCTAGTCAGCATAAGTAAATACTTTTAGATCCATATTGCCTCTAAGTTTGTACCATAGACCATAGTCTTGAGTGCCTTTTAGATATCTCATGATTCTCTTAATTGCCATCATGTGACTTTATTTTGGGTTTGTTGAGAATCTTGCCACCATTCCAACTACTAGAGAAATGTCAGGCCTTGTGTGTACTACATACTATAGTTTTCCAATCATAGATCTATATGTGGTCTGATATACTTCTTTTGAATCATCATTCTTAGAAAGTTTATGTCTAGTAGTTATAGGAGTTCCAACAGGCTTTGAATCTTCCATTCCAAATTTCTTTAGTATCTCCTAGATATATTTTGACTGTGTGATATAAATGCCATTCTTGCTTTGCTATATCTGTAGGCCAATAAAGAATTTTATTTCTCCACACATAGACATTTCAAATTTTTTGCTCATTTCTTCTGGAAATTCTTTACATAAATAATCATTTCCTGTGAATAAAGTATCATCAACAAATATTTTAGCCAACACAATTTTCTTGTCTGGTCCTTCTTTGATATACAGACTATTGTTATCATTTGTTCGTTGAAAACCAATCTGTAGTAGGTAGTTATTTAACCTTTCATACCAAGCTCTAGGAGCTTGTTTCAAACCATACAATGCTTTGTGCAATGTACAAACCATGTTTCTTTTATTAGGATCCACAAAACCTTTTGGTTCTTCAATGTAGACTTCTTCATGTCAAGAATTACATTCAAGAATGTACCTTTTAATTTCCCTTTGACATATTTTCAGCAAGTAAGCATGTACCTTTTAATTTTCTTCTTTTCATGGTTCCATTAGATTTATCACAAATAATCTAATCAGGTGCATGATGCCTTTTGACATATTTTGCTAAGATAGGTTCCTTGGATTTTGAATGAGTTTCATAAATCACTTTATGAACTTTAGTTTCAAGGTCGGGTTCCTCTATCTATGTATCACTTTCATTTTGAATTTTCTTGGCATCTTCAGACTGTGACTCAGCTTGCATTAGCTTGGCACCTTCTGACTGTGACTCAGTAGTTGACTCGGCTAGCACTAGTTGCAACTCAGTAGCTAATGGAGATTTAGGAGATTTAGGAGGTGAGGCTTTATTTCCTTCAAATGTGTCTAGTAATGTATCTAGTTCATAGTATATGAACTTTTTGTAATCTTCTGGCTCCTTGTAGCTTTCTTCTTCACTCTTTTTTATAAACTCATCAATTCTAACATGTCCACTTTCCATGATTTTGTGAGTAGATAGATTCAAACATTTGTAAGCTTTTCTTTTATAGGATTATCCTAGGAATATTCCTTGATCACCTTTTACATCAAATTTTTCTTTCCTCAATTCTTTCAAGATAAAACAGGGTATGTGCAGGATCATGGTGTGCCAAAAAGTGGCGATCTGAAAAATATGTAGTTCTGAAATGCCTCAAAGAATTTCAAAATCTATTCCAACTTTTTTACCACCCATACTAATACTAAATGAAAAAAATTAATACCTTTATAATTCCTACTACATCTTTCGATACCAACCTTATATGGTCATCTTTAAAACATCCCGAAAATGTGTTTTTCGCATGTTCTTATGTGTTTTTTACTTCAAGCATGTAGCTGACGACTTTTTTTAAACCAAAATTTGATGTAATGAAAAGGGTTTCTTAAGAATGTTCATAGCTTTTCATAAATGTAAGGTTTGTCAAATTATGAGTTCAGTAAGTAATTATTACTTATTTTCTAATGGAGTTAGCTACAAAGTGTTGATTGACATACTGGTTGAAAAATAGCTATAACTTTCAATCCGTATAAGATTTCTGAAATCCAAGAGATGCGTCACATTCTATGCTTTGACTAGTATAAGAAAAAAAACAAAAAACTTAATTTTGATTTTTTTTGAACTAGTTATGGTGGTCAGACACGGGAGTTTTTTAATTCTGAAAATAGTATAGTAGAAAATTCATAATTAATTATTTATTTGGAATAAAAATTCCCAAAAATATGCGTCACATCCAGGCATGAGTCTACTTTTTATATCTAAAATTATATTTAAAAATATTATCATTTGATTATGATTAAGGTGGTCAGACATACACCTACTTTTTATTTTCGCCCTAAAATTTTTGTAGTACTACATTAAAATCCAAACTTTTGACGAATCAAATAATGTTTTATCTAGATAAGGCCTTGAATTTTAAAAACTAGATTCAATTTCCTACAGATTATATTCTTACAACTCTTTGATATAAAGTCTAGAACCACTCTAAAATTATGTGTCAAGTTTACATAACCCTGATTTTCTGGTTTTTCACTGCCACTTAAGGCCATAGTTTGGTACACCATGATCCTGCACATACCCAACATTCATTTCCAAATACTTTAAAGTAATTTACATTAGGTTTATAGTCATACCATAGCTCATAAAGAGTTTTATTTGAATCTTTCTTCAACTGTAGTCAATTCAAGTTATGAACTATAGTGGTGATAGCTTCCTTCCAATATTTGAGAGCAACATTCCTTTTAATCATCAATAGTATTGCATAATCCATGATAGATCTATTCCTTCTTTCAGCTATACCATTCTATTGTGGTGTTCCAGGGGCTACTACTTGTCTTTTGATTCCATTTTCAATGGAAAAATTATTGAATTCATTTGAGATGAATTCACCACCTCTGTCTAATCTCAAAAAAATTTAATTCTTTCATATGTCTTTCTCTACTCTTGCCAAGTACCATTTGAACTTTTGAAAAGCTTCTAATTTTTCTCTCAAGTACATCACAATCATCATTCTAGAATAATCATCAACTAAAAGAATGAAAAGCTATTCTCTAGTACTCCAATAGGTCCACATAAGTTAGTATGAACAATTTCTAAGAATTTTTCAAACTAATAGTCTTTGCTTTCGAAACTAGTCTTTCCCATTTTTCCAATTTGAGAATTCTTGCATAGACTCGTGTCAAGTTTCTTGAAACTAGAAAGACCTCTTACTTTCTTATGTTTGTTGATTTTAACTAGATTATCAAAGTTTACATGACATAACCTTGTGTTCCATAACTAGCTTTCATCAATTTGAGCAATAAAACATGAATTTTCACCAAGATCAAGATAAAATAGTTTGGCCTTGCCTTTAATGAATTCTATCTTGAATCTAATGCTGTTCAATTGTGCTACACTTAGTAGATTATGTTTTAATCCTTCAACCCAATAAGCATTGTTACATACCAGTTCATTGGTCAATGAGATATGCCCTTTACCTCTTATGCAACAAGGTTCATTGTTTCCAAATCTTACACTTCCTCCATTATATGGTTCCATATCATCAAATTTTGTTCTATCTCCAGTCATATGATGTGAGTAGCCACTCTCAATGATCCAAGTATCATTTTTTCTAACATGAGAGGTAAGTGTCATTTTATCTCCTTCATCATCAGATTCATCCTTAACAACAATATATACCATCTTATCTTCATTGTGCCATGAAACAAGATTTCTTACCTTTTTCCTTCTTGTAGTTCTTGAAATCCTTCTCGCCTTTGAACATATGACTTTTCTTATCATGCTTGGTTTCTCTATTTGGACACCTAGCAGCAATGTGACCAACTTCTTCACAAGAAAAGAAAAAACATAGGAGCTTTACCTTTGTACTTTCCTCTACCTTTTGAATATTTTCTTGCAAGTAGGACTTCAATGACTTCAAGATCATTTTCTGAACTTTATTTTGATGTTTCATCTTCATCACTATCTAACTGACTAGAGTTTGACTTTTTACCCTTTTTCTTGAGTGAAAGTTTAGCTTCAAATACAAATTCAATGTTCTTTGAAGTAGGAAGATAATTATCAAAATTATCTAACTCAAAAGCTATTAATCTTCCAACTAAAGCATCCAAAATCATTTTGCAATTTGAATTAGATCTTATCTCTTAAATAACAGATACTCTAATTGCATAAGTAGGAAGAAGAGTTCAGAGCACTTTACTTAGAACAGTTTCCTCTTTGATATCTTCTCTAGATGCCCTGATTGCACTCACACATGCCTTGATTCTGTTAGAGTAAATAATTAATTAATTGTTAATTATTTATTCTAGTGCTTAAGCTTACTTAGGTAAATGCATTTATTTAATACTTTGTATTTAATGCATGTAGAGGTTAGTTGTTGACAACATGGGAGTTTGTTCCCTTTAGCATACTTATCCTTTCCACCTTTTGTGGATGTGTGCTGAGTTGTCATCCTTATCTTCTACCACATTCTAGCTTGTTCTACAAGCTTCCATGAGGCCTTTATAAGTGGTCTCTCTCTCTCTCATTGTAAATTCATTTCCACTTTCACATAGCAATTCTAATTTCCTATTGTGAATTATTCTTGTGTCATTTTTGCTTCAAGCTCTTTGCTCCCTAGGTTTCTCTTTAGCAAGCTATTTGTATTGCAAGTGATCTTGGCACATTATCAGAGTCAGATTCTCAACTCCTACATGGTATCAGAGCCTCACTGCTGCTTCTTGTTCGAGAGATTTTTGAAGCCATAATTTGGAGTCACAAACCCTAATTTGTTTGTGCAATTTTTTCTTCAAATCGAGGGTAGAGCAAATTTCTGGAGCACTTTTAGCCCAAATGGACATCACCATTGGATCTAGAAGGTCGTTTGCAGTTAGGATTCATATAAAATTTTTCATTATTGAACACAGGGCATTTTAGAAATTTTTTGAAGCCCCCTGGACATTGTCATATGGACGATTTTTGCATTTATTGTGATTTAAAAAAAAAATATAGAGCCACTGAGCGGCCATCACCGCGCCACCCAGGCACTGCCCTTACTGGCAGTGCAGCCGCAATGTAGCCTCTACACGACTGCCACTCCGTGGCCCTCACCGCTCAGCCAGCCTGTCGTGCCTTTCTTTTGCTCAGCCGGCCTGCCGCTCCACCAAATTTTGCCACCCTACTCCATCTGCACTGTTAGTGCCTACGTGGCCATCTTTGTCAGCAGCCACATAGGAGTCCAGTCATCACTGACAGCTCTGCCACGTGGCCCATTCACCAACTAATATGTGGCATCCCTTTGCTGATGTCATTTCACGGTAGGATGACATCATCTTCCCAGCAAGTGACATCATCCTAATCACTGACATCAGCAATCCATCAGCTAACGTCCTTAGTCCGATGATGGCCTTGTGATATCTATACGACCGTCAAATTTAAGCCATTGTCTGTAATTTTCCAGCAAGGTACATTTTTTGAGCAGTAGTCAATTTTTTGGCTATAACTTGAGCATACGAAGGTCCTTTTCCAATCCAAAAGAAGTGTCAAAAGCTGACTTAGAGATAGAGACATTGGTTCTTATTTCATTAGATTTTGAGTTTTTTTGAGCTCCTATTTTTGGCATCAAATTAGAGGCTTCTATTTCCTCCTATTTTGCATCAACGAATCTAGGTTCTTTTCCAGTTTTTTGCTTTCTATAGTTATTTTTGTGGTATTTGGGAGATATTCTTGTACGTTTGTGGGGGGGGCAAGTGTCTTTCTTTTTTGTAATTTACTTCAGTTAAGACCCTTCTACTTCCGCCTTATTCTTTCTCTCAATGGCGGATCCATCTGTGACCCATCTCATGCCACACAACTACCACACCTAGAAAGCACAAATGACTAGGCTTCTCATGTCAAAAGGTCTATGGTCTTGTACGGATGTGAATTAGCTTGCTCTTACGCGACCTTATGAGCTTCTATAGCATAGGAACAAAATGGATGAAGCCATGGGAATCATTGCACTCAACATTTTAGACAGTCTGCTATTTCACTTGGATGGTTTGACTACTCCACGAGCTTATTGGCAGAAATTTCAGACTTTGTTTAGACAGGTGAATGAGTTCTGAGCCCTTCAGTTGGATGCAGAATTGACTTCTTTGTCACCAAGCAACTTTCCCACCATCAAGCACTTTCTAATAGAGTTCAAATCCCTACGTGCAATTTTTACAAGGATGTGGGAAGAACAAAATTGATGATGAGTGTATTTTTTTGATACTCTCAAAGTTGAAGGGGCAGTATCAGGTCTTTTCTTCTACTTTCTACTCCACCATGGATGCCCTTGGAGATAGGCATAGGATGCCTACATTTGAGACATTTTGTGACAAGTTAACTAGGGAATAGGCAAAGATCCAATAGGTGGATGGCTCTGGCTCTTCTAGCCAAGCCTTGGTTGCTCAAAATTCTAAGGGAAAATCAAAGAAGAAATGAAAATAGAAGAAAGACACATCAAAATCTGATCCTCTAGCTAATCCTCTAGCAAACCTCCCAAGGGTAAAGATTCTTCAAAGTCGGGTGAGTCTACCTCCAAGACCAAGAAGAAATCGAGTGAGAACAACAGCTTTTGAGGGAAAGATGGACATTCAGTTTCTAGATGTTGGAAATGATTAGAGGCTTTAGAGGAAGCCATGAAGGAGCATCACATTTTAGCTCCTCCTTCCTCATCTTCACCTGTAGGGAAAGGTCATGCTCTTTCTGCACGAGCTATGACTTATGCGCCTTTGTAGATTCTTGATTCTAGGGCTTCTCACCATTTAACAAACACTCCTAAGTTGCTCACTTCACTTGCTCCTTACGCCACTACAAAGATTGCAGTTGGGAACTCTTAACAACTTTTAGTTTTGGGTTTAGGCACTGTTTCTTTGGCTGGGGACTCTCTTTAGGATGTACTTTGTGTACCCGATATTTCAATGAACCTTTTGTCTATCTATCAGATTTGCCACTCTGGCTCTCGGAAGACAGTCGAATTCTCACCACATGATGTGGTTATTTGGGACTTGCATGATCCAAAGATGATTGTGGCCACTGGGAGTGTTGACTTTGCATCATGCCTCTACAGATTTGATGGATTTGAGTCTTCTGATGACACAGGTTCATGTTCAATTGCACATGCAGATTTAGTAAGCAAACTTTGGCATGAACATTTTGGGCATGTCAATTACAGATATCTACAGCAGATGAGCACATAGGCACTTGTTCTTGGGTTTCCCCAGATTTCTTGTCCAGATGGTGTTTGTCAAGGATGTGCGCTTGGCAAGCAACATAGGGATTCTTTTCCACATGGACAAGCCACTCATGCTTTAGCACCTTTTTAGTTGATTCATAGTGACCTTATGTCATTTCCAACTCCATCTTTTTTAGGTGCTAGATATGTGCTTACATTCATTGATGAATTCTCCAAACGCACATGGGTTTACTTTCTTAAGTACAAGTCTGATGCCTTAGATTCATTCCAAGTGTTTAAGGCATTTGTAGAAAAGCAATCTAGAATTTCTATTCGGTGGATATGCACCGACAATGGGGGGGAGTATGTGAACCAAGCTTTCAGAGATTTATGTTTTGAGCATGGTCTTCAGCATCAGCTTTCAGTGCCCTACACTCCTTAGGAGATGGCAAATTACATGATTTAGTCTAGGTCCATGGATTCATGTTTTTGGGCAGAGGCAGTCAATTGTGCAAACTACATTCAGAATCGGATGCCTCACAAGGCACTTCAACATATGACTCCTGAGGAGGCTTGGTCCCATGTTAAGCCTGATGTGTCATCATTTAGAGTTTTTGGGAGTACAACATATGCATTTGTACCCGATGCTCAAACGAAAGCAATGGAACCGAAGAGTCAACTACTATTTTTTTTTTGCTACTGCGAGGATGTTAAGGCTTACAGGTTATTTGATCCTGATTCGAAAGATGTCCTATTTCAATGAGATGTCCAGTTTGATGAGAGGCTTCCTGCAATTCATTCCTCACCTCCAACGCCTCCTCCAGCTCCTAGTACTCCCTCTTCATCTCCACTTTGTTTCACGGATGATGAGGATGATGATCATGGTGATCCTGATATACCTCTACCACAGGATCCTCCCTAGATGCCTAAATGGGCTCGAGCTACTATTGAGGTTGTAGGATCTCTAGCTGGTGACCCATCCACATCCCGTCACACCCGTTCTCACACTGTAGGTTCCAGTCTACTTAGTCATGTTGTTAGTACTGATCCTCAGACTTTTGTGAAGGCGATAGGACATTTAGAATGGGACAGTGCAATGGAGGAGGAATATTCTTCTTTGATGAAGAACCACACATGGGATCTTTGTTCTCTTCCTAAGGGGAGAAAACTAGTACATTGTAAGTGGATTTACTGCACTAAGTATGCTGCTGATGGCTCCATTGATAAGTATAAGGCTTGTCTTATTGTGAAGGGTTTTTCACAAGTCGAGGGTGTTGATTACTCTGAGACATTTGCCCCTATTGCCAAGATGAATTCTATTCACCTTGTCTTATCCCTCACAGCTTCACAGGGATGGTCAATTTATCAGATGGATGTGAAGAGTGCCATCCACATTTCACACAACCCAGTGGAACATCAACATACCAAGCACATTGAGTTGCATATGCATTTCATTTGTCAGTTGATCTAGGATGGTGTTGTTGCATTGGAGTACATTCCTACTGTCGATCAGGTTGTAGACATCTTCACTAAACTTTTTGCATCGCCACGCTTTCTTCAACTATGATCAATGTTTGGGGTTACGGAAGTTGTCCTTGGGGGGATTCGTTGAGGCCTTCTTTCCTTCACTTCATGTTTTTTTTAGCATGTTGTTTTTACCTCTTTTTGGGGGAGAGTTTTTCCAATAGGGTTTTCTCTCTTTCCCTGTTTTACAGAGGTTGCATTTAGTTGCATTGTACTTGGGTACCTAAAATGGCCTTGTTGCCAAGACTCATTTTGCATTTTTTCCTTATTTTGTGAGCTTAAGGCATTCCCATAAGTTGCACTTAAGGGGGGCTGTTAGAGTAAATAATTAATTAATTGTTAATTATTTATTCTAGTGCTTAAGCTTACTTAGGTAAATGCATTTATTTAATACTTTGTATTTAATGCATGTAGAGGTTAGTTGTTGACAACACAAGAGTTTGTTCCCTTTAGGATACTTATCTTTTCCACCTTTTGTGGATGTGTGTTGAGTTGTCATCCTTATCTTCTACCACATTCTAGCTTGTTCTACAAGCTTGCATGAGGCCTTTATAAGCGATCTCTCTCTCATTGTAAATTCATTTCCATTTTCACATAGCAATTCTAATTTCCTATTGTGAATTATTCTTGTGCGGTTTTTGCTTCAAGCTCTTTGCTCCCTAGGTTTCTCTTCAGCAAGCTATTTGCATTGCAAGGTGATCTTAGCATATTATCGGAGTCAGATTCTCAACTCCTACAGATTCTTTCAACATATTTAGCAATGTTTTCACCTTCTCTCATTTTCATTTGATCAAATTGTTCTCTAAGGCTTTTAGCTTTGGCTCTATTTACATTGTCATTTACTACATAGATTTCTTTCAGTTTGTTCCACATTTGAATAGCAGTTTGGTAGTGTTTTACTTCATCAAATTTAGCATAACTGAGAGCAGATGCAAGATTTATCATCATGACCTTCTGCAATATCTTCAACTGATAATGTTCCATTGGGAGTCTTGTATTCTTCATCAATATAGTTTCAACCTGAATTACAGATACTACCCAAATGTAGTCTCATTAATCCTTGCCATGCTACAAAGTTGTCTCTGTTCAGCTTGGGAATTTCTCTTCTGTAAGACATCTTGATCTTTAGCTTAGGTCTTGAAACCTTTTCTTGCAAGCACCAAATGCTTTGATACCAATTGTTGGAAATATGAGATGAGTAACTGAGAGGGGAGGGGTGAATAAGTTACTACTAAAATAAATCCCAGATCCCTTAGATGTCAACAATTAAAACCAATTCTAGTAACTAAATACTATTGTTACTCGACAAATAGAGAATTATTGTAACTTGATAAATACTAGTTTTCTTAGTAATTATTAACATGTAGATCATTAGATGTTATCTGAGATTGTCATTATGTTTAACTTAGTTGCAAACACATAAAGTAAATAACATAAAAACATGAGACACCAGGATTTAATGTGGAAACCCAATTTGGGAAAACCACTAATAGCAACTAGTTATTGATTTTCACTCTTCTAAAGTGAGACTTGTTAGGAGTCAACCTTGTTAAAGGTTACAAAACACACTATTATGTGTGACCTTGTTAGAAGATTTGATCACCCTATTAGGAGTGGCCTTATTAGAGGACTTAAAACAATTCAACAAAACTATCACCTTGTTAAAGGATTTACAACTGGCTACTAAGCCAACTCAGTTAAGAGATTTTAGAAACACTACTACAATGGTTAGAAAGAAACAATGAATTGACTTGATTTGATGCAATTGATTTGATGTATAACAGATATCTGTTCTAGTTTACACTTGATCCTTTCTGATCGACTATGGCTCTACTGCACCACAAGAAACTTATCCTTAACACTCTCTACTCATTATCAGATCTTCAACATCGCTCATGGAATTTGCATCCTTACATTCATGCTCACACTCTCATATGCACCATACATTGCATACCATGCATTAAATTTTACAACTTGACTTTATATTTATATCATATACATTTGTTAAGTTAGCTCAAATAAAAATTGTAATTACAATTACATTTAACACCTTGGTCAGCTTCAATGTAAGTTTACAAAATATTACATAGTCAACTCAAATAAAGAAACTTGGGTTCTAAAGACTAACTTAGCTATGCTATTAATACTCGGCATCCACTGTCACTATTCAATATCATGCATTCGATAGACATAGAAGCTCTATCCTTACTAATCACCATCAAGTAGTCTAAAACTTGGTCTACACTAGGGACTTAGTAGATAGTATACAACTTGATTTCTTAGTCAACCTTTCCTTCATTAACTGAGTGAGCTTGGTTAACACTCATCTTCAACTCATTTCCCTTTGTTTGTTGAGTGAGCTTGGTAGACACTGTCACTGCTCGGTAGATACTACAAACTTCCTTTTTTCTCAAGTGAGCTCGATAATCACTATCTACAACTAATAAGATTGATATGAAGTTTGTGTAACATGAAGGACAACACACAATTAATCAATTGTACCAACAGTGCTGACACTCAATAGTCAAAACTATACCAACAATCCTTACAATGAGGTGGACCCTAATCCTAAGAGAAATCATCAAAGTTGATTAGAAAATGTATGTCTTAGGGAATTCATATGATGTCTTTCTTGTTCCTATATAATCCACTATTAATTTTCCCCAATGTCTTTGAAATATCATAATATGGTCATCCCAAGTAAAATATAGTGATAAAGGTGGGAACCATTCCATGAATCTTCCCCTAATAAAATATGTTTATAATTATTAACTCTCCAAGTGATGAATTTAGTTATTACATCCTTAGATGATATCATGAAATTCCAAATAGTGGATCCCTTAGGAGAATTAAAGGAAGTAAAGATTCATTTTTTCTCTTGAGTGTCAAAATAATTAGTTTACATATTTTTGTAGTATTTCATTTTTAGACTTTTCATAAATTTTCCATATAAGTTTCCCACCAAATGCTTTATTACTTTTGGTTAGGTCTTGAATGTTGATCCCTCCCTCAAGTTTGCCAAAAGATATGTCCTGAAGAGAAATAAGGGGGATCTATGATTCGCCAGTCATATTGCTAGACCAAAGGAAGCTTCTATTAATCTTTCTTATTTTTTTAACCACCCCACTTAGAGCTTGTAGGGAAGAGAAAAAGTAGCTAAGAACAGTAGATAGAATAAATCTTATGAGAATATTTTTTCTTGATAAAGATATCCATATGTCCTTTCAAGCTAAAATCCTAAATTTGTTGCTTTTAATAACAAATTTCCAATACCAAGCATTATTTGACCTAGTGGAAAGTGGAATACCCAAATAAGAAGAGGGTAGTACATCTTGGGAAAACTTCAAAATCTTACAAATTTTGCATGAGATAGTTGCATTAGTGTTGAATATAAATATCTTCGACTTAACAATGTTAATCTTTAGACTAGATGATTTTTTGTATAGGTCCAAGGTATTTTTGATATACTTGGCTTCCATAACACTAACATTCCCAAATACAAGATTTTTGTCCACAAATAATAATTGTGTCACTAAAACTGGTGTATTACTAATTGTTATTCCCAGCTAAAGGCCCTTCATATGCTAAGTTTTAATGATCTAACTGAAAGCTTACGCCATAGTATAAATAATAATGGAGATAGTGGATCACATTTTTGAACCCTTTATGAAGACATTAAATATTAGATATAACTTCAACTAATAATCACAAAAAACCAAACCCCTAATATGCACCACCTTATTCATTTGCACCATTTGTGTAAGAATCCAATTTTTTTTAGGACTTTAAAGAGAAAAGAAAAATCTAATTGGTCATAACCTTTCATCATAGCTAGCTTAATGAAAAATGAAGAAAGTTGGTTCTCATTAATATAATTAAGTGCCTTATGTCCAACCAATGCACCCTCCACACTTTTTTTCTCAGGACAAATCCACCATGTTAAGAAGAAATGATCCAAGATAGAATGGGCTATAGTCTTAGGTAAATTTCCTTTGTGAATATCTTTTATATGGTATTTCACAATGATTTTCTTTTCAAATCTACAAAATTTTGAGGATTTCCTAATTTATTTATTATAGCTATGTTGGTGGAGTTAAAGTTACTAAGCATTGATCCATTCCTTCTTTATTCCTTCATGTCAATCAACAGATCCCAATTGATCACCTCCCAACATTTTTGGTAGAAAAGACTAGTAAAACTATCTAGTCCCAGAGTTTTGTCTGAAGGAAGAGATGAAACTATCTTATGAAGCTCAAACAAAGTAAATGGGATCGTAAGAGCATCATTCTCTCACCTAGTAACTAACTATGGAATTACTATGATGATCTCTTGTCCCCTTACACATTAAAATTAGGTGGAGAAGGAGGATTACGAAGACCTTTTACACCCTCATTTTTAATGCCAGTAGAGTTAGATATGAGAAAACCAATTACTGCATCCTGAATAGAGAAGACAGTACTAGTAGCTCTACATTTCTTAATTGAGGCATAAAAAAACTTGGTATTATTTTTCCCCTCCCTAAGACAAAGTTCTCTTGATTTTTTTGTCCAATATTCATCCTCCCTACTGCACAATTCTTCCCATTCCACTTGTTTCTCTTTTTTCTTGATGTAATTACTAAGGTCACTAGCATAAAAATTGAATAATAACTCCTCATCTAGACTAATTTCGCTAATCACCTTTTCCTCTTCTACCAATTTTGTAGTGTACATCTCCTCTTGGGTGATGGAAGTACGAGTGTGCTTGAAATTCAAACAACCAACATGCATGGGATGATACTTTTACTTTAGAACCTTGATTGCTTTGCATGATTAGATATCACCAATCTAGGGATTGTTAACCTCCTAGTTTTATATTGCGATCTCCAAATAGGGTAGACCAAAGACAAAGTTTTTGAGAAGATAAGAAATCGATACAATCAATATTCCACAAAATAAATATGGCCCTTTTAAGATTCTTAATAAGTTTCTTTTATCGAGGTGGACCTAATGATTGACAGATGCACATGTAGGAGTCACCTTTTGAGGACACTAAAACATGAGAGTTCTATTACGTATTTCTAAATATTTTTTCAGTCTCAATTATTTCGGTATTAAATATAAAATTACAAACAAAAAATTATTTAACTTAAGATCAACTTGAATAATCTATTTAATTTTTATAAATTCAAAATACACAAACTTGCTTATAAATATTCAATGACTAATTAAAATATTATATTTAGAGAATTATTTCTCAAAAAAAACTAGATTAAAATATTAAAAAATTATTGACTATTCTCATAATTTTTTTAAACATCTTATAATGGCCTTCTCATGATCTACTACAAAAGGTAAGAGTTGTTTAAGAAGAATACTTTAAAATCAGTTTATTTCATTTTATTTTATCCCACTTTAATCGAGCTACTTCCACCATACAGTTGGGACATGTTTATCCTATTGGGATAAGGTGACTCAGCCTTACCACATTTTATTTCTTTATTTGTGCTTTCCTAGAAAGTTGCTAGATGAAGTTGGATTCTTCCACAAGAAAAGACTTGGAGTAGAAAAATGGAAAGCTTCTATTTTTTGGTGATTTATTCTCTTATGTTTTGTTTTATGCAAGGGTTGTGCATAAGGAAGTTTCTAAAATAATTTGTAGATGCGTTGAATGTAGACGCTCTAGAAACTCTTTCCTCTTGTATGAAAACTCTATAAGTACAAAGCATTATTGTAGAGAATGAGGAGTGAGATGAGAAGTTATTTGCACAAGGTTATGCTGTCAAATTTTCTCTAGAATGGAGCAAGATGTAAATCTCCATGTGAAGGCTGAAAATATATTGTAACTTGTTAAATAATACATTAGCTTGATGGTTTGGTGTGTGGATTTTTACATTGAAAGGTTTCCCCCACATATATCTGTGTTCTCTATTTTGTCTCATTCTTCTAGTTTCATGATTGTAGAATAATAATATGTATGTCATAATCCTACTCAAAATTTATTTAGATCAATAAATTGCAACCACTTTCTTTTAAGCTTTTAATTGTGGGAAATCAACTATGTATGTTTCTACTTTTTTGACATAGTAGTATGCACTTGTATTTTCTTATTAGGAGTTGTTCAATGAACTATTGGATACTAGATGTCCATATTGATCTTAGATGACTTTCTGGGGTGCTCTCATTTCCCTTCAATTGGTATTAGAGCCCATTTTTTTGATTTGCATGTTGCTTGCATGTGAGGATTCACAAAGTTTCTGGTTTTGGGTATTTCTTTAATTAAGGTTTCTTAGCTTGCAAAGCTTGAAGAAGTTGTTTTGAAGAAATTGACTAATAATTAATCCTTTGATGAGTGGAAGTCTTGCAGTTAATTTATTCTTTCAGGAGATAGCAAACATTTCTTGAAGGATGGTGATGATAGAGAAAATAGAGTTGGTCATGTTGAAATGACATTGATCTAGAGCTTTTGGTTGACATCAAAATAACTCTTGATGCATGGGTATTTGAAGCTGTATCTTTTGCCACTTGGAATGCATAGAGGCTATGAAGTTGATCATTGGATGATCTAGAAGCTTCTGGATAGCCTATCTCTCTCAAATGCATGTATGAGTTGTGGTTGTGGGATTGGTCTACAAGTGGGCCTGGAGTTCCTATACTATGTTTCTTCTCTTGGGTGTTTGTACATGCATGGCTTGGATTCTTGCTCAATGGATCTAAGGGGTTTATAGATTTTCCTTAAAAAAAATATATGGTGATGTTCATCTATGATAATCCATTATTCTGGGTTTAGTTGTTTGGTATTTTATTCAAACTTTGAGTCTTCCAAATGAGAAGTGGGTGTGGATGTGCATGGTTGTTCTTAAACATAATATTTTTGCAGGTTTTGCATGCTGAAATAAAAACTTGTAATTTTTTGTGGATATACTGAAGAGCTATTTTTTGGACTCTTGTTCCTTTAGAGTGGTACCAAATGAGATAGTTTTAGTTCTACATGCATGCATTCTTTGTACATGGTGAGAGGAGGTGTTTTTCTTTCTCTGCATGGAGATGTTAGTATGTGGTTAATCACTCAACATTTTTGTGATGATGCTTTGCTGGATTCCTAGACTATGGTGATTGATGTGGACATAATTGGCAAACCAAATTTGTGCTTGATCTAGTGTTTGAGTCATGTTGTCTACATGATTATTCTCTTTGATCTCATTTGTACATGTCACTGATGTGATAGTGCGTTTGCATGTTGCAATGATTGGATCTACAAGTTATGCAGTTAGGTGGGTAGGCCACCCATTTAATCGTAGTGGGATAACTTGGATGTGGACTATTTATATCCACTAGATTTGATTCAGTGTTGGTGCAGACTTGTTAGCTGACCTTGTTTGTGGTGACTTGTGCATTTGTGTGGCTGCTTTGAGATGAGAGGATGGATGATATTTGAGTACTTGGATAGTCAGTTATGGAGTCCAAAAGCATGGTGAATTTCCTTAGTGTGGAGATCTTTGTTTCACCTAGTGTGATGTGTGGGCCTAGATGATTTTCAGATTTGGAAGATGGTGTGTCATATGCTTGAAGAGATTGGTATCATGTTTTAGTGGGAGCTTTAGCAATAGCTATATTTTTTTTCATCATATGGAAATGGATGTTCTTCTTTAGTGTTGCAGATGTTGGAGGATGTCTTAGATCCTGTTGCTATAGAAGGGTCTTTCACATTTGTTGGTTCACTAGTTGGAGATGGTATCTTCATGTGATTGGAGATGTTGACATCTTTAGGATTCAAGGGGTCCTTGGTAGAGATGGATTTTATTATTTTATTTGATATGTTATCATGGTGGCTTTTATGTCATGGTTCTCTCTTTATTGCCAGTTTAGAATTGTGACATGATATAGTTATTTGATATGATCACATGAAGCATGTTATCTCTTTGGAGGAGATGGTTTAGATCATGATGTCATGTTTATGTTCCTGATTCCATGGTTGGAACTTTGACATTGATCTTGGTTTAGTTTCTTGGTAATGAGTACTTTGATCATTTTCTTGATACTTCATGACAATCCTATTTTGTAGTGGAGTCTTGCATGGAGTGATTGATTATAGGTGCTTGTGGATACTTGGAGACTTAGGTGAGGCTAGATTCCTCTTGAGGTGAGAGACATGTTGTTGAGATGCATACTCTTGATGAGATTTCAACAGAAATTCCAAGGAGCCTACATCTTTGTTGGATGTGAGTTCAATATAGACCTATGAAGAGACTGTTCTTGGATAAATCATAGGGTGACTTGCATATCTTGGAGGAGCATTCTCATTCCCTAGTCTTGGTCTACTTAGTAGTTTATCACTTGAGAGGTATTGCCCAATGTTACTTTCAGGCGCTTTATCATTTATTTCATATTCATGGATCTTGAGCTATAGTTAGATGGTTCTGGAGGATTCATTATGAGAGATGGATAACATGATTATCTCCTTGAGATGTACTTTCATTTATGTTGATAATAGGAGATTGTAGTGGGTTGATTTCCTGAAATGGGAAATGGAGTTGTTTGATCTTCTTTGAGAGGCTTACATCCATGTAGATTTATGATATCATATTATGTTTGATCTCTTGAGGTTGAAAAACTTTGGATGTTGTTGTGGCTTTTCTCTTGGGGTTGTGAAAGAGATCATACTTGGCACAGTTGACATTTAGAAGTGTTTGTAAAAGGACATGCTACACGCTTATGATTTGCAGTTCTTTCTTTGGTCTTGGTTATCTTCTTGGATGTTTTGGTTCACATAACATTATTTTTTGAGATTTATTGGAGCTATAGTGGCCACTCTTTTATGGTCATTTGTTATCACATGTACTTTGTTACTTTTTGGTGATGACATGGTGGCTCCTGTATATCTTTTTTTTTTTGGATGTGGAGAACATGGGAGAGCTATAGAGACTGGATGAGAAACATGTTTGTTGCAGTGCTTTTGCTACATGATTTGCATATCTTTTGTGGATGGTCCTTGGTACTACATGGTTTCACTTTCTTTGTGTTGTTATTAGTAGACTCAGTATGTTGTTGATTTTTTAGATTTGGCATTACCCATGGAGTGGGAGTTCTTGTATGTGTTTGGTCTTCATCAACTGGTTTGCACATAAAGTTCGAGGTTGTAGTTTATGGGTTGGTTATGTTGCTGGCATGAGTTTTTTGGTGTTGGATACCTTTGAGGTATGGGTGATTGGATGAGTTAGCATTTACTGTGGATGCTATTTTCAATCTCGTGGGTTTATCAGTTGGATTGGACCAATCAGTTTGGTTTTTGTTCTAGTTGATTTTTTATCTTGTTTTCTAGAGGATGACTTCACATTTATGTTGGGCTAAGAAGTTGATGTTTGTGATGCTTCTGTGTAGCTCATGAGCACAGTGGAGTGGTGGCAGGTTGTGTAGCCTTTATTATCACATGGATCTTATGCTTGCGTTATTTGGACAAGTGTCTAGTTGGAGCATGAGAGCACATGCTATGATTTATGTTGTTTCATGGATGGCTATGATGATATAGTTTCATTAGTTTGAATCTTTTAAGGTCTTCATCAAGTGGGAGATTGTTGGGATAAGGTGACTCAGCCTTACCATGTTTTATTGCTTTACTTGTGCTTTCCTAGAAAGTTGCTAAATGAAGTTGGATTCTTCCACAAGAAAAGACTTGGAGTAGAAAAATAGAAAATTTCTATTTTTTGGTGATTTATTCTCTTATGTTTTGTTTTATGCAAGGGTTGTGCATAAGGAAGTTTCTAAAATAATTTGTAGATGTGTTGAATGTAGACGCTTTAGAAACTATTTCCTCTTGTATGAAAACTCTATAAGTACAAAGCATTATTGTAGAGGATGAGGAGAGAGATGAGAAGTTATTTGCATAGGGCTATGCTATCGAATTTTCTCTAGAATGGAGCAAGATGTAAATCTCCATGTGAAGGCTGAAAATGTATTGTAATTTGTTGAGTAATAATTTAGCTTGATGGTTTGGAGGGTGGGGTTTTTACGAGGAAAGGTTTTCTCCATTAATATCTGTGTTCTTTATTATGTCTCATTCTTCTAGTTCTATGATGATAGAATAATAATTTTTATGTCGTAATGCTACTAAAATTTTAGATCGATAAATTGCAATCACTTTCCTTTAAGATTTTGATTGTGGGAAATCAACTATGTCTATTTCCGCTTTTATGGCATAGTAGTATGCACTTGTATTATATTTAGAGAATTACTTCTTAAAAACTAGATTAAAATATTAAAAAATTATTGACTATTCTCATAATTTTTTTAAAAATCTTATAATGACCTTCTCATGATCTACTAGAAAAAATAAGAGTTGTATAAGAAAAATAATTTAAAATCAGTTTATTTTATTTTATTTTATCCCACTTCTTTAATCGAGCTACTTCCACCATATAGTGGGGAGATGTTTATCCAACCATAGAAACCTAAATCTCCCCACATGCCTCCCCACACACAAAAAGAAAGAAAAGAAGAGAGAGTTTGTTTTTTACTCAACTTCAGATAGTGTCATTTAAGTGTTTATCCCTTCTTCTGCAACGGATTAATATAAGAGAGTTTGGGTGCAAGAAACAAGTATCTGCCATTGAATTCTCTTACACTATATTTTGGTGAAATTTAGAATGTTCACAATGAACAAACGTTGTCTCGAGAAGGTTCTTAATTATAAGAGATATTAAGACAATAGATTCCAGAGACTAAATACATATGATCTACTAGTGACACGTTATGCGTGCAATCAAGCCCGGAGGATGCCATCTTTCATGAAGATGAGGAGGAAGGGGAAGACTAAAACCAAGACTAACATGCATAGTTCATATGTAGTCATAGATGCACATGTACATGTACATGTAGACACCTGAGAGTTATTCGTAGACCTAGATGTATTAGTTGAAGAACCGGTCTGCTCGGTCATGCGACGAAAATCTTCCTCCTCTTCCCTGCGTCTTTTTGGCTCCTATTTCATCACAAACATTATTAGTAAGAAAATCCAATATAATTCAATAACTTTCGAATGCAATAGAACATAGAGAAAAGACAAATGAAAAATAATACCATGGAGAAGGCAGTCTGACACATCTATTAACGCAGCCACTACCAAAACGATGACCACAAATTGTCTGGCCATCTCAGTCTGAAAGAGGTATATTAGGTGTAGTGTTAAGAATGCAGAAGAGTATATATGATATGGGAAATCTATCATTGTGACGATTGAACAATTTGGATGCTTATTTTCCGTGCTTGACTCGTGAACGTACATCATTTTACAGATGTTTAAAAATGATCGTTTTGCTTTCATTAAGCATATTTAATGACCACTCTTTTCAAGATGAAAGTAAGCACACAAAATCTACATTTTAGGGACAAATTGACATCAAAGGAGCTTTGTGGTTTTCTTGTTATTTCTTTCATTTTGTAATTATTTATCTTATTTTATCACCCTATCTTAATTGTTACTTGTTCATTGTGTTTGTTTAGGTTGTTTAGTATTTTAATATATTTTTGTCACAAAGAGAAATCAACTGATCGATCCTAGGTTCTCAGTCAACTATTGTTGGTGATCCTTGGCTAGGTCATACTTTTGACCTGTCTATATAATTTTATTGCCCAAGTCCACAAGTATACAAGGACCACATTTCAGTTGGCTCAACTGATAGAAATTATGTGTAATAATCTGGAAAATCTCTCCCATACGGAGGAAAGTTAGCTTTGGAAATAGTATTGAGTTGATTGTTGTTTCCAGCATCTATTGTGGGGTCTCCAAAGACATAAAGAGCCGAAGCTATGGAATCCTTAGACTCCACTACTTGTGCAGCTAAACATAGCAAAACAACAATACCCAACTCAAAATTAGATGCATTTGATCCTTCCATTGCTAATTTAGAGGCACAACTGGTATTAAATGATAAAACTGCATGCCTGGTATACACAAATTTTATAGTCAAAATGCATGATTTTTTCTCGTGTATGAAAGGAATGAGGAATTATACAGCTGTTCTTTTGTGTTTCGGGCATTGAATAAAGTTTCTTTTTGTTAGTTTTTCCAAGCGTTTATGGTGTCTGAAAGATTATTCAATTGTCAAGTCAACCCTTTTAAATCTGCCTGCGTGGGATTCAAATCTTCGCTTTAAACAAAGTCTGGATAAAGCTAAGCCTTGGAAACAGGCTTTTCATGATCAGTCGTTCTAGCGACAAATTGGCTAATGAGTGATTTTTTCTATCTAGATGCTTCGTTGGATATTTAAGTGAAGATTTCTTTTGATATTTGATGCTTTAGAGATAAATTTGGAAGGATGTGTTGACCTTAGGATCAAATTATTGTAAGGCTAAATAAGGGTACAGTTGGAACTTGGAAGAGTTTGTAAGCAAATAAAACTGGCATGTTTTTCTCTTAATTTAAGTTTTTAATTTATTTATTTTATTCATGTTTTTTATATATAAAAATTTGCTTGATGTGTAAGTTAATTAAGAAATATTTTTAGTTTTTATGTTTTTAAGATTTTTAGTTTTATTCTTATATTTTCCTTTGTTTTATGTTTTTTTAAGGAAACTTATATTATTGTAATTTATTCTTTCTAAATTATGAGAACATTCATTTTTCATCTTCTTTTTAAATTTTTCATTTATACAATTATATATTTTATTCTATCATTCTAGCTAGATTATTTGCTAGTTAACCTAAAATTTTACAGAGTTGTGCATTTCCACACACTCTAATGATCTTGTACCCCATTTCTATATTTGATCACATTTCTTTAATATTCTTAATTAGACTAATGTGAATAAATTATGATATAAAGGAGAAACCTCAAAAAAATAAGGTGTAGCTGGAGTTCTTGTGTATTGTTTAAAATGGGTAGATTATAATCTATGAGTGGAACAAGAATCATTTAATATTCGTTTTGATCTATATAGAGGGAAAATGTCATATAAAATTAGGTGCTAGAGGTCAATCTTCTTAAGTCCATCCAACTTCCTTCCTATAAAAGTAAATGCTAGAGGTCAGTCTTCTTAATAAGACTTTGTACTCATCCCTAAGAATAAAAAATACAAGTTTATGTTGGCCAAAAATAGTTAACATACGAGTTTGTGCCATTACAAACTCATGTGTCAAAAACTATCTTCTTGACATCCTCATGCTTCTGATGCTTGACCTTCAGTGTGCACTCAACTATCACTCATCTCCTAAACTGCTCTGCGTGTACTGTTACTCAACATGCACTAGATGTTTGGTATACCTTAGTGAGTAAGCATAAACGTATCTTCATATTACTCGACACATTTACTTCCACAGTACTCAACACCGTCTATCCAACATTCTAGATAATGACTAAGTGTTTTAACACTAAGTTATCAAAACCAATCTGAGATTAACACAAGTAATATTTAAATTTGAAATATTCAATTAAGAAAAAGTATTTGACAATATTCCACAATTTTTTTTTAGCTCCCCTCCTATGCAAGTGGACAATTAATATTGACATGATATGGTGAAATAACACTCTAAAACAAATGATAGATGTATTACATGACAACATGTATTAGCTGATTATGTTAGAGAGAAAATATCGATGTAATGGTTAGGGTTAGGATAATAATGGTTTGTAATAAGAGGTTTGTAATTAATTTTTAGGTTAAAAAAATTAGAAATAGACTAATATTTATAAAATAATTTAATAATTATAAAATAAATACATAATACATTAATTTCAAAATTTATGTTGTATTTTACAATTAATAAATATTATATGATCATAGGTATTTTATATAGAAATTTTACATGACAAAATGTTCAATTAAAAGGACATTTTTAACCAAAAACATAATTTGACTTGCTGTGAAAAATATCTCCTACTTTTCTATTGATTAGCTTAAGGGGTTTTCTAATGAATGGTTTGTAAGACACAACTCTTGTTTAAGGTTTTGGAAATGGGATTGTAATTAGATTGCATTTAACCATGGAGAAAACTCCATAGGTAAGTGCCCTCAAGCTGAAGAAGTACTAGGATGGGTGACCTCCTAGAAAGTCTAGGTACTTCACCTTTATGAACATCACCTAGATCCAATGAGTTCTCACTACTCCATTTATTCCCATGAGAGATGGATTCATGCGAATCACTACTCATGAAACATGGGTTAATGAATTTGACTCAAAAACTACTTAGTTAAATCCTAAAATCAGTATAATAATTTTATGCACTTTTCACTCCCATAAATAAAAAAACATAATGAGCCCAAACCTTATAAGTTATTAAGTTGTAATGCCCCGCCAAGGGATCCAAAAGAATTAACCTAAAGTTTTACTAAGTTTTCCAAACATTTTTTTTTTTTAAACAATAAAGATAGATCATTCACAATAGCAGGTTACATTCCTTAAGGATCCCATGATGTTGAGTCACATTTAAATTTAATTAATACTAATTCTAACAACTATCACATCCACATGAAAGAATAATTAGAAAGTCCAAAGTCCATAACATACATTTGTTCTAAATGCTTCTTTGCAAATGAAATCTGAAATGCTTAATCATCCACTGTACATGTTATAGGGTATGAAAGGCTTAAAAGAATATACATATAAAGAAATAAAGATAGAACATCCTCTTCAAATCCATGATACCAATGCATTACAATAAGTGAAACTAATAACATACATGATACATCCATCCATTATAAAAGATATATACATCCAGCATGAAATATAACTAGCTAAGTGCACGGTTCCTCCTAACCTTCAATAGCATCATTAGATTATCATGGGCCCTAGCCATCCCCCGCACATAACATCCCAAGCCACCGATCAAATCATTGGTACTATCGTAATAAGGACATCACTCCTAAAACATGTTATAACATATGCATAAGGAAATCTAACATACTAGAATAAAGCATAAGATGATCCTGAAAAGTAGATAACATCGTGTATCACATGCTAATCATCAAAATAAGGAAATGCATTAGTAAATAAAATCATCTAAACATGATAAACAAGCATACCAAGAAGCTCCAGGGATGGTGACTATGGACGGATCTCAATGGTAAGAGTAAAAAGCACTATCACTTGAGCCTGCAGAACCTAAATGGCCCACTCCCATCGTGTTGAGGAGATAGTCTCAAGTCCCAAATAGGATATCAAATCACATGACACATACTCTCTAAGTCCAGAAAATCCTAAAAGTATACTAACTCAAAGGTTCCAACATAGATCAACATCTAATTCCAAGAGGCACACAATACATGTAGGAAGCCTGCTATGTAAGTGGATAAGTTTCATTACATGAATCACGTTCGAAGTTACCCAAGCAGTCCCTTAGGACTCCTAGGTCCCTAGTGATCTCTGCAGCCACTAGTATCCTCTTGTACTGACAAGGCATACTATGAAATGCAAGGTCGTAACCAAGTGTTCCCTTTACTCCCATCCCACTCTGTACTAATACTCGAGGCATGGGCAAGAACATACAGTTAATCCTATTCGATTCATTTAAGTTAGTATTTAGTGTAATGTTATCACTTATTAAAAACAATTTACAATGAGTAATCCCCAGAGCCACTTCTCGACACTACATAGAGATAACCTACCATAGACTTAATAAAAGCACAAATTAATAATCACATAAAAATCACCTCAACCCTATACAAGTGATTGAAAAGCATCGAAAGATAATCCACAATATTTACATTAGTTCTCCACGAGCAATTGAAAAGCATCAAATGATAAATCACAATATCCATCAACTCTCAATGAACAACTAGAAAGTATCCCAATAATAATACTGATCGAAGACTCCAAAATGGTCAAGTCAAACATGTCACAACATAACATCATCAAGAATATAGCAAATACTTCAGTCCTCTCAAAGCGATTGGAAGGCAAGTCAAATATAACTGATCGATGACTCAAAAATGGTTAAGTTAGGTATTTAATCAACATACACCTTAGCTTCACACAAGAAGATTGGAAAGCAATAACAAATAGTAAATACAAACATGTCATAGACCATACTTAATCACATTACCATGGTTGGGATGAAAAGATCGAGATCAAATTAGCATGACATCACAATCACATACCCCTAAGCCTCTAGTAACAACCTAAGACTGGTCAACACTAGGACAAACCCCAAAACATAAACAGTACATAGAAAACATCATAATCTCACAGTTTGGTTTGATTTAGAAAACACAAAGTTGAGTTAAAAATAAGTTTTTTCAATCTTTGTTTCATTGTATGTTTTGAATACATAAATCTCCTAGTTTTCCCTACAACCCATTCATTTATAGAATTACTCCTATTAGTTAGAATCAATTTCCTAAAATAACCGAAGGATAATCTATTTAATTTAATTCATTAAAATAATTCTTATTGATAGAATAATTTTTGAATTCTATTAAAGATTATTAATAATAATCAATTAAAATTTACAATTCTATTAATTTAGTTTAATTTTCAATTAGCTTAATTAAATAATATTTAATTAAATTAATTAATAATCATCAATAAAATTACACATACATATCTATCAATTATTTATTAAAATTTACAATTATGAATAAAACTATTAATAATTACTAAATTTAATATTTAATTATCTATTAAATATCTAAAAATTATATTTAATACAATTAATAATAAGTATACATTTAATATTTAACACTTATATATATAATTTAATAAAATTAATTATAATCTTAATATTTAATATTTATAAAAATTGTTTAATAAAAATTAATATAAATTACAAATTTAATATTTAATCCGTATTAAATAACATATATTATTATAAAACTGAATTAATTTTTAAAAAAGAAACTAATATAACATAACCTGCGATTTTATATGCAAGTGGGCCTTTAATGGAGCCATGTGGTGGTTTAATTACACCACCCTCAATTACAGTCAAGTACACTACGATTGCAGTGCCAACGCAAGTGGGAGCCGCTGAACAGGTAGGTAGGAGGTAAGTTGGGGGGTGTTTGGTGTTTTTCCCCACCCCTCCTATACATACATACATACATACATACATACATACATACATACATACATATATATATATATATATATATATATATATATATATATATAATAAAAATTTATTTATATAACATTTTTAAAATGTTAATAATTTTTATTTATTATTTACTAAGGACATTATATTGTACAATAATTTTTTATTTAAATTTTATTTTTAATAAAATTTAACCAAAAAAATTTGCTCCTTTGTAAATGCATGCACACACACATAATGAATTTTCTAATATAGATCTGGAATGGAAATCCAGACTAATCAATTTAAAATTTTAGACAATAAAATTTTGTTTTCTTATCAACCGACTACCCGATTTCAACAACCAATTATGAAATAGGTTCTCACAATTGTTTGATTTCTTAGTGAACTCTATTCCTGGTAAGATAAAATCCTAAAACAAACTCAATGAGGTTTTCTAATTGATCATTAAATCCCTATATACAGATGAAAATGAATAGCAAAAGATTCAGAATGAAGGATTGATAGATTCATATAATGAAATTGAGAAGACAAGTTCTTACAATCACGAAGTAGATAGTGTTAGAATCTCTTAATGGGAAGAGTGCTTTTAAGTGGTGGGGGGATGTGAATCAGAAGTACTAGCCTTTTCTCTTGTTTTAAATCCTTAATAACATATAACTGAAATTAACATGCATGCATATAAACATTAAACAATCATGAGAAGGAAACATGCATCACCACATAACACTTGAGATTTTGGTGACCTAGAAACCCTCCAAAAATAAGAAGGTAAAACTGGGGTGGGGATGATATCCAAAAAATTACTACAACAATTGATTTCAACCACTTTTGATGGTTTGCCTTGTTAAAGGCCTACCTTATTAAAGGCTACAACACACTATTAAATGTGACCTTGTTAAAGGATTTCTACACCCTGTTAGGAGCGTGCCCTATTAAAGGACTTAGGAATTTTCAACTTAGAATGCTACCATGTTAAAGGATTTACATAGAGCTGTTAGGCCCACCTAACTCAATCGGATTTCCAAATTTCTAATACAATTGTGAGAGAGTATTAGAATAATACACTTAATCTAATGCAATCTCTGATGCTGATCTCAGGTACTTGATCTCCTTTTCTATCACTAATTTCTGCTAGATTTGATTTACTGATT
The DNA here is from genome assembly GCA_028749045.1 of Cupressus sempervirens. Lineage (NCBI taxonomy): Eukaryota > Viridiplantae > Streptophyta > Pinopsida > Cupressales > Cupressaceae > Cupressus > Cupressus sempervirens. The sequence continues at coordinate 686,519,124 of CM053792.1, read as the reverse complement.
ATGTTCCTTGTTCTATTCTGATCAACTAGATGTGTAAATGTCGTCCTTTCCACTAAATCTTTGACACCAATGGTCTGCAACGACCTTAATAATAGGCTCTATTTTTCCTTCTTTTTTCAACTCCTCATTGTTCAATGGTATCAAGACTCCCTTATAAGGATTAGTGGTTCATTACGCATCCTTGATTCAAGTGTTCTTGCTCAAACCCTTGAAATTCACCTATTGGCTGCATGCAGTCTCCAATTTTTTGATTGGCTGCATGAAGATTGCATAAGTGTTTGAGAGGATTTGATCTTATCTCCTTATTGAGTAATGAGTCTTGCATAACCATTGTACATCTTGGCTTGTGATTGCACAAACTTTCATGCTAATCCTGCATTGATTGGCACATGAAGTAATACTGATGCTCGGCACCATCTATTCTAGATTGCTCGGCATCCACTATGTTTCTTGGTTACACGGCTCCTATAGGATTACTATGTCACTCGGCACATATAGAATTCCTGTGTTACTCGGCACCTATTAACTTCTTCTATTACTCATCACCTATTAACTTCCTATGTTACTCGGCACTATTTGTGACTCAACATGTGTTAAGAGTTTTGACTTGGCTTCCATTGTATACTTGGCATGTATAGTGAAGATGGTTAAGTGTGTTGACACTCATTTGTCAATATTATTTATTCGATCAACAGACAAGAGTATCAAATTGCATAATTCAATTAGAGATCAAAACACAAGACCCTACCCGAACCTAATGCTAACACGCAACCATGCAGAAGATTTTGTGAGAGAATTCACTTCTATCCAAGAACTTCTCTCCAACAATTTTTCCAAAATTTCCCTTCAATGATTCACTTCCAAAATTTGCGTCCAAATTCCTCCCTCTTGAAAATGAACCCTCAATTGGTGATAAGAAGTTCTCTTTTCAAATTTGGGCACCAATTGTGCATCCACCCGGGAGGACTCCTTGCTCACAACTCCTAACTCAATATTAACTTTTCTTAATCTTTTCCATGCACGTTAATTGCATTATTAAATAAATTTATTTTAATTTTCACTTGACTTCGCTTTTAATTAATTAATTAAGTTTTAAACTTATGTTCACATCATGCAATTAAAATATCTTATTAAATTCATTGGATTTATCTTTTTAATTAATTTCTTATATTTTAATCTCATGCATAAATCATGCAAATTTAAATTTTTTTAATAAATTAATATCTTTTACTTTTTGATTTATTTTCAAAACTTAATTGATAAAATATTTATTAACTTAAATAATAATAAAATTTAGCATTTATTTGAAAATGAACTCTACATATATATTATTATTAAATTAAATAAATATTATCATGTTCTAAAATTATCCTTATGACTTTTATCTTCAAATTTAATTTTTTTATTTAATTAATTAAATATAATTAAATATTAAAACATCATAATAATTTTTTATTAATTTTAATCTTTTAATTAGACTTAATTAAGAGAAGATTCAGCAAAGACTCATAAAACAACATATGAAAACCCATAATAGAAAAATACATATAAAATCAAACTAAAAGATTATAATCATGAATTAACGTCATCTGACACATTCAGAGATTACTCAACTTAGATGCTTGTCCTAATTTTCAATTAGGACAAATGACTTAAAGGTTTAGGATTTGGACTTAAGAATTTATCTACCCTCTCTTGCCATTGAGATAATGCAATAGGGTACGCTCATCTTGGCAATTCAGGGAAGTCGATACCTGGTACTTGCAAACTGCATAAAATTCACGCATGTACAAACACAATATTCTAAGCTAAACAAGCAATGGCAAGAAGTGGTGCATCTTGTAGATCCGAACTAGCAAATGACTACAACTCCCTTCCTTAACCACATCAAAAACACCATACATAAAGAAAACAAATATGCACACTATACATATGCAATATGGGGTAAGTATCCATAAGAAAACACATATGACAATAAACCATCTACCTAATCATCATCAATAACTAAAATCACTGAATAATCATCATACATACATGAAATATAGAGTACCAAGTAATCTCATCATATAATAAACTGAATGTGAAACAATATATGATAATCTCAAAACAATAGTACTAATCATCAAACATAAAACTGACCTAAAAGAGTTCAGCAATGATAGCAAAAATGCAAACTAAGGCAAGCACTACATAAGTACTCAAAATAAAGACCTCATTAAAGTTTTAAACAATTTTATATCTCCAAGTTAAGAATTTGAAAAATCTTCAATTACACATTCCCTAGCTCTTCAATTAGCATTATTGTTTGCCAACTAAATGGAAAATGAAGTAGACATTGTATTCGAAGCTGTATAAATCTCCTTAGAGACGTATCCTTCCAAAGATAGTCATACCTATGTGAAGAAACACATTGACGTTTAAATAGTTTGCAAATTTGATTAATTTTTTTTTAAAAATTGTCTTTACTATGTTTTATCTGAAACTTAGCCAGTGCCTTAATCAACGGCTATTCACCGTGCACATGTGTAACCCTACTTTATCAGCGGCTATTCTCTGTGACCATGTGTAAGGTGACAATCAACGCGATACGACAACTCGATCACTTTGCCACATTGTTGAATTTAAAGGCTCTTGGTTGCCGTCGGCAGCGTCCAAGGAAATTCTGCAGTCTGCTTTCCTGTCTGTGAATTAAAACAATCAAAGTCAAATTTGGAATAAATCTTGATTTTCGACAAGACCACTGATAACCACATACTACGACGGTGCTTCCATCTTGTCAGTGAAGCCTTCTTTTTAATTGAATAGATGCTATTGCGTATTAACTTACATATTTGCCCTTGAAAATCTTAGCATGCACTTAAAGCGTATATTGATTGATTGATTGATTTTAAATTTGTAATGCCTACCTTATGGTTTACACTTGTGTTTTCCACTTCCTTCTTTATTCTCTCCCCATTTATGCTTTCAATGCTCACCAGTTATTTACATCTCCAGATATGACATTTTGATATAGTGTTACACTAATATATTCTTAAGTGGGGCTAAGATATGACATGATTGCATACTTCTAGTGAAATTTATTAATTTTTTTTTTTTATGGAGGTCATCCACAACAAGCTTTAGGTATTCGATATAGGCTCGTGATGCTTGAAACCTCTTCAACTAAGAGCTAAGAACTAAAGAACATCCACGTTGCCAAATTCAGTCAAGGCACGACCCCGAGCTCATCCCTTATGATGTCTTCGAACCTTGCACTCAGCAAGACTTGATCACTGGTGGGCTCTTTGTGAACCATTCAACTTCACCAATAGACCAAGAGCCGTTATTTTATTTTATAAATTGTGATTTATATAAATTTATTTTTATATAAATATAAACTTTTTATTTAAAATTTATTGTACTCTATGATGTTTATATATGAAAGCATGTCACTTTTATTTGTGTCGATTTGTCCCTAAATGTAGATTTTGTGTGCGTACTTTCATCTTGAAAAGAGTGGTCAAATATGCTTAATGAAAGCAAAACGATCATTTTTAAACAGCTGTAAAATGATGTACGTTCACGAGTCAAGCACGGCAAATAAGCATCCAAATTGTTCAATCGTCACAATGATAGATTTCCCATATCATATATACTCTTCTGCATTCTTAACACTACACCTAATATACCTCTTTTCGATCTGTATTTCTTTCAGGCTGAGATGGCCAGACAATTTGTGGTCATCGTTTTGGTAGTGGCTGTGTTAATAGATGTGTCAGACTGCCTTCTCCATGGTATTAGTTTTCATTTGTCTTTTCTCTATGTTCTATTGCATTCGAAAGTTATTGTGAATTATATTGATCGTATTCATATTGCATATGCAGACTCTCGTGGAAAGGATGGAGAGGAGAAAAACAATTTAGAGGTTTTAAATACTGATCATCGCTGATTTTCACAACCCTGTTTTTTCATTTCATATTTCCGAAGAGTATAGAGTACTTGCAGGGAAAAATAGACGGATTTTCTTACTAATAATGTTTGTGATGAAATAGGAGCCAGAAAGACGCAGGGAAGAGGAGGAAGATTTAGGTTCTCCAACTAATCCATCTACGTCTACGAATAACTCTCACAAGTCTACATCTACATGTACATGTACATGTGCACTTCCGTCTACGAAGAACTCTCCGGTGTCTACATCTACGTCTACATATGAACTGTGCATGTTGGTCTTGGTCTGTGTCTTCCCCTTCCTCTTCATCTTCATGAAAGATGGCATCCCCAAGGCCTGATTGCACACACAATCGCATGATTTCTGCATAGCTTTACAACGTGTCACTAGTAGATCATATGTATTTGCTCTCTGGAATCTATTGTCTTAATGTCTCTTATAATTAAGAACCTTCTCTAGGCAAGGTTTGTTCATTTTTAACATTCTAAATTTCACCAAAATATAGGGTAAGAGAATTCAATGGCAGATAAGAGAATTCAATGGCAGAGAGTCTTGCACCCAGACTCTTTTATATTAATCAGTTGCAGAAGAAGGGATAAACACTTAAATGACACTATCTGAAGTTGCGTAAAAAACAAACTCTCTCTTCTTTTCTTTCTTTTTGTTTGTGGGGAGACGTGTGGGGAGATTTAGGTTTCTATGCTTGGATAAACATCTCCCAACTGTGTGCTTGAAGTAGCTCGATTAAAGAAGTGGGATAAAATAAAATAAAATAAATTGATTTTAAAGTATTTTTCTTAGACAACTCTTATATTTTTTAGTAGATCATGAGAAGGCCATTATAAGATTTTTAAATTTTTTTTTATGAGAATAGTCAATAATTTTTTAATATTTTAATCTAGTTTTTTGAGAAATAATTCTCTAAATATAATATTTTAATTAGTCATTGAATATTTATAAGCCAGTTTGTGAATTTTGAATTTATAAAAAATTAAATAGATTATTAAAGTTGATCTTAAGTTAAAGAATTTTTTGTTTCTAATTTTTTATTTAATATCAAAATAATTGAGAATGAAAAAATATTTAGAAATACTTAATAGAACTCTCATGTTTCAATGTCCTCAAAAGGTGACTCCTACATGTGCATATGTCAATCATTGGGTCCACCTCGATAAAAGAAACTTATTAAGAATCTTATATGGGCCATATTTATTTTGTGGAATATTGATTGCATCGATTGCTTATCTTCTCAACAGCTTTGTCTTTGGTCTAGCCTATTTAGAGATCTCAATATAAAACTAGGAAGTTAACAATCCCTAGATTGGTAATATCTAATCATACAAAGCAATCAAGGTTCTAAAGTAAAAGTATCATTGCATCCCATGCATGTTGTCCATGTAGTAATGTTGGTTGTTTGAATTTCAAGTACACTTGTACTTCCATCACCCAAGAGGAGATGTAGACTACAAAATTGGTAGAAGATTAAAAGGTGACTGGCGAAATTAGTCTAGATGAGGAGTTACTATTCAATTTTTATGCTAGTCACCTTAGTAATTACATCAAGTAGAAAGACAAACAAGTGGAATGGGAAGAATTATGCAGTAGGGAGGATGAATATTGGAAAAAAAAATCAAGATAACTTTGGCTTAGGGAGGGCAAAAATAATACCAACTTTTTTTTATGCCTCAATTAAGCAATATAGAGCTACTAGTACTATCTTCTCTATTTAGGATGTAGTAATTGGTTTCCTTGTATCTAACTTTGTTGGCATTAAAAATGAGGCTATAAAAGGTCTTCTGGATTCTCCTTCTCTACCTAATTTTAATGTGTGAGAGGACAAGTGCTCATCGCAATAATTCCATAGTTAGTTACTAGGTGAGAGAATGATGCTCTTAAAATCCCATTTACTTTGTTTGAGCTTCATAAGTTAGTTTCATCTCTTCCTTCAGACAAAGCTCCTAGATTGGATAGTTTTACTAGTCATTTCTACCAAAAATGTTAGGAGGTGATCAGTTGGGATCTATTGATGGACATGAAGGAATAAAGAAGGAATGCATCAATGCTTAGTAACTTAAAATCCACCAACATAGCTATCATAAATAAAGTAGGAAATTCTCAAACCTTTGTAGATTTCAAAAACAAATCATTGTTAAATACCATATAAAAGATATTCACAAAGGCAATTTACCTATAACTCTAGCCCATTCTATCTCAAATCATTTCTTCTTAACATGGTGGGTTTGTCCTGGGAAAAAAAGTATGGAAGGTGCATTAGTTTGACATGAGGCAATCCATTATATTAATGAGAACCAACTTTTTTCATTTGTCATTAAGCTAGATATGATGAAAGCTTATGACCAATTAAATTTTTCTTTTCTCTCAAAAGTCCTTTAAAAAAATTTGGATTCTTTGAGAAATGGTGCAAATGAATAAAGTAATGCATATTAGGGGTTCAATTTTTTGTGATTATTAGTGGAAGTTCTATCTAATATTTAATGTCTTCATAAGGGGTTCAGAAATGTGACTCACTATCTCCATTATTATTCATACTGATGGCATAAGCTTTCAATTGGATCATTAAAACTTAGCATATGGAGGGCCTTTAGATGGGAATCACAATTAGTAATACACCACTTTTAGTGACACAATTATTATTTGTGCATGCATTATAAATTGCAATGTCAAAAAAATTTCCTACTTGGGCGTACTAGGAATTTAGAATGCATAGATAAACAAATAAATTAAATGTAGATGTTGAAATTCATAATACATAGGGACAACGCACCATTCCATAAAATAGGGGCCTGAAAAAAAAAATTCATTATACTTTACTATTACTTAACTATTCTAGTATATGTTTTACAATTGATACATTGGATATATATAACACTAGACATCTAAGTTAAGCGCCAAGACTCTATTTCAAATTACAAAACTAGGGACCATTTTCTAGAATCTAGGAGTCTCTAGGATTGGTGCATGCAATAGAAATTGTAATGGCAATATCGTTTCTTATTTGACCCTATTATGAAATTAGAATGCACTGATAAATAGATAAATTAAACATAGATGTTGAACTTCATAAAATATAGGCACAAAACACCATTGCATAAAATAGGGGCTCGACAAAAAATACTCATTATATACTATTACTGATGCAGGAGCATCTTGCATGGGAAATTTTTTTTTTTTTTTAAATTATGGAGGAGAGAGAAAGTGACAAAAATTAGAGGACAAATAATTAAAAAAAATAAAAAGGGAAAAAATGGAGAAAAGAAAAGAAAAGGGAATTTCTATTTTCAAGGTGCAAAGGTGGCATAAATTAAAAAAAATAAGAAAATTAGTTGTCATTCCATTAATCGAGGTGTGTAGGTTGTATCTTAGAAGTTTGTGGAAAGTTGTTTAAATCATGTATTTAATATTTGTTGTAATCCAAAAGAAATGCAATTTTCTAATTGGGCCACATGGTGGTGCTTAATTGTAATTCTAGAAGGTTATGGAAGTTGTAGAAGGTTGTGGATATTAAGTAGGTGGAATTCTAGAAGGTTGTGGATAAGTCATGCATTGGGTGGTATGTGCCTATTTAAGAAAGGCATATGAGCATTTCTAAACAAGTTTGAGAAGTAGAAGCTCAAGAAGGAGAAGCTCGAGAAGTAGAAGCTGTGGAAGGTGAAGCTAGAAGGTGAAGCTTTGGAAGGAAATGCTTCAAGGTGTGAAAGCTGGAAGGTGTGAAGGCTTCAAGGTGTTAAAGAGAAGGAGGAAGTAAAGATTGAGTTTTCCTGAGTCTATGAACAAAGCGCCAAATGTGAGGCAGTTTACACTTGGATCTTGGATAGAGTTTGAGAAGAGTTAGTGGCTACGGTTTAGAAACAAGGAGGTTGCTTGGTGGCTTGCGAGCACAAGTTGAGATCTTGGACATTTCTACTAGAGTGTGGATCTAGACTAGCTTGGGTTTGGATTGGATCTTGAGAGATCTTGCATAAATATTATTATAATTGCTATTAGATTTTCAAGTATAATAAAATTGCTTGTGAAGCATTTTTATTGTTACATTCTTGGTTGTGAGTTGGTAAGGGTTGTGTGGCCCTTCATCAAGTGGTATTAGAGCAATACCTTCATTAATTACTTAACTATTCTATTATATGCTTTACAACTAATAAATTGGATATATATAAAACTAGACATCTAAGTTGAGCACCAAAACTCTATTCCAAATTACAAACTAGGGACCATTTTTTGGGAATTTCTTAATGTTCAAATTTCCCACGCATGGTTAACATGACTAGTTAACCAACACAACAATTGTTATTGGACTCGTAATTACTTCTAACACTCCTCCTTAATTTTGATTCTTTGAATGACATTGCATTTTTAAATTATCTTCCTCTCTCTTGAACATTTTTAATCAATATTGCTTCCTTTATGCTGAGAGAGATTTTTGTCCATTTTGTATGTTTCTATTGTTTTTTTTTTTTTGGGTCTATAACATTTCTTATCTTTCCATGTTTCTTATGTTAGAGAAAGGAAAAACACAATTGGTTTCCTTCTATATCTATGGGGTAGAACATGACTAGTTCTCCCAAATGCACTTGCTCCTTTTCCTTCTACAAGGTGGAACGTGACTAGTTACCCAAAACCTCTTTCCTATATCTTTGCAAGGTGCAGAAATGACTGGTTTTCTCTCTATTTTTTTGGTCATCATCTTTCTCTCAACAAGTTAATAAACATATCTTCTATTTAGTTTTTCTTTCCTCTGCAATATAATTATCTATAGCCATTTATAATTTTTTGTATTTTCTCCACCATCACACTCTTGCTTACATTCCAATTTCATTGATCATTTTTGAATCTTTACAATTTCTCTTTTCTTCTTACATCTTCATTATTCCTTTTCCTTCCATCACAACCTACTGCTTTTCTTCTTATATTCTTCCATATTTTCTCTTTTAATTTTATCCTTTCTCTTTCACTATTCATTCTTCTTATTATATATTTTTCTTCTTTTCTTCAAGTTCCTTTTTCTTAGTCACAATCTTCTTTCAAACACATGTAGCTTATGAAATCTATGACTTGACTTCCACATGAATTTTTGCAGTTCTTTTTAACAAAAAAAATTATACTTTTCACTTCTTCAATCTCTTCTTTTCTTACTCAACCACTGATGCACTTATGCAAACTTCTTTATTTTTTATTTTTGTATCTTCACTTGATGTTATATTTTGTCTTTCTTAAAACATCTAATCTTTCAATATCTATGAAAATCCTTCAAGCTTTTCATAATTGCTGACATTTTTCACACATGAAAATTTATATAACCTTTTAAACTTTTCTATAATCTTTTTCTAGACACATTAATCAATCCATCCACAATTCATTTTTACATAGTATGTCACTGATTCTTTCTTACATTCTCTATTCCAATACATCTTTTCAAAATAAATTTTCAATCCAAAAATTTTGCATGGATGCAAGTCCCAACACATGTGAATAGTGCCCTTGTTTGTTACAATGAGAATATTTAATTTATTTCTTTCTTTGTGCTGATAACTTCACCCATATAACATTTTGAACATCACTATCACCATTATTATAATTAAGACTTCAAGTTTTTGTTCTCCAAATGAGCTCAATAGGCTCCTTGATTCCTTGTTCATGCTTTCTCAATACTATTCTTTCATAGCCCATCTTCTTAATTATCTTCAAGCCAACAATCTAATTATCATAACAAACAAAGTTTTCAAACACATTACCAATTTCTTTCTTGCATCCTTCATCACAAATACTTTTAGCTTTACTTGAACCACATTTTTCAATTTTATAATCATACAAATTATTTGTACTACATGATACATCACAAAAGGATGATTTTGATTTCAAACATTCATTCTCTTGGTTTAGATTTGTCATTCATCTTTAGCATAGTATTTCCTTTTTCCAATTTCTTCATATTTTCTTCTAAAACTTTGTTCTTTTTCTTAACATCATCAAAAAATTTAAAATTTTCTTCTAATTCTTCATTGTTGTTTTTGACATCATCATATATAGCTTTAACATTTATTCTAATATCTCATTTTTCTCTTTAATCTTAATCAATTCTTTATCTTAATCTTGAACTCGACACAAATACTCAGTTTTATTTTCCAACTTCTTTAAAAGTTTTTACCAATTTTGAATTAAACTCTTTAACAATCATCAATTCTTTTTCTAAACTACATTTTTCCTTCTTTACTTTTTTTCTAGCATTCCGCACAACAACAAATTAAACTCACTTTTTCTATCAAATTTTTAGAACTGCTTCCCTCTTTTATTTTACAAAATAACTCAATACATATTTACTAAATTTTTGTTGCATTAAGAAAGCACTAGAACTCTTAACTATTCAGAAAATCCATTTTCCAATTCTTTTTTTGACTACTCAACATGCAATGTTAATAAATAGTGACCTTAGGAATATTTTTTAGCTTCACAGAAGCTCAAATCTCTTACTAACATACTTCTCCTAGCTTTTAGAAAATAATATTTCTTGGACTTTGACTTTGTAGTCACCTATTCTCATTCTCTTCATCTCAACTCTCTAGCTACCATGGGCTTTTTCTCTTTGTCTTCAAATTCTTTTAATACTCTCTAGTTTGTGTTAACTGACTTTGTAGAGACACTCGATAATAACAAAGACTAGCTTACTTGATTAACACAAAAACACTCAGTCGAAATATAAACCAAGAGATGACCTCTCGTAAATGTTGACACTAGTAAAAAAAATCTTAGCATTAGACATACATTGGAATTGGCAAAATGTCAGCTACAATGATTTATTGTGTTAATCCATTGTGAAGATTAATGGTTTTTGCACATGTAAACCTTTTCTCTCTATTGAGCTCTCATCTTCTTTCAACCATCACTTTTCACCCATCAACATTCAATCATCATATCATTGTGATTGTCTACAACTCCCTATGATTTTAAACCTTGGGCACTAAAAATCTTTATCCCTCCATGATATTTAACCTTGGGTTTTGACTCTTCCTCTTCTGATCTCTTTAAGACTCTACAACCATTAGCTTCGCCCACTATGTCTACAATAATTTTTCAAGGATACAAACCCTCATCTTGATTCAACATTCAGATCACTTTTATCATTGACCTTAATCCACCATGAGCTCTAATATATTTATTTCTTCAAGATTTTTATCCATGGGCTCTAATACCATATTAGAAATATAAAATACTCCAATACCATATTAGATAAACAAATTCTTTGATAAAATGATTCAAATTAGAATTCTTTGAAAAATATGATAGAGGAAAAATAGAGCATATCACACAGTCATAAAATAGAGACAAGAGACCAAAAACATTCATTGTACTCAATCATTACTTAATTATTCCATTATTTGCTTTACAAATGATACGTTGGATGTATATAAAACTTGACATCTAAGCCAAGTGCCAAAACTCTATTTCAAATTACAAAACTATGAACCTTTTCTAGAAACTTCATTCAAATTTCCCACGTGTGGTTAACAAGACCGGTTAATCAACTTGACAATTGCTATTGGAGTCACAATTACTTCTGACAAACCCAACCCATCTCCCAGCACAAACTAAAAATAACATTAATATGATTTTTATTGAAGGGAATTCGATGGTTGTAATCAATGCATGTATAAAAAGAGTTTCAGGGAACTAGGAAAATGCCTACATTTTAAACCACATTATAGACTCATTTATAGAAGTATACATTTCTCATACTTTACGAGAAGGATTTTCTGAAGTGGATTTGTTGGCAAATATAGGGTGTGCTGAAAATATTTTAGATTTCACTACATTTGCCCAAGATATTAAGAGGTTCCCATGTCTTCTGTCGGCTATTGAGATTGACAAAAATAGTATCTATCAATGATTAGGTGGTAAAAAAAGTTAATATGTTACTATTATATCCTTAAATTAGACTATTGTGGGATAGTTAGTTTGACAGCTTCAAGATTTAGTTCAAGGAAATTAGTTAAGCCGATAGGCTTTTTCCCTATGGGACTTTAGCCAAAATTTTCTAATTATTCAGAGTTGTCAAACACTGCAAAAATGAGAGTCATTGCCACAATTAAGAAAGGTATCAAAAAGTAACTTTTTCATGATGTGAGTTGGAGATGTAAGGAGATGTAAGTCTGAAGAAATTTGTCAGCTGAAATCATTGATTACATAGAAAATTGGGTCCAATGTTTGTGTAAGTAGTATGTATTTAGTTTTTAAAAAGCCAATATTATAATCAATAAAGCTATAGTAGGTCAAGTTTCTCTAAGCGCTTTGCGATTTTGTGTAGTAAACTTTGAGTTCTTTAAGAAAACTGATATAGTAGACTTCTGCAAAAAAAATTTTATATTATTGTTTTAATAATTTATATTTATGAATAGAATATAGTTGGAATTTAATAGAGCTACTATTTAATATTTTGGCCCTTAGATTTTTTTCTGATCGGTAACAAGCTTGCTGATTTCGAAATGAAATAGTTTACAAGTAGAATTTAGCTAGATTTTTTTCCTATGAAACATTCCCTGATTTGACATGGCACTTCTAGTTGTCATTTTAATAAATAAATTTACACATGCAAACTTTCCCTACTACTACAACAATTTTCAATTGCAATGTTTATACATCAGCCAACTGCAAAAAGCACAACAAATAGCATGTTTTGGGATCTGGAATAATCTACACCAGCTGTGGACAACAACACAGAAGTTCATAGGATGCCCCACCACTCCGACATCCAAGTTATAAAGGTAACAATACACAATCATCTCCATTCATTCCTCCCAAATATCCTCCACAGATTTGTTGCGATTAGGTAAGTTATATGCTCTTCATCTTCCTATTTGTCATGTTGTTTGTTTAGTTCATGAGACCATATTAATAAGTATATCCATTCCTCCCAGATCTCCTAACGGATTTGCTACGAGTGGGTAAGTTCTAGTATATCCATTCCTCCCAGTTCCCCTGACAGATTTGCTACAACTGCGTAAGTTCTTTTTTTCATTAGAGCTTCCTACTGATTTGTTCTATAGGAAAAATACCAAATGACTTGTATGCTAGAATCAAACAACATTTATTTCCATGCAAATCATGGTTTATTCAAAAGTGATAGTTCTGCCATAGTAATTTCAAATATATATAAAACTTGTATAATGTTTTAAAGACTTTCAACTTGAATGAAATTAGTAATTTTGGATTCATTTAGATGACTTTCTTCTTCTATATCTAATCACGTGTTTGAGTATGTATATAATAGAAACAGATAGTCATTACACCATAAAAAATTCAAATAGCCTTCTATAACAAGCTTGAAGCTTAAAAAATTTCCAAGAGAACCACTACATTGCTATTGCACCTGCAAGTGAATACAAAGTAAATGAATAATTTAGACCCGATGAATGCAGTTGAAGAGAAATAAATGAAGAACAACTGAGATATTGTGAGTATATGGCCACCTTTGTAACCAATTCTTTATCACTTTCCTTTGGAATTACTCATTACTTCTCCCAGTTCAGAAAAAGTGAACCTTTTGAGCCCTGTGGGAGCCACAAAGTAGCCTCACCTTTAGAAGAAATTATTATTTGGGTTTTTCTTTTTTGGTTTTAGTTTGTAGGTTTGGTTCTTATTGTTGATTTGTGTGGTCTTTTGATCTTCTATATTAGTTAATTAAGCTTTGTTGGCTCATTCTCTCTCTTTTTCATGACTAGATTACTCCTTTTTAATTTCTTGATTCAATTATTTTTCAGTTTGTGGCCCTTATTTTTGATTTGTAACCACTGCATATCTCCTCAAAGGCTCTTCATGCTTGTAATATGACGATTTTAGTTGCCCATATTTTCCAACCCCTCAAATGCTTGTAATATGCTCTTATCCTTACAATGTGCTCCATGTAGCTATAGTAAGCCTATACTTACCATTTCAATCCTAAAAGAAAAACATATTTATTGTGTTACAAGTATTTTGTCTTAATCTTTAGAATTAAACACAAGTCATTCCTTGGATAAAATGGTCACACACCAATTTGAATAACATTACGTGTTTTGAACTCTGCTATTTATTTACTTAGATTCTAGCAAGATATGCTTATGCATCGATCTATGGTTCTTGGATCGACATCTAAAATTAGTGCAACTTGAGGGCATTTCTCTCATAATAGAGTGGTTAAACTACCTAATATGGATGAAAATGAAATACCATGAAAATTTATTTTGTGTTACAAATTTTTTTGGTCTACTTCCAAAATTAAATCATCTTGTTACAAATTACAAGCCAAGCCAAACACAAATTTATAATTGTTTAATCAGTGCGCAAAGTTGCAGGCCATGTTTTCGACATAACCCAATAATTTCCATAATTATCGGCATTGTTTTTCTACCCTAACTATTGAGAAAACACTCCATGATCCTTACAATATTCCCATTATTAATAACACACTCCATAGTATCCATGGGTTGGGGACATGCATCTCTCTCAGGAAAAGGGTTAGGGTTTGAAGTGAGTGAATGAGATATAAAATAAAAATTAGGGTTTCTTTGCCTATTATTGAAATTGGAATGAAACCTCGGACCATTCAGTTATCTCAGGTTACGAAATTAGCGGTGTAATGGGTTCACGAAGTGTAATTCCTAGGGTTGCCTTGGCATGCCATCATATTTACAAGACTCTTGTGATTTGTGATTTCTATTAGGCTTTCCATCATTGCTTTTCCTTATCATTTAGGCACGTTGAGACAAATTTTAGTGATAATAGCCATCCCTACTAATTACTTAGCTAAAAATTTGTACATGTATCAACATCTTGAAGCAATGCATCTATGCCAGTCATATGACCATCATGGATTTTAAGGCATACAATAAAGAAAATGAGTGGCCAATACTTGTTGCCATGCATAATTCTTGTATTTGTATAACCATATATACTAAAAAACTCAAATTTTATTCGATAAACTACCTTTTCACTATTAGCTATTCTATGTCTTTGAAAGCTAAAGAAATAATTAAATTTTGAAAGCTATGTTTCCTCCTATCCTTGATATGAAATTTACAACATAGGAAAATTAATGTACAATTAAAAACCTAGAGTCAATTTATGCCAATTCTTTGACATCATATGTACTATTGGTGATTTGAAAACATCAAAATTATATATATATATATATATATATATATATAAAATCATGATAGATATATATGAGTAAGAATCTAAATAGAAATAATAAAATACAAATGAGTCTTATACAAACAATTTAGAGTTAATGTTTTTGGTACAATTAGAGCAAGACTTGTAAATGATATTAGGGTTCGATTTAGAATTATTGTCCAATTTAAGGATAGAATTATGCTTATGATTAAAAATATTAGGGTTAGCATTTAGTCATAATAGGCTTCCAATATGCTCGGTTACTAAGATAATATAATCAACTTGTAAGCAGCTCGGTGGCAAATTTCCTAGCATAGGCTCAGTGTTTAAAGGTTTCAAGGAAGATAATTTTAAGTACAAGTGACTTACACAATGAAATCAAACAATAGGAGAATTAAATAGAGTTGGAAAGTTAAATAACTCTTCTTCAAATAAACATACAAAGATTTCTGTTTTTATTTATTAAAATTTACTATTAGAATTTTTTTAAACATAAATGCTTCCATTTATTGGAGTATTAAATATGGTAGAAGATAGAGTTCCCATGGTTGGTAATAAATATAAAATTACATTATATAGTAGATATAAATTATTAAACTTGTAAATTAATATAAAATATAGTATAAGATTGTGTTTTCGTGGTTGAGAATAAACGTAAAATTAGGTTATATAATAGATGGAAATTATTAAACTTACTTCTAAGCTTACAAATTTGATTTAGAATGTGATCATTATGTATATGAAAATAATTTTGTTGGCCTGACATGTACATATATATGGAGCTATATCATGATTTCATGACATTTAAAAGACTAAAGATATATATTCCTCCTACCACTCATAAAATTCAAATACTAAATCTATATTCCTCTTATCACACAAATACTATAAAAAATATCAATAAGGGAGGGATATATGAACAAGAGATAAAAGCTTCGAGATTATAGATCTAATTGGGTTATAATCATATTGATCGTTGCATTTTATTTTTATGCTAGGAAAAATGGTGCTCAATCAGCAATCTAATGATGTGGTTACAATCTTTGATTCCACATTTATCAACATATCAGCAAAATCCAATACTAACACATCACCACAAAGTTTCCTTGGCTCCATGTCAAACAAATCACTGCTTTTTATTAAAGAAAGCATGAAGGACATAACAGGTGAATTTTTAGAAGCCTGTCAAAACACTGTTGAGAAATTAAGGAAGGAATGCATAAACCTTGACCTTTTGGAAGACCATGATTTAGAGGTGCTTCGTGATGCAAAGGACATATGTAATCTGACTACCTCAATAATGAATGTATGTTATAATAATGCAAAAGAGAGCTATTACGCTAGGCTCTATGGAGTAGAGGGGATAGAGTATTTAAAGTGGAGATTTCTTGGCTACTTGAATGAACTGTGGAGGCCATGATCATTGGATACTTGTTCTGCCAAGCACCAACACTAGGATGATGTGAACATGTATATAGCTTATATTCAAACCTCTATATACATAGTGTTTGTTTGCATGATACTCCACACACTTCCCTAAATGTACATATTGTCTCTATCATTCGATGGTTGTTGTAAAACCATGTTGTATTGTTTATACTTTATGCATTTGTACATGGAACTTTGATATGTGCTATATACATTTTAGTGAACATACATATAATGTCTATACTGATCATTGTCATAAAACCATGTTGTACTATTTATAGTCCATACAATTGTAATGGCGATGTTGTACTCTCCCATAGAGCTCATATCTATTGTATTTTCTTTTTGGATGCACCTACTCTTGTGATTGTAATGGGATCATATTGAGTATAGGTTTTAATAAGCATGATTTGAAAATTTATTTACACATCATGCAACTCCTTACCTAAATATTAATTTAAACGATCATTCTATACATATAAATAACATAAACTCATGGAATATTGAAATCGACATTGTAGCTCATGCATACATCATATCATATATATGTGATACATACAATAATATGAGTTATATTAACTTCGATGAACTATTGTACTTGACTTTATAGGCCATGCATAGAAATATCACACATATATGATATAAAATAATATTAGTGATGTGAATTAAAAATATATATAAGCCATACACTTATATGACTATTAGGTTCCATTCATCATATGAAAAAAGTGTCACTCATAGTGAGATCATTATATTTAAACTAAAAATATAGATCATCAATATAATTGTAGTATTGTTAGATGAAAAATAGGAATTCATCATATGACAAATGTATCTTCAATAGTGGGATAAACAAATATTGACAATGTTGATTATTTAGAGTGAAGCTCCAACTATAAATGGTGTAAAGTGTTCCTAGACTTATATCTACTCAAACATAGATTATGACTTTGGAATTTACATAAATACCAAGAGCGTGCCAAATGATAAGGCCATTAAGATTAGATATTCTAGAGGAGTATTTAACAATGTTGATTGTTTAAGTCTATGTTATATTCCACTTATGATTTCTCTAAAGTGTTCCCAAATATATATCTAAGTAAGCATGGACTATAACTCTAACTTTTGCAAATAAACTAGGGGTGTTGCAAATAATGGATCCATTAACAATAGGTGTTGTGAAATTATTGTACACTGGTAATGCATCTCTAGCACCAACAATACAAGTATTCTCAATCAAAGAAATTGGAAATGAACTTGAAGATACTTTGTGATATAGGTTATACATATCTGACGACATTCACAAACATCATGCAACACTACCAAAGAAATATAACAAATGTATATTGTTTGAGGACATCAGAGTTGGAACAATTGTTCGTTTAGTAGAATATAGCTATTTGAAATCAACCAAAATGTGGTGAGTACATAATTGTACCCTATTTTTTACAAGAGCTATTATTTTGTGTTTACAACTATCTAATTTACAAACTGTTACATCTAAATATGTAGGTGGATCATAATAATGGAGCTAGAGATTGTTCACACAGAACATGTGACTATTAGGAGCCCAATTACTTTAGATACAGACAATGGTGATAAGAAAGTTGTACACCTGGCAGTCACCACATCATCAAAATAAAAAATAGGATTCTCTCCTGCAACAACAACCATACACAAGCCACCTAGACTCCTGGGTATAGCGAGCCCTAAAGTAAACAATGAAATGCTCACCATATTGATGCCTATTAAAGATTTAAATCCATATCAAACAAGGTGGCATATAAAGGCTCATGTAACTACAAAGAAAGATATGCACCATTACATCAAGGATAATAAACATGGCTAAGTGTTCAATTTTGATTTAGTAGATAATGAAGGCACTGAAACTTGAATCACTTGCTTCAATGACATAGCAAGCATCCATTATGATAATATACAAGTTGGATCTATCTACACAATAGCTTGTGGTATCGTGAAAAGTGCTAATAGATTTTATAATAAGCTCAATAGTGTAATAGAGATAACCTTGATGTTAGATTTAAAGGTTTCCTCCTGTGAAGATGATCCAACTATCCCTATGCACCAAATCACTTTTACACCAATTGATAAAATTATCTAGATGCTAACCAATATGGATGTTGATCTTCTTGGAATTTTTTTCCATGTACAAGAAACCTAAACAATTAAAATAAAAGATGGAAAAGAGGTCCCTAGATGTACTATCACTATGTTGGACATGTCTTGTACTGCAATAGATATCACATTGTGGGGTGCAACTGCTAAGCGAGAAGGTGCAGATCTTCAACAAAAGTATTACCTCCAAGAAACTATAGTTGTTGCTATAAAAAATGGAAGAACATACTAATTTAATGGAAGGGTTATAACTACCATAAGTAGCACATCTTTTTTGATAAACCCTACAGTACCAGAAACTAAACAATTAAAGCACTGGTATGAGGAAAATGTCACCAACCTCCACATAGCCTCAGGACAATTCAATCCCACATTGTTGCCAATTGTACAAATGGCAATTAGTGATATTAAACAACATGGATTGAAAACATCTCAATAATTCCAGTGCATTTTGAAGGCAACACTAATATTTCTCAATAAAGAGAAATTTTGTTACTTAGCTTGTCCTAGAATAGTTAACAATAACCAATGCAAGAAGGGAGTAGATAAAACAAATGATATGGAGTAGTATTGCCCAAAATGTGAACAAGTTGACACTCAATGCAATTATAGGTACATAGCTCAGCTAAAATTACAAGATCATATAGGTGAAATATGGGCTTTTGCCTTCGATGAGGTTGGGACACAATTGATGGGCATGAATAGAAGTTTTGTACAACCTTCAATTTGATGACACTGCTGATAAGAGTACGAAACAATGTATAAGAGATTTTCAACATAAAAAATATGTATTCACAACCACATGTGCATGTAAGATGTAAATGATGAAGAACACATAAAGGAAACTATTACAAAGGTATCTCCAATAAATTTCACATTAGAGAGCAATACATTGGTCGAAAGCATTGCAAATAAGTGTACTACTCAATCACTCAACCAAGAAGCCCAATAGATCGCACCATCCAAAGACAAAAGGACACAAGGGAAAATGTAAAGGTTCACTCAAATTTTGTCACATGTATATTAAGCATATGTGTGAAAAAAATATTGCCATGCATATATTAAGCATATCTACAAAAAATTGAATTAGAAATGTATATGGTAACATCAGCATAATGTATTGTGAAGAAGAATATCATGTATTCTTCAGATTAAAAAAGAACTCTATATGATGTTGGGCCAAAGTCAATATCAACATAATATGCTTATATATGCATATAATACACAATGGATTCTACATAAAAGCTAGTATATGTACATACTACTAATCTATATGAAATATCAAGATAGTGGTCTTATACATAAATAGTATACTCTATAAAGGAAAATAGAATACCTATCCTATCTTGATGTTAAGAACAGGTAAGGCAAACACAATCTATATATTCCATAGTTCCATGACCATACATTTCCACTCTAGTAACTGTGCATCACTAAACACTGAAAATATCATGTTGTATCTTGTAAAAAAGCCTTAGTCAGCTTATCTCGGTAGATGATCTATAGTACAAAGTCTTAACAACAATATGATTGCTCTTGGATTTAAATTTGAAAAAATAAAATAAAATTCATTTGTTCATATATATTTTAACATAATTTCTAGGTATGCAAAGTGTGACAAATTGAGGAAATAAAAAATGATTTTATTTTACGAAGATAGAAACTTAAAATGAAATTCAAGAATAATATCACATTATGATATGGTGCTTTATTTATATTCTTCATGGGTTCATTAGTGCACTTCTAGTTGAAGTGAACACCATCCACTGTTTGGATGTTAAGGGCACTATTTATTCTTATGAATGGGTGAAAACTTGGAAAACATAAAGTGCTTACATCTAGAATTCTTACTCTAATCTATTGACTACTTTATGAATAATGGTTCATTAGAACCCATTCTTCATGGGTGCATTTCTAGATCAAGTGAACACCATCCAAATACAATGGATGTTAACAGAACCATTTGTTGTCATGAATGGATGAAATAGAAGCAGTGTAATAATTTAACCTCAAACTTGATGTTATATATTATTATAACATGGTCTCTAGTCATGCAAAGACTAATAAAATGGGGAAGTAAAAATGATTTATACTTTATGAACTTAGAAATGTAAAATGAACTCAAAGAATAACATCACAATATGACATTGCTATCAAGATTTAACTATACAATTTATTGATACAAAAAATAATAGGATAGTGTTTGGTGAGAAATTGTTGGCAAGATCATAATTCTCATTTGTGCACTTTGGATTTAGATGAGCATCATCTAAATGGCTGAAATGTTAAGAGTACTATTCATTCTCATAAGAAATAAATTATTGTAAATCATTATTGAACCTATTGACCTATGTTTTATAACTAATGATTCTCTCACAAACACACAAAATAAATAAACAAATGCTACATTCACTCTAATAAAAAATAAATAAATATAGGTATTACTGAACCATTCCTCATCAACATCATTTTCATCAAACCAACATCAATATCATAATGTAACATATCAACATCATATCAAAATGTTATAAAAAATCCTAGTGATGCACAATGGCCATTGCAATCAAATTGTCATATCCACTTCCAGCTGAACCGAAGCTCACTCGAGTGAGGAGGCCTTTAAAATTTAGCTGTGGATTTAAATATGGTGACACCATCTCTTTAATTCTAAGAGATTCAACTTACTCTAACAAATGTGAATCAATGAACATTTCAAACATACTGTTATATCTTGTCATTGACTAATTAACCTAAGGAAATGTGTTTTTTTGTAGATGGAAAACATTAATGTTGAAGGAAGTGAAGTGACATCAAATCAACTACCACTAAAGATACAGAAAGCCCATGAAAGGAACCAAGCTTGTTATGCTGGACACAAAGAATAGATATCAAAATGTCAAAAGAAAAAAATAATACAACAACAATAATCTGATCTTAAACATGGGGCTTAGTTACCTCCTCCAATAAGTGACACACAAATTGAAGAAATGTAAGAAGGTGTTGAACAAGATGATGCTCAAAGGTTACAACATTGTAAACATAGTCATAACTACTACATCTACCACAAAGAAGAATTAGCCAAGAAAAACCACACACAGTACAGACAGAATCAACCAACAGAATCTAAAGGTCTGGTGGAAGATTTCATACATCTAGATGTATCATTCAATAGTAATTCTAAGTTCATACTCACAATGGAAAATTTCTAACACCGGTTAGATGCACTTTCTCAACAACATACATGCACCGCATGTAAGGAATGATACCTAGGAATAAATGTACACCTCTCACATAGGAATGTTATATGTAAGAGGTGTTCTAATGAGAAGGGTATTCATAGGTTTTCATCACTCAACAACATGGATCTAGGTGACCAACCAACTATACTAAAAAGATTAACCTAGCTAGAAGATATGTTGATTGCTAGGGTGGCTCCAATATTATAGGTACAACATGCCATGGGTGGCCAATATAAATATAGTGGACATACAATCAACTTTCCACAAGATATTCAAACCATTACCAAGATATTACCACGACGAGTCGATGAGCTAGATATTTTAATAGTACATAGAGAACACATAGAAGGGTGCACATATGATTGTTATGTGAAAAGAAGCCATGTTAGGGATGCACTACAATAAAAATTATAGAATGATACATATTATCATGATGTCATTGTAAGTGAAGGAAAATTATCTCAACTTCTTGATGAAAATATAGATATATCGAGATCCCTACTCATAGTTGACATAGAAAATGAGATGACTACAATAGTTGATCAAATAGGCTTGGATGATATTGAGGATGAACTACTTCCAATCCAAACCTCCTCACTTGAGCCTAAGTTTCCAATTAGGTAATGTGAACTAGATAGTTTGAAAAGGAAGCTTGATCTACAAGATGTTGCAGAAGACATCATATATTGGCCTAACATAGATTCATCTCCTATAAATGAGTATAATATTAAGGAACTACTAGATTTAGCATTTCCAACCCTATTCCCTAATGGTTTTGCACTTCCATTGCAACCACAAATATGAAGAGTATACATGCATGAATATGCAGTCCATTTAATAAAGTACCAAGACCAATGGTTTGGAAGACACCCAAGATTCTAATATTTTGTTCACAATATGATGATGTGCCATTGTACTCGTAGCCTAGCTGCAATTTTTTTGAAAAAGAATGCTGAAGAAAACATCCTGACAACTATAGAGGATCTATCTGCACATCTAAAACAACTCCCAGATTCAAAGTTGGTAGAAGAACTTATGTATTTTGGATCCACAAGGCCATTTTGGAAGAAACATTGTGTAGACTAGACAGATATGATCAACTAACTTGGACCACCTACCCTGTTCTTTACATTGAGTGCTACAAATATGAAATGGCTAGATTTATAAATATTATTAAAGGAAAACATAAATATAGGTATGCAAACAAATAAACAATGAACAGACAATGTCATTAATAATCCACATATTGTTGCACTATACCTACATCAAAGGTTCATAATGTTTCAAGAAGAAGTGATTGAAAAGCTCCTCGACACAATAGATTGGTGGTATAGAACTAAATGGAAACATTGAGGAATTGGACACATACATGGATTTATCTAGATGCCAAATGCACCAAATATGGATACACTAGATTGGAAAAACAACATGGAAGTTGAACGTGCTAGAATTTTTTTTGATGTGTGTGTTACTGCCTGGAATCCACGAGATGTGTGCCTTCACAATAATATGGTATATTGTTCTCCTTTAGATGATACTTGTCTTCTAAACATAGCTAAGATCTTTGTTGCAAATATTTATCATGACTATGAAGAATTGCTAAACTAAGTTCAAAGACACACAAAATGTGCTGAGCATACATGTCTACGCAAGAAGGGAAACAAAGTCACCTACATATAAAACCCCTTGGAAAGAGAAAGATGTATCCACATTATCACACGATAAAACTAGAAAAGTATAATATGCACTTGCAAGAAATGATGATAGGTTAAATATACATAATGCAATGATGCTATCGATTTGGAGAGCAACCATAGATTGCCAACCTATCCTCATGGGCTCTCATCTTGAAATATATTGCCAAATATGTAACAAAGGCAGAAAAATGATCTTTGGCATGTACTGAAATGCTCAAAAGAATATCTATAACATAGAAGCCGAATGACTCGGCCATGTCTATAAATCATAAATTCTTATCTAAAGTTATTGTTGAATGTGATATTGGAGCACAAGAAACATGTCATATGTTACAAAAGCTATCACTCATTGTTTGCAATTGAGAGTTTGTAGCATTAAATGTTGGACAGAAAGTGCTTTATCAAATAATAAAAGAGCTAGGAATTCCTACCTCTTACCTACATTCCTACATGAATTGCCCTCCTAAACTTGAAACATTGAGTTTAATTGAATATGAAAGATCTTATTCATATGTTGCAAATTAGAAAGGATGCAAATGGAAAGCACGAGAAAAGATGGCTATTGTCAATGCTTATCCAAAATTTTATAAAATCCCACATATTGAATCCAAACATTTTGAAACATTTTGTTGGACCGAGTTACTCTTATATAAGAATTTTTGTAATATAGAAGCAGATATAGGACTCACAAAAGAACAAATAGTCAACAATTGGTATCAAATGAATACTACAGGTTACACTGTGTGGCATGCAAGTTGTGCCAATGATGTTGGGAACAACCCTAAGGAAGAAGATGATAATGAAGAAGAAAATGAAGGTAATCAAGATACAAATAATATGTTAGGTGCATGTGAATAGGAACTTCTCTCACAAATGGGACCATTATGTACTACGGTACTTGATGAAATAAATATGCTTGGAAGGCGTGAATTTGACATAAACAACAATTAGGACCATAGTATTATCCCACCATTTCTACATGCAAATACAATACAATTCATATATGAAAATAAGACTAATGGTTATTTTAATACCATACTGATGGTGTCCACCAATCCCCAGGATATATTGTCTCCTAAGAAAAGACTAGCACTTCAAATAATTATGGAGCATGACCACAATCAATCACATGAACCATTACATATGATTGTGCAAGGCACAATAGGCATAGGAAAATCATATCTAATTGCATCCATAAAAGAAATGTTCAACAAGAAGGCACACCAAAAAGGGGTACAATTTCTCTTGTTAGCTCCCATGGGCATTGCTGCATTCAATATAGGTGCTACAACTATACATTCAAAGCTTAGGATTCCTATTAAGGATATGAAACCGCTACAAGGTCAAGCATTAATAGCATTCCAAGAAGAATTAAAATATATCAAGTACCTTATTATTGATGAAATGAGCTTCTTGTGTCCAAAACTCCTACTGAAAATTGATACCCGATTATGAGAGGCCTTTCTTCATTGACAACATGTTGATTTTGGTGGAGTATCAATTATTATATTCGGCGACCTCACACAACTACCCCCTATTATAGACAAACCAATCTATACATTACATTCAAGCACTAAGTTGATTTGGGAGCAATTCACTACAGTTGTTACCTTGTGGACTATCTTCCAACAACAAGGTGAAACTACCACACAAGTAGAATTCCATTAGCTTTTACAAAATATACGAGAAGCAAACCCTACACAACATGATTGGGAACTCCTAATGAGTTATACAAACATCCACTTATGCACAAATGAAAATGAAGAATTTAGTAGGTCGATACATCTACATGCTACAAATGATGCAGTGAAGCTACATAATAAGAGAATGCTAAAATCATTAAATTGTCCAATCGCCACAAGCACGTCAATAAATTCTGGATGTAAAGATAAGAGTGAGGTGTATGATGAACAATTACAAAAACATGTACTCCTCTATATAGGATAGCGCATCATGCTTAGAACAAACATTTGGATAGAAGTAGGACTTGTCGATGGAGCAATTGGTGAAATCACAGATATTGTCTATAGAATAGGCACCAAGCCACCAGACATACCCATGTATGTTGTTATACATTTTGAAAACTACAATGGACCACCATGGAATCAAGATGAACCAAAATGTGTTCCATTAGTGCCAATCACATTAGGCAGTTGAAGACAACTACCACTCACCATGTCATGGGCTATCACAATACACAAATCCCAAGGACTTATGCTACGAAAACCAACAGTTGATATCAATGGTATTGGGAGACAAGGACTCACTTTTACAACTATATCTAGAGTAAAAACAATGGATAGTCTCTGTATCTGACCAACATTCACTTTTGAAAGGTACTAAAAAATGAAAAGCAATCCATATACCATTATACATAAGAAGGAGGAGGACAATCGATATCAAATGGATCTTCAAACAAAGTATTTGTATTTTGAAAGTCTATCAGCATAATCTCTTGCACCATCAAAGGTACAAGTGTTAGTATATATTAGGAGCCATCTGGAAAGTCTAAGGTGATCATGAAATATTGTTCTATTGATTCTATAAAGTTAATACCCCAAATAAATCTTCTACTAAAATTATCTTTTCATCATACTTAGTTAATGTTGGGATCTATCTACTTTTTAAGTATATTCGTAATTTTATAAAACATTATGAATGGACTTGAGTTATCATTTTCCTTAGTGCCTAAAATATGTTCACAAAAGGCAAATGACCACCAACTTATATTATCATTACTTTCTCACATTCTGGTGACATCAAGTATGAATTATTTTGTTATGGTAAGAATGCATTTTGTATCAGAACTAAGGGAAACCTTCGTAAAAAAATGATTTTCCAAGGTTTATCATTAGAGTACATGATATTTTCAGCCAGTTCACACATAGGGAATTTATTACATCCCTACTGTGGTATGTGATTATGATGTGGGCTGCCTTAGAAAGAATTCAATTATGGATCTATATATGCTACTTATGGTTGCTATTTCTTTTTGTGGTAGCTGGATATTGGTTGAAGGTACCAGAAATGGAGTATAAATCAAGGAACTATAGAATATATATTCAGGCTATGTCTAAAGATTCAAGGTCCACAAGATTTCCAATCTCTGATTGAAGAGAACAAGATAGCTTGTTCTGACTAAGATCCAAGCCAATTGAAAGATGCACCAACCTTCCTATTTTCCTTGGAATCGATCCTTCTAGTCGATTTCGAGACAAGTCTAATTCTATCAAATTGGAGCAATCTTCCAACGATGCCAGACTAGTTCCACTCCAATAATATGTTTTGGTATTTTTTTCAAATTACTAATGAATTTTTGAATAATAATATATGTCACAAGATTTTTCTTCAAAATGTTTTTTTTATAGATGATATAGAGTAATAGTGCTAGAAGGATATATTGAATAAGGTAAGAGCTTGGAAATAATGAGATAGGTATAGAAAGGGTGGGGTGGAGAGAATATAAACTCTAAACTCTAGTTATAACTATAAAACTTACCATGATGTAAATTCTAAGTATAATGATAAATCTTAATTATAAATGCTAATCGTAATTCTTATCACAATCATTTAAACATAATCATAATCTAAAAGAAAAGCATAACCTACATTAGAAACACATTAAAACATAATCATAATTCAAAAGAAAAAAAAAAACCATACTAGAAACACAATCCTAACTCTAATAATGACGTAAACATAAACATTATTTTGACCTTGACAAAACTGTTAGCTCTAATTTTTTACTTTTGAATAAATATATTTAATATTTCCTAATTGTTAAAAAAAAAGATTTTTTTAATAATAACATTTTCATGTTTATATTTTCATTTTAATATAGTTCATATAAAATTGTAATTCGACTATAATTAGAAAAAGAAGTATAACTATTTTTACATTTCAACTTCCTTAAAACATTAATCTCATCATCAAATTAAATTTTTTTAAACTATTTAAAAATAAAATACACAAATTACAAATCACCAAAATAAAAATTACTTTTAGTTGTAATAATATATAGTCTTAAGTTAATTTCTATTAAAAAAATGTTATGTATTTGAATAAGTTTTTTCCTTTAAGTAATATTTCTTATGCATATATTTACATACTAAATAGTTAAAAGGATTGCAATCCCTTCAAATAAATTGATTTGACATATTTACCAAGCATTGTGCATAATACAGTATGATAGCAGCTATGCACTTGACTGTTTGAGTATTTAATAGTAATTATTAACTAGATTTAAAATAACACCAATACTATTTTTATTTTCAAGTTAATTACGAAAATTTATAAAATGGCTAAAATTGGTTGAAATTGTCAATTGCATAGTATGGACAAGATCTGTGGATATGGATGGTATGTATGCAATGAACTATGTATAAGTTGCAACAACTATTCAAGAACTTAATTTGACTTCTATGGATGCCATGTGTCACCTGTGCTATGCTATAAAATAAATATTTATGTTTTTGAAAATAAAAAGCAACCAAAATAGGGGTTGACCCTAAAAAATAAACATTTGATGAAAATCAATTGGTAGTTACTTCTAGACAATTACCCCACACCTATTCTAATTTTCAAAAACTTTAAACTAGCAAAATCAGTAAAGTATCTACGGAATAAACTATTAACAAGAATAAGGCTATTGAAGTTCTTTTGTATCCAACAAATATTGGCCTTAATATAAAACTAGTTTAGAGAAACATTAAACACCCTAAGGCTCAGAGTATAAATCTGCAACATAAAAGACACCAAACCAAAGAAAGCACCAACAATGAGGAAGCTCAGTGGTTCCTCAAGTTCTCCAATAGTAGGTGAAGCCAGCCATTAACACAAAGTGATATAAGTTTTAGTTGATCTTGGCATCTTTATTGTCCTTTTCCCCCATGTTGGTGGTGTGCATGAAGTGGATGGTAGGCAGTACCGAGTACATGACACGAATGGAGAAATTTTCCACCCTCTCAAACTTGTCCTCAAGGTTCTCATTTCTTTTGGTTAACTCCTCCATAGCCTTTTCTAGTTTTTGTATGGGCTAGTTCCCTTGGATGCTCATATCCTTTATCTTTTCTTCCATGGTATCCATTTGCTGGGTGTCATTTTTCTCCTGTATATCTTCTGAATTTTGAGCATCCACCATCTTGTCCATTTAGTTGTATTGTAATAGTGTTGTGGTTATTTTTGGACTTTCCCAAATCTGGGGTTTTGAATGTATTCAGTCCTCCATACAGACAAAAAGAAATGGTAGAATCATTATATATTCAGCTTGAAGTGCAACACTCATAGGGCATATTATGACTAGCTTTCCATTACTAAAAATGAAAGTGGTGCTTTCAAGGTGTACCATATTCATGAACAGGCATTTTTAGACTAGGAACGACATTGTTCCAAACTTGTTCCTGAAGCCATAAGGGTTTCCACTTAGAAATGGACTCAGCTACCACAAGATTTAAAGATCAGGGAATTTCACTCTCCACAGAATTTGGAGATGGTTGCTAGCAGGATGCCTAGATACATTATCCTAGGTTGAAATCAAAAAATTTATTGGATTCCTCTCTGCTTCTAGTTGCCAGTCCTTCTGCATCCCATGCTTGATAGAAATGATTATTTTTCTGATTATAATATGTCTAATGAAGAACAAAAATGGGAAAAGTTGAAGAAGAATTATGGATACTTCAACTACAAGGCCAATGAACCAAGAGAAAAGCTTGCCAATGACCTCAAGATAAGAATGAGAATCAAGAACCTATAAATGTTGAAGGGACCAGCATTAAGGTAGTTGGGGGGGGGGGGGGGGGGGGGGGGGGTAAGGGGGGTGGCGGGGGGCGCGAATGATGGCATAAAAGAATGGATATCTTTTTGAGGTTTTCTATGAACTTTTGTTTATAACATGATGAACTTTTCTACTTTTAAATATGATATTTTGTACTTTTTGTTGGTGTTTGAAAATGCTAGAGGGTTTTCAATTTTCCTGATGAGAAAATGGTACATCTAGGGGCAACTAAATCCCATTTTCAACATGCCATTTTAGACACCAGGCCAACTATAAGGCATGACCCTTCTTCTACTTCAGGCTTTGCTAAACTTAGGCGGGTGGACCTTAGATTCAATCAATATCGTACCAGTGCAAAAACATATCCTTGAATCTATTAAGTAGATGAAAACCCTTATATCTCCTAACACTTATGCAATAACACATATCTACAGTAGAAAATTGAAAATCTATGACATTCATAAGTGAGTGAGGGTATCACATTTAGGTTCTTCAACATAAAATGGAAAGAACATTTGATTAATAATGTTGAATTCAACAAACCCTCAGATATGTAGCAGTAAGACTTTAATGATCCTATAGCTGACCAGTGCCTAATCCATTTGGCAAATCCATGAATCAAATGCATACATATAGATATCTGATACTTATACGTATATTCAGATATTTAATCTATCTATTTAACTTGTAAATAAACATCTGTGCTCAATCTAAACCTCATTCTTACCTGATATCCCCCTTAATAAACTTGCAACCCTATTGATTTACTAAAGCATTTACACAACCCCTTGAGTTATAAGCAACAATAAAACATCATACAGCCTTAAGGGACTGCAACTACGACCGAGGCTCTTTGTTCAAAGATCGTAAAACATTGAAGCTTACTAAGAAAGGAGACAAGATTCAAGATGAAATTGATGAAATCTTGTTGTTCTTTGTATTAATTTCTTTGAAACGATACAACCATATTCATGAAATGAAAACATAGAGAAACCTAACATATCAGAACTTGTTGCATTAACCATCCTACTGCTATTCATACAAGAGAAATTTTTTGAAGAATGTGGTCGCAGTCACGGGAATGCATCAAGAACTAGATCCAAAACCTTGGTATCACAGTAATGTGACCATTTTCTCCAAAGAATTGGAACCTCACTTTCAGATTTGGAAATAGAATTCATACCTTTACTTACATAAGAGCACTCACTTCCATTACTGCTCTCTTCTTCCCAATCTACATCTGACTCATGTGAAGATGAACATACACTATGACTGTCCTCTCCTTGGCTTGAGTAACAAATCTCATCATCAGGTTCATATTACACCTCTTGATTATACATTAGATCAGCAACCTCATTGTCATCACTTGGAAAATGACTTTCA
Organism: Cupressus sempervirens; assembly: GCA_028749045.1. NCBI lineage: Eukaryota > Viridiplantae > Streptophyta > Pinopsida > Cupressales > Cupressaceae > Cupressus > Cupressus sempervirens. Next base: position 686,488,377 of record CM053792.1, on the reverse strand, counting down.
ACTTCATCATACTCATATTGATATGACTATCTTTCAAATTCAGATTTAATAACACTTTCAACATGGTGTAATCTCTCAATAAGATAATTCATTTCTTGCCTATCTTGTTGATTAAGAAAATGCATCTTACCCTTTACTACTAAAACATAAGAAACATGTGAGCTTAGTTCTTCTGGCGGTGACAGGGATAAGTGTAACTTACATTCTTCATCCTGTGTTATCTCTCCATTACATGTCAGATCAACAACATTAAGTTCATGATTAGAGAGATAACTTTCAACCTTCTCATTTGCACAAAACTGAGATCTAGGTTCAGCAACTTCAAATTTTGAAACATTAGTTATAACATCATATATATAATTATCATGAGAAGAACTTAGTGTTGTAACTAAACCTTGATTCATAAAATCAACATAACGCTGAACCCTATCAAAGTCTGAGATACATCCTACTACTGTAGCATCATGAACATGTGTATTTCTATTTGCAACTGGACTAACCTTCCTTACACACACATTCCAATTTGAATTCTCAATCTGATTAAAACCTATAGCAGGGGTGTTGACATTCTAATTTGAATCTAAAACATCTACACCATGTTCCACTTTTCTTTCAAACACATTATACTAGAAATCATTCAAGGAAAAATGACCTCTAGTCAATCCATATTTCAAATTATTCTCAATATCTCTAGCGGTCATAAAAGCCTGATATAATTTTTGTGGTTCCTTATCCCTTAGTAGATAGTTCATTTTCTTGTTGAATGCATCAAAGTACACTGCTAAACACATTTGATCATCGAGTCTATAACTCTCAAGGATTTCATTCAGAACTCTTGCAAATCTTCAATGTTAAATTGAGGGATAGGTTCATCAGTCTGAATATGAATCTTCAAGAACTTGTCATAAGAATCAGATATGCTTACCCGCTCTCCAAATTGCTCCATGAAGGCTGAATGCAATTGACTCCAAGATGAAATAGAACACGTTGGTAGAAAAGAAAACTAGTCTCTAGCATCATCTTGAAAGGTTTGAATGAATAACTTCATGTGCACGTCCTCGTGAGAAATTTCATCCTCACCCATCAAATCATTGAACAATTCAACATGATGACTGGCCGAAATAGTATGGTTCCCACTAAACCTGGGCAATTTATTTCGGACATCATTAGGAATGACATTCAGGAAACCATGAATACCATTGAAACTTAATGGCATATATCTCTTGGTAGAAATGGATCTAGGAACTTTACTGATTGGCTGCATACTAGGTGAAATAAAACTTGACATTCTTTCCAAATTATGAAACTCATTCACCCATAATAAATTCTGATTTATAACTTGCAGGAGATCTACACACTTTCTACCAAATGAACACTTTAAATACACTTCAAAACTTTAAAATAACAATAGCTAAAACTCAATACTATGAAGTGTATGAAACCCTTAAAACTATTCTCCTCTTCTTAGTGTTGAAACTTCACTTGACGAAGAACACATATGTAAAACTTACTTTCTTTCATGACAAGAAGAATATCATGAAAATGAAATACCTCAAGTGTTGCTACATGAAACCACTGATCTACTGATTGGCCTGGTGTTGATCTCAATTCCTCACACCACTGATCATATCCTTTATGGAGTTGCCATCTCCTTGAGGAGAACTAATGAAATCACAACTGTAATTCAATTTTTTTATCATTTCAAAACTTATGATAGCAAATCAAATAACACTTTGAAACTTATTTGTCAGAAATTCATATACTCTCTTTTTCTGTTTAAAATTTGATACAACTTTCTAATATGTCTGATTCAATTGAAAACTCTTGAAATCAATTTTATGTAACTGATCTACACTTGTACACAGATCCTTTAGAGACTCACCACTAACAATTGTGAGAAAGATTTTAAAACATGATTCATAACATGACAGGTCTGAACTAGATTGTCAACTTGTAAAACTTTGCAAAGCTTTAAACACTTAAAAGAGAGAAAACACTTTCAAAACAATTCCAACTCTGAATTACAACAACACCTTGGAAAACAAGAACCGACTGAATTTTTTGAAGATTAAACTTAATGACAACAATCTACATTCAATCCTTCAAAATTACTATTGCAAATGGATAAAACTTCACTAGGGTGCATGATTTGGAGTAAGAATACTGGAAAGAACATCAAAGAACTTAGTGTTGAAACTTTTTAATGCACTTCTCCTGCTGTATTGAATCTCTTCTTTTCAAATTCTCAAGGCTTGTCTTAAATTTGATTCAATATAGTTCCCTAGCAGAGTTGCCATTTTGTTGGTGTTTGAAAACATTGGATGGTTTTCAATTATCCCACTGAGAAAGTGACATATCTAGGGGCAACTAACTCCCATTTTCAACATGCCATTTTTGACAACAGGCCAACTATAAGGCTAGACCCTTCTTCTACTTCAGGCTCTGCAAAACCTAGGTGGGTAGACCTTAGATTCAAATGATACCATACCAGTGCAAAAACATATCCGTGAATCAATTAAGTAGATTTTACCCTTATTTCTCCTAATGACTCATGAAATGACACAAATCTACAGTAGCTAAATGCAAATCCATGACATTCATAAGCTAAGTGAGGGCATTCTATTATAGCTCGTCAACATAAAATGTAAAGATCGTTTGATTAATAATGTTGAATTTAGCAAAACCTGAGATATGCAGCAATAAGACCTTAATGATCCTATAGCTGACTAGTCCCACATCCATTATGCTATGATTTTTTAAGTGTTTAAATACATTTCCACTCAATATATGATGTGTTTAAAAGATAGGTACATTTTGTAAGGCGCTCAATGCACGGGGCCCATTGATGGCTAGTAATAGATGCATCAGATAGAAGGTGAAGATAACATAATTTAAATGAAAGTGAATAGATACTAATGTGGCGGGAAGTGTCCCAATCGTGTGGTGGGCGCTTCCCTGCAATATTAAGTTGTTCACTAGTTAGAAAATGTGGGAATGCAGAATGCTACCATATTTCAGTAGGTCCCATGTGTAGTGATGTGGTAGGTAAAAGAAAAATGTACCAGATGCCACCACATGTCCCGATCCTATGGTGTGCGCATGCCCACAATTTCAAGATGCATACCGGATAAGCAAAGTGGGCATGTAGGAATCAAACAAGTGGCAGTGGGTCCCATGTTCAATGATGTGGCAGATGCAATGAATGGGAAAATCAGGAGATGACATGTGGTTTTCATGGTAGGGGTCAACTAATCAGAGGCTACCACGTGGCGCTCGATCAAAGCTACTTTGACCTTGAATTTAGAAGGGTGAAGATGAAATTGAAAAATAATAAAAAATATTATTTTTTATTGATCCTTTTCAAACTATAGCATTCAGATTGTTTTTAATTCAAAAAGGGCTTTTAGTATAAAGTCATAATATTAGAGATTTTTAAAATTTTTGAATTTTCAAAATCTTAAGTTGCAAGTCTGAGTTTTCAACCAGAGGGGACTATTTTTCAAACGAAGATTTAAGGCATTTCTAAGAGGCTAGATATGCCTTATCATATACACCCAGAATCATGAGAATCTAAATTTTTAGATTCGAGGGTTGGTTTTTGCACAGAATGCCATTGATTCAAGCTACAGGGGGATTTGTCTGAGGTACCTAAATTGCAACTATATTCAAGTAATTAGGGTCCAAAACTGATTTTTAACATAGTAATGAGTTGAATATTAGTAAAAGGTAGTAAAATTTTAGTTTGGGTCAAAAAAAATTTAGATTCATTCATTAAAAATAGAGATTTCACTGGCATTTCATGGGGTAAATCAGATATTTTAATGACTCACAGGTTTTCATTATTCAGGAAAGGATATTTGCAAATTAGTTACAGAAATGATGAAACAAAAATCAAATCAATGGTGGAAAGAAGAGACAAGTGATTCAGTTGCCAGAGATTGAATTTGAAGTAGACACCTGTCACTTTGAAATCAGATCCGAGAATTCATCTTGGTCTATATCTTTCTATTTTCATCCATTGTAGGGGTTCCAATTTTTTGGAGAAAATTGGCACACTACTGTGATACCAAGGTTTTGGATCCAGTTTTTGATGCATTCCCATGACTATGACACCATATTCTTCAACATTTCTCTCTTGTATGAATAGCAGTAGGAAGGAATATACAAATAGTTTAGATTTGTTAGGTTGTTTCATGTTTTCATTTCATGCATATGGTTGTATTGTTTCAAGGAAATTAATACAAGGAATAGCAGAGTTTCATTAGTTTCATTATGATTATTGTCTCCCTTTATCAATGAGTTTCAATATTTTATGGTCTTTAAACAAAGAGCCTAGATTGTAGTTGTAGTCCCTTAAGGCTGTATGTTATTTCATTATTTCCTGTAACTCAACTAGTTATGTAAATGCTTCAGGGAAATAATAGGGTTGCAAGTTTATTGATGGGGATATCATGTAAGAATGAGGTTTAGATTGAGCACATATGTCTATTTACAAGTTAAATAGATAGATCAAATATCTAAATATATGTATAAATATCATATATCTTTATGTATGCATTTGATTCATGGATTTGCCTAATGGATTAGGCATTGGTCAACTAAAGGATCATTAATCTCTTACTGCTGCATATCTAAGGTTTTGCTGAATTCAACATTATTAATCAAATGATCTTTACATTTTATGTTGAATAGCTATAATAGAATGCCCTCACTCAGCTTATGAATGTCATTGATTTGCATTTAGCTACTGTAGATCTGTGTCATTTCATGAGTCATTAGGAGAAATAAGGGTAAAATTTGCTTAATTGATTCAGGGATATGTTTTTGCACTAGTATGATATCATTTGAATCTGAGGTCTACCTGCCTAGGTTTTTTAGAGCCTGAAGTAGAAGAAGGGTCTAGCCTTATAGTTGGCCCATTGTCAGAAATGGCATGTTGAAAATGGGAGTTAGCTGCCCCTAGATATGTCACTTTCTCAGTGGGATAATTGAAAACCCTCCAGTATTTTCAAACACCAATTAATGTATAAAGTTATGAACAGATGGCATAGAAATAGTAATCTAAATTATGTTTCAAAGAGTTTATTCTGTTGATATTTCCTCATAAATGACTGGTTTGGGTAGATCTTCCTGCAGCCAAAGAGATTGCAAAAAAATGTTAATCGATACTAATGCTTTTTCTTTATAAATTAATAAATATAAATGCTTGTAGGAGGTCTTGTGTGCATTGAATGATTGTAGGTGTCCAAGCCAAGCAAAGTTAGATTGGTGAAATAGTCACACAAAGATCTAGCATTGTGGATAACATAAGTAATAAAGATGGTGTGTTATGGCATTGTCACAGTTGGGACCTGTTCAAACAAAACAATACGAGACTTGTTCAACAGTGCAGATAAGGGACCTATTTCAACAAGAATATGAGGGAATTGAAGAGGTGGCTACATGAGAAGACTACGTTAAAGGGTGATTAACTATTCCATGACACCTGAGTTCTAGAAATCATTAAAGACATGCAATAAATCTAGCTTCCACTTCCTTCTGTATTTACAAGAATTTAAGGCGACACCTGATGATTTTGATCACGTTTTGTATTTGAATGAGTCTTGATCTATAATGAACTTCCCTTTATGAGGAAGTTATGTTTGTAGGAGTCTGTTGTTTTTCTATTTTATAAATAAGATCTTGCATGTAGCACAAATGGTCAAGTAGAAGAAATAGTGAATGAGTAATTTGAGTTAGACAAAATTGTCAGTTGTATTCTGTTATCTTTCAAATCAGTTTAATATGAGTTATCAAATAAAGATATGAGTTTGTTGAGTTTCCACTTCTTGTTATGAGTTAACATTTCCTTCACTCTTCCGTGGGGCCCCGCATGGGAGGTGGAGTTTTTTTCAGCAATAGTTAGCAATTAGATGTTAGAAATTTCCTTCAGCATTTAGGAGTTAGCTTTAGTTTTATAAGTTCAATTAGAACTATTATTCCTATAGCCACTGGAAACAAAACTAGTTATTGTTCCTGCAGCAATAGGCACATAGATGTTAAGTAATTTCTTGAATTTCTTTCCATTTATAAGATAGCAGTCTTTCTTTTTGATAAAATAGATTTCCATTTCAACTATTTCATTTAAAGCATCAGTGAATTTTTAGTAGAGGCTAGAGCATATACTTTGCAGGCACCATCTCAAGTTCACACTCCTGGGTTGACATTTCAATGAAGATCAACATAGTACTTTAGTAATAAAGGATGTCCAATCCTTTAACTAAAAGGTGTTATATTGGCCAATCCCATTATCACAAAATTTGTCATATGCATCCCTCAACTCCATGTCACCAATGCTTGCCATTTTGCAATTGTAGTGCTTACACACATCTTGGATCATTACAACTTTGGGTGGAATCATGGAAAGTGCTCTTGTGGGGTCATTTTTGTATGTCACTTCTGGTATGGCCTTAAACTCTAGTTGCTTAAACTTGTTGCTCACCAATTGAACTTCAAATGTGGCCTTCCCTGTTACTTGTTTAGAACTGCATGCCATTATTGTTGCCATGATTTCAAACTAGGGTTTTAAATATGCAAACTACATAGCTCGACAAATGTAGAAAATACCTTGTTAGATCAGAGTTTAGTTGTTCAAATCTTTCTAGGGCTTGAGAAGAAGCTATAAATCTGCTCTGGAATCACTCAATGCTCTTATCACTCTGGTTTTGTGCTTTTTGTGATTAAAAATGAATGAGAAATTGTTAAAATACCTTTCAAATTTTTGCATTTAATGCTTAGTTGTAGATAACTGGATAACTCAGCTTCAACATACTTTCTGCATTACTCAACTTCTATTGAGTTTACAATTTATTCGGCCTTCATTACTCATTCAACATCAACTGACTTTGGTTTTTGACTCGACTCGTGCTAACTTTCACTTTTTTTATTTGGCTTGAATTGGATTATGTTATCAACTCAATTTACACTATTTTTCATTCGATAGCTGAAGTGAACTTTCCAAGCTCTGTAGTAACATCAGAATTTGGAATTTTGGCCTTGGACTTTTCTTGCATCTTTATTCATGCTAATTTTACTTCTTCAGTGCTTCTATTTGTTGGGAAATAATGTATGATAAAGCTTGTAAATATCAGTCCCACATACCTCCTTTTGCTTAATTTCATGAAATGTGACCACTTGACCCACTAGGTAAAGTGATCCCTTCTCCATTGGATGTAATTTCAGTATCTTTCTTTTTCCATGTCCTATTCATCTCATTTCTCATGTTCTCAACTTCTATTTTACCTTTGTCAAATTCAGATCTAGGTGCCTTAGACCTAGTTGGACAATTATTTTTGACATGACCAATTTTGTGACAACTAAAGCATGTGGTTTGACTCAGGCACCTATTTTAGTTTTCATTGAAATGTGTTCTAATGCAATTCTCAGGGATATGTCCATATTCTTGATAGTAATGGCAGCTATATCTTGTGTTATAATCCCAATTATAAGAGTTATCATAGCTTCTTACATTGTTTGATGTCCATGTAGGCTTAGATCTACATTCAAATGCTCTATGCCCATAGTTCTGGTAGTTGTAGCAGTGTCCTTCAAATTTAGGTACCTTTGTGGTTCTAGTCCAACATTCATGTGTTTGATGTCCTTGTTTATTGCATTTTTGATAGTGAGCCATGGGTTTTGGATTTGCATTCTAATTAACACTTTTACTCCTATAAAAATTAGTTGTATATCCCTTCTTTGCTTAGTAATGAAAAGTAGATTTGGAATTCTTACCTTTAATATTTCTCTCTTTAGCAGTTTTGGATGATTCTCCTTCTCCAATGCTTTTGCAGCCTAGCCTTATTATATCTCTACTCGATCTAGGAGACTGCAGTAGTTGCTCAAAGTATTTGATGGCTTCATTAGGCTTGTTGAAACTATCAGCAAATTCTTTCTCTCTTTTTAGGTCATTCTGCAACTTTAGTGTGGATATCTCAATGTCTTTTACATTCAACTCATGATGGATGCTCATCATTTGACTTAAGGTGTCCAATTGCTAGTTTGAAATCTTGGACAACTCTTCTAATTTTTCTTTTAATCTATTTTCCAAGATTCTTTTATCTTCTTCAAGAATGGTTTTGTTTTTAATGGCTTTCTTCTTTTGTTTAGTCACCTCACATATTAGTATAGCTTGTGATTCTTGTTCCAACTTGAGATTTCTAATCTCTTCAACTTGTACTATATTCTTTTCTATTAGATCTACAATTGCTACATCAAATTCACTTGAATTTCCTTCTATAAATAGCTTTTTGGTATCAATCTCTTTGTATTGTGTGTCATTCTCTACTATGGTAATTTCTTTTCTTTTTATAAGTGAGCTCCTCAAGGCATCTCTTGCTTCATTTAGTTGTTGCAGGACAAGGTGTATATCAATCACCTAATTCTCAATAGTCTTTCCTAACTTCTAGACTTCCATTTCAAGATCTTTACTTCAAACTATAAGGCTTCCTCCCTTGAAGATCCATCTCTGATACCAATTGTTGGAATTACAAGTAGGAACTTATACTTCTGCGAGGAAGTGGTGGGTGGGGGGGGTGGGGTGAATCAAAAGTTCAATTAATAAAACAACTTATCTTCAAAATCATTAACTTTCATTCATCAAATGCATGCATTAAACTGAAATAACATGTAAATTAAATGAATCACACACATATGCACATTTGACCTGATGATTTTGGTTACCCAGAAACCTTTCAAAGAAAAGGTAAAATTGGGGTGGGAATGACACCCACAAATCTTCACAACTGTAGCAATAAAGTCACATGTTAAGGTTACCATTATTTGACCATAATAGATCTACCCTGTTAAAGGCTTACAAAAACTATTAGGTCTCACCTTGTTAAAGGATTTTAACACCCTATTAGAAGTGCACTTGGTTAAAGGACTTTTGACCATTCACTTTAGAATGCCACCTTATTAGAGGATTTAACTATGAATATTAAGTTAACCTTAGTCCAAAGAATTTCATTCTACTAAAACAATTGTTAGAAAGTAATAGTAGAATGTATGGTCTGATGAATTACAACCTATACTTGTTGAATTCAGACCTCCATTCAAACCTTGATGATCCTCTCTGATCGAAATTGTCAATGCTACTCTTTGACTCTTGTGATCTATAAATTGTTCTTCTAGCTTGCTCTGTTATGCTATGACACCTCTATTGTAACTGTTCAATTCACCTTTTCAATATGAATTTCACCAATATATCCCCATATATTTGTCTCCTCTCAACAATTTGCTAACAACAACTTGGGATTTCTCTCTCCTTATATAGATGTTTGTGTCTTAGGGTTAGGCAAGAATCTATAGATGAGGTTTAACCATCTATTGCCACTTAACTCTTCTCTATTTTTTTAATTGGTTGAATGCTAATCACATAGGAATTTGAAATACATGTTTCCTTTTCTTTGCATCTTCTACAAGTATCCATATGTCACCCCAAAATGGTTTACATAGTTGTATGTGCCATCACAAACAACTAGGACAATACATTGTTTATGTGGCACTTTACTGTTATTGGCACTCAGCATGTACTATATGCTCACCAATTGAATCACTTGGCATAGCCTGACTGCTCAGAACTTGAATAGCTTGGCATCTAAGTGAGTTGGAACTTAGTGTTGCCCAGCTTATATACATATTCTACTTGACATGAGCTAAGTAAAATCCTTAAGTCATTAAGTGTGTTTGTTGGAAATATGAAAGGAGTAACTGAGAGGGGAGGGGTGAATCAGTTACTACTAAAATAAATCCCAACTCCCTTAGATGTCAACAATTAAAACCAATTCTGGTAACTAAATACTATTGTTACTCGGCAAATAGAGAATTATTGTAACTTGATAAATACTAGTTTTCTTAGTAATTATCAACATGCAGATAATTAGATGTTATCTATGATTATCATTACTTTTAACTTACTTTCAAACACGTAAAGTAAATAACATGAACAGGTCAGACACCAAGATTTAACATGGAAACCCAATTTGGGAAAACCACCAATAGCAACTAGTTACTAATTTTCACTCTTTTGAAGTGAGCCCTGTTAGGAGCCAACCTTATTAGAGGTTAAAAAACACATTGTTAGGTGTGATCTTTTTAGAGGATTTGATCACCCTATTAGGAGTGGCCTTATTAGAGGACTTAAAACAATTCAATAGAACTGTCACCTTGTTAAAGGATTTACAACTAGCTATTAAGCTAGCTCGGTTAAGATATTTCAGAAACACTACTGCAATGGTTAGAAAGCAACAATGAATTGACCCAATTTGATGTAACTAATTTTCTTTATAACAAATCTCTGTTCTGGTTTAGACTTGATCCTTTCTGATCGAATATGGCTCTACCACACCACAAGGAACTTATCCTTGACACTCTCTACTCATTATCAGATCTTCAACATCTCTCATGGAACTCGCATCCTTCCATTCATGTGCACACTCTCATATGTACCATACATTCCATACCATGCATTACATTTCACAACTTGACTTTATATTTATATCATTTACATTTGTCAAGTCAGCTCAAATACAAATTACAATTACAATTACATTTAACACTTTGGTTGGCTTCAATACAAGTTTACAAAATATTACAAAGTTAGCTCAAATAAAGAAACTCGGGTTGTGAAAATTGACTTGGCAAAGCTTCTAATACTCAGCATCTACTATCACTATTCAGCATTGTCATGCATTCGGTAGACATAGAAGCTCGATCCTTACTGATCACCTTCAAGTAGTCTCAAACTTAGCCTACACTAAGGACTTGGTAGATACTATGCAACTTGATTTCTTGGTCAAGCTTTCCTTCATTAACTAAGTGAGCTCGGTTAACACTCATCTTCAACTCATTTCCCTTTTTCTGCTAAGTGAGCTTGGTAGCCACTATCACTGCTCGATAGATACTACAAATTTCCTTTGTTGTCCAAGTGAGCTTGGCAATCACTGTCTGCAACTGGTAAGACTGATATGACATTTGTGTAACATCAAGGACAATGTTGACACTCAATAGTCAAAACTATAACAACAATCCTTATAAAGCGGTGGACCCTAATCATATGAGAGTGTGGCATCAAGAATAAGATGAAACCCTATCTCTAAAGGCAACAAAAAATATAGTTATAGTGTTGAGCTTTCTCAAGCACAATATAAAAGTAGTCTCTATTATATTGGGGTTTGATGAAACCTATATATTTGATGGTCATGGACATTTTTTCCCTTAGAAATTTTGATATTTTTCAAAATGAACCTCCATTGGTCGTAAGTGTCATTTGAGCATTTTTGGTAAACTAATTTATTTTTAAAATATGTTTATTTAAAAAAATTCCTTATGCTATTAATAAATATATTTTAAATCATAAATATTTATATTTAAATTATTAAATAATTTTATTTAAATATTTAATATTTATTAGATAGTGGTTCTCACTATTTACTAATTAGTAAATAGTGAGAATCACTATTTAATAAAGATTAGCTATCAAAATATAAAATATTTTTTAAAAAGAATAAATATTTGTGATTTATTTTCATCTTTTTGGTTTAAAGTGTATCAAACTTGTGAAACAATGTCAATTCAAAAAATTGACACAATCTTAACCTAAAACACTGAAAATAAATCAGCTAGATTGTGGAAAACTAGTGTTATTAAATATTTATGATTTAAATTATATTTAGAAAAAAATTTAATAAATGTAATATAAACATAAATTAATTATATTGATAATATAATTAACTATAAATACTAAAAGATATGAAATGTAATGATAGTAAAATATTGTTATATATTAAGATGGTTGCTTACTGACATTAATGTGATTAATAACAATTATATGTTAAGATCATAAAATAATTGATAATTAATATTTTATGATATGTAAAGATAGACTTAGAGTTCTTTTCGGTGCATGAAGGGTTTTTTATTTTTTCAATAGTTCATGGATACATTTTGAGGACTTTGAGTGCATATTTGGATGATTTTAGGTTTATTTATATAGTTTAATATCAATTGATAGGACATTAGAGAAATTTATTTGATAATAATGTATTGATATGATAAAACCTACATTAGTGAGTAATGAAAGTTATAAAAAAATACATAAAAAATGTATTAGTATGATAAAAGATACATTACTCATTCATTTAGTCATCTATTTGGGTGGCTACTTATTAGTGACTAAATGTCTAGTCATTTATTTGAACATTTATTCAGTCACTTATCTTTCTCTAACCTTATGATTTTAGTTGATGACCAAATTAGTCATTTATTTATTCACTTATACTTATAAATTGTAAAGCATTACTAATATTTGATCACTTTTAGTCATGTGACTAATTTTTTTAGTCTTCTGACTAAAAATTTTAGCCATGTAGTCACTTATTTGCCAAAAATCTACTAGTGAGAGTTCTATGCTATTGTTCAAGCTTTTGAAGAAGAGACATAATTTGATTCCTATGGAGTTTTTTTGTACATTGATCATAACATTTTACAACATTTGGAAAGTCAACATAAAATGAATTAGAGACATATGAAGTGGGTTGAGTATTTGTAAAATTTCAAATAAATGAATAAGTATAAGAGTGGAGTATCTAATTGATTTGTAAATGTATTGAGTAGAAGGAGATCTTTTCTCATTGAGATTAAAGTTGATGTTCTTGGCTTTCATGACATGAAGGTTTGTATATGAATCTGACCTTGATTTTTTTAAAGCATGAAGAGAGTGCAGAGAACTAGTACTAGATGAACTAAGTCATTTGTCATGTCCCTTTTCAAATAATTAAAAATAATAATCTTCGCTAATGCAAGCAGGCCCAAAAAGGTGAAGTTTAGGAAAAATGGGATTATCTTTGGAAGATAATGGACTAATAAATGAAAATTATTATTAAAATATGTTTCATTAACCCCTCTTGGACATGAGTTAGGGTTATGCCCTCTTTTAAGGGGTTTGGAGGCATTTTGGGCTCATTCCAGAACTTGATTTTTGCTCATTTCTTTGTTATTCTTCAGAGGCTGCCAAACCTGTGGAGAAGGAGACCAAAGAATAGGAGTTTGCAGGTTTCTAGGAAGGCTAAGGATGGGATTTTGAAGCCATTCCATGTGCATGCTCATGCAGAGTTTGCCTTTGTGCTGAATAGTGCAGATTTGTGGTTTTTCGGGTGTGTTTTTGTAAGAGTTTGGTGTTTCCAGTTGAGTATTTCATATCAGTTTGGGTTGCTGCTGTATTTCAGACTTTAGATGTTAAAATAGAGCTGAATATATGTATTGGGATGTGGTTCAACTTCTGAGATAGTTTATTAGTCTTTTTGTGGTGTTTTTGGGCATTTTTGTGTTATTTCGGGAGCCCATTGAGCATAGTTTTTTGTCCTACGTTTGTGAGCTGTTGTGTAGATGCTATACAGATCTGGAAATTTCATTTTTTAGGCCATTATGCTATGAAATTTCTGTAAAAATTTTCATTTTCAGATTTATTAATAATATGTGAAGCTGTGAAGTTTTTGGCACTATTTCTGGCATACCCGATTTGGGGTTTATTGAGAAATTGGTGGATCTTTGAAAGATTGGTTGTTAGATCTTAAAGATCTGATTAGAGGCTTGAAATATCATATAAAATCAGAAAAGGGACATTTCAGTGGTATCAGAGCTATGATCTTGCTAGCCTGAGGGTTTGTAGAAGTTTGCATGTCAGTTTTGACAACTACCCAAATTTTGCATGTCAAAATTTATGGTTGCATGCTACTTCTAATCATTTGCATGTTAGTTCTTGGTGAATTTGGTGGTTGCATGTTGCTTCTAATCAGCTGCATGTCAAAATCTATGATTGCATGCTACTTCTAATCATTTGCATGTTAGCTCTTGGTGAATTTGGTGGTTGCATGTTACTTCTAATCAGCTGCATGTCAAAATCTATGGTTGCATGCTACTTCTAATCAATTGCATGTTAGTTCTTGGTGTTTGAAGAAGTTATAACCTATTGGGGTTACACTCTACTTTATCTAGAATGGATAGGTATAGTACAGAGTCTCAGAGGACATGATCTTGGACAATTGATATCCAGAGTCAGAACAGTAGAAAGGATGGTTATTTAGACATTCAAGATAAACTTAGGAAAATAAGCTATGACATGTCTGAACAGTTGGTTGAGCACCACCATATGATGAATGACATGTTTTTTGACCCAGCTAAGGTGGATAAGTTGACTAAATTTCTATTTGGGAAATTTTCTCATAGGGCAGATGACACAATTACCAAGAATTTGCATGAGGAGTTTGAGAAACTAGCTTATAGCTAGGCAGAGATCTCATATTCTACTCTACCACAGGAGGTAGTGGGTTTAGATGATTATTATGAGGATGTTGTTGTGCATGATGGTGAGATACCTAGTAGAGATGAGTAGACATTGAGCATTCATGACTTTGTTGAGAAAGAGTACCAGGCACAGTTAGATGCTTCATCACATGAGGTTGAGGCAGGTAGTACTTCACATGATTTGTCCAGCCAGCTGAAGGTGAAAAAAGATAGTATTGTGACTTCATTATCTCATCATGATAAGATGTAGGATATGATAGAGGATCACATTCAGATGATTCAGTTACAGGGTAGACATAAGGGAGTTCAGGCAAAGTCTCCTTGTGTTGACTTACAAGCGATTAGGGAAGGAATGGGAATGATGAAGTTGAGTTATTTACATCTTCTATTAGATCATGACCATCTTCTTAGCCTTGTTGGAGACTATTCAGATGCCTTGAGGAGGAAGGAGGAGGAAGTTGATAGGCTTTCTCACGAGCTTGAGGAAACTCAAGCTTCTTTGGTGAATACTCCATTGGCATTACAAGACTGGGAGAGACATGGGGATAAGCATGGCATGGAATTGAGTTTAGTTTCATCTTGCACTCCTAATACTCAGCTTTCTGCGAACGATAGATCATATGTGGACATTGATAATGTTGCGAGTTCATCTTGCATTCATATCCAGGATATAGGGACAATGTCAGACAGGTATGTGGAATTAGTTGGTATTGGTCATATTACTCAGGTGAGGAGTTTGCTTGAATTACCAGCTGATTATAGTTTATGGATATGGACTCCAAATTGTTATATTGGCATTTGGGATTCAGTTGACTGGAAATCTTTAACACTTTTTGGTAGCAGTGATTGTTTGGGTGCTATCATGGATTTGATTAGCAGATTGCACGGTATTGTCTTTTCTTGTGCTAGCAGCTTGTTTGATGTTGGTATTAGTTTTTATACACCGGTGTTGGGCTTTGTTCATATATCTAGTCAACCATACTTGCTAGAATGTGTTGATGATCTTTCATACTTGGCAGTGTGTACAAATGAGTCCTAGGATCATATTGGCATTGATGACATCCAAGAGGATGCAGTGGGCAGTTTTGAAGACTTAGTTTCCTTGGCAGTTTCTTTTGGTACAAAGGAGCTGGACAACAATGCTATAGTTCTTGATACTCCGTATGTTGATATGAGCTTTGGATTTGATTCAAAGGATATGGATGGTAATACTCTAGAGACTAGTAACTTTGAGGATATTCCTTCAGACAGTGCATCAGAGGAGGAGGTTTGTAGTAGACAGTCTAGATAGTGCCATCATGTTTCTAATCAATTGAGAGTTAGTGAGCGAGACATTGCTATCGCTTGCCAGCATTTCGATGCTGCTCGTCAGTTGTTAGCAGTTTATGGATGGGGTTCTCCTACTAGTGATGAGCGGGAAGGCAATTATCTTTCTTGACAGAGATCCACTCTTTATGGGAGGCTATTCGAATTTTGAGATAGAATTATATGTAGTTGGTAGCTGATAGAGATTATCTTACGGAGTGGGGGAGTACAACATATGATGCATTATTGGCCAAGGAAGATCAGGTGAGTGAGCTTACTCAGCAACTTGAGGTGACTTTTGAGATTCTTGAGAGTACACAGTTGGCTTTCAAGGAGTCATAGTTTCATTTGGCTAAGGTGACCATGGAGTTAGAGCAACTACAATCTTTACCAGATTCTATACAGTCACAAGCTATTGTGTCTAGTGATCTGAGGATGTCCATGGTCGAGATTGTCAAAGATAGTGGAGATGGAGATGCATCTATCCTTCATACTAACATTATCATATCGGGTTCGTCCCCACTAGAGTCAGGTTTAGTTGAGTTGGGTGTTGCAGAAGATTGTTGTGGTATGTCTGACATGGTGGTGAACTCTAGTACTGATGGCACGAAGACTAGAGATTTTGTATCAAAGATCACGTGTGATGTTGGTGAGCCAACAGTTGGCATGGTTCCTGCTAGTAATACTACTCCATTGGCGATGTCTTCAAAGGTAGTAGTCAGTTCCAACTTGGTTAGTGATCGATTTTAGTTAGTTACATCTGGATTGCAGTTTGAGCGACTGACTGAGATTGGTGCATTCTATCGGCATTACACTATGAGGTATGCTCATCAATTTACCTTTGATGACCATGTTGATGAGATGATGATGCAGAGATGTACTTTGGTTCATAGTGATTGTCATCAGTTATGGGATGGTTTGATGCCTTGAGATGAGAGTTGTGATGGACATGACATGGCGATAGGTTCTACAGTTGATAGCTTGATAATACATGACTTAGAGCAGGAGTTTGGGAGTGATACTTCAGCAGTTGTTGTTATTGATTCTACTCCTTTGGCTATGACATCTCCTGACTTAGCTGGTGGTCAGTCACAGTGGGTTGTATCACTTGTTCATGGAAAATTTGGTTTGGGTTCTATTTCTTGCTATTTATCTTGTAATGTCTTTTCACCATCAACAGTGCATGGGAGTTATGGTTATGAGACAATGGCTGGTGATTTCCAAAGTTGTGTTGACTGCAGGAGTTGTACATTGTGTGGATTCTCCATACTTGGTATAGTTTCATTCGGGAGCATTCACCATTGTTGCAGAGTTGGATTGTACATTTCATATAGGCTAGTGGGATGCGTTGATGGTATTTACTATGTTGGCAGTTTGATTTGTTCACTTTACTTGGGTTCTGATGTTCTAAGAGTTTGTGTCTTGTGGGTTTCTGACTGTGGTCGTGGTGATTTTGGAGTTTGGTTATGGATTCCTCTTGGTTATATTGCAGAGGATATTGCAGGAGTCTATGTTAATTGATAATAGTATAGTTCATGACTACATTTGGGATCCAGGTGGATTGATTGGTTTATTGTTCAGCCATTGCTTGAGGACAAGCAATATTTGGGAGGGGAGGACTTGTCATGTCCCTTTTCAAATAATTAAAAATAATAATCTTTGCTAATGCAAGCAGGCCCAAAAAGGTGAAGTTTCGGAAAAAGGGGATAATCTTTGGAAGCTAATGGACTAATAAATGAAAATTATTATTAAAATATGTTTCATTAACCCCTCTTGGACGTGAGTTAGGGTTATGCCCTCTTTTAAGGGGTTTGGAGGCATTTTGGGCTCATTCTAGAACTTGATTTTTGCTCATTTCTTTGTTATTCTTCATAGACTGCCAAACTTGTGGAGAAGGAGACCCAAGAATGGGAGTTTTTAGGTTTCCAGGAAGGGTAAGGATGAGATTTTGAAGCCATTCCATGTGCATGCTCATGCAGAGTTTGCCTTTGTGCTGAACAGTGCAGATTTGTGGTTTTTCGGGTGTGTTTTTGTAAGAGTTTGGTGTTTCTAGTTGAGTATTTCATATCAGTTTGGGTTGCTGCTGTATTTCAGAGTTTAGATGTTAAAATAGAGCTGAATATATGTATTGGGACATGGTTCAACTTCTGAGATAGTTTATTAGTGTTTTTGTGGTGTTTTCGAGCATTTTTGTGTTATTTCGGGAGCCCGTTGAGCATAGTTTTTTGTCCTATGTTTGTGAGCTGTTGTGTAGATGCTATACAGATCTAGAAATGTCATTTTTTAGGCCGTTATGCTGCTGAAATTTTTGTAAAAATGTTCATTTTCAGATTTATTAATAATATGTGAAGCTATGAAGTTTTTGGCACTATTTCTGGCATACCCAATTTGGGGTTTATTGAGAAATTGGTGGATCTTTGAAAGATTGGTTGTTTGATCTTAAACATCTGATTAGAGGCTTGAAATATCATATAAAATCAGAAAAGGGACATTTCATCATTTTAATTTTAATTTTATTCAAGAATATATCTTGTTTAAAATAATTTAGTTATGTATACTAAGAGGATCCACAAGGGTTAACTTGATTAAGGAAAAATATAGTGGTGGATTTTCTAGAGATTTTTACATTGATAAGACATTGAATTTTCTTTAGGAAAAGTATCATTTGCTATAGTTTTATAAGGACATTCAAAATTTTATAACAAGTTTTGGAGTTTGTCAAGTTACAAAAGGAGTAAGTCAAAACATTGGATTGTATACACCTATTTCTAATCCTAAGA
Source organism: Cupressus sempervirens (assembly GCA_028749045.1). Lineage (NCBI taxonomy): Eukaryota > Viridiplantae > Streptophyta > Pinopsida > Cupressales > Cupressaceae > Cupressus > Cupressus sempervirens. The sequence goes on along the minus strand of CM053792.1, from coordinate 686,469,952 downwards.
AACCTTGGAGTAATTCCAGTATGGATTTTGTTCTTGGTATACCAAGGACATCAAGAGGGAATGTTTTTATATTTGTTGTTGTGGATAATATTTTGTAAGATGCCACATTTCATACCATGTAGGAAATAATTTGATGTAGTACATATTGTTGATGTATTCTTCAAAAAGATTGTAAGATTGCATGGATTACCGAGGAGTATTGTATCTAATGAGGACAACAAGTTTGGTTGTTATTTTTGGATGACCTTGTAGAAAAAAAATAGAAACTAGGTTGAGTTTAGCTCCACATTTGATCCACAAATTGATGGACAAATAGAGGTTCTAAATAGAAGATTTGGTATTTTTTTGAGATGCTTGATTGGGGATAAACCAAGTAACTAGTATTTAGTATTGGCATAAGGAGAGTTTTTTATATAATAATTCTATGAATAGGAATATTGGAAAGAAACCTTTTGAGATTGTTATAAGAAGGCAGCCTAGAGGTATATCAAATTTGAGGGATATTGTTGGAGAAGAGAAGAGCAATGTTGAAGGGGAGGAGTTTTTTGACATTATTAAGTCTTTGCATGAGGAAATGAAGCATAAGTTAAAACAAAGTAATCAGAGATACAAGAATAATGTAAATAGATCAAGGACATATGATTTCTGAATTTGGTAATTATGAGGTGATGGTTCACTTGAAGAAGGGTATATTTTATGTTAGCCTATATAGTAAGTTAAAAATAAAGAACTTTGGTCCTTGCAGAATCTTGAGGAATTTTGGAATAGGTAATGCTTGTGAAGTTGATTTATTTGATGACATTGATATATCTCATATATTCAATATTTTTTATTTATATTAGTATTTTGAATCTGATGATGAGTTGAAAATATTGAGTGATTATACTAAGAAGCAGATTGAAGAGATTGAACAAATTTTGAACTAGAGAATTGGTAAAATTTCAAGATGAAAGGATTAATTCAAGTATTTGATAAAGTGGAAGAATAGGCTACTTAAAGGTGCTACATGGATTTATTATTATGAGTTGGATTCAACTAATTTTTTATACCTTCATGATTCAAAGAATCATTTCTTTTAAGACTAGATGTCTAATGTATGAACATCTTGGGTTGCTTGGTTATCCCAGTTGGTACAAGCATGTGCTTAGGTATCTTTGTGAGTGTATTTGGTGACTGTATATGTATTGGGATACATGCACAAAGATGGAGGACCAAAAAGTTGTCACTTATTGGTTTTCCTCATCCAAATCATAGCGTGTATGCGCTATAGTGCATATGCACTATGATTTTCCTTACCTAAGTCAAAGGCTTTGGAAAGGGAAAAACATAGCACGTACACACTATTTAAAAATTGATAAATATGCTCTCTTTTCTATTTTTAAATAGTGTATATGCACTATAGTGCATATGCACTATTTAAAAATAGAATAAATATGCTCTTTTATGTTGTTTTAAATAATGCATATGAAATATATATTTCATAGTGCATACGCACTATTAGGTGTACATGCTATTAAAGACATTAAATATAACCATTCCTAAGGGTTGGATTGTCCTTGGATATCTATTCCAAAGGCTTGGATGTCTCTAATAGGCTTGAGATGTGTTTTACAACAACAATACACAAAAAAATGTAAATTTTGTTGTGTGGCATTCATTAGGTTTTCTCATGGTTATATATATAGAAACAATCAAGTTAAATGAAATTATGCATCTTTGTGTTAGCTATTTAACCTTTTCTTTCATCATAATCTAAAGAGAAAAAAAGACTTTTCATTTAACTTCAATGATTTCTAGGGGTGCCACAAAAAAAAATTCACATTTTTTGAATGACACAACTTAAAAAATTTATAATAATCAAATATAAAGTAAAAAATTACCAAAAAAATCTAGGAGAAACTACATAGTGTTAGCTAACTTATGACTAGAGAAATTTAAAAAAATCATAAAAAATAGTAAGATTTTAGGGGGAGCACACCCAACACTATCTTATAAATTTATTCAAAAAAAATAGACCACCTTGTGTGCTCTCCCTTTTTGAGGGACTTACACTCCACCATTTAAAATAAACATTAGTAGTTTAGCAATTAGATTCAAAGGGATATAACTATTTTTTTAATCATATCCTTGAATGTTGAGGGAAACTACCTTCAATTTCTTGTTCAAGTTAAGATTTGTTTGATTTCAGGAAAAAAGTGGCAACTTATATGCCCCTTTTGGTCCCCATCTTTGTGCACTTACCCATTGTCTTGGTGGATTTATTTTTTTCATCATTCACTAAGTTGCCTACGTTCTGTGTTTTCCAAGTGGTTTTTATTTTGTGTTTGCCAAGTGACATAGTAACTCTTTGTGGCTATTATTCAGTGATGTCTTTAATCGAGTTTTCTATCTAGTTCTTATTTGAGATCTCTCCTTTATATTTACTTTATGGTCCTAATTTAATGTATTGGATTAAACATTGGGGTGTGTAAAGGTAATTATTTGGTCAACCTTCTTCAACGTGTTAATCTAGAATATTTTATAAGTCATTTTGGAAAGTATAAATAAGGGGTTGAGTCTTAGGTTAGTGTGATTTTTTGTGTGAGTTTAGAGAAGAATATAGATATGATGAAGATTGCTCCCTTTAATACGATAAACTCACAATAGAATCTTGAAGAAACAATAGCAAATGGAAAAACAAATATTGGCTTTCTATTATTGCCACAAATGTGGAATTATAGAATTTAGAACTTACAATATACGCACCCAAATGGGCACATTCATTACAATAGATTGTAAGACAGAGCTACAAACTATCACCTAGAGCTATCCTAGACAATGCACAAGCCTTTTTTAAATAGGTAATTTTATGCCACGTGGGAAGGTTCTAGACACTCAAACTTAATACATAAAGCCAACAGACCCTAAGAATACATACAAAGTTGGCCAAATACATCTTTGACATTTATTTTGAATATATTTGGTAGCCCAACTTTGGGAGGCCATAACTTGCGAACTGTTGATCTGATTTTCTATTATAACTCCATTTCGAAAATGGCAACTTCTGATCTACAGGCACAAATTCATGTAAGTGCCCATTTGTTGAGTTTTTGGGCCTCATATGGGCACCAAAAGCCCTTCAAAATTGAGCCTAAAGTTTTTGTACCAAAAACTATACCAAAATTCTACAAAAACTTCATTGATACTTATGATATGGTAATGAAACTCTATTGGCTGACTGATATGACTAAGATGAACATCTACCTCTAAAATTAGGACAATTTGAGAACATATGATTAACTTAATAAGTAGAAAGCCCCAATAGACAACACCATTTTATTTATTCAAGCAACTGAAAATGAAATATTTTTAGGTGATGTAAGATTGCTCTTACACCCAAGATGCTCCTGCATCAGACACACAAGGTAATTTTGAGAAGTGACCCCATCACATCTTAGGTGTTCAGAGGAAAACCAAGGAGGTCAACATCCTCCCTTGCTAGCCATGATGAATCTTCAACTAGCCTCCCTTTCCACTTGACTAGGTACTCTTCGTAGGTTTTGTTCCTTGTGCTCCTACCAACACAACTATCCAATATTTCTTCAATCTCCTTTTTATCTAAAGTAGCTACTAGAATACTCCACTATATATCTATGACCTCATCACCATCACCTCCTTCATAAAAATCTATCAAATCTAAAACATTAAACACTAATAAAATATTCAATTTAGTAGGCAATTCTACTTTATAGGCATTTTAAGAATCATACCTTTTTACTATCTTGGATGGTCCAAACTTCTTCATCTTGAGCTTATTATATGTGCCAAATAGAAAGTGCTCATTCCTCAAATGAACCATGACTTCATCTCCAACCTAAAATTCCTTATACCTCCTTTTTACATTAGCCTTAGCTTTGTACTGTACATTCATATTTTTAATGTGTTGCCTCACCTCCTCATGGATATTCTTCAAATGTTTTGCAAAGTATTTTGCTTTAGCACTGCTTATTTCTCTTTTATCTAATTTTTTCAATTCTGATATAGTTCTAGGACTGTTCCCATACACAATTTGGAATGATGATTTACTAGTACTCATATTGACAGAATTATTGTATGCAAAATCTGCCTATGGTAAAATCATATCCCAACCCTTTGGCTTATCTCCAACCGAACATCTCAACAAGTTTCCCAAACTACAATTTACAACCTCTATCTGTCCATCAGTCTGTGGATCGTGTGATGAACTAAACTTCAAATTTGTTTTCAAATTCTTTCAAAATGTCCACCAAAAATACCCAACAAGCGTGGTATCTTGATTTGATACTATAATCCTTGGAAGAGTGTGTAGTCTTACCACTTCTCTAAAAAATGATTTTGCGATATGAACAACATCACTAGTCTTCTTGCAAGGAACAAAATGTGCCATTTTTGAAAATCTGTCAACCACTGCAAATATAGAATCATTTCCTCATTGTGTTCTTTGTAAACCAAGAATGAAATCCATGCTCACATCTTCCCATGGCTTTTCTAGTATAGGTAATGGCTGATATAACCATGTATTCTGCTTCACTCCTTTTTCCATCTGACATACTCTAGAACTTTATCCAAATTTATTCACATCTTGCTGCAACTATGGCCAATAGTAATTTTCAGCAACCAAAGCAAAAGTTTTATCTTGACCAAAATGTCCAGCAAATCCACCACTATCTTTCTCCTTGATGAAATTTTCCCTCATAGAACTTTTGGGAATGCACAATTGATTTCCTTTGAACAACATACCATATTGGATTATGAAATCCAACCATTTTGTCCTATCCAAAGTAATAGGTATTGTACAAACCTTCCATGCTTAAGCAAAGTCAGGATCCTCTACATACAAATTTGTGAGTTCCTTGAACCCAACTACTTCAATCTACATTTATGTTAGCAAAAGATGTCTTCTACTGAGTGCATCTGCAACTCTATTAGACTTCCCACTTCTGTGCTTCAAACAAATGTATAACTTTGTAAGAACTCAACCCACTTCAAATGGCTTTGGTTTAATTTACCTTGACTATTCAAATATTGCAAAGCTTGATGATCAGTATACAAAACAAACTCTTTAGGAAGAAGACAGTGTCTCCACTTCTTCAATGCTTAAATAATAGCATAAAATTCTTTATCATAAATAGAATACTTCCTTTTGGAAAATTTCAGCAACAGGTCTACCTTCTTGACTCAAAACAACTCCTATTGCAATACCACTAACATCATAGTCAACTTGAAACACCTTGTCAAAATCTAGAAGTGCTAAAACAAGCTGCTTTGTAACCTTCTATTTCAACAAATTAAAACGCTTATCTACTCATGTAGTCCACTTAAATTCTTTCCTATCTCCCCTCATTGTTTTAGTCAAGGGTCCACAAATACCACTAAAACCTTTGATATTTTTTTTGTAAAAATAAGCTAGCCCATGAAAAGATCTTACCTCTATCACACTCCTTGGAGTAGGCCATTCAAGGATAGCCTTCACTTTCTCAAGATCCATTTTCAGACCTTCTGCTGATATTACAATCCCAAGTATACCAAATCCTTCACAAAACTACACTTTTTCAAATTTATCAGCAACTTTTCTTCTCTCAATTTCTCAAACACCTTGTGAATATGCATCATATGATCCTCCAATGTCTTACTAAAGATCAAAATATCATCTAGCTAAACAATGAGAAACTTACCTAGAAACTCCTTTAATACTTCATTCATGAGCCACATGAAAGTGCTCAGTGCATTGGTTAGTTCAAAATGCATGACTAACCACTTATCTAATCCTTCCTTTTTCTTGAAAGAAGTCTTCCACTCATCTCCTTCTCTAATGTGAATATGATGGTACCCACTCTTCAAATCTATCTTTTTGAAATACGTAGCTTTACTCAAATAGTCCATAATATTATCTATCCTTAGCAATGGAAATCAGTACTTGATTGTGATCTTATTGATAGCTTGAGAATCAGTGCACATCCTCCATTCTCCATTCTTCTTTGGTGTGAATACTACTAGTACAACACATGGACTTAGACTCTCTTAAATCAACCCTTTCTGTAATAGCTCATTCACTTGTTTGTTCAGCTCCTCACTTTCTGTTGGTGTCATTCTATGCACTGCCTTGTTTGGCAAACTAGCTCCTAGAATCAAATACATCTGGTGATTAATCTTTTTCCTGGTGGTTAGGAACATTATTTGAGACAATATCTAGAAACTCCTTCAAAAAATCTACAACTTCTACAAGCACCTCTTCTACTTCTATTTTTCCATCTTTAGGAACTATACCAAAACACACATCCTCATGCCTCATAGTATCTAAGAACTTTTTCCCATCAACACATACTCTAGCAGCACTACATACCATTTCATTTGTCTCTTGCAATGGCTTTAGCTTATGTTTCACCCCATCCTTTGTTAGAGTGTAGGTATTTACATGCCCATCATGTACAACATGCCTATCAAACTACCATAGCCTACTTAGCAACATATGGCATATGTCCATCGGTATGACATCACACAACACCTCATCTTGATAGCTTCCAATCTTGAACTTCATTAAGCACTGCTCGTTAACCATGACCTTGTGGTCATCTTGCACCTAGGAAATATGGTATGGATGTGGGTGTTTCTACCTCTTTAGAGTCAACTTTGTGACCATCTTTTCTAACACCAGATTGTTAGTACTTCCACCATCAATAATCACATCACAACACTTATCCTCACATTTGCACCTTGTGCAAAACAAGCTCCTCCATTGATCAAGTTCAATTTCACCACTTAGCAAGACTCTTCTGTTAACTAGAACTTCTCCTCTTTCAGCATCTTCAAAATGCGATGACCTTGCATCTTCATCAGCTACTACAGCTCTTCCCTACCATTCATTTATTCTATTGTTCCTTCCTTGGCACTGAGGACATTTAAATGCTTGATGTCCTTCTTCATTACAGTGGAAAAAATTTCCATGGAAGCCTCCTCTTCTAGCTCCTTTCCCTCTTCCTCTTCCTCTCTAATCTATATTATTCTAATCACAAAAATGATTTGAGCTATTTCCCATTTGGTTCTAGCTACTACTTCCAGCCTCATTCTTGTTCTTCTGGTCATCATTTCAGCCTCCATAAGATTGTCCACTAGATCTTCCACTACAACCTCTTCCACTATTCTTGTTATCATACTTCTTGCTCAATTTTTCCTCAACCTTTAGGGAAATCTGGTATGCCTCCTCAAAATTCATTATTTGGACCAGGCTTAGCTCCTCTTGAATACTCGGCCTCAACCCATTAATGTAACGAGAAACTTTCTCATTATCAACTTTAGCATGACCAATTCTAATGAGAAATCAATAGAACTCCTCTGTATATTCTTGGATAGATTTTCTTGCTTGCTTTAATCTTTGCATTTTCTTCGATATATCTAGTTCACAATCAACAAGAATGAATTGTCACTTTAGTTTGGCTACCATCCTCTCCCATTTGGTATTTTTTCCTCTCCTCTATTATTTTGATCCAACTAGACTTCTTGCCACCATATCTTCATGTGACCTTTCAACTTGGCCTTTGCAAACCTAACCTTATTTGAATCTTCTATCTCCTCATACTCAAAGTACTCTTCTAGTTCATTGATCCAATCGATCAACTCCTCTAGGTTAAGTTTTCTTGAAAATGTGGGAACTTCAAACTTAGGACTTTTTCCAATCTTGGTAAGGGCTTTGAAAAGCCTTTCTTCTTCTGGGTTTAAAACTTCTTCTTCTTCTTGTTCTTCCTGATTCACTTGTCCTTCTTCTCTTTCATCTTCACTCTCATCCCTTATGGTGAGGTTCAGCCCTCTATGCATCTTCTCTTGCAATGCTTGCGTTTGCCTTGGAGGGCTCAAAAACCCTCAGTGGTAACCCCTATAGCTCTTCTTGGGGGCATCTTCATGCTTATAGCAAAACCTTAGTGCAAACTACCTTAGAATTAGTGATATGTCTACATGCAACTCAAACCATAGTGTTGGTGCAAACTGCCTCACAATCGGTGATCTATTTACACACTCGAGAACTATTTCTCTGATACCACTTGATGAAGGTTGCTCCCCTTAATACCATAAACTCACACCAAAATCAAAGAAACAATAGAAAATGGTGAAACAAATATTGGCTTTCTATTATCGCCACAAATGCAGAATTACAAAATTTAGAACTTACAATATGCACACCCAAATGGGCACATTCATTACAATAGACTATAAGACAGAGCTATGAACTATCATCCAAAGTTGTCCTAGACAATGTATGGACCTTTCTTAAATAGGCAATTTTATGCCACCCAGGAAAGTTGTAGACACTTAGTACATAGAGCCGATAGACCCTAAGAATACATACAAAGTCAGACAAATACATCTTTGACATTTATTTTGAATATTTTTGGTAGTCCAAATTTGGGAGGCCATAACTTGCAAACCATTCCTCTAATTTTATATTATAACCCCATCTCTGAAATGGCAACTTTTGATCTATAGGCATAGATTCATGCAAGCACCCATCTGCTGAGTTTTCGGGCTTCATCTAGGCACTAGAAGCCCTTCAAAATTAAGGCTGAAGTTTTTGTACTAAAAATATGTAATAACTTCACTGATAACTTATGATATGGCAATGAAACTCTGATGGCTAACTGATATGACTAAGATGAACATCTATCTCTTAAATTAAGACATTTTGAGAATGCATGATTGACTTACTAAGTAGAAAGCCACAACAGACAACAACTCTACATTTATTCAAGAAACTATAAATGAAATATTTTTGGGTGATGCAAGATTGCTCTTACACACAGGATGCTCCTGCATCAAGATATCTAAAAGATGGTGGATCATGTGTGATTTATGAAGAATTAGTTATGTAATTGAATCTTTTATTAGTTGAAGCCTAGAGGGCCTCACAACTAGGGATGTCCAAAGAAAATCATTGATCAATGAAATTATTATTCTCTCTTTTTGACATTGTCTCTTGGTTGTTTTTGCTTCCACTATGTTAACTCAGTGAGGTTTTATGATATTTAGGTGAGACTTTGACCCTACTTATCATCTCTCCTTATGTCAAGTTATGAGGATAATTTGAATAGAAATATTGTGGAGCTATGGGGGGAGGGGGTAATGGAAAAAATGGACCCTTCTATTAAGGGGTTCATTAATAGCTACCAATATCTTATGTCATCCTCTAGACTTCTTGAAAAACCTTCTTGGAAAAGTGGAAAAGGATATTGGGGCTATGTTGGTACTAGATCTAGAGGCTAGTGGTTCTATGGGGTAGGATACTTGGCCTAGGACCTTATGGATTTTCTGAATGATGTGTGTACAAGTATAGAGAAGAAGAAAATTGCCAACTCTCCTCTAAACCTCATGGATTTAAAGAATTATGTGCATAAAATGACTAATATCAAGGAGTATTTGGCTACCTTTATGAATGAGTTGGTCTAATCCTTGGTGCCTTCCTATGGTAGTTTTAGCTTTCTCTTCATTTTTATATATTGATAATTATTTTCAGCTACATATTTCATTTTTGTCCCTAAAGATTTTTATTTAGGTTTTTTGGTTTGTCCAACATAGATTGTTTTATTGGCTTTAATGTGATATATGTTTTAATGACCCTTTTAGGTTTTAGATCCCCTTAAGACCTCTTTTTACGTCTTAATTTAAAATACCAGGCATAACAATTCTATATTTGAGCCAATGGTTAGGGATAAAAATAGAGGGAAAAATGATTGCTAGGGACAAAATGTAAATGTTGAAAATAGAATGAATCAAAATTATCATTGAAAACCCCAAAAGTTTTAGAATGAGGATTTTAACAATCACGAAAATATAGAAAACCATTAGAGAATACATAATTTTAATCGACAAAGTACCAGGTGTGGAATAAATGTATCCATGGTAATAGTAAGATATAGGAAATTAGATTTCAATGGGATAGTTGGATACCCTAATCCCATATCAAATGAAATAAGAGAAACCATTTCAAAATTATTAAGAAATAGATTGTAGTTTGCTAAATAGAATGTGATTAATTTTAAAAATACCATTGAGGAATTGGAAAAAAATCATTAAGAGGTCCTTATTAAGCTACATAGATTGAAGATGAAGCTAAATGGTATAAGAGACTACTTGATTGGTCAATCTAAAGTCATCATAATTTTAATAATAAGTTTATTGAATAATTTTTACACTATAATAATACTTCATTTCCATTCGATGAATTAAATTATATAATGAACAAATATAATGAATCTATGGCTGAATTTAACAAGAGATTTAATAAATGTGTGGACATAATACTAAGAGATATTCAACATTTAGTAAAAATAGATAGAAAAGAAACAAGGAAAATAGTAATTAAATAAAAGATCATCTATTTTTAATCCAAAATCTCCAAAATGGAATAAAGAAGAGGAAAAGAGTTATAAATTAACGACTATGGTTGAGGATTTACACGTTAGGCAAAGAAAAGGTGACATTTTTTAGCCAAATAGAAACGGATTACCATACTTTAACAAAAATGAAAGATTTAGATTACAAGATATGCACCACACGACCACACCGAAATATTGTGAAGACACGAACATGAAACACAATAATCCTGTTCAAGATAGTCCATGGTCTGAAGTTTGTAGATTGCCTCATTCACCACAATAGTGTGTGATTGCAAAAAGTGTAGTTGTCATAACGCATCTCTCCACAAACCAGATAAGATGGGACAATTTACTTGCCACGTGACAAGTTGGTTATCAATTAGTTAAGACTAACAAAAGATGAGGGAAAAGAGGGAGAACTCATTAAGACGATTAAATTATATGTTTAACTGACTCAAAACAACATTAGGTTCCTTGTGATTCACAACAAAACTGGCCATATTCAACGTCCACCCACAAAAATAGCAGGGAAACATTTTCTAATCAAGCCTTATGGAATTTTACTACCAGGAGAAGCATTTGTTAGAACAACTATGGAGTTTTCAAGGAAGTCCAACAGGGATGAGTTTACAGCAGAAGAAATGGAAGCAGTAGATGATCTCGTAACACTTTCTCATTTGGATAGTCTTTTCATTCAATGGGCAGTCAAAAGAAGGAAATCTACTATCATTAGAGGCAGCTTTAGTGACACACGCATTGCCCAGCAAGCCAAACTGGCCAACAGAAGTCCTTTGACGCCGCTTGGAATATCATGGAGCGAAAGTGATGAGTTTGATGAAAGGGCAGGTGGGCTGCAACCATCTTTAAAGATAGGAAGGATCTATATCAAAGGAGGGGAGTAAATCTAGTAGTAACAATGTGGTGGTTACATTTAACAAGAATGAAATCTAGAATAGATCTAAAACCTCCAAAAGAAATCACCGTTATTCTTAACACTGATAGGGGATAGCATAAATAGGTTTGAGGTTTGCATTTTAGGAATTACAGGTCATAGGCGGTAGAGGATTTATCAACGGCTAAGAGTCTTTTCATTCAAGCAGGAGGAAAATGAACCAGTGGGTAGTGGAGCACACGATGACACTCAGGCATTTATTAATGCATGGAATGATGTTTGCGAAGCATCCTCTACAACAATGCTTGTGCTAGGTGGCAAGACCTTTCACTGTCAGCCTGACTTCACTTTTTAGGTTAATGGAATGATTGTTGCGCTCAATATGTGGTTGTTTGAGAATATTTAGCAATTTACTTTGACAGTTCTGTACACAGTAGTGGGCATAGGCGGCTGGAAGCAAGAAATGGTTGGAAAAAGTAAGAGCAGAAGAATTCCTCTTTCTGTTCTCTTGCTGTTATGTTATTACTTTGTGTATTTAAAATCTCAATAGGGAAATTTAGTAATCGATTAAGGCATTATTTTGTAGTGTAGGGTACCTTGTTGCAATTAAAGTAACTTCCTTGGTATCTAGAAAGTGTTAGAATATTTAATGCTATTAACGTTTGCCTCTAGAGCCAAACACCCACCTACCTCCCCGACGGCTTGTAGAATGATTAAAAGAATTTACTACGTGGTAGGTGAGTTTTTGAAACCAAGAAAGAGGGAGAAAATGTGTATGACAAAAAGGAATGTTTTATTCATTCATTCAGCTGAAGAGCTCAGAAGTTACAGAGCAGAGAAAGAAGAAAGGAAGTGATCAGCAGTTCAGTCATTGCAAAAGACAGAAAGAAATTTGTGTCGTCCAGTTGCACATGTTTCCTCTGTTCATTCTGTAAGTTCATTATTGTTGGATTTGTCCTGTTGAAGCAGTGATTTCTCCAGGCACCATTGTATGCAGCTATTAGAGCTACAAGTTAAAAATTTTGACATATTGAAGTTGTTTAAAGTTTTAGGGTTTTCTAGTTGAATCCAAATGCTCCCAGATTTTGTAATAGTTTCAATCAAAGTTGAATAGAAAGCAAGTAGGCATACTTGAATCCATTGTTCTTCTTCTATTCATTGCATTTGAGAAGTTTGTTTAGAAGCTTCAAGCTTTAGCTCTCTAGTTCTAATGGTCGAAACATTCAGGTTGAAATTTTTTTAAGTTATAATTTTTTCAGTTTGAGTTAAGCTCACTAGGCATCCATTGTTGTTGAGCATTTCCCTTTATGTGCTGAGCTTATTCAGTTTCTTCTTCTTGTGCCGAGCAAACTTGACACCTACTACCTATCACTCGGCACCTTCACATGTCAAGCAAACTACCACTCAGCTCCTTAAGGTGTCGAGCAAACTGACACTCGGCAATAGTTAGTGTCGAGTGAAGTTTTTTGAAGTTGTGATTTATTCCTCACATGGTATTAGAGCTTTGAGGCCCCACATCCAGAGTGAGTTAGGGCAATTTTTTTTGAAATATTTAACATGGTAGGAGATGTAAGAAAGATATGGCAACAACCACCACCCTTCAATGGACAAAATTATGATACATGGACAAAGAAGATGAAGACCATAATGGTTGCAAATGATTTATGAGAGTTTGTGATTAATGGGTTCAATGATGTGATAGACCCAACTTAGTATGCTACTCTCACAAATGCACAAAAGACTCATTTGAAAGAGTCAAGAAGGCAGGATGCTAAGGCATTAAGTCTTATTGAGGCAACAATATTAGAAACTATTTTTCTCAAGATTGCAGTAGCAAATTATGCAAAGGAAGCTTGGGATATCCTTGAGATGAACTTCAAGGGGGCTGATAAGGTCTATATAGTAAAGCTATAGAATATAAGGAGGGAGTTTGAGAACCTTCAAATGAAGGAAAACGAATCAATTTTAGATTTCAGTTCAAGGGCCTCCAATGCGATTAACCAACTGAAGTCAAATGGAGAAGACTATCAAGAGCAGAGCATAGTGGAAAAAATATTGAGGAGTTTACCTCATAAATATGACAACTTGGTCATGACCCTAGTAGAGGCAAAAGACCTCACTATTTTGACAATGGATGAGTTTGTGGGTATTCTTCAAACCCATGAGCATAGGATCAACAGATCTACATCTTCTTCTTCCCAAGAGCAAGCATTCAAGGCTTAGTCAAATCCAAGAGGAAGGGAGAGAGGAAGAAATGGCTCAGGCATAAACTCTAGAGGAAGAGGCCAAGGAAATGGAGGACAAAGAAATGCTGCAGCAGAAAACTCAAGAAGAGCAGATGGAGCAAGTAGCTCTCAAAATACTTCAAGAGGAGGTAAGAAAAACTACAACTCAAATACGAGTAACGTAGAATGCTACTACTGTCATAAATATGGGCATTATGCAAGTGAATGCTGGAAGAAGAAAAATGATTAATCAGGACAAGAAAATGTGACTAATGTGAACATGGGAAGTGGAAACAATGCCATTGCCTTCATCGTGTGTAATATTGGTGAAGAAGGAAGTCTTGAGGTTTGGTACCTTGACAATGGATGTAGCAACCACATGAGTGGTAATAAAACCTTGTTTTCATTCATTAACAAGAGTTTCAAATTTGAGATTAGAATGGGTAACAATGGAACTCTACCAGTAGTGGGCAAAGGATGTATTATGGTCCACACCAAGCAAGGTGAGAAGAAGGAAATACAAAATGTGTATTTTTCCCTTAGTATGAAGCACAATTTAATGAGCATTGGTCAGCTCATTCAAAATGGATACAAAGTGTTGATGGAGAATGACATGTGTGTCATTCATGAAAAGGATGAGAGCAAGAACTTACTTGCAACAATTCAAATGACAAAAAATAGAATGTTTCTCTTGAGGATAGAGACATTTTTCTCATCTCAAGTTCATGCTACACCTCATACACAATCAACTCTAAGGAGTGTGATTTAAGACCCTTCACAGCTATGGCATCTCAAGTATGGTCATCTTGGCTATGCTGGTTTAAATTTGTTGTCAAATAAAAGAATGGTAGAAGGTTTGCCATGAATAGGAAATTCATGTGACAAGTGTGAGGCTTGTATTTTGGGTAAGCAACATAGACTTCCCTTTAATTCTAAAAATTCTAGGAGGGCTAGATATCCATTAGAGTTAGTGCATACTGACCAAGTCAGTCCTATGCAAGTTACTTCGATTGGAAAAAGTACTTATTTCATAACATTTTTTGATGATTTCAGTCATAAGACATGGGTTTATTTTTTGAAATCTAAATCTAAAGCATTTGATAAATTTCTTGAGTTCAAAGCCCAAGCTGAAAGAGAATGTGGACACTATATCAAGGTCCTAAGATCAGATAGAGGAGGGGAGTATACCTCCAATTCTTTTGTAATTTTTTGCAGAAAACATGGTATAAAGAAAGAGCTTACAACCAGCTATACACCACAGTAGAATGGAGTGGCTGAAAGAAAGAATAGGACTATTATTGAAATAGCAAAGAGCATGATGAAAGAGAAAGGTCTCCCAACTGAATTTTTGGGAGATGCTATGGCAACAATAGTTTACCTAATTAATAGGTGTCCTTTAAAAGCAGTCCATGATAGAATTCCAATGGAAGCATGGTCACGAGGAAGATGGACAGTTGAACACCTAAGGGTGTTTGGATGTGATGCATATGCACATATGCCTAAAGAGAAAAGGAAAAAATTGGATGACAAAAGAGTGAAGTGCATCTTCACCGGGTATAGCTCATAATCAAAGACATACAGACTATATGACCCATTGAACAACAAAATGATTCTCTCAAGAGATGTAGAATTTCTTAAAAATTAGTCATGGTATGGACCGATTGATGAATCACCAAGCACCTGAAGTAAAGTACCAATTATGAGTGAAGAGGATGTTGATGAATAGAAAGAAGAAGGAGTAGATATAAGAAAAGGCATGCAGCCTCAATCATTGCCAAGCTCCTTTGAGTGTCAGTGCTGAGTAACAGTGAAGAACGAGCTAGTCGACAAAGCAGTAGCAGTGAAGATTCTGATCCCACACTCTCCTCCCTGTTACCAAGAAAGACCAAGAGTCTTAGGGAGATATACCAAGATGAAAGTTATGAAGATTATGATGAGAGTGTTAATTTTGCATTATTTTCTCATAGTGATCTAATATATTTTGAAGAAGCTGTTAAGGAGAAGAAATGGTGTAAAGCCATGGATGAGGAGATAGATGCTATAGAAAGTAATGAGACATGGGAGCTAACCAAATTTCCTCCAAAAAAGAAAGTGATTGGAGTTAAATGGGTCTACAAGACCAAATGTAATGCTGAAGGCAAGATTGATAGGCACAAGGCAAGGCTGGTAGTCAAGGGCTACAAACAATAGTATGACAGAGATTATGATGAGACATATGCCTGGATGCAAGAATGGAAACCGTGCGTGCTGTCATAGAAATTGTAGCTCAACACAAATGGAAGGTATTTCAAATGGATGTGAAGTCCGCCTTCCTAAATGGTATATTGAAAGAAGAAGTCTATGTGGAGTAGCCACTTGGTTATGAAGTTGTAGGTGAAGAACACAAAGTATATAGATTGAAAAGAGCTCTTAATGGGCTAAAGAAAGCTCCACAGGCATGGTACAGTAGGATTGACTCATATTTGATGAGAAATGACTTCAGCAAAAGAAATGGTGAGCCTACTCTTTGCATCAAGGTAGCAAATGGAAATGTGTTGATTTTTGTCTTGTATGTAGATGATTTGATTTTTACTGATAATGACAAGGCTCTAATAGGTGAGTTCAAAGAGGCCATGAAAAATGAATTTGAGATGACAAACCTAGGTCTCTTGAAGTACTTTTTAGGCATAGAAGCAAAAAAAATTAATAATGACATCTTCATCTCTTAAGAAAAATATGCAAGTCAGTTCTTGGAGAGATTCAAAATGCAGAATAGTAAGGCAGCCCCAAGACCAACAACAATAGGTCTGAAGTTGAGCAAGGAAGACTCTAGCAAGAGAGTGGATCCGACACTATACAAGAGTATGGTTGGAAGTTTAATGTATTTGACTGCAACTCGGCCAGACTTGATGCATGCAGTAAGTTTGATTTCCAGATTTATGGAAACACCAAAGGATTCCCATTGGCAAGTAGGAAAGAGGATCCTAAGGTATGTGAAAGGTACTAAGGGATTTGGGATTTTGTATACTATAGAAAATGAATTTAATTTGATAGGTTATATTGATAGTGATTGGACTGGAAGTATAGATGATAGGAAGAGTACTTACGGATATGTATTTCATATGGGATCAAGTGCAATCTCGTGGGCATTCAAGAAGCCACCTAGGTTGAATATATAGCAGCAAATGTAGCAGCATGTCAGGCTATTTGGTTAACAAGGATCTTGACAGATTTGAATGAAAGGCAAGAGGGTGGAATCACAATTTATTATGACAATGTTTCCTCAATTGCATTGTCCAAGAATCCAGTCTTCCATGGTAGAAGCAAGCATATTAAGATCAAATATTACTTCATCAGAGAGTTGGTGGAGAATGGGGAAATCAAGATGGAATTTTGCAAGTTTGAGCAATAGCTAGCAGACATTTTCGCAAAGCCATTAGGCATTGGAACTTTTGTACACCTAAGAGAGTGTCTTGGTGTAGTTGATGTGGATCAGTAGTGATATTTGTTCGTTTGGCTTGGGACAAAGGGGGAGTGTTAGAATATTTAATGCCATTGACATTTGCCCCTACAGCCAACCGCCCACCTACCTCCTTGATAGCTTGCAGAATGATCAAAAGAATTTACTACATGGTAGGTGAGTTTTTGAAATCAAGAAAGAGGGGGAAAATGTGTATGACAAAAAGGAATGTTTTATTCATTCATTCAGTTGAAGAGCTTAGAATTTGCAGAGCAGAGAAAGAAGAAACGAAGTGATCAGCAGATCAGTTGTTACAGAAGATAGAAGGAAATTTGTGTCGTCCAGTTGCACATGTTTCCTCTATTCATTCTATAAGTTCATTATTGTTGGATTTTTCCTATTGAAGTAGTGATTTCTCTGGGCACCATTGTATGTAGCCATTAGAGCTACAAGCTTAAGGTTTTGATGTATTGAAGTTGTTTAAAGTTTTAGGGTTATTTTAGGGTTTTCTGGTTGAAGCCAAATGCTCCCAAATTTTGTAATAGTTTCAATAAAAGTTGAATAGAAAGCAAGCAGGCATACTTGAATCCATTGTTCTTCTTCTATTCATTGCATTTGAGAATTTTGTTTAGAAGCTTCAAGCTTTGGCTCTCTAGTTCTAATGGTGGAAACATTCACGTTGAAATTTCTCTAAGTTATAATTTTTTCAGTTTGAGCCGAGCTCACTCGGCATCCATTGTTACTGAGCATTTCCCTTTGTGTGCCAAGCTTACTCGGCTTCTTCTTCTTGTGCCAAGCTAACTCAACACCTACTACCTATCACTCAAAACCTTCATGTTCTGAGCAAACTGCCACTCAGCTCCTTAAGGTGCCAAGCAAGCTGACACTTGGCAATAGTTAGAGCCGAGAAAAGTTTTTTGAATTTTTGATTTATTTCTCACAGAAATAGATAGACCTTTGTAACAATTTCTTTTGTCTCTCTAAATAAAACTTTGTACACTTTTGGAAACCATTATCACTATCTTGATTGGTTGAGTGTATACCATGAGAGGCTTTTGTTCAAGTGGAATAATAATGCACATTTTCTTATTTATCTATTTTACAATTAAACTAGAGCTAATAGATTAGTGCTCTATTCAAGCTATCACGAATTTCCTTGCATGTGAAATCCCTCAATACATGAACTACATCTCTCGTCTTAGTATCAATGGTTGTAGAGTGTATAATCAAAATGTTATTCTAAACTAAATGTGCACCCTCGAACAATGAAGGTCTCCCTCATGTCTAAGAAATAAAGTCTCTCCATGCCATTTATGGGATGTGGTAGGGGTTTGAGACTTGTTAATAGAACTTAGATTGAAACCAAACATTGTTACACTATACACTGAATTAGATACTTTGTTAATCTATATGTCTATGGAGGATGATCAACCTACACAATGCTTGGATAACCCCATTGTCACTCTAGACATTATGATGTTCTTCCTAGGGATTGGCTAAGTGAAAAACGTGTCAAGGCAATAACCAATAATCATATTGAGCGGAACTTAAACAAATTCTCATTTTATTATATGATGCTAAAAGGAATAATTGAACTTTTGTAAACCCTAAATCCTTTGCTTATTTACTTAGTGAATGATTTGATAAGATTGGTATCTGATATTTTAATAATTGGTAACCTTTCATTTAAACTCATGAAAGTTTTGTATTTATACTATCATAGGGGATTAGCACTTCTAAAACACTAAGCTTAAGCTGAAGGTAAAGAAGTATATTAAA
The DNA here is from genome assembly GCA_028749045.1 of Cupressus sempervirens. Classification (NCBI taxonomy): domain Eukaryota; kingdom Viridiplantae; phylum Streptophyta; class Pinopsida; order Cupressales; family Cupressaceae; genus Cupressus; species Cupressus sempervirens. The sequence continues at coordinate 686,451,235 of CM053792.1, read as the reverse complement.
ATGCCTTGTTCTCTGATTGTAAGGACTTGGTCCTTGATTGGAAGGTCATGTAAATCTTAGATAGACATCTTAACATTGAAAACATGGAATTGAGTATAGCAAACATGGAATTATTGAAATCAATCCATGGGATGCAGTTGTCTTATGATGAATAGTGTTAGGAATTCTACTGAATTGACCACTTAAACATTTTTGGTAAATTTGCACTAGCCTCTTAGAAAACATCTTAACTTGTAGACTTATATTTTAAATACATCATGTTGTGAAATTTTTTCTTATTAGAATGATAGATGACACAAGATCTGTGAAATAATTGTTTAAGCCAATGCACTTTATTACTACTTGTGTGCAAAGGAGGATAGCCTACAATGAAATATTTTCCTTAAGCATATAGCACCGAGTTGTGTGAATAATCTACATTGATTTGAAAATATTATTTCAATTATTAACTAAATTGAAATGTTGCTTAATAAGAATGCCACTTGACCTTTAATGAATTTTACTTTTTTAGACCTTGCGCATTTTATGGAGATGGATGGCATAAGGTAGTTTTGATATAATGCATAAGAGATCTTGTTCAAATTTAGAAATTAATGTAGTATTAATCCTATTGACCAAATCATGATAAGAATGCCATTCACAATGACATAGAATGAGATGTATGCATTAGGAATATATTTTTATAAGATCTATCACTTTGTGCCTATGCATAGACATTGCATCTATTATCATGCCTGTGAACTGATGATGCATTAATGATATTTCTTCATTTTTGAAGTTATTACTAGATATTGACCTTTCCTACATGAGTGTCTTATGTTACCATATTGGATGGGTGGTAAATTTATGATCATATCATAATTAATGTGTTACACAATTCCATTATCTCTCTTGGGTTTACCTATTTAGACTTCCTTGTTGTCAAGTTGGGTATCTTTCATTTTAGGAAAGATTCTGGAGAAGCTTAATAGTTTCATGATAGGGTGGAAAAGCACTCATACAATATTCTTTCGCTTTGTGTTCTTAGATAGGTTCTAAATCATCTATAAAAATGGTCAACATTCGGGACATCTCTAAAATTCTAGTATCTTGTAATAGATATTGGTTTATATATTACTTTTTAATTTAATGTTAATCAATTCATATGCATGATAATAGATGTAGTGTCTATGCATAGGCACACAGTCATAGATCTTATAAAAAGATATTCCTAATGCTTACATCTTAGTCTATGTCATTATGAATGGCATTCTTATCATGATTTGATCAATAAGATTAATACTACATTAATTTCTATGTGCAAGGTCTACAAAAGTCAAAATCCTTTAAGGCCAAGTGGCATTCTTAATGAACAAGATTTAAATTTAGTTAATAACTGAAATAATCTTTTCAAATGTATGTAGATTATTCACACAACTCAGTGCTATTTTCTTAAGGAAAATATTTCATTGTAGGCTATCCTACATTGCACACAAGTAGTAATAGAGTGCATTGACTTAAAATAGTTATTTCATAGATCTTGTGTCATCTATCATTCTAATAAGCAAATTTCACAACATGATACATTTAAAATATAAGTCTACAAGTTAAGATGTTTTCTAAGGGGTTGGTGCAAATTTACCAAAAATGTTTAAGTGATTAGTTCAATAGAATTTCAAACACTATTCATCATAAGACAACTGCATCCCATGAATTGATTTCAATAATGCCAAGTTTGCTATACTCAATTCCATGTTTTCAATGTTAAGATGTCTATCTAAGATTTACATTACCTTCCAATAAAGGACCAAGCCCTTACAATTAGAGAACAAGACATTTTAATATACTTCATTACCTTTAGGTTAAGCTTAGCATTTCAGAAGTGCTAATCCCCTATGATAGTATAAATACAAAACTTTCATGAGTTTAAATAAAAGATTACCAACTATTAAAATACCATATACCAATCTTATCGAATCGAATCATTTACTGAGTAAATAAGCAAAGGATTCAAGTTTTACGAAAATTCAATCATTCTTTTCAGCATCATATAACAAAATGAGAATTTGTTTAAATTCTACACAAGATGATTATTGGTTATTGCCTTGACATGTTTTTCACTCAGCTGATCCCTAGGAAGAACATCGTAATGTCTTGAGTGACAATGGGGTTATCCAAGCATTGTGTGAGTATGATCATCCTCCATAGACATACAGATTAACAAAGTATCTAATTTAGTGTATTGGGTAACACTGTTTGGTTTCAATTTAAGTTGCGTTAACCAGTCTCAAACTCTTACCACATCCCATTCATGGCATGGAGAGACTTTATTTCTCAGACACGAGGGAGACCTTCATTGTTCGAGGGTGCGCATTTAGTTTAGAATAACAATTTGATTATACACTCTATAGCCACTGATACCAAGACAAGAGATGAATTTCATGTATTGAGGGATTTCACATGTTAGAAAAGTGGTGACAGGTTGAAGGGAGAATTCTATCAGCTCTAGTTTAATTCTAAAATAGATAAATAAGAAAGTGCGCATTATTATTCCACTTGAACAAAAGCCTCTCGTGGTAGACACTTAACCAATCAAGATGGTGATAATGGTTTCCAAAAGTGCACAAATTGACAATGTTGTGATCAAAATTCTCTGCTCTTACTTTTTCCAACCATTTCTTGCTTCCAGCCACCTATGCCCCCTTCTGTCACTCTGTGTGCAGAACTGTCAAAGTAAATTGCTGAAGATTCTCAAACAACAACCACATATTTTTCTTCTTCCATCTGCTAGGACCTTCGAGTGCAACAATCATTCCATTAACCTGAAAAGTGAAGCCAAGCAGACAATGTCCCAAGAAATTTAGATTGTTAACTAGAAAGGTCTTGCCTCCTGGCACAAGCAATGTTGCAGAGGATGGTTTACAAACATCATTTCATGCATTAATAAATGTCTGAGTTTTATCGTGTGCTTCATTATGCACTGGTTCATTTTCCTCCTGCTTGAATGAAAAGACTCTTAGCCATTGATAAATCGTCTGCTGCCTATGCCTTGTAATCCCTAAAATGCAGACTTCAAACCTATTTATGCTATCTCCTGCTAGTGTTGATAATAACAGTGATTTCTTTTGGAGGTTTTAGATCTAATCTAGATTTTATTCTTGTTAAATGCAGCCACCACATTGTTACTACTATGTTTCCTCCCCTCCATTGACATAGATCCTTCCTATCTTTAAAGATAGCTACAGCCCACCTGCCCTTTCATCAAACTGATCACTTTCACTCCATGATATTCCAAGTGACGTCGAAGGACTGTTGTTGGCTAGCTTGGCCTGCTAGGTAATGCATGTGTCACTAAAGCCACCTCTAGCAATAGTAGATCACCTTCTTTTGATTGCCCATTGAACAAGAAAGAAATCCAAATGAGAAAGTGTTGCGAGAGCATCTACTGCTTCCATTTCTTCTACTGTAAACTCATCACTGTTGTGCTTCCTGGACAACTACATAGTTGTTCTAACAAATGGTTCTGCTGGTAGTAAAACTCCATAAGGTTAACAAATAAGGCTTGATTAGAAAATGTTCCCCTGCTATTTTTGTGGGTGGACGTTTAATAAGGCCAATTTTGTTGTGAATCACAAGGAATTTGATTTTTTTGAGTCAGTTAAACATATAATTTAATCGTCTTAACAAGTTCTCCCTCTTTTCACTCATCTTTTGTTAGTCTTAACTAATTAATAACCAACTTGTCTACGTGGAAAGTAAATTGTCCCATTTTGTCTGGGTTGTAGAGAGATGAGTTATGACATCCTTCCTCACTTTGAAATTACATCATTCTGATGCAATAGATAAGGAAATGCAATCATAAATAAAGGAAGCCAAGAGAATCAGAGTAACAAGATTAAAATCTAACTTTCATTATAGTAATAATGCATGCACTATACATTGACTTTCATCTACTTCAAATAAAGTCAATTTTTCTCATTCACTTAAATAAATACAACATTCAATTTCATCGAAAATATTGAATTACATCTACTTCAGAGTACAACATTTCAAAAGGAAACCAACTTTTCAATTGAATGCATTCTAATAAAAGCAACATATACACTCTCATGGATACTATAGTTTCAAAGACTGTATAACTAATCATTTCAAGAACATTTTCTACATGTGAGTGTGTGAATTCCATTACCATTCTATAGTTTTACAATGTTAGACTACCTCTCTCTGACAATATTCCCTCTTTCTTATGATGTGTCATTCCTTCTATTCAATTACAGGAACAACACCAAAATGTTAATAAGTCATAGATCATAAATAAAAACAAATATTCAATGAATATCAATCAAATGATTCCTTATATCAATGATTCTCAAAATTAAGTAACATATTACCTTAAACTCACATGATATCAACACATACCTATGCTTACTTATCATACCTCACCTTCACATGGATTTCACCCTGCTATTAGGTACTTCATATCCACTTCCTACCATAATTAAACATGTTTACTCACAATACCTTCAACTCATTTGCAATGTTAGTAGCTCAAGAAGAGAAGTATTCAATTATAAACATCAAGATGAATTTTTTTCCTCAATCTCATCTTTAATCACGCTTTGATCAAGAGTAACTAAAATAATCAACCATACTTACCATATATATATACCATACATACCATCTAACATGTGGTGCTCGCTAAGTGAGTAAATATACACAACAATAGGTTAGTGTCCACAAAACACATTCATGCAATGTAATTATATTTCCTCATCATTTGATTCATCATAAAATATAATGCCATATTTATCTAACATCCTAAGTGTACTCATCAATATTTAATCATCATTATGCATCCAAATACTAGCCCAATTCCACATCCAATGTACTTACATCATAATATACGAGTTAGCTCAAATTAGTAAGCTATATCTACCCCATATGATAAGTAAAATAATGATTGCTAGGCCACACTCTCAAATATATTGAACAACATTGATCCAAATTCCTGCATCCATAGGTAATAAGGCCAAATCCCAAACACACATATTTATCGAAAGTCGAAGTCGAATTCATAATGACCAAGTATAATAAAACAAGTCAACAAATTTCTATAAATAGAAGTCACATGGATGGTGCTTCATAACACATACATAACACCAATGCAAAATATATTTTCAAAAATAGATAAAAGAATGATCTTTACATATCCATTTGCATTCTCATAGGAAGACTTCATTTCCATGCACTTGCCACATAGGCCAGGAATTTATGTCAAGACAAAGTCAAAAGTTGACTATACATAGTCAAGTCATCAAGTAAATAACATACCTTCCAATTAATTATGCAAATTCATTCTAGTTTCCAAGAACATGCTGAAATAATGGATACAATAACAATTACATTTCATAAGACAATTACCAACTGAATTGTAGAACACAACATATCATCAAATGAATATGCCATAAATGAATATACTCAAGAAGTTGACCTACATGTCAAAATTTATTTCATCATGTATAAGAACCATGTCCTTCTAAGCAATTTTCACATCATCAATTGCAAGAATTTCAAAAATAATCAAGCAAAACCTTAGTTGAATAGTCAACAATTATTTCATTCAACCTAATGAGGGATTAATAGATAATTTTCTTTTCAAAAGGTAACACATGACATTATCTAAAGATGCTGACATACACATCATCCATCCATCTAAATGCATGATTAATAAAGACATCAAGTATAATTTAGAGCATCATACCTCATTGAGCATCATGGAAAATGTTGACCTTCATGTCGAGCTTAGAACAATAAGTACATCATACAAGTATCATACTGTCTACCATGTAATTCACACAGAATACGTCATCTAGGTGTCCTCTTGAGTCACCTATCAATAGTAGTACATTTTTTTAAAAATATAAAATTGTTGGACCTAGGCCCTCAAGCCCATCTAATCACCACAATGTGCTTAACCAACATATAAGCACATGTTGTGATGCATGACCTTCATGCCATTAAATCATCACATGGTTGGGGTGCTTTCCTACCCAACCATTAAGCCTTTCACTTCCTTGGGATCCTCCCTAACTTGTAGAACACCCAACGCTACAATGCCCAATTATTACCAATAACCATTTTCTTGGGATCCTTATAGAATTACCCAAACTAAAAATGCCCTAGTAATATAAAAAGTACTTGGAATCCTACCTAACCCGTAGAATTCCCAACTATGGAATGTCCATATAGTACCAAAGGTAGGAGGTATCAAGTGCAACCATGAAACATAATACCTCACACATATGTCTAATCCCACATATGCCATATAGCCATAATCATGGATGTGGCAGGGAGATGGAACAAAGGGAAACATAGCTTTGGCCAAAGCATTTTTTAAGTGCCAATATACACTAACAGTTAGAGTGAAAAAGAAAAGCATCACTTCTACCCCTCCCTATTGTCCACATTCGGTACCCACACTAGAAGGTGCGCTTTCCAAAAAAATAAATGTAAATGAATTAATTAATGCGAAAGAAAGAATGACATATTCTTCGCAATCTACTCCCTTCAACATCCTATCAATGTTCCACACTAAACATGGCATATGACATTACTTTCAAATCACAGGACTAGTATCATAAAAATTACACACACACCCTAGCCACCTCAAGATCAAAGAAATATTGAAAATAAGATTCATAATTCTCAAGACAAAGTCCAAAAAAAGAGGTACAAAAATAATAAAATAAAAGTGAACAAGAGTCACAATGGTTCACATAAGAAATCAGTGGCTAGGTGGTCACAAAACATAAATTTCAAGCTAGTCCTCCATCATTGTAAGGTTCATGAAACTAAAAAATAATCAAACAAAACACATTCACATAAGGCATAGTGACTCTCACTAATCACCAAGAGAGAGTAGATGTTTAAACGACACCTTTCATCCAAGGTCCATTAAAAACATAGCCAAACTTCACATGCATCACATGTAGTTTATCTTAATAATCTCACAATTTAAATGCATATTCTAACAAACACCATGTTCTTCCTACTTATTTTATCTAGGTTACTCAATGAACCACATAAATTTGGCATTAAAAGAAATACAATAAAATTCTTGAATCACATATGCATCACATGCTATTGTCACAATAAATAAATTTCCATTGTTATCACAAGCCAAGTCTTAATTTGGTAGGCATCACAGCCTAGTGCAAATTTCACCCATCATTTGGCTATCTCAATAGTTAACAGAAATGCACACCTTCCTTCCGTCACTCATGTAAGGAGTTAAGAAAGTATAATATGATAGTATTCATATTATACAATTTTAAATAAAATCTAATTAGTAATATGATTATTGATTATTCAAAAAAAAAAAAAAAAAAAACTTTTCATTTCATTAATCTTATAAAAGAGTGCAATGTCAACTCAAAATCATGACATACATAAGGAGCATCATATCCTTCTAGTTCAAAAGTACTCATAACTGGAAGACACATCATGCAACCCATGTCATCAACTCAAATAACATAAATTAACTAGTTGACTTACAGTTCTATGTCTAGCATAGTGAACTCAAGGCCCAAGTCTGGAACCTAGAGCTCTGATACCATATGTTATGACTACCCCTGCAAAACCAATGCCATGTCAACATTCTCTGTGAAAAGTGGGAGATTTAATGAAAGTCAAGTTCTTTTGAATAATTGACTAGTCAACAAGAACATTAAATTAATTAATTATTGTTGACTAGTCAATTATTCAAAAGACCTTGACTTTAATTGAATCTCCCACTTTTCATGGAAAATGCTGATGTGGCATTGGCTTTGTAGGGGTAGTCATTATAGTATTAGAAGAATTCAATACAGTAGAGTGATGACCGACCTATAGTAAATGTTCTCTTCAGATCCATTTTGTGATGTAAGAATAAAATCCTTTTGAGGATGTGTATAAGCCTAACATTTGTACAAGAAGGATGACTCAATAGTACAATGTACAATAAGTGGTCTTTAATGAAGAGGATTTCTTTATAGTAAGAGGACAAACTTATAAAGAGATTATGGCATATATCATAGAATAAGTAGGGAAATCCTAGAGTAATTATAGTGTAATAACTAGAACAATAAATGAAGATATGGGAAAACCTATAGCAATGTTTTCTATGATATCAAAACATGACAACAAAAAAATGGACAAAGTGAATATTCTATATATTTCCCTACATGTAGACCAAATCATGTCTCCCGAGTTAACAAAGTACATATAAAAGAAGATGACTAGTAAGAAAGTTATATTTTCCAATTATTTTATGTCTCACATGCTTTATCAAAGATAAAAATTATGATCCTTTGTTAGAAATTATGAAATTTCTTGATTATAGAAAAGAAACATTAAATATATTATCTAATGTTAGAAAAAAATGAAAGAAGATTTTAAGAGTAAACAAGATATTGAGGAAACTCTAGTAGTATATTTTGGAATAAATGTTACAAAAAATCTATCCTAGGTAAATCCGTTTTGATTGGCATTACTAATAAATAAAAGGCTTGTCAATAATTGTATTATTGACTTAGGTGTTGCAGTAAAGATTATGCCAGTTAATGTTATGAAGGATTTGGGACTAAATGTTGATACAACATATGGAAAATGTTATGTAAAGGACATCAGATTGGTTCTTCTAGTAGGAATTATGAAAAATATTGAATTCAAATTACCAAAATGTCTAAATGGATTGTATGGTATTAACATCATAGTAGTATATGTGCCTACAAACTATGAGATGACCCTATAAATTTTATGGTTATATTTGATATAAGGACATAGTCATCAAATTTATCTTATGCAACAATCCCTATGCATGGAAGATTTGTTGGTATTGATAGAGATTCAATGTCCTCTTACATTATTAAAGACATTAATTTAAGTTTGATGATTAATTTCTACAATTTTGACATAGATAATTTCCATGTAAGTATCACCAAGACCAATGAATATTGATCTCACTAACATATATGCAAAAGAAGACCACTAAATGATATGGGAAAATGTCTTTTTATGGAGCCTATAGAAAATAGGGTAATTATAGTGCCTCTCCAATCAAGTTCTTACGAGGAGGTAATAGATCATTAACACCTTGGATTTTGAGTGTAGTGAAGTAAGCATACTTGACGATTTAATATTTGTTAATGTATCTACAAAAATAGGATTCACTAAGTAAAATGCTATGATGTTTAATTATGTGGTTATCTACTAGATAGAGCATATTTTCATAATAATTCCTTATGATAAAATATGAGATGCTTTGCATTTAATAAGATTAGGTTAAACTATTAGGATGCTTGACAATAATACCTAGACATTGTGCCTTATATGCTAATGTGAATTTTATAGATATTTAAATTAACATATGCTCATGTAAATGCCTTTAATTTAAATGCAATATTATGGTCATTATATGTTTGTTAATGGCTTAGAAGGGTTTAATTATTTGATTTAATCCTTATTTTATCGTCAACTAATTTGTTGTAGTTGAATTCTAATTCAATTGGAATTATCTATTTTGATTTGGGTTAAGACAACCAATTAGATTATTAAAATTTAAATAATCTAATTTATATGTCACTTTGAAAAAGTGCATATATTGGCAAAATGTGAGTTTATTCTTACTTCTCACTATTTTATTCCATGGTTTTGAAGAAAATTCCTTCAAACCATCTTGTAAGAAATTGATGTTTTGCTTGTTATGGGAGATTAGACAAGTAGATAATTGTGAGATCATTCTCATTGGATTTATATCGAGATTTCTCTACTATGCCAATAGTTTTGTCTAATTTAGTGTCCTTTTTATTTGATGGTGATATTTCTTATTTTGCATGTTTGGCTACAAGGTAAGGATTTATAGTTTCAATGGTTTTTCTCCATTTCAGCTTTTGATTCTTATTGCTAAATGTTAGGGGTTGGAGAACTACTTTCAACTCTATTTTTACGCGCATTCATATTATTCAGTTGGATGGGAATGAACATTTCTATTTCATTGGAAATTAGAAATGCAAGTTTGGGCACTGTTATGCTGCCAATTTTTACATGGTTGCTTCGAAGCCAAATTTTATTTGATATAAAACTGTTTGGGTCTATTTTATTAGTGGGTTTTTTATTATGTCAAATTAAAGGATGTTTTGGTTTTGGGTGTTTTGGCATCATCTCATTTTGAATGTCATCTATTTTTTTGCCCATTCCTTTATTTATCTTATTTAGGGTTGGGATCTTTTACCACTTTCCTTAATGATTAAGATCATGGAGTCTTAATAGTTATAGGATATTGCAAAGTATTTTATCTATGGATCTGAACTTTTGTTTCCATAGTGGATTTTTTGGACTTTTGTCTTTTGCAAAAAAAATTGGATTGGGAATCTAAGCCTATTTGGTGAATTTTATTAGACCCTTGGCCTTCTGACCTTATTCTTGTATTGAGGTTTCAGTTTCAATATTTTTCAAGAACTTTGAGTTTTGTCCTTTTTTCTCTTTCTTCATTTTATGTGCCACCCATATTTGGTTGGGGTTTTGGGGTTTCAAACAATTATTCTAGCCATTTTTGCTTATAGAGTTCAAACCCAATTTTTATTTACTTTCTATGGCTCATTTACTTGAGGGCATAATGGGTTTTAATTTCATTGATTTTTGTCAATGTTGGCTTTTTTAGCGTTTCACCTCAATTTGTGTGCCACCTAATTTTCTTGGCTTTTCTTGGCACTATTGCTAGTTGTGAATATAAATTTTCCATAGGATTTCAATATGACTATTTATGCATTTTTATTTTTGCATTGGGATGTGTGTTGCATCTGTACTTCTGACCTTGTGTTAGGTTGAGTGTTGTTTATTCTTGTAATTTTTGCATTCTCATCTAGCACTTATTATTTATGATCTCTGTGTAGATTGTGCACCCACACATGACAATGTGCACATGTATTTATTGGGTTCTTGTGAGGCCTAAACTCCCAAGTAATACCAATAGAGTAATTTTCATTGGGGTTGGGTTAGGAATCTACCTATGGGTACTCTTCATGTGATGAGTATGTGTATGTAGGGTAGAAAAGTGGAGCAACTTCTCTCATAATTTTGGGACATGTTCATGAAAGGTTGGCGTGAGGAAGTTTCTAAATACGTGATAACTAAATTGAATATATTGGAGATAAAAGAAGATAAATTAAAATGTGAAATACCTTCATTGTTTGATCTAGGGGTATAACTAGAGAAATGCCTTGCAATTTGATCTGATGGTATAGCGTGTACAGTTTTCTGATGGCTTAGTATGATGGTCTCTCGAGGGAGAGTTTCTACATGATGTCTAGCTTGGGCTTCACGATGTTGAGTGATCTACTCTCCACTAGTGTCTCCACATAGTAGACCCATAAAGTGCTTGACCAAGACAAATTGTACTACATTATTTCATCATCTTGGTTCAGTCTTCCTTACTATTTGGTGTAAGTGTTAGTAATTGATCTTTGTTTTGTTTTTTTTTGTGGTTGGATCACTATATCCATTAGCATGGTGTGAGTGAGCCCATGAAGACGACATGGTTTAGAGATGTAATGACCTATACCACTGCTAGGGACCAGTGTACAAAGATGGTATTTTTCCGATTTGAGGTTGGTGTTGGATTGTCACTTGGTACTTCGGGTAACTAGAGTATGTTTCCTTGTGATTTATGGTTCATCTTGGATGTATTGCTATCAGGTTCAAGATGATGTTTATTATCTTTACTATATGCATTCCTTTATCATGATGTGGTATTTATCTTGGATGTATTTGATATCATGTTTAGATAATGTTAGTTTGTTACATGATGCATTTCTTTATCATGTGATGTTGTATTATATTTCTTAGATGATGTTTCTTACCACTTCTATGGATTAGCAATGCTATTGGTAGATTAACATGTTAGTTGTACTTGTTCTTATGATGTTATTTATGGTTATTGGTAATAACTATCTCATAAGACAAATCCAACTATCTAGTTGGAAATTTAAGATTTATGCTTTGATGATGGCTAGGATCCATGAGATCTCATGATTCAATTATGATAGGGAGGAAATGAGCATAGTTGTTGTTATTTTGGTGACTTCTTTGTTTTTACTTTCCTTCATATGTTATTTTATTTATGGTTATGTATTTTCACTGTGATTTTTCTTTCAACATATTTACTATAGATTTTATGGATTAGATGGTTTGATGTTTAATTCCTCCTTATTGTATGTAGTTTGTATTTTGTGATCTTTAGTGTTCAAGTCTCAAAATTGGTTGTTCTAATACTCCCTGATGTGGAGATTCTAACACTTTTGGCCTTCTAGTTTAGTCATTTAGCTTTTATTTCATTATAAACATGGGCAGCAATGTGTCAGCATTAGGTGATACTAGAAAAGTATTGCATACCAATAGTAGAGAGGTTTGTACAAAACTAGTAAACTATTGCATGGCCATAGTCTAAATTATCACAAGACCTACTGGAGAGTATCTCATGAGTGGAAAGTATCACATCACTTGAGAGAGTATCGCATAGGGTAGACCTTCCTGGGAAAACAATGGGTATTTTTTGACTTGTTAGGTATGTTTTGACAGGTGTTTTGGATAAACTTTTGAAGGTTCTTTCTTTCTACGTACAAAAGATATCATTTAGTTGAAATTCTCTTCTTCCTATTCCTTCTTCCTTATTCTTTTTTATAATTAAGATATTATGTGTGTGTGTGTGACGATTCATTTGAGATAAGTTCCAACCCTCTTGGTGTTAAGATAAGGATTTTAGGAAATTTCAGGGCTTCAAGATTTTAGACTGTCATTTTTCAAGATTCAACTTTTGTCTTTCATCATGGTGTCTAGTAAGACCAGTGGTTTTAATCTTGAGTCCTCATCTTGTGCATTACAGTTTGAAGGCATCTCCTTATTATTCTTGATTATGCTAAAGATTAGTTGGATATGGACTTGAATGTTTACCCATGCTAGGAACTTTTACCTTGGGCTTAAAAGGAGTATCTCTTGGTGTATTCTCATGATTTGTGTGATCTCAGGTTTAGGAGTTATATTTTAGTGCTTAGGGATCTTTGGAAGTGTTTGTAAGACTTCTACCAGTGTTAGTGAACATGTGAGTTTAGCTAGGTTCCCTATGCTTATTATATTTTATAGATGTTTCATTCTTGTACTTGGTTACTTTATGCTATTGTTAAGTAACCTATCTTAACAAAAATTATTATTCAAGGCATTTTTTATCCTTGTGTTCCAAGGGTTCCTAGGTGGGCATGAAAGTAATTGTGTTAGAGTCATTTTTATTATTTCTTATGGTAAAACATTTAAATATTATTTTCTACTAACCTTTGATTGCACTAATAATATTATTGAGTATTAAGCACTTATATTAGGTATTAATATTGATAAGAAAAATGGAATCAAGATATTCACTTTGTATGGTTATTAAAATTTGATTATATCCCAAGTAAGGAACAAATTTGTTCCAAAACCATAAGGGTTCAATGGTATAGGAATAATATTTGAGATCTCTTGGAATATTTTAATGCATTCTCTATCAAGTTAATAGATATATCGTAAAATTTTTAAGAAAAATTTATGGATAATCTTTCTATTAGACATAGTGATATACCTTTTCATGAAATAGCATAGGTAGAAATAAAATTTGGACTTGTGTTGTTAGACAATGTTAAAAGTTGGTAACTTTTTGAAGATGAAAAGGACTTATAAAAGTTCCTTATCTGTAAAGACCAATATGAAGAACCAAATGTCAAATGTTCAATACTTATATGGAAAATAGTGAGGATAAAAAGAATCTATTTGGGAAATAATTGGTGCAATTAAATACCAACAAGATTCCAAAAGGGTTGGTAGTACAAGGAGTATTTTACAACCAAGATAGAATTGAAGAAAAACCAACTAATACGCATTCCAATGATCTGGAAAAGATAAACCTTAGAATTGAATGTTAGCATAAATGTTCATGATTTTCCTATGGGGGAGAATATTAGCGTTGTTGGATACAATGGATGTCATTATACTAGTTATTTTTTGTAGACTAATAGAGAAGTAGTGAGTGATTGGTTTCACATGGTTTGATTATTGAAGAGTATCTTATGTGAACTTGGAGAGATGTTATATATTATGTCTAGAAGCTATAGTTACGTGTGCATACATAGATCATCATTTTGGATAGAGTTATGAATATTTTCTTGAAGATTGGTTTGAGACAGTGTGTACATGGAGCGGTTGTTGGTAAATTGATTTCATCTCCTAATAGTGATCGAATCTAGTTTAGAGAGATTATGTGAGGGTTTAAGACATGTTATATTTGATTTTTATTAGGTGTTAAAATTTGAAGATCATTGTGTGAAGAGTTATGAAGACTATGAGTTTATAGTTGTGTGTGATCTTGAATAAAGTGTAAATTTATAAAGTAAAGTGTATTATAATATCTTAAGATGGTCCTATATTTATTATTTTAAATTTTGAAAGCCTCATGGCTGCAGTAATATCTTGTTTTAGGGCTTGGTATAATTTGGAAAGATGTTTTCCTTGAATGTAAGGTATTGTGTTTGGTCATATGTCTTATATTATGCAAGCTTGATACGTGAATTTGTTAAGACCAAAGCAAAGATTGGTACTATTGACAAACAATGCAATTGTAGGGAAATTATATTTGGAAAGATACCTTGGAAATTTTTTCTTTCAAACTATATTATGTAAAAGGAATAGTAATAAAGCTTCTAGGTAGTGGGCTCAACTAACTTCATTTCAATTCCTACCAAGGTTGACACAACTTCTAACAAAGTTGGAATCTCCTAAAAAGGATTCATAGTCTTCTAATATGGACTCATATGTACTATTTATACCTCATTGACTCAAAACAAGGTCCATCCTTTCACAAGGAAATTTTATATTAGTACATCATCTTGTGGGCATCATCCTACCTAGGTTTTCCCTTTGATCAAGTATTTCCCAATCAAGTATTTCCCAATTTAACATATCTAGTTTTATTGTGTAGGTGTATCTTTCTATGGTTGTTGCATCTACTATTTACATATTTTAGAATGATTAGAGATAGTAATAGTTTTTTAAAATACATAACCTATTCACCCCCTCCCTGAGTTATCTTGGTGGACTTTACTTTCTAACAATTTGTATCATAGCATTATGTGCTTGAAGGAAAATTTTAACAGTTTAAGGAGATCTATTGTAGCACACTTCAGGAAAGGTAGTCAAAATTTTTATGGAGTTAGCTATGATAGCTAGAAAGAGAAGATAAAGACACATGTGCTATGCATGGGTCAAAAATTTTAGTTGGCCACAATGAAAACTAAGGACTTGATTGAAGAAGATAAGCTTGAGGGTTGTCAAGCATATAAAGATAGATTCATGTAGAATATTCTTGCTAGAAAAGAATTGTTATTTTCCCCTTTTGAAGCTAAATATAGAGAGGTAAGAACTTTTAAACTTGCTAATGAGATTTTTATTGCTTCACAAACTACATTTCAATGTGATAATCATGCTAAGAAGGCTAGATTACAAAGTTGGATATGTTTATTTCTAGATGCTAAGATTTTTCAAGATGAAACTATGAGAGATTATTACTATCAAATATAAAACATTGGTACAAGAATTAAAAGTTTTGGAGGTAAAAAGACAAGAGATGAATTTGTATAGACAATATTCACAACTTTGATACCTTCTTACAAACTAAAAACCTAGATGATTAATTAACATTTTACTCCTTGCATACCTATATTTACAAGAAAGACCCCTCTTGCAAGATTTTAGACATTTGAGATGTGGATGAAACAAGGTGGAGAATTTCCTAGAGTGGAGACTACTTTCAATTTATAGAGACACATACCTATGTTGAGAAGAAGAGCAATTACAGGTAGAGACTAGTCTAGACGCAACCAAACAAAGAAGATAATAAGATTGATGATGAAGTTTACCAACCTACGAGGAGAGAACCTAAAGGTAATTAAATTTTTAAGTGTTGGACATGTAATAAACTTGGTCATTAGTCTTCTAAATTTTCTTAGAGGAAAAAGAAGTTTAAATATAAAAAGACATACAAGTCAAGAGTACTTATAGATTGCTTTTATGTTAATGATGTTGGAAACTAGTTGGGTAAGAAAGTACTAAGTGAGGGGGGAGGTGAATCAGTTCCACTAAAACTTCTTCTTCAAATAATTACCATAAACCCTTCTCAAAACAACTCACTTATACATTCATATCTATCTAGCATTATATCAAGCATGTATGGAAAGTAAATAAACTCATCTCATAATACAATGATTTGGTTACCTTGAAACCCTCCAAGGTGAAGGTAAAACTAGGGTGGGGATGACACCCACAAATTTTTAGTACTCGAATACCAAAGTGTAAGGCCTATTATGGCTTACAAAATTTTGATTATTGACTAATGATCTTCCCTATTAAAGGCTGTGTTAAAGACTTATGAGACTATTAAGTCCTACCTTGTTAGAGGACTTCAAATTTATAAAAATGTAAGAGCTTTATTAGGAGATTTACAAAAGTCTGTTAGGACTACTTTGTTAAAAGATTTACGCTAGTTCACTTGTTAAGATGATTCAGTACCTAATCTTTAGTTAGAACTTTACTACAATGATTCAGATCTCTTTACAATACATTTGATCTTCAATTTGATATGTCTTTGGTTTTTCTCTCCTTCATTGCTCAATATTGATTGATTTGCTTGTACTTAGCTAATATTTCATCTCAATACACAAACATTGATCTCATATGCATCCCCCACCCATATTCTCATACATTCACCTATCTCATCTCATCTCATCTCATCTCATCTCATAAGGATTTATAGTGTTACACCCTTTTAAATAATATGCATGGATGATCAAGATGTTAATCAATTACTAGGGTTGATTAAACATTTCTATTTAATTAATCAGCAAACCCTATTGACCTAGAAACAATGATTAGAGTTCCATAATATACATTGCTCTCAAACCTAAAATCCAAATTATGAGTTTATGTTAGTCCAAAAATAGTTTACATAAGAGTTTGTGCCATTACAAACTCATATGCACAAAACTATTTGCTTGGCACTTAGCTTCTAAGTAAGTTCTTTGTTTTTAGTTGACCTCAAAGATAATTGGAACATTCTATCACTTGACATGTATAATTTCCTTGACACATACTATCTACTCAACATACCTTGTGACTCGATACTAACTAACTTAGGATCACTCGGTACATACTATCCAATGACTGCTACTCGACATGAACTTGGTGCTTTACCTATATGGTTGCTCAAGCACAATGATGACCAACTATCATGCATGATAATGACTAAGTGTTAGGATAAACCACGGACAGAAATAAAAAAACTACATGCAAATATAACCAATAACAAAAATAATAGAACACACAGAAATGAACACAAGGCACCAAGATTTAACGTGGTTCACCCAATCCCTGGGCTACGTCCACCAAACAGCAAGTCTGATCTTATTACAATCCAGTGATTACAACCTGATTACAATCCGTAATCCCTTACAGCTCAAATACCGCCGCAAGAACCAATTTCGTATCACCACACATAAAAAATACCCAACCCTAAGCCCTTTTTATATAAGTATTAAACCGCTTTAGGGTTATAACATGTCGGCCATATGTCGGCCATAATATGTCGGCTACCATGTCGGCTACCATGTCGGCTACTTCCAAAAAAATCTAACACTATTTATGAAGTATGTACAGTACTTTCCTGATCAGTCACCACAATCTAACACTAAGTGTTGGACCACTGACTTGTCAAAACCAATATGACATTAAGAATCTCCCCTTTGACATCTAGTGATAAAAACACTTCACCATACATATTAAAACTTGTAGCACTCCATACTTGGGGACTGATCAGGCTCCACACTAAACAACAATCTCCCACTTGGAGACTAATCCTGTAGCAATACAACTACCGCATGGGGCTCCCACTGGATCAAACCACCCTGGACTCTGCTATTCTTTTATTCACATTTAGTCTAAAAGACCAACTGAAGCTGAAGAGGAGTTCAGCTTCTCCCTTGTGACAACCTTTGTCAACATATCTGTTGGATTTTCATTGGTATGTATCTTCTCCAGCTTTAACTATCCATCCTCCAAAACTGACCGAATGAAATGGTACCGCAACTGTATGTGTTTGGTCTTAGAATGCAGAGCTGAATTCTTAGCAAGATGAATGGCACTCTGACTATCTGTGAACAAATAATTATCATTCTGAGGATGTCCCAATTCTTCCAAGAAGAACTGAAGCCATATCATCTCTTTGGTTGCCTCTGTAGCAGCAACATACTCTGCCTCTGTAGTGGACAAAGCATTAATCTTCTGTAGCCTAGAAACCCAGCTCACGGCTGCCCCACCACCAGTAAAGACATAACCTATAGTACTCTGCCTGGTATCAATATCCCCAGCCAAATCTGAGTCAACATAGCCCTGTAAATTAGTAGTAGAGCCCCCAAAGTGTAAACACTTATTGGATGTTCCTCTCAAATATCTGAGAATCCACTTGACAACATTCCAATGCTCAAAACCTGGATGACTCATATACCTGCTAACGACTCCCACTGCATGTGCAATATCTGGCCTAGTGCATACCATAGCATACATCAAACTTCCTACAGCTGAAGCATAGGGTACCTTGGACATCTTATCCTCCTCTTCCTATGTCTTGGGACACATCTCCTTTGTCAATTTCAAATGACCAGGTAAAGGTGTGCTGACAGCTTTAGCATTCTCCATAGAGAAACGTTGCAACACCTTCTCAACATAATCAACTTGAGATAGCGTCAATGTTCTGTTCTTCCTATCTCTGCAAATCTTCATACCAAGGATTTGTTTTGCTGCCCCCAAATCCTTCATAGCAAATGCATGTGCTAACTGGCATTTTAGCCCCTTAATGTGATGCATGTTAGACCCAGCTATAAGCATATCATCAACATATAGACATAAAATAATGTAGCTATCATCATCCAACCTCTTAAAATAAACACAGTAATCTGAATGACACCTGTTATATCCATGCTCATGCATAAAACTATCAAATTTCAGATACCATTGCCGAGGTGCTTGCTTCAGGCCATATAAACTTTTCTTCAATTTGCACACTAAGTTCTCCTTACCTTTGACCTCAAAACCCTGTGGCTGAGCCATATATATTTCTTCATCCAAATCACCATGAAGAAAGGCTGTTTTAACATCCATCTACTCTAAATGCAAATCTTCAGTAGCCACAAGACTTAAAACAGTACGAATAGAAGTCATTTTAACAACAAGAGAAAATATCTCATCAAAATCAATTCCCTTTTTCTATGCAAATCCTTTTACAACTAACCTGGCCTTAAATCTTTTCTTACCTCCTTCCTCTTCTTTCAACCTATAAACCCATTTATTCTGTAAAGACTTTTTACCTGCAGGCAACTTGCACAAATCCCATGTCTTATTTTTTAGCAAAGAGTCCATTTCATCTTTCATTGCAGACTCCCACTGAATCTTAGTATCCACCTGCACAGCTTCATCATAACTTTCAGGTTCACCAGCATCAGTAAGTAAAATAGAATACAAAGAGGGAGAAAACCTTTGTGGAGGTCTAATTGGCCTTGTTGACCATCTAACATTCACTGGTGTGTGTGGTATTTATTGTTGCAGTTGTTGCACATCATGAGGAATGGCTAGAATATCAACTTTTGGAGTATCATCCAGCACTACATAATCATCTTCTTTCTTCTCATGTTGCTGCAACAGATCTTTGTACAACACTTTCTCATTGAATATGACATCTCGGCTTCTAATAATTTTAAGATTTTCAAAATCCCAAAGCCTATAACCAAATTCATTAATGCCATATCCAACAAAGACACATTTCTTTGATTTAGCTTCTAGCTTGGTTCTATTTTCAGAGTCTATATGAGCAAAAGCTTCACAATCGAAGGTCTTGAGAAAAGAATAACTCACCTTCTTACCAGTCCATGCTTCTTCTGGAATACCACAGCCCAAAGGAGTAGATGGACCTCTATTAATCAAATATACTGCAGTATTGACAGCCTCCGCCCACATGTGTAAGGGCAACCCGGCATGCAACCTCATGCTCCTTGCGCGCTCCATTATAGTCCTGTTCATGCGTTCAGCCACTCCATTTTCCTGTGGAGTCCTTGGAATAGTTTTTTTTCTACGAATACCATTAGTGGAGCAATAATCTTCAAATTCATGACTGCAATACTCACCACCATTATCAGATCTGAGACATTTTAATTTCTTACCAGTCTCATTTTCAACCAAGCATTTCCATTTCTTAAAAGTTTGAAATACATCAGATTTCTGTCTAAGGAAATAAACCCATACTTTTCTAGTTGCATCATCAATAAATGTAACATAATAATGAGAGCCACCAAGGGAAGATACCTGAGCCGGTCCCCATACATCTGTATGCACAAGCTCTAATTTCTCCTTTTTGTTTTCCTTCCCTGTCTTTACAAAACTCACTCTCTTTTGTTTTCCATACACACAACTTTCACAGAAATCCATATTCACACATTTTAGACCTGGTAAAACTTTCCTTGAATGAAGTACTTTCATACCTTTCTCACTCATGTGCCCAAGTCTATTGTGCCACGGCGCTGTATCAGAATCTACAGCAGCTATTTGTTCTCCCTACTCAACTGCAGTAATTGTTCCTGAATATTCATTTTTCTCTGAAACAATCAAAGTAGAAGGAACAATATGACCTGTACAAAGATATAAGGTGCCTACTTTCACACCTTTTGCTACTACAAGGGAACCTTTTGAAACCTTCCAATTTTTATCATTAAAAGTAATTACACAACCCTCATCACCGAGTTGCCCTACTGAAATTAAATTCCTACTCAGCTTTGGAACATGTCTTACCTCATGTAGTAGCCAATGATTCCCATTCTGCAACTTAATCTTAATTTTTCCCTTTCCAACAATTTGACAGGGTTCATTATCCCCCAAATAAACAAGCCCAAAATCCCCTTGCACATAATCAATGAAATAACCTCTATGAGGTGTAGCATGAAAAGAAGCACCAGAATCTAAAACCCATGAATCATCAACACTCTCTAAAGACAGAAGCAAAGCATCCTCTTCGGATTTATTACTTACCACATTTGCCTCTTTGTCTCCATCTGATTTATCTCCTTCATTTTTCTTTCGAGTCCAGCAATCTTTCTTTTTGTGCCCTGGTTTCCCACACTACCAGCAATCATTTGGTCCTCTCGATTGAGACCTCCTCCCCTTTGACTTTCCTCTTGATTTCCCACGATTTCCAGAGTTACTTCCTCTTTCAGTCATTCTACCCCTGCTTTGTGCATTTAAAGCACTTCCTGATGTAGATCCACCTGAGGATTTTCTACGAGTTTCCTCACTTAAAATAACACCGATCACATCATCATATTTTAGGGTACTTGATCCAGGAACAGAATTACTCACCACCATTACCAAGCCATTCCAGCTTTCAGGCAAAGAACACAAAATCAAGAGAGCCCTAATTTCTTCATCAAAATTGATACCCACAGAAGATAATTGACTAGTAATAGTATTAAACTCATTTAAATGATCTGCAACAGATCCACCTTCTGCCATTTTCATATTAAATAAACGCTTCATGAGAAATACCTTATTTGAAGCGGAGGGCTTTTCATACAGTGTCGCTAGGGTTTTCATCAAATCTTCTGTCGTCTTTGCTTTTGTAATATTAAATGCCACCGATGGTGCCAAGCATAACCGAATGCTTCCGAGTTCCTTTCTGTCCAAAAGATCCCATTCAGCCTCTGACATAGTTTGTTGATTCTTGGCTTTTCCTTCCAACGGCTTCCATAAATCCTTCTGATATAAATAGTCTTCCATTTGCATCTTCCATAACTGGAAGTTCTGCCCATTAAACCTATCAACCCTTAGCTTACCATCATCTGCCATTGCTCCCACTCAACCGTGAGACTCCCACTTAACCGTGAGACTTTCCTGCAGAGGATAACTGAGAAACAACTAGGCTCTGATACCACTTGTTAGGATAAACCACGGACAGAAATTAAAAAACTACATGCAAATATAACCAATAACAAAAATAATAGAACACACAGAAATGAACACAAGGCACCAAGATTTAATGTGGTTCACCCAATCCCTGGGCTACGTCCACCAAACAGCAAGTCTGATCTTATTACAATCCAGTGATTACAACCTGATTACAATCCGTAATCCCTTACAGCTCAATACCGTCGCAAGAACCAATTTCGTATCACCACACATAAAAAATACCCAACCCTAAGCCCTTTTTATATAAGTATTAAACCGCTTTAGGGTTATAACATGTCGGCCATATGTCGGCCATAATATGTTAGCTACCATGTCGGCTACCATGTCGGCTACTTCCAAAAAAATCTAACACTATTTATGAAGTATGTACAGTACTTTCCTGATCAGTCATCACAATCTAACACTAAGTGTTGGACCACTGACTTGTCAAAACCAATATGACATTAAGAATCTCCCCTTTGACATCTAGTGACAAAAACACTTCACCATACATATTAAAACTTGTAGCACTCCATACCTGGATAATATCTTACAACTTGGCTTGGCTACTATAAAAACTTTCAAATTTTCAAAAATATTGTATATAACATATAGTACCAAGTGAATCCTTTCCTTCTAAGTTTCCTTTTGACTATGCATTATGTACTCCTCATGAGTGGATATTCCTTTGAACATTTTGATTTCACCTTTTATTTATTTTATTCAAATTCCCCCTTTTTTTGAAACTTAATGTCATTGGGTAGTGATACTCAGAGAGTATTTATTTAAAAATTTCTTATGCAGCTGCTCAACAATAGTAGGTGCAGTAATCTAGTTGCTTCTATCTACCTTCAAAGAATGAATTTGAATTTCCAAACTTGTTGCTAGATCAACTAGGCCTTTCCTAGTAGAGATATTTTCATCTTCGCTCACGAGCTTCTCAACAAAGGACATTTCATGTTTTAAAACTTCCATATGGGGTAACAACATCACATGAATACTTATCAATGTGGTTCTAATGTTGGCCTCTTTTGCTTCCAACTCAACAAGCCTTCTTTGTGTAAACATCAATTTTTGAAAGTGTATCTGACTATTCCCTAGAATAGTTTGCATTGAAGTCCCAGAGGCTCGAATGTCTTCCTGTAGCCCCACTATGTTGTGTTGAGTTTCTTGGGTAAATAGATCAATATCATATAATTTAGTATATGTATAATATATAAACTCCAAACGTCTCTTCATACCCTCTACATTAGTTGATAAATCAACTTATCTAAGTGCAATAGCACTTGAGATATTTTCTAGCACTTTAGTGTGGTATTTATTTTCCAACCATTCCATAAGCTTTGTGTTGGCCTTAGTATCCTTAATGTTCACCTTGTCAACGATGTGAACTAACTATTCTTTTATTGACTTTCCCTCATTCAGATCTATTATATCAAAAGCATCAATAAAAATGAATTTGATATCATGGAAAACTTTCCTCTGTTTATGCTCCTTCCTAAGTTGTTCTTGTTTAGTTTTCCTCTTTAGAACATCTTACAAAATCTGCATATGCTCCAAGGTGATTGTATCTAAATTGAACTTTGGAATATTGATTACCTCATCCAAACTATATCCTCTGATGTAATCTCCTTGGCTCCTCCTTGAGAAATGGTACTCATGATATATACTAGAGTACACAGTCTTGATTTTGTAGGGCTAACTAATTGAGAAATGTGTGGGAGTGTAACAAGTGTTTGCACTGACACATATACTTGATCAAAACCACCAGTTTCTACATGTGCTTCTTCCTTCTCTTCTTCCATCTTCTCTTCTTCCTTTTTCCTTCATTCACTCCCCATGGCATGTTGTCAATTATTATGGAGTTGGGAGTTCTTGTAGGGTAGGAAATGATGAAAATACAAAATCTCCTTCCATATTATTTTCCTCTGTAACCTCAATGCCTACTAATGGTGTACTAACCACTGTATTTTTAGGAATTGATGTTATAGGGCTTTGTGAGCCATCAATTTTCATCATCACAGGATTCCCACATTGTAGTGAATCCCTTACATCTTGTGTTGCAATCTTCTTTATATCCTCATCAGTGAGAGGGTTGACATTATACTCTTCATGATCAATGACATCCTCAATTGTTTCTTCATTGTGAGGACTCTCAAATGCAAGATGCAATGAGACATAATGAGATATATTTTTTTTTTTTGCCTATTCCTATTCCTAAGAAACCTTAATAACATCATTTGTCTTTGTTTTCTCTTCATTATCCTTAGCATCATTTATTTCTATTTTTTATTGCTAGAATCCCTCTATAGTGGCCTCTATATTACTATCAATAAAATCATCAGTCTCTTCTATAAGGGGTTTTTTATTCAATCCAAATATGACTTTCCATTCATCAATGGTCTATTACCTCATCAAATTTGTTTTGTAGGATCTTGAAACATCTATTTCTAGGGGCTAATCACCCTTTGAATCTTTCAACCATATGCTTAACTTCTACCTTCCAAAAGCTTGACATTGTCTAGGTCAATGTGGCCTCTCTTATTTTCCTTTCAGAGATTATGCAATTTAACCATCTCTAGTCAATGGTGGTACTTAGACTTCTAGGAATAGGCTCTAAAATCTCTAAAGGTTTCTTCTTGAAATTCCATGTCATTTGATACATTGCCTCTTCTATTTTATTTTATCTTCTATCTCAAGCTTTTCAAAATGTGTCTTCTTAAAAGTAGATAAATTACCATCATTCTTAATTCTAGCATAATGTATGTCAACTTCATGTTTATTAAGCACCACTTTGTATTGGTTTATTTCATCTAAGTTTATCTCCTCAACATTTGAATCCTTCTATAGTATAATCCTTGGTTGCTTGACTAGTCGACTTGGTCCTGTAACATCAAGGCCTTTAGTGGGCTTTTTTATCTCTACATATGTCTTCACCTTATGCTTATTGGCCTATGAAGTGGTTGCATGTGTGTGAGCCCATATAGTAGGTGATGCCTTGGGTGGTTCATCAATAATATTTTTGGCCATTTTTCTCTTTTGGATGACCTTTGTCTTTTTCTCTTCAGTTGGCATGACAAATATCTCTTGATCTTTTGTGTCTTCTCCTTCTCCTTGAGTAACAAGAAAAGGTCTTTGACCTTGCTCAGAAACATCATCATCTTCACCAAACATATCAATGAGTATTTTCATCTTTTTGGTCTTCTTTCTTTCTACACTGGTTATCTTCAAGGTTGTAGTTATTCTAGCCTTACACTCTTTGTATCTACCAAAACCTTGTACACAATTATCAATATCTTCAACCAACAATACAATAATAGTTGCAAATGTCTCATCTATGTCTACGTCATAAGGTAGGGCTGTCATCCATCTCACCCTAGACACTACTTCCTAAACATAGGTTTTATCTATGTCAACAAGGAAATAAACATCCTTGGCATGCTTTTCTACCCATGGCACAGGGATCCTTGATCTCTCTTTCATAGATTTATTAAAATCTTCAAAATAGTTAGTCATGACAATGATAAAGTTATCTCCTAGTTACTCAATCATACCATTAATCTGCTTGGTCATTGATTGATTTGTCTTCCATGTCACTTGACCACATGTAGGGAATTTATTTTGTACATAAAAGAATATACACATGATTAGTGAACTGAACTTACATGAAGAACTCTTGTTTTTCCTTACTGAATGAAAATTCTCTGTTAGTTGTTGAAGCTGAGTCTTGTAACCTAAGTCAACTCCAATGCATGGTATGTTGTTTAATCTACTAGATTGATAGAATTTCTTGCAATGCCTTTGACTGCAAACTCAACCATAGGGTCAATAATGGTGTCAATACTCATTCCATTCTTTATTACATATTGCACTAGTTGCATTATTAATATTCTCTTTTGCATCACTTCTCATTCTCTTTGGCTGACTTAGGGTTAGGTACCTAGATACTCTGTGGATTATAGTCTTTGTGATCTCTATAGGGTTGTTCTCCAACCATAAATAACCATCATGGATTCTACTCAACATGATCTTTGTCCATTCCATTTTGAAAACATGTGGGAATGCTATGGCATGTTTTATCCTTTTCATCTCAACAATCTTGAACTCATCCTTGACTACACCATTCTCACAAAGTTTCCTAAATGCTTCTCTTAGCTTCAAATCTCCCAGTTTTCCAATTTTACACCTCTAACAACATCATACATCATTTATCATTTGAACATGGGATGAGATCAATGATAATTCTCTGCAAGGTCTTCTTTATATGAAAACTCAAAAATTTCTTGAGATTTAGGTGGGGAACATGATTTGTTACAAATCAACTACACATTACTAGCCTCCTTTTCTTCCTTTCTCAACATAGTTCATGCACTAGCAACCATGGTGATAAATGCTTCAAAGAAATTTTCTAGACAAAGTAACTCGACACAATGAAAAATATATTTTGATCACTTAGAATTGTTGAATCACTCATGTCAAACATCTAATCAATCACAGAAATTGCTCAACAAATCAGTTTTGAATAACTAAATCATTGAATGTGTGAAATGACTCTAGAAATCAATTAAGTAGTCTCAAATCTCTTCAAAACCCTTATCATAAATTCTTCTTACAAATACAATTGTTAGCTTGGTCAACATAGGTTTCTCAACAATCATAGCTTCACAACATATTCTTGGTCAATACTGACACTCGACAATCATACCAAATCTTTGCAACTCGACTACTATAGTACAACTTGGCTATACTAGCACTTAATCTTTAACACTTGACAATTTCTATATTGAAAAATAGTGATAAAACATTTCTTCCATTCTAACCAATAATTAAATCTTAATTCATGCTAATTGAAATATTTTTCATTCATATATACTAGGAATTGATGTAAGATATATCTTTACAAATCACAGTTCCTCAAATACCTTGATTGCTCAGTTGGTGGAGGTGTGATCACCTGATGCTTTTGATGAAGTGATCTCACTTTGACTTTTAGTACTAGAATCTTCCTTCTTTCCCCATGTAGTGTTCATTTTATTCCTCACTTGATCAACATCTACCTTTCCTTTTCCATTTTTATTTTCATTATTTGGGGCTAGTGACCTCATTGGACAGTCTCTACTCACATGACCGGTTTTAAGATAGCTAAAGTGTACAATTCAATTCAACCATCTTTTGTAATTACCTATGAAATGTGTCCTTATGAAATTCTTAGGAACATTTTCATATTCCTAATAGTAGTGAGAACAATATCTTGTATTGTAATCCCAATCATAAGTATTACCTTGATTAGGTGCATTATTTTTCCTATTTGAAGTCAAGTTAGGCTTAGATCCATATTCATAATCTCTATGACCAAAATCATAACTAATGTAGCAATTGCCATGAAACTTCTATGTGGTGATGTTCTTGGATGTCCATTCATTTGCATGATGTCCTTATTTCTTGCAGTTAGGATATTGACCTTTGACATTTTGGTTAGGGTCTTGGTTAACATTCTTTCTCATGTAGACATTTATTGTGTGACCTAATTTACCACAGTAATGATAAGTAGGTTTACCTTTTGCATTTTCTATTCGTCATGGCTAGATGATTCTCCTTTCTCTATTGTAGAGTTGTAACATAATCTATTAGTATCATTGTTACCTCTAGGTGATCTCATCATATCTTCAAAATACTTCACACCTTCACTAGGTTTATTCATTCTTTCAATAAATTCCTTCTTAGTCTTTAGTTCATTCTCTAGTTGTCCATTCTATATTTTCAGGGTAGAAATTTCAATGTATTTACTGTTGAGTTCTTGATTAGCAAGAATTAGTTAGTTCATCATATCCACTTGAGTTTTTGTAAGCTTCTACACATTAGATGTCTTTTATTCAAGTCTTTTTCTTAGTGATCTTGTGTCATCATCAATCATGACTTTGTCTTCTTCAGCTTTCTTTCTCTATTTTGTTTCTTCACAAAGTCTCACTACTTGAATCTATTGTTTCATTTTTAGTTTTGTGTCCTCTTCACTTAGTGAATTATTCATTTCCATCAGATATACACTAGTTGCATCACACTCACTAGGGATTCCATTATCAAACAGTCCAGTAGTATCTTCTTCTTTAAAGTTAGACTCATTTGATTGAATAGCCACATCTTTCCTTTTCTGTATAGACTATAACAGTAAACCCATTACATCCTTCAATTGATGTAGTATGAGCCAGATGTCAATCTTTTGATTCTCAATTGTCTTACTCAGTATATAGGCTTCCATCTTAAGATCTTTTCTCTCAAGCCCTCAAACATTCCTTCAAGAGAACAAATCTTGGATGCCAATTGTTAGAAACTATTTGGGTAAGATAGTATTGAGAGGTGGGGGGGGTTCTTAATTAGTCCCACTAAAAATTCTACCTCAACTAATCACCACAAACTTTTCTCAAAAGCATTCACATATACATCCATATCAAGCATGCATGGAAAGTAAATAAACTCAACACATAACACAATAATTTGGTTACCCAAAAACCCTCCAAGGTGAAGGTAAAACTTGGCTGGGGATGACACCCACAAATCTTGACTACTATAGTACCAAAGTGTAAGGCCTATTATGGGTTACAATTTTTTTATCATTGACTAATGATCTATCCTATTAAAGGCTTGCTCTATTAAAGGCTTACAATACTATTAAGTCCTAATATATTAGACGATTTCAAACCTACAACAAGGTAAGCACTCTATTAGGATATTTACAAAAGTCTATTTAGACTGCTTTGTTAAGAGATTTACCATAGTTCACTGCTTAAGATGATCCAATAACTGATCTTTAGTTAGCACTTTCTCACTAGGTTTCACATCTCCTCTTTACAATACATTTAATCTCCAATCTTATATGTCTTTGGTTCTGCTCTCTTTCATTGCTCAATACTAATGTCTCTTCTTGTACTTAGTTGATTTTTCATCTCAATACACAAACATTGATCTCACATGCATCCTTCTTCCATACACTTAGTCATTCACTCATCTCATCTCATTGCATCTCACAAGGATTTCTATGGTTAGGATATGTGCAGGATCATGGTCAACAAAACTATACCCTTAAGTGGTAATGAAAATCAAAAAATTAGGGTTATGTCAACTTAACGTACAATTTTGAAAATTTATGAACTTTTTATAAAAATGTTGTAAGAAAATAATCTACATAAATTTGAGTTTAGCTTCTAAAATCCTAAGCCTTATCTTAAAAATATATAAAATTGATTGGTCAAAATTTTGAATTTTAATGCAGTAGTACAAAAATTTCAAGATAAAAATAAGAATTAGGCATATGTGTGACCACCTTAGTCAAAATCAAATCAAAATGTTTTTTAATAAGATTATAGATATAATAAGTAGACAAATTCTTGGATGTGAGACATATTTTTGTCTAATTTTATTCCAAATAAATAACTAATTATGAATTTTCTATTGTCATATTTTTGGAATAAAAAACTCCTATGTCTAACCACCTTAATGAACTAAATAATTTAAAAAATTTAGCTTTTATTTTTTTCCCTTATGATAGAAGAAGCATACAACGTGACACATCTTTTAATTTTCAAAAATGTTCTACCATTTGAAAGATATAGTTATTTTTCAATCAGTGTTTCAATCAACACTTTATACACAACTCCATTAGAAAATAAGTAATAATTACTTACTAAACTCATAATTTGATAGACATTACATTGATGTAAAGTTGAAAATATTATTAAGAAACCCTTCTTGCTTCATCAAATTTGAGTGAAAAAAAGTCATCACATACATGTTTGGAGTACGATGCACACAAGATAAGGCCAAAAACACATTTTTAGGACATCTTTTGTATCAACCATGTATTGTTTGTATTCCTATCACTACCAGGCCTTATTAAGGTATTAATTTTTTTGTTTTGTACCAAGAGGGCTAGGAAAAAAATCTGAAGTGATTTTGAAATTCTTTGTGTCATTTTAGAACTATATATATTTTAGACTGCCACTTTTTGGCACACCATGATCCTACACATATTGGTTACGCCCTTTTAAATAATATGTATAGACAATCAAGATGTTAATTAATGGCTAGGGTTGATTAAACATTTCTACTTAATTAATCCTCAAATCCAATTGGCCTAGACATAATGATTAGTGTTCCACAATATACTTTTGTCTTAACCATAAAATCAAAATTATTAGTTTATGTTAGCCCAAAAAGGTTTACATAAGAGTTTGTTCCATTACAAATTCATATGGACAAAACTATTTGCTTGACAGTTGAAGCCTCTAGCACTCATCTTCCAAGTAATTTATTTTTTGTCACTCAACACATTATGTCACTTGGCATGTATAATGTGCTCAATACATACTATCTACTTGGCACACCTTCTGACTCGACACTAACTAACTTAGTATCACTCAACAGATACTATCCAATAGCTACTCCTCAACATGAACTAGGTGCTTGGCCTATATGGTGACTCAGTCAAAGTGATGACAAACCATCATGTAAGATAATAACTAAGTTTTGGATCACATTCTTGTAAAAACCAATCTAGCATTAACAAATCAGGATGGATATTTTGATTTCAAAATCGTAGATTTCTTTAATGATGAGAATGAGAATGAAATTATAACTATTTCTATTAAAGGAGAGAGTTTTTAAAAAGAAAAAATAAAAGAAGAAAGAGAATTATTATCACACATTGAAAAGAGAAAGTTTGATTGGACAATAGATTGTGGTTGTTCTCAATATATGATAGGAGACATGAACATATTTTTTGAATTAAATAGCTATGATTATGAAATAGATAGAGTTGGAAATAATTCATTACATTACATAATAATAAAAGGATCTATTACACTTTATGGAAAGAATAAAACTGAAGATGTTTACTTCTTGGATTGCTTGACATAATCTTTTGAGTGTTGGAAATTTTTTTGACAAGGAATATTAGTTGTACTTTACAAAGAAAACATGCTTTTATCAAGGATAATAATGGAACATTGATTGGTACTTGACGTACAAGAACAAGGAGACATTTATTTCAATTGAATCCTACTAAAATGAAATGTTTAGATGCTAAAGTGGATTACAATTTTCTATGACATAAGGTATTTTTTCATATCAACTTTGATTACATTGTGAAGGTCAGTAGTACAATTTTTGTGAGAGATTTGCCTAAGATTGTGAAACCTATTCACATGATGTGTAAAGAATGTGTGATGGAAAAGTAGAAGAAAGTTACGTTCCCAAGAAAGAAATTCACTACATCAACAAAGTTAAAAATTTTGCCCATAGATTTGAGAGGTCCTACATCAAAGACTAGAACATTCTATGGTGAAAGGTATTTTATGATTCTTGTTGATAATTTCACTAGAATTATGTGGGTTATAATTCATAGCAAAAAATATGAAGCATTTGGGAAATTAAAAATATTTAAAAGTATAGTTTAGAATGAATCTAGTATAAAGATTATATTGTTGAGCTCTAAAAGAGTGGAAGAATTTATTTCAAATGATATTAACAAATTTTGTGAAGATAATCATATAAAGAAATAACTTTCATCGCCTAAGATGCCTAAGTAGAATGGTGTATTAGGAAGGAGATACAAATCAATGACTAAGGCAATAAGAGAAATGATGTTGGTGAACAATGTATAACATATCTTATGAATAAAAGTAGTGAATACAATATTATATACTATAAAAAAAGTGTAGATCAACCAAGGAACTGGTATGACCCCTTGTAAAATTTGGTTTGGGCATGCACCTATTATAAAATATGTTAGAATCTTTTGAAGTAAGTTCTATATTAAGAGACATGGTGATATTGGAAATTTTGATTCTAGAAGTGATAAAGGAATGTTTCTTGGATATTCATAGAAAATCAAAGAGTATAGATGTTTAATTTAATTAGAGATCAAAGACTATTATTGAGAGCCCATACGCCAAAATTGATGAGATGTTTGTAAGTCAAGAAAGGTTACTTGGTTATAATTTTGATGAGGAAACTAATCAAAGAACTAACATCAAGAATCTTGAGGAAGAACTACTTTATGAAACTAATATTGATTTGTAAACTGAATTGAGAGAAAAATATAGAAAAAAATCAAGAAAATCAAAACATGGCAAAGAATAATCTTCTTGAACCAATCACTTGAAGAAAAGATAAAAGAGTTATTACAAGAAACAAGGTACAAGAAGAACTATATTTAATTTTACAAGTTGAACCGAAGAATTTTGATGAAGCTTGTAGAGATTATTATTGGATAAAATCTATGAAAGAGGAATTGGATCCATTTGAAAAGAACAATACTTGGGAATCAGCTCCTAGATGTAAAGATAAGAATGTTATTGAAATAGGATAGGTATTTAGAAACAAGATGAATTAACAATGTGAAGTTGTGGGAAACTAAAAAATATTGGTATGTAAATGGTATTTACAACAAGAAGGAATTAACTTTGAAGAAAATTTTGCACATGTTTCTAGACTAGAGGAAGTAATAATGTTTTTGGAATATTCAACTAACAAGAACGTTAAAGTTTGTCAGATGGATTTCAAATCAGCTTTTCTCAATGGAGAACTTGAAGAAGAGGTATATATATTGAGAAGTATGATGGTTTTCCTTTGAAAAATGATAATGATATGGTTTTCAAATCAACGTAGATATTGCATGGACCGAAATAAGCACCTAAAGCCTAGTATTCAAGATTGTAAAAACACTTGACAAATTTGGGATTTGTGAAATGTAGTGCTAATAGTAGCTTGTACCTAAGAAAGAATGAGAAAGCATTACTGATTTTTATAGTATTTGTGGATGACATTATTTTTGGAGGTAATGATGAAGCAAGTCAAGAATTTTCATAAGAAATGAAGAAATTTTTTTAGATGAGTATGATTGGAGAAATGAAATACTTGTTTGGATTGGAGATTGTACATAACAAAGATACAACTTTCATATCAAAATGAATGTATCTAAGAGATTTTTTGAAAATATTTGGAATGGACAATTGTAAACCTATTGAAACATCTATAATAATTGGATATAAGTTATCTAGTAAAGATAAATCACCTACTAATAAACATAAAAAGTACTAATCTATGATTGGTGGGTTGCATTATTTGACACATACTAGACCTCATATAGCTAATTTAGTTGATATTGTCACAATATTTTAAGAACATCCTAAGGAGACACATTATGCAATAGTAAAAAGGAATTTTTATATATTTGAAGGACACACTTAACTATTGATTATGGTATGATAGATCATATGATTTCACTTTATGCACATACACTAATGATTATTCTGAAGGAAGTGTAGATGATATAAAGAGAACTAATGGTGGAGCATTCTTCTTAGGAGCTAGATTGGTTTGTTGGATAGGAAAGAAAAAGGACTATGTTTCATAAAGTACAACAGAAGAAAAGTATGCGACAATAACAACCAACTATAATTAGATCATTTGGATGAAGAAAATAGTGAATAATATTTGGTTATAATTAATTGAGCTAATTATCATACATTGTGATAACATAAGTACTTTAAGTATGTCAAAGAATCCAATGTTACATTCAAAGACAAAGCATATATCTATTAAGTATTACATTTTGAGATAGAAAACTACAAAGAAAGGAATTAGATTGGAGTATGTTAGCACAAAGGAGCATATAGAAGATATATTCAAAAAACCTTAGGTTGAGGAAAAATTTGAGTATTAGAGAGTTATACGTGGGTTTATGCCCTAAAACCTATTTCATAGTAATTGATGCAAAAATTGCATCGGTCAAACTGGTAGCAATGCAACATTATTATTTGGATTGGATGCCTAATAATTCTCCAATGGGGGAGTATTTGTATTTGAGAAGAGTTCCTAAGGACTCTTGGTATTGGTATTCAATAGTGTCTTTGGAAACTCTAGCTTATTGTAGATTATTTTGGAGATGATTAAACTTCAAGAGTGACATAATAATACCTTTAGCATTGATGTCAATGGGGGAGAGTTATGTACCTTAAAAATATATTTTGATATGTGTTTGGGGACAGAGAATATTACATAAAAAATATTGATTGATGTCAATGGGGAAAGAATTTATGAAAGATCTTATTGATTGATGTAGAGGATATCAAAAAGAAAGATGATGATGTATGGGGGATATTAAAACATTCCTTATTCCTATTTTTAACTTGATGATAGATGCAATTTATTGGTAGTAGGAATGGGGAAGAAAGGAAGGTGAGGAAGAAATGCATTTGGTATCCTTGGAACTTGCTTTTTCTCCATCTATGTTGTCATAAATGCTAAAGTAGAAGATTTTTAGCATAAATGTTGATGATGTTCCTATGTGGGAGCAAATTAGAATTTTTGGAGATATGATTGAGATCTTATGTGTTGTATTCATGACATTTTTTATTGATGTCAACATATGGGTTATTCTATATATACTTCCAAAGAAATAGTAAGTTTAGTTTTACATGGTTTGAGTGATGAATATTAGCTTATATGCACTTGTAGAGATATTCTATAGTATTGCTAGAAACTATAGTTAAGTGGCCATATAAAAATATTAATTGTGGATGAAGTTATGAATATTTTAGTGAAGACTGGTTTTTGTTAGGAATAAGGTGTCTCAACCTTGTATAATTCCTATTCTTATTATTTGTTTTGTAAAATGTATTTCTTGCAAATAATGTTGATGTGTCGAGATCTTGAATTGTGTGTAAGGAGATCATGGCTAAAACGGCTATGACGGATTCCTATAACTTGTAAGATCTATGTTAGAAAGATTAAATGATAGGTGAAGACATGTGACAACTAATAAATTGGAGTACTATACACTCTATCTATTTCTTAGGGTTCCTATTTTCTCAAAGAATGGTAAAACCCTAATACGATTACCTTTGGGAGTAGCGCTAAAGTGAAGCGCATGTTATAAGCATTTTTAGGGTTATGAAGAGAAGTGATGTGTGAGGGTGTATTGTTGGTACTGCAAGTTGCTATTGGAGTCTTTTGTTATCGCTTTTGAGCTTGCACTGCAAGTGTATTGTAACCTTTTGTTGTAGATAATACATTGTACAGGTTCTGGAGGGGTGGGGTTGTTTTACCAAAAGGTTTTTCCCCACCGACAAATCTTTGTGTTATGTGTTTCTTTCTCTGTCTATTTTCTGTATGCATGGTTGCCTGCAATATTGTTTTTACATGATTTTGAATCTGTAAGTGTAGAAGATTTTAATAGGATTTGCATCATACTTTCCTTATGAGATTAGTGTAGGAAGCTATTTCCACACCTGAGTTTCCTTACAAGTGGTATCAGAGTTTGATCAACTTTTGATCCTATTTGTTGGGTAGGGTTTTTTGAGCTAATCTCAAGTTAAGTGGGAGTCTTGTGTAGAGCATCTTGAATCTTATTTGCAGATTGAGATGGTGAGTTCATCATTTGGAAGAATGGAGGTGGAGAAATTTAATGGCACTAATTTTGAGTTGTGGAAACTCAAGATGGAAGACATGTTGGAAGATCGTGACCTATGGGAAGTGACTATAAGTGCTACAAGACCAGAAACTGTAGCTCAAGCAGGTTGGGATATCAAAGACCATAAAGCTAAGGGTCTCATAAGACTCTGTTTAACCGATGTAGTCCTTCTGAATGTTCTAGATGAGAAAACTACATATAGTTTGTGGGAAAGACTTGGGGCCATCTATCAGGCCAAATCTCTGGTGAACAAGGTGTTCCTAAGGAAGAAGTTGTATTCTCTGTGAATGGAGGAAGGTGGACCCTTAATGGATCATTTAAATGCATTTAATTTGTTGGCTGCACAGTTGACATCAACTGGTGTCAAGTTAGAGGAGGAGGATCATTGCTACACACTTTTGTGTTCTTTACCAAATTCATGGGACGCACGTTAGTCACTTTCAAAATGGATGATGTGGTGTCTTCACTGCTATTAGAGGAGATGCAGAGGAAGGCTTCCATTTTAGAAAAAGAAGCCCTTGCTATTCTTGGGAGATCCACGGAAAGAGGAAAGAAAAATGATAATAAGTCTGACAATAAGGGTAGATCCAAATCCCATGGGAAGTCAAAGACTTCCAATAAGTCCAAGGCAAAATGTTGGAACTGTTATAAGATTGGGCACTTCCGTAAAGACTGTAAAGAGCCTAAGAAGAAGAAGAAAGCCTCAAATTCTGGTTCTGAAAAATCTCAAGAAGATGGCGATGCATTCATCATAGTTTTGGCAGCCCATGCATCTGATGATGTGTGGTTGGTTGACTCGGGTGCATCTTTTCACATCACCTCTCATCGAAACTGGTTCTCAAGATATGAAGAGTTCGATGGTGGAAAGGTGTACTTGGGTGATGATTCTCATCTAAAGATAGTTGGACATGGAAGGGTCACTATCGAATTTCCTGATGGACAAGTAAAGGGAATCGATAGAGTTATGCACATTCCAAGTTTGGCACAAAACCTATTATTTGTAAGTATGTTGAACGATGTAGGTGTGCAAGTTGTTTTTTTCTAAAGATGGATGTAAGATGATGAGAGGAGCTATGATGCTTGCTAAATGTACTAGGAGAGGTACTTTGTTTATGCTTGATGCATACATTTCTCAGTGTAATAGTTCCTTTGTTTCAAAGAAGAGAG
Organism: Cupressus sempervirens; assembly: GCA_028749045.1. NCBI lineage: Eukaryota > Viridiplantae > Streptophyta > Pinopsida > Cupressales > Cupressaceae > Cupressus > Cupressus sempervirens. The sequence goes on along the minus strand of CM053792.1, from coordinate 686,414,523 downwards.
TGGCTATCACTTCATCCCCACCATCTAAATGAGTAGTAAAGAAGACTATGGTTAGTGGTTCTGATGGTAGTGTAACAAGTGTACCTAAGGGTGCAAACACTTTGGAAGGAAAGCTTCGTGCAGAAAAGACAATGCTGTGGCATAGAGATTTGGCCACATTGGTGAGAAGGGTCTCAGAACCCTGAAAAATAAAAATCTCGTTGAGGGGTTAAATGATTGGAATCTTGAGTTTGACTTCTGTGAACATTGTGTCTATGGTAAACAAAATTGTGTTCAATTTTACTCTAGTTCTCACAAATCTTCTAATGTTTTCGATCTTATTCATTCTTATGTATTTGGTCCTGTAAAAGTTCTGTCAATCTCCAAGTCTGTATTTTTTTGTATCTTTCATAGATAATTATAGCAGAAGGACATGGATTTATTTCCTTAAAATTAAGACACAAGTCTTTAGTCGATTCAAGAAATTTAAAGCCCTTGTAGAGAATCAGACTAGTAAGAAGATTAAGTGTATGAGAACTAACAATGGTGGTGAGTTTTTCTTAGTAGAGTTTGAATAGTTCTATAAAGAACAAGGTATTGAAAGGCATAAGACAACTCCTTATACCTCGGAGCAAAATGGACTTACAGAGAGAATGAACAGGACACTGATGGAGAAGGCTAGGAGTATGCTTAGTGGAGCTGGTTTAGAACAAAGGTTTTGGGCCGAAGCTATGGCCACTGCTTGCTATCTGGTTAATAGATCTCCTACATCATCCCTTATTGGTAAGACACCCATGGAGGTGTGGTCTAGTAAGAAGCCTTCAATTAGACATCTTCATGTTTTTGGTTGTGAAGCTTATGCACATGTTCCAAAGGAGAAAAGATCTAAGTTGGAAAACAAAGTTGTTAAATGTATTTTCATCGGGTACAGTGCTAGTGTGAAAGGATACAAGCTTTGGGATCTTGTGACTAGTAAGTTGTTGTATAGAAAAAATGTTATTTTTAGAGAGCTAACATCTTGTCCTATTGTGCTACAACCAGATAAAAAAGAAAAGGAAAAAGATATTGTTCAGTTGCCTCCTACCCCTGAGAAGACTGAACAGAGAGACCATGTTGGGTCTAATGATGAGGAGAGCTCTAGCAGCTCTGATAGTTTAGAAGAAGAGGAAGAACAACCTCAACCTCAGCCCTTGAGGAGATCCATGAGAGAAAGAAAGCAACCAGAAAGGTTTGGTTATTCTATGTTAGATTCCAATTGTTCTTTTGCTTTGATTACTAACACTGATGAGCCTAGATCTGTGAAAGAGGCTTTGGGCATGGAAGATGTAGGCTCTTGGATTGAGGCTATGGATGATGAGATGGATTCATTAGAGAAAAAAAAAAGCATGGGACCTTGTACCTTTGCCTAAAGGGAGAAAATCTGTTGGCTGTAAATGGGTGTTCAAAAAGAAATTATGTGCAGATGGTAGTGTTGAAAGGTACAAAGCTAGATTGGTTGTAAAGGGGTATTCACAGGTAGAGGGAATAGATTATGGTGAAATATTCTCTCCTATTGCAAAGTTGACATCCATTAGATTTTTGTTATCTCTTGTTGTATCATATGATTTAGAGATAGAATAGATGGATGTGAAGACAACTTTCCTTCATGGTGATTTGGAGGAAGAGATTTATATGTCACAGCCTGAGCACTACATTGTTAAAGGTAAAAAATCCTTAGTTTGCAGATTAAAGAAATCTCTATATGGTTTGAAGCAATCTCCTAGGATGTGGTACCTTAAATTTGATGCCTTTGTGTTGTCAATTGGATTTGTAAGATCGAAATCTGATCATTGTGTTTATTTCAAAATTGAAAATGATCGCCTTCTTATTGTTGCATTATATGTCGATGATATGTTGCTATTTGGGAAGGGTAAGGGTATGATTTCTGATTTTAAATCTCAGTTGTCAGCACAGTTTGAGATGAAAGATCTTGGGGCATCTAGGTACATCTTGGGTATGGAAATCAATAGAGATAGGTCTAACATAAAACTTTAGTTGAGTCAGAGTAAGTATGTGAAGTCTGTGTTGGATAGGTTCAGCATGGCAGATTGTAGACCACTATGTGTTCCTATTCCTATGGGAACAAAGTTATCTATAGATAATTGTCCAAAATATCCTAGTGAGGTGGAGGACATGAGTAGAGCACCTTATGCTAGTGCAGTTGGCAGTCTTATGTATGTTATGGTTTGTACTAGACTAGACATTGCCCAAGCAGTGGGAGTCCTGAGTCAATTTATGGCTAATCTTGGACAGATACATTGCGATACAGTTAAGTGAGTATTCAGATATTTGAGGGGTACATCAGATTACTCCATATGTTATCATGGTAACTCTTATGGATCTCCGCATTCATTTTGTATTCATGGGTTTGTGTATTTAGATTGGGCAGGTGATATTGACCGTAGGAGATCCACCAGTGCTTATGCGTTCACTATGTTTGGTGGTGCCATCAGTTGGATGAGCAAGCAACAACCTGTGGTTGGTTTGTCCACTACAGAAGTTGAGTACATGGCTGCTAATCATGCTTGTAAGGAAGCCATTTGTCTTAAGAGATTGTGTTCTGATGTTGGTGTTGATGTAGAATAGATTACTATTTGGTGTGACAGTCAGAGTGCTATTTTCCTTGTGAAGAATCCAACTTTCCATGCCATAACGAAGCACATTGATGTGCAATATCACTTTGTGAGAGATATGGTGGAATATGGAAAGGTAAATTTGGAAAAGGTAGATATTGTGAAGAATGTTGTAGATGCATTAACGAAACTAGTGGGCACTGAGAAGTTCAAATGGTGTTCTGAGTCTATGGGCCTTTTTGCCTATAGTGGTTAGTTCCTGTTATGTTCCTGTTGCTCTTACAAGGTGTTCAACAAGTGGGAGAATGTTAGGAATAAGGTGTCTCAACCTTGTATAATTCCTATTTTTATTATTTATTTTGTAAAATGTATTTCTTGCAAATAATGTTGATGTGTCAACATCTTGAATTGTGTGTAAGGAGATCATGGCTAAAATGGCTATGATGGATTCCTATGACACGTAAGAGCTATGTTAGGAAGATTAAATGATAGGTGAAGACATGTGGCAACTGATAAATTGGAGTACTATACACTCTGCCCCAATAGTGGGGTTCGGGGCATCGCCCAAAATTTTTTTTAGGGTTCCTATTTTCTCAGAGAATGGTAAAACCCTAATATAGTTTATCTTTGGGAGTAGCCCTAAAGTGAAGCACATGTTATAAGCATTTTTAGGGTTACAAAGAGAAGTGATGCATGAGGGTGTATTGTTGGTACTGTGAGTTGCTATTGGAGTCTTCTGTTGTCGCTATTGAGCTTGCACTGCAAGTGTATTTTAGCCTTTTGTTGAAGATAATACATTGTACAGGTTCTGGAGGGGTGGGGTTGTTTTACCAAAAGGTTTTTCCACACCGAAAAATCTTTGTGTTATGTGTTTCTTTCTGTGTCTATTTTTTGTATGCATGGTTGGCTGCAATATTGTTGTTTACATGATTTTGAATCTGTAAGTGTAGAAGATTTTAATAGGATTTGCATCATACTTTCCTTATGAGATTAGTGTAGGAAGCTTTTTTCGCACCTGATTTTCATTACAATTTCAACCAACGTGTATAGTGAATAGTTTTTGGGAAATTGATCTTATCCCATAATATAGATGAAATATGATTGAGCAAGCTTATATGAAGGATGAAGATATGTTAGAGATGTTATGGTTTAGTTTGAAAAATCTGAAGATCGCTATGTGAAGATATATGAAGACTGCGAGATGATAGTTTTGTATAATCTTGAATAAAATGTAAATTTTTAATTTAACTAGTATAATAATATCTTAAGATAGTCCTATATTTTTATTGTAAATCAAGAAAGCCTTAATACTGGCTCTATAAGTTGTTTTAGGATTTTGTATAAAGGAAATATATATTCCTTGGATGTAAGCCATCGTATGCAATCATATATTTTGTATTACATAAGCTTGATATGTGAATTTGTGACAATCAAAGAAGAGATTGGTGCAGTTGAGGCATAATGAGCTTACAAGGAAACCGTATTTGGAAAGATAAGTTTTTGGTTGGGTAATTTTTTTTCCACATTGTATTATTTAGAATCAATAGTAGTGAAATGTTTTGGAAAGGGGCTTAGTTAACTTCCTTTCAACTCCTAATGGGGTTGGCACAAGTCCTAACAGGATTGGCACGACTCCTAATAGGGTCAGAATCTCTTAACATTAATTTAAAATCTCCTAACAGAGACTAGTATTTACTAACTGTATTTCATTGGTTCCTTATAAAGTCTATCCTTTCATATAGAACTTTTATATTAGTACATCATCTTGTGGGTATTATTCCCATTAGGGTTTTCCCTTTGATCAAGGGTTTCCCTAGTTAACATATATGGTGTAAATGTTCATGTCTATCTTTATATGGTTGTTATATCTACTATTTACATATTTCTAAATTATCAAATATATTGAGAGTTGTTTTAAATTCATAACTAATTCACCTCCCCAACCTCTCTCAATTATCTTCATGGACTTTACTTTCTAACAATGAACACACTCCAAAGTATAGAGATAAATTAATAACCCTGTTGAGAAAATATAGACATATCTTTGCATGGTCATATGATAACCTTAAAGCTTATAGAGAAGATTTATTTATGAATGATCTTCTATTCAATCCTAATGCAAAACATTTTAGGAATAGAAATCATCTTATTAACACTACTTGGGATCCAACAATGAATGAGGAACTAATAAAGTTAATTGATTTTGGAATAATTAAAAATATAAGATATTCAACTATTATAATGATTTAGAATAACTGAGAGTGGGGGTGAATCAGTTATCCTTAGGTCCATATATACAAATTCAACTTTTATCAAATTCTAACAACATAATAAACTCATAAATCTACTCGGTAAATATAGAAACATACCAATAAATTAACTTATTCATATTAATATTTAATTCTCTAGTTTAGTGATACCCAACTTTTAGACATGTATAACAATAAATAAAACAACACATCAAAACATCATTCACACAAGTATGACACCACAATTTAATGCAAAAACCCAGTTTAGGAAAAATGACCAAGTAACATCCTACCAATTTTTCAATCTTTTGAAGTGATCTCCATTAAGAGATAACTCTATTAAAAGTGACAAAATAGGCTATTGTGTGACCACATTAAATAATTTAATCACCATATTAGGAGTATCCTTGTTAGAGCTCTTAAAACAATTCTATTATAATATCGCCTTGATTAAAGGATTTACAATATGGTTGTTAGGCCAATCTCGATTAAAAGATTTTACTACCACAATGGTTAAAAAATAACAACTAGGCTAATCTGCTAAAATATAACTCACTTTGCATGATCACATTTCCATTTGTCTCATTCATATTTTATTAACTGGTCTTCATCACACTGTCCATCTCTAATCTTCTTTGCAACACCTCAAGAAATCTCTCTTTCAGAAACTTCTTACTTTTCCTCTACAACTTTGTTCTTCATATTTTTTTCACAAATTCACTAGCCAACTCAACAACCAACTATAAAACATCATTTTTACTTCCTTAAATAGATAGGTTTAATATTTATCTACTTAAACATAACCATAAATCTAAGGGTTTGATCAAATTCATTGAATTTGTCCACTATTTTCGTTCTTCTTTCCTTGAAACTTATCCATCAACCTTCCCCTTGGATCACTCAATATTCTCAATTCATGTACTAAATATGTAAGCTTATTAATCCTTATCTTCAACACACTTTGACTAATCCATAAATTCAACTACTTTAGCCTCAAATCTTGATTCTTTCATTAATTGGTAAAATCTTGACATGTAGTCACCATTGTATAACTTAGCTCAATCATCACTAGGTAGCTCAGTCTCTATTATTATGTCTTTCTCATCTTATACTTACTTTCTTGGTTTTCACTACACTTGGTTGCTACTTCTTTCTCTATCGTTACCATCACTTGGTATATATTGGTCGACTTAGCTAATACTTAAGTTCCTTACCTTCTTCTCGGTAATGCTCTATTACTTGGTGAAGCTTGTGATTTACTTAAATTCATGACTTCCATCAATCATCACTTTTATACTTCAACTAATCTTTCTTCTTTACTTAATACAATGATCAAATAACACACTATCTTATCAAATGTCAATTGATTAAGTTCCCTTTGTAGTTCCATTATATTGACTCATCTTTACTCAACCACTTTACTAATTGATCATGTTTAGTCTCTTTTCAAATCATATTCATCAATTACCTAATATGGAACTCTACTTCATTAGAAAAATTTATACCAAAAAGTTTTCACATCAATTACAACATAACAATTGTTCTTATTGTAGTTCCACCAATCTCCCTCTTTGGCATTGATGGAAACAACTCTAGTCACTATGCAATGGAAAAAGTGTCCTCTAGATTTTCAATGTCTTCTCCCTATATGATGTAGGAGCATCCTAGGTGTAAGAGCAATCTTGCATCACCCAAAAATATTTCATTTGCCGTTGCTTAAATAAATTTAGAGTTGTTGTCTATTGGGTCTTTCTACTTAGTAAGTCAATCATATGTTCTTAGAATGTCCTAATTTCAGAGCTGGATGTTCATCTTAGTCATATCAATTAGCCAACAGAGTTTCATTGCCATATCATAAGTATCAAAGAAGTTATTATAGTTTTTTGGTATAGTTTTTGGTACAAAAACTTCAGGCTTAGTTTTGAAGGGCTTCTAGTGCCTAGATGAGGATCAAAAACTCAACAGATGGGCACTTGCTTAGATCTATGCTTGTAGATTAGATGCTTTCATTTTCAAAATGGGGTTATAATAGAAAATTGGAGCAATAGTTCATGAGTTATGGCCTCCCGAAGTTGGGCCGCCAAAAATATTTAAAATAAATGTCAAAGATGTAATCAACTGACTTTGTATGTATTCTTAGGGTTTGCCAGCTCTAAGTGTCAAGTTTGAGTGTCTAGAACATTCCTGTGCAGCATAAAATTGTCTATTTAAGAAAGGCCTATACATTGTCGAGGATAGCTCTTTGTGATAGTTTGCAGCTCTTTCTTATAGTCTATTGTAATGAATATACCCATTTGGGTGCACATATTGTAAGTTCTGAATTCTGTAATTTTGCATTTAGGTGATAATAGAAAGCCAATATTTGTTTTGCCATTTTTTGTTGTTTCTTTGATTCTATTGTGAATTTATGGTATTAAGGGGAGCACCCTTCATCAAGTGGTATTAGAGAAATAGTTCCTAAGTGTGTAAATAGATCACCGATTGTGAGGCAGTTTGCACCAAGACTGTGGTTTGGGTTGCATGTAGACAGATTGCCAATTCTGGGGCAGTTTGCATGAGGGTTTTTCCAAAAGCATGAAGATGCCTCCATGAAGAGCCATAGGGGTTACCGCAAGGGTTCTTGAGCCCTCCAAAGGAAGATGTAAGCATTACAAGAGCAGATGGGTAGAGGGATGAACCTTGCCATAAGGGATGAGAGTGAAGATGAAAGAGAATAAGGACAAGTGAATCAAGAAGAAGAAGAAGAAGAAGAAGTTTTTAACCTAGAAGAAGAAAGGCTTTTCAAAGCCCTTACCAAGATTGGAAAAAGACCTAAGTTCAAAGTTCCCACATTTTTGAGTAAATTTAACCCAAAGGAGTTGATCAATATGATCAATGAACTAGAAGAGTACTTTGAGTATGAGGAGATAGAAGATCTGGATAGGGTCATGTTTGTGAAGGCCAAGCTGAAAGGTCACATGAAGATCTGGTGGCATGAAGTCTAGTTGGATCAAAATAGTAGAGGAAATGAAAAAATCACCAAATGTGAGAGGATGGTAGCCAAACTGAAGCAGAAATTCATTCTTGTTGATTATGAGTTGGATTTTTTGAGGAAAATGCAAGGATTAAAGCAAGTAGGAAAATTTGTCCAAGAATATACAGAGGAGTTCTATCGAGTTCTCATTAGAATTGATCATGGTAAAGCTGATAAGGAGAAAATTTCTTATTAAATTAATGGGTTGAGGCCAACTATTCAGGAGGAGCTAAGCTTGGTCCAAATAATGAGTATTGAGGAGGCATGCCAGTTTTCCCTAATGGTTGAGGAAAATTTTAACAAGAAGTATGATAACAAGAAGAGTGGAAGAGGTCATAGTAGAAGATCTCACAGACAGTTTTATGGAGGCCAAAATGATGATCAAAAGAACAAGTATGAGGCTGGAAGTAGTAGCTAGAACTAGAGGGGAAATAACTCAAATCATTTTTGTGATCAAAATAATAGAGATCAGAGAGGAATAGGGAGAGGGCAAGGACCTGAAAGAGGAGGCTTCCATGGAAACTGTTTCCACTACAACGAAGAAGGGCATCGAGCATTTGAATGTCCTCAATGCCAAGGAAGGAATAATAGAAGAAATGAATGGCAAGCTAGAGCTACTATTGGTGATGAAGATTGAAAAAGGAGAAGTTCTAGTTAACAGAAGAGTCCTACTGAGTGGCAAGATTGAACCTAATCAAAGGAGGAGCTTGTTTCACACAAGGTGTAAATGTGAAGATAAGTGTTGTGATGTGATTATTAATGGTGGAAGTATTGTCAATATGGTGTCAAAAAATATGGTCGCAAAGTTGAAGCTGAAGAGGCAGAAACACTCATGTACTTATCGTATTGCTTGGGTGCAAGATTACCATAAGGTCATGGTTAATGAGAAGTGTTTAATGAAGTTCAAGATTCGAAGCTATCAGGATGAGGTGTTGTGTGATGGCATACCAATGGACATATGCCATATGTTGCTAGGTAGGCCATGGTAGTTTGATAGGCATGTTGTACATGATGGGCATGCAAATACCTACACTCTAACAAAGGATGGGGTCAAACATAAGCTAAAGCCATTACAAGAGATGAATAAAATGGTATGTAGTGCTGCTAGAGTATGTGTTGTTGATGGAAAAAATTTCATAGATACTATGAGGCATGAGGATGTGTGTTTTGCTATAGTTCCTAAAGATGGAAAAGTAGAAGTAGAAGAGGTTCCTATAGAAGTTGTAGATTTGTTGGAGGAATTTCCAGATATTTTCTTAGATAATGTTCCTGATGGATTACCACTAGTGAAAAAGATCATTCACTAGATGGATTTGATTCTAGGAGCCAATTTTCCAAACAAGGCAGTGCACAAAATGACACTAGCAAAAAGTGAGGAGCTGAGTAGTCAAGTGAATGACCTATTGCCAAAAGGGTTGATTCGAGAGAGTCTGATTCCATGTGCTACACCAGTAGTATTAGCACCAAAGAAGAATGGAGAATGGAGGATGTGCATAGATTCTTGAGCTATCAGCAAGATTACAATCAAGTATAGATTTATATTGCCAAGGATGGATGATATTATGGACTATTTGAGTGGAACCAAGTATTTCAGAAAAATAGATCTAAAGAGTGGGTACCATCAAATTCACATCAGAGAAGGAGATGAGTAGAAGACTACTTTCAAGACAAGGGAAGGATTGTATGAGTGGTTAGTCATGCCTTTTGGGCTAAACAATGCACCTAACACTTTCATGCGGCTCATGAATGAAGTATTGAAGGAGTTTCTGGGTAAGTTTGTCATTGTTTACCTAGATGATATTTTGATCTTTAGTAAGACATTTGAGGATCATATGATGCAAATTCGCAAGGTGTTTGAGAAATTGAGAGAAGAAAAGTTGCTGATAAATTTGAAAAAATGTAGTTTTGTGAAGGAGTTGGTATACTTGGGATTTGTAATATTAGTAGAAGGTCTAAAAATGGACCCTAAAAAAGTAAAGGCTATCCTTGAATGACCTACTCCAAGGAGTGTGACAGAGGTAAGATCTTTTTATGGACTTGCAAGTTTTTATAGAAAATTTATCAAAGGTTTTAGTGGTATTTGTGGACCCTTAATTGAAACAATGAGGGGGGATAGGAAATAATTTAAGTGGATTGCGGGAGCAGATAAGAGTTTTAATTTGTTGAAAGAGAAGGTTATAGAGTAGCCTGTTGCAACACTTCTAGATTTTAACAAGGTGTTTCAAGTTGACTGTGATGCTAGTGGTACTGCAATAGGAGCTATTTTGAGCCAAGAAGGTAGACCCATTGCTTATTTTAGTGAAAAAATGAATGATGCCAAAAGGAAGTATTCTATTTATGATCAGGAATTTTACGCTATTGTTCAAGCATTGAAGAAGTCAAGACACTATCTTCTTCCTAAAGAGTTTGCTTTATATATAGATCATCAAGCTTTTCAATATTTGAATAGTCAAGGTAAACTAAAGTGAGCTGAGTTTTTGTAGAGTTACACATTTCTTTTGAGGCACAAAAGTGGGAAGTCTAACAAAGTTGCAAATACACTCAGCAGAAGATGTCTTTTGCTGACACAAATGCAGATTGTTGGGTTTAAGAAACTCACAAATTTGTATCTAGAGGATCCTAATTTTTTGAAGCTTGGAAGGCTTGTACAGTACTTGTTACATTGGACAGGATGAAATGGTTGGATTTCATTATCCAAGATGGTATGCTATTCAAAGGTAATCAATTATGGATTCCCAAAAGTTCTATGAGGGAGAATCTCATCAAGGAGAAACATAGTGGTGGATTGGCTGGACATTTTGGTCAGGATAAAACCTTTTCTTTGGTTGCTAAACATTATTACTAGCCACAATTGTAGCTAGATGTGAAGAAGTTTGTACAAAGTTGTAGAGTATGTTAGATGGCGAAAGGAGAGAAGCAAAATATAGGGGTTTATGAGTCATTGCCTATACCAGAAAAGAAATGTAAAGATGTTAGCATGGATTTCATTCTTTGTTTATAGAGAACACAATGGGGACATGATTCTATATTTGTGGTGGTTGACAGATTTTTTAAAATGGCACATTTCATTACCTACAAAAAGACTAGTGATGTTGTTCATATCGTAGAGTTTTTTTTCAGAGAAGTGGTAAGGTTACATGGTCTTCCAAGGAGTATAGTTTTAGATCAAGATACCAAATTTGTTGGGTATTTCTAGAAAAAATTATGGAAGAAGTTGAAGATAGATTTGAAGTTTAGTTCATCACACCATCCATAGATTGATGGACAGACAGAGGTTGTAAATCATAGTTTGGGAAACTTGCTGAGATGTTTGGTTGGACATAAGCCAAAGGATTGGGATATGATTTTACCATAGGTAGTGTTTGCATACAATAATTCTATCAACATGAGTATTGGTAAATTGCCATTCCAGATTGTGTATGGAAATAGTCCTAGAACTGCATCTGAATTGCTAAAATTGGATAAAGGAGAGATAAGCAATGTTGAAGTAGAAGAGTTTGTTGAACATGTGAAAAATATCCATGAGGAAGTGAGGCAAGGCATTATAGAGATGAGTGCACAATATAAAGCTAAGGCTGATGTAGAAAGGAGGTATAAGGAATTTCAGGTTGGTGATGAAGTCATGGTTCATTTAAGGAAGAAGCATTTTCCCATTAGCACATATAATAAGCCCAAGATAAAGAAGTTTGGGCCATGCAAGATAGTGAAAAGACATGATTCTAGAAATATCAATGAAGTAGAATTGCCTACTGAATTGAATATTTCACCAGTATTTAATATTTTAGATTTGATAGAGTTTTATGAAGGAGGTGATGGTGATGAGCTTGCAGATATATAGTGGAGTATTCTAGCAGCTACTTCAGATACAAAAGAGATTGAGGAGATATTGGATAGTCGTGTTGGCAAAAGCACTAGGAATAAAACCTATGAAGAGTACCTGGTCAAGTGGAAAGGGAGACCAGTTGAAGATTCATCATGGCTAGCGACAGAGGAGGTTGACCACCTTGGTTTTCCTCTAAACATTAGAGACATGACGGGGTCACTTCTCAAATTACCCCAGGTGTCTAATGCAGGAGCATCTTGGGTGTAAGAGAAATCTTGCATCACCCAAAAATATTTCATTTTTAGTTGCTTGAATAAATGTTGAGTTGTTTTCAATTGGGGCTTACTACTTTGTAACTCAATCATAGTTTCTTAAAATGTCCTCATTTCAGAGGTGGATGTTCATCTTAGTCATATCAGTTAGCCAGCAGAGTTTCATTGCCATATCATAAGTATCAGAGAAGTTATTGCAAATTTTTGGTACAAAAAATTCAAGCTTAGTTTTGAAGGGCTTTTGGTGCTCGGATGAGGCCTAAAAACTCAACAGATGGGCACTTGCACAGATCTGTACCTGTAGATTAGAAGTTGCCATTTTTGAAATGAGGTTATAATAGAAAATCAAAGCAACAATTTGCGAGTTATGGCCTCCCAAAGTTGGGCTGCCAAAAATATTCAAAATAAATGTCAAAGATGTAATCAGTTGACTATGTATGTATTCTTAGGGTCTATTTGCTCGAAGTATCAAGTTTGAGTGTCTAGAACCTTCTTGTTCAGCATAAAATTTCCTATTTAAGAAAGGCTTGTATACTGTCTAGGACAGCTCTGGGTGATAGTTCAGAGCTTTGTCTTATAGTCTATTGTAATGAATGTGCCCATTTGGGTGTGCATATTGTAAGTTTTGAATTTTGTAATTCCACATTTGTAGCGATAATAGAAAACCAATATTTTTTTTTGCCATTTGTTGTTGTTTCTTTGATTCTGTTGTGAGTTTATGGTATTAAGGGGAGCACCCTTCATCACTATATCATCTATATCAAATCTTCATTAATATCCTTAATTTTTTTGTTTTTCATCATTTATCTATGATATTCTCCCTCTTTTCTCATACCAGTTACAATACCAATTGGAATGACTCCCTCTATGATTTCACTTGTACCTTCTTGACCTATTTAGATAGTAACTTGGTACACATCTCCCTATTTGAAAATAATGCCAAACACATCATATACATTTCCTTCTTCATGTAAATGTCTCCATATTCACATATTTGAATGATTTCTCCCTCTATCATCTTTTTCCTTGACTATATCACTATGTATCTACTTGTAGCTCTCTCAACTTCATGCTTCTATCCATCTTTTCACAATATTAGGTAGCTCTTAAAGTCTAACGTCCTACGTCACTTTGTAACAAATTCTAATCATCAAAATTGATGCAATGTTTTATCTCTTCTCAATTTTCTTTAGATAGGAGAATGAACCCTAACATACCTCTTAGATGATCATATGAATCCTTAAGCAATGCCTTAGTGAATATATCAACAATATGTGTCTTTGTATTCACATATTCTATTCTTGCATTAATTCTCTTAAGTAATGAAAAATTATTGAAATGTGCTTTACCTTTGACTGCATCACAAGATTCTTAGATATATTTATAGCACTTGTGTTATCACAATATATGACCACATGTTCAGTATCTCTTCCTTCATACCTTTCAACAATTGCTTGATCCACAGTTTATTTGAGTAATTCACTACTTATGGAACATATTAAACTTTTCCTATGGATTATGAGATACATTTTTTCTTATTTATTTTAAATGAAATTGGTCTTTTTCCTATGAAGAATTCTCCTCCACTTATACTCTTTCTGCCATCAATGTTTACAACCCAATTAGCATGTGTGTAAACTTTCAGCTCAAACTTGTCATTCTTCAAATACCATAAGCCATAGTCTCTTGCCCCTTTTAGATATCTTAATATCCTTTTCACAACCATTATGTTATTCTCATTAGAATTAGTAGAAAATGTTGTGAAAATTCCAATAAGTAATTCAATTTTAGGTTTCTAATGAATGACATATTGTAATTTTCCATTCATTGATGTATACAATGTCAAATTTACTTTAGTAGAATCATCATTCTTTGAAAGTTTATGTCTAGTAGCCATAGGTATTCCAAATGGTCTTGAATCTTCCATTCCAAATGTCTTCAGTATCTCCTTAATATATTTTTATTGTGTTTACCTCCTTTCTTTTGATAGAATTCTAAACTAACAAAGAATTTTATTTCTTCAAACATTGACATCCCAAATTCACTCTTCATGTTATTAGAAAATGATTTTGACAATGAATCTTGTCCTCCAAATATGATAACATCAATAAATATCTCAACTAATAATATCTTTTCCTTAGATTCACTTTTTAGATCAAGATTTTTGTTATCATTAGTCCTTACAAAAGCAATTTTCACCAAGTATCTATGTAACCACTCATACCATTCTCTTGGGGCTTGTTTTAAACCATACAATTCTTTGTGTAACTTACATACCATTTTATTCTTTTTAGGGTTAATAAATCCTCCAGATTGTATAATGTAGACTTCCTCTTCAAAAATTCCATTAAAAAATGTAGATTTGAAATTTATTTGATATACATTTATTCCTTTGTAAGAAGCATATGAAAGTAGTGTCCTTACTCCTTCCAATCTTATGACTAGGGAAAATGTCCCTCCATAGTAGATTCCATCCTCTTGTGCCTATCCCTTGCAAACCAGTCTTCATTTTTTCCTTATGACTTCACCTTTCTCATTCAACTTGTTTCTAAATATACACTTGTTTATAATCACTTTCTTTTTTTTTCTACCTTGGTACCAATGTCCATATTCTTCTCTATATGATTAATATCCTCATTCATTGCTTTAATCCAATCTTCATTCTCTAATACATCCTTGACTTTTAGACTCAAACTCACATAGAAGATATGTGACAATCCTCAACTTGGTTCTTGTCATGACTCATGAATCTTTATCTCCAATGATTTGATCTACTTTGTGATGTCCTCTTACATATTTTTCTAAGACATGTTCAACTTTTATTTCTTTTTATTTTTGTTCACTTGGTTCAGCTTAGTCATCTTCTTCAGGTATTTCATGTTGTAACTTGGCTTACTCTATCTATTGTTTGGCCTTTTTGGTTGTGACTCAACATCTATAGCCTGATGCTCAACAACTCACTAATGATCCATAAAGCTTGTCTACTAGACCTCAATGGTGTCTATTTCTTGATACTTTCTAGCTTCTTTCTTAGGACCAGGTAAGGAAGGTGGTTCTCCATCATAGATGTATACAATGTTTATGTAGTGTTTAGGTTCATTCATGGATTCTTCTTCATTATTTTTTCTACAAATTCACAAACCGTAACACTTGCACTTTCTATAACTTTGTTAGTGTTAGTATTCAAGAACTTGCATGCCTTTCTCTTAGTAGAATATCTTAAGAATATATGTTCATAACTCTATACTTCAATTTTTCCATTCCTTCCATCTTTCAATCTATAGTACTTACTTCCAAAAACTTTAAAATAGTAAGCATTTGGTGCATAACCAAACCTTAATTAAAAAGGGGTTATGTTTGTAGCATTATTGACTTGTACTCAATTTAAAGTATAAATGGAAATACTTACAACTTCTCTCCATATATTTTTTTGAAACACTTTTTTCTACAATCAATGTTCTTGTGCAATCCACAATTATTTTATTTCTTCTCTTGGCTATCCCATTCTGTGTTGGAGTCCTTGGTGCAAACATTTATATTTTGATTAATTTTTCATTTCAAAATGTGTTTTATTCCTCTAATATGAATTCACGTCCTCTATCTAATCTCAAGAATTTCATACTTTTACCTATTTCCTTTTAAAAAGCATCATATTTTTCTTTAACAAACATCAGATTCATCACTCTATACAAATCATCAACAAATAAGATAAAGTACTTATAACTAGAATAATTTTGCACTCCAATAGGACCCCATAAATTAGTATGGACCAACTCCAAAATATAATCAAAAGAATAGGTATTTCTTTGAAAACTAGACTTTGACATTTTTCCAATTTAACATTTCTTTCACACCACCTTATCAAGTTTCCTCAATCTTGGTAACTCTCTTACTCTTTTCATCCTACTAATATCTATCAAATTATCAAAGCTCACATGACACAACCTCTTATTCCACAACCAAATATCTTAAAATTGTGCACATAAATATGTATATTTAGATAGGTCTAGATAGAACAAGTTACCTTTTGTTTTCTCTCCACTTCTAATTAGTTCACCACTAGCATCATAGATTTGTGCCTTCTCATTTTAAAATTCAACGTGATAGGCTAAACTATTCAATTGAGACACATTCACCAAATTATATTTCATTTAATCAAACCAATATAAATTTTTACATCTAATATTGTTATTCAATATAATATATCATTTACCTTTCATCAAACATGTTGCATAATTTCCAAACTTAACACAACTTCAATTATAATATCTAGATTTTCAAGCTTACTTATATCACCAGTCATATGATATGAGAAAATGCTCTCAATTTTCCATCTATCATTCTTTCTTAGATATAAAATAAGATTACTTTTCTTATCTTCATTATAGTCCTCTTTCATTGCAATGTAAAAAAAAATTTCTTCATGATCATAAGAATCACTATCAGAACCTTCTTCTTTAGCAATGTAACAAGGTTTCTTATATTTTCTCTTATTGTCTTTATATCCTAAGTTATCTCTATTTTCTCTCCTTCCTTGGTGTTTTTTTTCTTTTCTTTCGTCCTTCTCATCTCTATAAGGACATCTTGTAGTAAACAAATTATAAGAAGTTTACCTTTGTATTTGCCTTTTCTTCTGAGTATTCTTCTTATGATAAAAGCTTCTAGATTCTCAAGGTCATCATCTGAATCACTATTACTATCCACACCCTTACCTTTCCTTCTTTTAGATCCATCAAAGGTTAGTTGATCCTTGAAAGAAGATTCAACACTAGTAGGTGTAATATTATTAAAATCTAATTGTTGAAATGCAATGAGGCTACTAGCTAGACTATCTAAATTTAGGTCATTAGTAGTTGTACATCATAGTTCTAGTATTGAAGATACTCTAATGGAATATAGAGGAAGTAAAATTCTTAGTACCTTTCTAATCATATTCTCTTTAGTTATGTCTCCTCTATCAGCTCTAATAGAACTCATCGCTTCTTTGATTTGGCTATAGTACTAAGCAATAGTTTCACCTTCCTTCATTCTAAAGTCATCAAACTTTTGGCCTTAGCCCTTAACACATTGTTAACTCCTTAATGGATTTCTACCAACTTATCCCATATTTTATTTGTAGTTGTGCAATCCTTGACATCATCAAACTCAACATAGTTTTATCATAATTTGATTATTCTCCTACTTCTCCTTGATTTTCTCAATTATCATGGGTTGAGGTACTCTTATGTATTAATTTTCCAAGCACTACAATGTAGAATCTCTAATTTTAGATGGATGCAATCTCTAATGTAGTTCTCTTTGTTCAGCTTGGGTGTCTCTCTCTTGTACATCTTCATCTTTAACTTTAAGGTCCTTCAAACTTTTCTTACAAGTACTAGAGGGATCTGATACCAATTCTTAAAATTATTTAGAATAACTCAAACATGGAAGACGAAGGGGGTGAATCAATTAACCTTAGGTCTAGATGTATCAATTAAGCTTTTAACAAATTAATCAAGCTCATAAATCCACTTGGTCAATATAGAAATATATCTATAAATTAACTTATTCATGTCAACATCCAACTCTCTAGTTTAGTGATAGTTGACTTGCATAAATGTATAATAGTAAATAAGACAACACATCAAAACATCATTTATACAAGTATGATACCAATATTTAATGTGGAAACCCAACTTGGGAAAACCAACAAGTAACATGCTACAACTTTTTCACTCTTCTGAAGTGAGATAGGTTAAGGGACAACCCTACTAAAGGTTACAAAATACATTGTTAGTTGTTACCTTTTTAAAGGATTTAGTCACCCTACTAGGAGTGGTCTTGTTAGAGGTATTCAAAGCATCCCATTATGTCGTCTTCATTAAAGGATTTAAAATATGACTATTAGGTCAACTTTGATAAAAAGAAATTACTATTAAAATGGTTAGAAAGTAATAGATAGGTTGATTTGATAAAATAAAACTCAATTTATATGTTTAGATCTCCATTTAGCTCATTCCTAGTTCATTGACTAGTCTTGATCACATTCTCTATCTTTGATTTTCTTGGCAACACTTCAAGAACTCACTCTTTTTGAAAGTTCTCACTTTTCCTCTACAACTCCATTCTTCACTTGGTCTCTATAAATTTTCTAGCCAAATCAAAAACCAACTAAAAAATATCTCTTATTCCTCTTTAAATAGATAGGTTTAATCTTTTTCCACTTAAACATAGCTCTCAATCTTAGAGTTTGCAAAGATTCATTGAATCTATCCATCATTTTCCTTCCTTCTTCTCTCCTTAAAATTTCTAGAAACTTCTCCATGAATCTTTATCTTGGATCGCTCTATATGCTCAATCCATGCATTCAATGTGCCAACTCATGAATTCTTACTTCAAGATACTTTGACTAACATATAAATTCAAATATGTCCACCTCAAATCTTAACTCTTTCACAAACTATTTAAATGCTGATAGTCAATTATCATTGTGTTTCATTGCTCAATAATCAATAGGTATCTCTGTCTCTACTATTTTTTCTTTCTTCACTTACAATGGCTTATTTGTTCTTCACTATACTTGATTTCTACTTCTTCCTTGGTCATTGCCACCACTCAACTTATACTACTTGACTTGACTAATACTTATGTTAATTAATCTTATACTCAGTAATGTTTTATTAATTAGTTAAGGTTGTGATTTATGTAACTCCTTGACTTTCATCAATCATTACTTCTATACTTCAACTCATCTTTCTTATCGACATAATGCAATGATAAAACAACACATTATACTATCAAATACCAACTGACAAAGTGCCCTCTCCATCAATCAACTAATATGGCCTTCTACCCTATTAGAAAATAGCATACACATAAGGTTTGACATAATGACAACATAAAATTATTCTAATTGTAGCTCAAAATATGTGAAGGAACTAATAAAATTAATTTTTTTTGAATAATTAAACATATCAGACATTCAACATGGGTACCTAATTTAGTTCTAGTTAGAAATAAAATAATGACATAATTAGGACGTGTGTGGACTTTATAAATCTAAACATACCATCTTTGAAAGATAATTATGCATTACCCAACATGGAATGAATGTTGTGGAAACTAGTTCTGAATGAATTTATGTCAATGATAGGTGGAACTTTGAACTACAATCAAATAAAATTGAATGAATCAAATTTTAAAAAAAAAACAAAACTTTGGGGGAATTATGTATATGCAAGAATGCATTTTGGACACACTAATGCAAAAGAGACTTTCCAAAGATCTGTAGATGTAAATCCTTTGAAGGATTAATTGATTTCATTCTTCTTTTATATCAAGATGATTTAATTGCATACTGAAAGAAGGTATAAGACCACTATAATCATTTGGCAAAGATTTTCCTAAGAGTCGTTTTATTTGGAATTTCTCTTAATCCCAAGAAATGAAATTTTGGCATCACCAAAGGGAAATTACTTTGGCTTATCATATCTAATGAAGGAGTAATGATTGGCCTAAAGAGAATACATTTTAGTGAAAAAAATTAGATTTCTAAGACAATCAAGGAAATTGAATTTTTGTTTGGATTTTTGAATTTTGTGTGCAAGTTTGTATCAACCTTTTTAAAAAAAAAAAACCTATTGCAAAAATATTGAAGAAGGGAGATGTTAAATGGACTAATGAAGCATTAGAAGCATTGGAAAACATCAAGAAAGCCATAAAAGAAGACCCTTGTTCTCAAATCTCCATATTTCTCAAAAACTTTTCAGATCATCTCCTTTTCTTCTTATCATTCTATGGTAGTAGTAATGTTATCAAAAAATTAAGAAGGATATGCACTAGTGAAGGAAAATAAAATCTTTCATGCCATACCTTGTGGAAGAAAATGTGGTTGCATATGTACCAAAACCATTAGTTAAGGATATTTTTAGGAAATCATAGACTACTAGTTGTAGATTCAAATGGCTAAATCATATTTAATAATTTCATACAGATATCCAAATCACTGGGCTAGTAATAGAAAGGGGTTTTTAAAAAGTTACATGGCTAATCTCAAAATAGAAGGGACCTAGAAATCTCATGTAGAATAAAAAAACTCTAAGTTTAGTATTGAAATTTTTTAATGGTATAGAGACATTATTTATTATTTAAGCCATATGAAATGTAGCTAAGGTTTGTCTAACAATAGAAAAAGAACCACTAAACTACAAGTTGCTAGGTCTATACTAATTAAGGGAGATTCTATTGTAGAAAATAAGATGGCATCTTTCTTTTTTATTTAGATATGTATCAAGGAAACTCTATCCTCAAGGAATTTCATGGAGACTTTAGGGGATAGTTTTCAACAAAAAAAAAATCCCACAAAGTCTAATAGGATGGATATTGTTGGCCTCATTTTCTCAAATATTTTATACTTACATTGGGAAATATGAAGTATGTTGAAAAATCTAAGAGAAATTAAAATATGATGTCTCCTTTTCTATTAGACCTTTTTACATTGAGGAACCATTTAAAATGTGTGGGAATGACTTCATAGGAGAAATTAATGATAAATCTAGTAGGGGACATAGGTTGGTTGTAGTGGAAACTAAGTACTTTTCAAAAAGAATGGAGAGAATACAAACAAAGTAGGCTACTAGAAATATAATAATAATATTCTATATGGAAAATATATTAACCAAGTTTGGAATCCCTCATAATCTAGTTGGTACCATATGTCACTATTAAAAAGGGAGGTGAAAACACGTATTTCTTACAAGATGTTAATGGAGACATCAAAAAATTCTCACTAGGTGGGAAATATATTTTCTCTTAAGAAAAGTCAAGGAAAACATTTTGTTGTAAATAGTAGACTAATTTTATTTTCCTTATTTTTATCTTCCATCTTTTGATACTAATGGTGTTCTATAGGGAGATTATCAGAATATCTTTATGCTCATATGGAGAATACATCCTCAAAAAGAACACAATTTTTTATTAAACGCTAAAATAGGTTTTTAATAGGGAACTTGAAACCCCAACAATTAAGATTATAGATTGATAAAGTAAGTCCAAAAATAGAATAGTGCCAAATTTAATTGGTACACCCATAAAAAAAAGCCAACAACCTAGTACCAAAAACCAACAACAAAAACAAAGAAAAAATATGTTAAAAACCAAAAAGAATAGGGCTATAACAGCACTAGAGATCATACCATATCCATGAATTCCATGTCTAGCTCCTGTTTGAGCTCTTTAATTCTTATGATAGCATCCTTAATCTCATGCAATTCTTGAGCAAGGAAAGTTGACTAGTTCTTTCTTATGTTTGATCTTGTGTATTTCCTTACTCATGTAGTATTACATGTTACTTCAATTGCTTCCAAATTTAGAACTAAAATCTTCCTATCGTCATTATCCACCTTCTCCACTAATGTATTCAAGCACTCAACAATTTCCTCGATTATCCCATTGCATCTATTTGTTGGAATGATTTAGAATAATTAGGGGGGGGGGGGGGGGGGTGGGTAAATCTGATATCCCAATTGAATAATAAACCACTTAAACCATTATATATCTATCCATGAGTTCACTTAGTTTGTATACCATATGATTAGCAACATAAACTTCTAGTTCACTATTGTAAAGTAATCAAATTTCAAAATGAATAATAGTATACATCAAAACTTCATAAGTAACATCCACACAAGTATGACACAAGGATTTAATGTGGAAACCTAATTTGGGTAAAACCACCAATAACATGCTACCAATTTTTCACTCTTATAAATTGAGTTCTCTAAGGATCCAACCATATTTAAGGTTACAAAATACACTATTACATATGAACTTTTAAAAGGATTTATTCATCCTATTAGGAGTGACATTTTTAGAGGGCTTTAGAACATTCCATTAGAATGTCACATTGATAAAAGGGTTTAAAAATGACTATTAGTTCAACTTTGATAAATGATTTATACAACTAACAAAATGGTTATAAAGTAGCATTAGTATTAATTTAATAGAAACATCAACTTTCTAGGTATAGATCTCGATGTAGCTCATATGTTGATCCACTGACTAGCCTCCACTCTCACCTTTGTAATTAATCTACTTGCCATTCCCTTTAAGAAATCACACCAATTTCTCCAATTTTTAACCATTCTTTCTGAGATTCTCCAACCAATAGCATCAACACCTTCACCTTCAAATTTCATACTACTAGGGAAGCCTCCTTAAATAGGAAATCATATCTTTTTCCACTTAAACTCCATCATAGATCTTAGGGTTTGGTTAGATTCATTAAATTCTTCCATCTTTTCATTTTCCTTTCTCTCTTCTAGATAATTCTCCAAACTTATATTTGAATCCTTGTCTAGGAGCATACAAATATGATTAACATATATTAAATACTCCAAGTAATTCATACTAATCTTCAACTCATTTAATATATTCCAAGAAATAAACTATCTTGGATGGAAATAAAGATTTCCTCGTAAACTGTAAAATGTTGATACTTGGTAATCACTTTATCCTTCTACTCAATGAATAACAGCTTAATTGGTTGACACTAACTTTTTTCTATTTATCACATTCACTGATTCATGTCATATACTATCTTTTCTCTATCTTTTGTTGATGCTCAATCAATACTTGCATCACTTAGCATAAACTTCAAGTTTCTTAATCTTCTTCTCTATAGCTCAATAAAGTCTATGCAATTGGTCTATCCTCTTCATTCCTTCAAATGTTCAAGTTAACTATTTTCGCCATATAATGTAATAAATAAAAAACTCATTATGTTATCAATGTCCAACTAATCAAGTGCCCTTTGAAGTACATCATAACTCAGCCTTTCCACTAGGTGATATTTTTATCTCATCATTTTAAATCCTCTTCATCAATCATTAGGTATGGTACTTTAATCAATTATAAAATGTCTGATCAATAAATTTTTGATATTAACAATAATATAATAATTGTTCCAATTGTAGCTTTCAACAGTCTCCCTCTTTGGAATTGATGGCAATGCCATAATATCACAACATCATAGTACATGATACCATACAATCCAAAAGTTATTTTCTCCCTCTTTCTCTATCATCTCCTTCAATTAATATTCTCCCTCTATCAATAAACTTCTCAATTTTTTATATTTGCATTCCTCTTAGTCTATGATATTAGTACACTTTTCCCTCTTTAACAATAATGGCAAAGACATCTTTGTGAAATATTCACTATGAGGATATCTCCATGTTAGTACTCTAAAATAATATCCCCCACTGTCATCTTGAATATGAGTAATTTTTCTCTTCTTCTAGATCTTCAACTACTTTAGGTTGTTCCTAAAGTGTAATTCCCTGCATCAACTTGTAGAATGTTATGATCAACACATTTCATGCAAGGTTTTAGCTACTAATTTAGGTAGCCTTAGTTAGGGGAATTACCCCTAGTTTACCTCTAAGACATTTGTGTGCATCCTTAGGTAAATATTTTGAGAATATATAACCTCCCTAGTGTTCACATATTTTGATCTCATTTCTTTGTCTTGAACTAGTTCCCTCAAGTAATGATTGGTAGCAATATGTATAATCCTTGTATGCATCACAAGGTTCATTGACGTGTTTGTATCACTAGTTCATCACAATATATGACAACTAGTTTTCTAATATCTTCCTTCATACCTTTCAACAATTGCTTAATCTGCACAATATTTGAACAATTAACTACTGCTACAACATACATAGCTTCTGATGTTGAATGTTAAATACAGTTCTATTTTTTTCTTTTCCATGAAACTAATCTCTTTCCAAAAAAAAATCTCCACCACTTATGTTATTTTTGTCATCAATATTGCCTACCCAGTCTGCATCTATATATTCTCTCAGTTCAAAATTATCATTTTTCTTGTAGTAAAATCCATAATCCTTTGCTCCATTCACATATCTCATTATTTTTTTCATTGGCATCATGTGATTCTCTTTAGTGTTTTTAGGAATTCTTCTAACTATCTTAGCTACTAATGCAATATCTAGTCTACTATGAACAACATATTGTAATTTTTCAATTATTGATCCATACAAACTCTTATTTACCTCAATTTAATCATCATTCTTTCAGATTTTGTATCCATTATTCATGAGTGTGCTAACTAGTCTTGAATCTTCCATCCCAAATGTTTTCAGTATTTCCTTGATATATTTGGATTGAGAAATGTATATACCTTCCCTCATTTGATATACTTTTAATCCCAAAAAGAATTTGATTTCTTGAAACATAAACATCTAAAATTCCTTCCTCATCTCTTCTGCAAGTGATTTGCATAATACATTTTGTCCACCAAATATGATATCATCCACAAATATCTTAACTAATAGTATTCCTTTGATGTTTTAGTCTTCAAATATAGAGTACTCTTCTCATTTGTCCTGTCAAGTCCAATCTCTACTAAACACTTGTGTAACCTTTCATACCATGATCTAGGGGCTTGCTTCAATCCACATAGTACTTTGTATAGTTTTCATACCATTTTTCCTTTTCTTATATCAGTAAATCCTCAAGTTGTTGAATGTATACCTTTTCTTCTAATATTTCTTTTAGAAATGTTTACTTGACACCTATTTGATATACTTTAAATTCTTTATAAGAAGAATATGCAAGTAAGGTTCTAACTTCTTCAAGTCTTACAATAGGGGAAAAAGTCTCTCCATTATCAATAACTTCTTTTTGTGCATATCCCTAACATACAAGTCTTTCCTTATTCCTTTTAACATTCACATTTTCATTCAACTTATTTTTGACCACCCACTTTGTTCCATTTACATTTTTCTCCTTAGGTCTTGGTACTAGTTACCATATTTTATTTCTTCTATATGTTCAATCTAGTCTTCATTGTCTAATGCATCCTTAACTATCTTAGTCTCAAACTCACATAGTAAACATGTTATATTTTTTACTTTTCTCCTTGTCATAACACATGAACTTCTATCACCAATAATTTTATCAACTTTGTGATGTTTTCTCACATATTTTACTAACACTAGCTTAGATCTCCTCTCGTCTATTTCTTGTTCATCAAGTTCATTTAGCAATCTCTCCTTGGGTTCTTTTTTAATTCATCTTCTATCTCACATTCAATAGGTTCCTTATCCTTAGCATGCTCTTCTTGTATCTCAGCATCTACATGTTGTCTCCCAATTTCTTGGTTCTATTTCTCAACATTATGTTCTTGTAACTTAGAATTTGCATCTTGTTGTTTCTTGACATCCTTCTCCTCTTCTATAGCTAGAGTATCAAAAATTGATTCATGAAAATAGATAAATGTTTTGTAGTCTTTTGTTCCTTTTTTTATTCATCTTTGTTCTTCTCTGCATACTCATAAATTCTCACATTTGCACTTTCAAAAATTTTGTTAGTGTTAGAGTTAAAATAGTTATATATTTTTATTTTAGTGGAATAATCTAGGAACATACCTTCATCACTTTTAGAATCAAGTTTCACATTCGTATTCTCTTTCAATATGTAGAATTTTCTTCCAAAGACTTTGAAATATTTTACATTAGGTTCATAACCATACCATAACTCAAAACATGTATCATTTGTGCCTTTCTTGACTTGGATATAGTTCAAAGTATCAACACTTGTACTTATAGCTTATCTCCATTGTCTTTGTGCAACATTCTTTTTCATCATTGTTGTTCTTGCACTATTCATGATTGATCTATTTCTCCTTTCTTCTATCCCATTCTATGGGAGAGTTCTAGGGGATGACATTTTCTCTTAATTCCTCTGTCATTGTAGAGCATGTTAAATTCATTTGAAATAAATTCATCTCCTCTATCTAATTTCAAGCATTTCATAAATTTTCTTGTTTATTTTTTAACTCTTGCCAAGTACCACTTAAATTATTGAAAAGCATCAGATTTTTACTTTAGAAACATCATTGCATCATTTTAGAATAACCATCAACAATTACAATGAAGTATTTGTCACCACAAAAACTTTTCACACTAATAGGGTCGCAATGGTTAGTATGTACCAATTCTAAAATATCATCAGACATATAAATCTTTCTCTTAAAAGTAGAGTTTTTCAATTTTCCAATTTGAGATTGGTTGCACATCACATTATCAGTTTTCTTCAGATTTTGTAATCCTCTAACTTTCATTATTTTTCCAATACCCACCAAATTATCAAAGTTTAAATAGTCTAACCTCCAATGCCTTAACCATATGTCATCAATTTGTGCAAACACTTTATCATTATAGAATGAATGCACAATCTAAATGGAAGGTGTTAATCAACTAAAATACCTCATATGCCCCAAAAGGAAAGTCAATTACATATGTATTAAAATCAATGATAGGGGCTTGAATTAGCAATTTTCTCAATATGGTAATCAAAACAGATACAAAACATGTGTTCATCATAGCTCTCTTTTTCTGCAACTTCTTACCCACTGCCAGTTTGAATTTTGAATCTACATGGCCCAAGAGGACCCTGATTCATAAGTGGGATATAGTGTGCTTGGACCTACACATGGGGCTAGTGCTCTTGAGAGAAGATTATTTTTTGTTGAATAATTCTTTAGACCTTCTCTGCATTCCAATGCCCACTAAATTGGAGCCAAAGTTGACTCTACCTAGAAGGATAATGTGAACACTATCTCTTCCCCTACTCCCAATAGGGGTTGGCAAAATTTCCTTGATTGGTGGAAGGAGGGGAACCCCAATGTGGAGGATCCCAAGGTGACCCATGGAGAAACTAGCCTTGAAATCTTGTTTACTGAGTGTGGTGGAAAGTGTGACTACTTCCATGAAATATTGTGTGGTGGGAAGGTTTATTTCCTTCCATTAAATAATCGAGATGACCTAAAAATGGGTGGCTTAAAAATGGTATGTGAAAGGGAGTGCAAGTATCTTTGCCATGCCTAGTGGTCTTTTCTGCTTTCGATTCATAGTTGCCAAAGATCAAGTGAACATAATTTCTTGGACATGGTACTATGGAAAACATTGTTTAGCCCTGGCAAGATGGCACCCTAGATTTGATGCTAGCCATGAACTCCAAAGCTTGGCCTTGGTTTGAGTTTGTTTACTTGGGTTACCTCTAGAATTTTTGGGACAAGAAGATCCTAAGATGCGTAGGAGATACTTTTGGTCACTTTGTTTCTATGGACCAAGTAACTGCTCAAAAGTCTAGATTTTTCTATGCTAGATTGTGTGTGAATGTTACCATTAATAGGGCACTCTAAACTATGCTTACCTTATCTATCAAGTGGGGGAAAAAAAAGTGTAGACCATTTAATCTAGAAATGCTAGTATCTATTGACAAAAATGTGACCATTTTGGCCATGTGATGAATGACTATAAAGCCTTACCCCAGAAGGATAAATAAAAAGAGGATTTTTTGGCTATTAGTAAGACTTCTACAAAGATTGGGGAATCTTCCAATCTTGTGGAGGAAGTAGTAGAGAAGAAAAAGGTCACTATAGAAGACCTAACCATTAAGCAAAGTGTTGAAGTAGAGAAGATTAACCCCCTTGGTTTAATGGATATAGGATAGATCTAAGATGGAGGAGTGCCCCTTTGGGAAGGAGGTAGATGATCTCTTGAAAACCCCTACTATGGGAGGAAAAACCATAGATCAAATTTTGGAGGAAGGAGAGATTGGGACCCCCAAAGGTAACCCAATGGAGGAAGAGGTTACTTGTAACTCTATTTCATAAGGCCTTTTCTCGGCCTATTCCCCCTTTCTGACCCCTAGTATTACAACCTAAATTTAGTTTTCTATGAAGTTAACCCATGTAAAGAGCACCTCTCCCCTCAAGGAGGCATGGAGAGGCTCCAAGAAAAGGGAACCGGCTAAGACCCCCCTCTAGGGGAATTTAGCCTAGAAAAAACTCAAACTAGAGACTCTAGAAGATAATGTAGCTAGAGGTTTTGTTGGGGTTGAGGTAATAATGGACTCATCCCCTTCCTCCCCTCAAACAAGTGTCATGGGGGAATGAGAATTCCCAAACAGAAATACTAGAGGCAGAAAGAAGTTGAATGTGAGGGTAATGAATAATGTGGGTTGCTCGAGTAGAAGAATGAAAAGAAATAAACAAGAAGCAAGGGAGGTGGCTAGTGGAAGATAACTAACACTAGAGACAATCAAGAAAGGTAATAAATGAGAGTCCTTTCCTAGAATGTCAGGGGGTTAAATTACCCCCAAAAGCACTATTATCTAAGGAAATGCATTTTTATAGAAAATGTTGATTGCATCCTCATACAAGAAATTAAAATGACTACCCAAAACTTTTTAAATCTTTCTTATTACTTATGGTTAGGGGCCGCCTTTTCCCATTCTGAAGTGGAAAGGGCTTTGAGAGGTTTAGCTATTATATGGAACCCCAACATTTTGACAGGAAAGTTTTTCCACAAGGAGAAAAATTTCATGATAACTTATTTTAGCAATTGTAAAATTTGTTGATGTTGGTGAAAATTTATGCCCTAAACTCTAGGATTGGAAAATTTGAAACTTGAGGGAGGATTGGAAGGGTGGTGGGTGTTGTGAAGGGTAAAAAATTGATGTGTATGGAAGACTTCAATACTCCCTTATTCCCCTCAGAAAAACTTGGGGGAATCAATGACTTCTCAGAAAGTATGAAGAATCTATTGGATTTTACTAATACCTATGACCTCATAGATGCTGACCTACAAGAAAACCCCTTCAACTAGTCAAATAAAAGGAAGGGGGATGATTTGATACATGTTAGGATATATAGACTCCTGGCCTTGGGGCTTCAGCTCGACCTTTGCCTATCTTCTCTTGTCACCTCCCTAGAACCATTTCTAATCATTCTCCAATCATGTTAAACTAGGTGAAAATGGTGAGTAGCCCTAAACCTTTAAGGTATGAAATAATAGGGTAATATCATCCTGACTTCAAAAAAAAGTTGAATAATGGTGGAACATTAGAGTGGATGGGACTGCTATGTTCAGACTTACCCAGAAACTAGATAGTGTTAGAAGAAATGTTAAGGAATGGGCAAAGAGATCCTTTGGAAATGTGTTTAAAACTAAATGGGAAGTTGAAATGGAGCTCAAATGACTCTTGGATGCAATGGCCATAGGGGATAATACAAGGGAGACCACCTAAGAGAAAGAGCATTGCAAGGGAAAGTGGAAGGAGACTCTAGCGAGAGAAGAGATCTTCTA
Organism: Cupressus sempervirens; assembly: GCA_028749045.1. Taxonomy (NCBI): domain Eukaryota; kingdom Viridiplantae; phylum Streptophyta; class Pinopsida; order Cupressales; family Cupressaceae; genus Cupressus; species Cupressus sempervirens. The sequence goes on along the minus strand of CM053792.1, from coordinate 686,385,419 downwards.
GAAGTAAAAGTCCCAAATAACATGGCTATCTAAAGGTGACAGGAACACATATATTTTCCATAGATCAGCTTCAAGGAAAAAAAGACATAACACCATTACCTCCCTAGAAGATGATGGAGGAAGGATCTGGAAGCAACAAGAGGAGATGGTAAAACATGCAACCAATTTCTTCATAAATGCCTATAAAAGGATTGATAAGACAAATAATAATCTCATCAGATGAGGTATGCTCAATTTTGTCCCTATTGTGTTGGGGGAGGAGGAGAACAATGAATTGAAGGAGAAGGTCTCTAAGGACGAAGTGAAGAAATTTGTCTTTTCTATGAAAGCTTTTAAGGTTCCAGTTTGGATGGTTTCTGCCTAGCTTTTTTTCAACACATCTGGGAAGTTATAAAAAACAAGTTGGTATGAGCTACTAGAGACATGATCAGAACATGAAAAATGCTATGTAGGATCAACAAAACCTTTTGTATTCTCATTCCAAAAAATTTACACCCCAAGATCCATTAAGGACTTTAGGCCAATCAATCTATGGAACACTATCTATAAAGTCTTCTCCAAAGTGATGGTCAATAGTATTAAACCCCTCCTAGTAAAGATAATTGGGAGTTCACAAAATTGATTTGTCTCAGGTGGAGAAATCTTGGATGCTATGATCTCCACTTATGAAGTCATTCACTCCATGGAAAAAAGAAAAAAACCAAGTATAGACCTTAACTTGGACATCTCCAAAGCATATGATCATGTTAACTGGACTTTCTTTTATGATGTGATGCAAAGGGTGGGTTTCAAAGAGGATATTGTTAATATCATAAGAAACATGGTGCAAACTACTCATTATGAGGTCCTTCTCAATGGAACTCCTTGGGGAAAGTTTAGGATTGGTAGAGGCTTGAAACAAAGGGACCCCTTGCTCCCCTACCTATTCATTATGGTGGTTGAGGTGTTGGGTAGATTGGTCAATAAGTTGGAAACTTTAAGTAGCCTAAAGGGAATTCTATTAGCTACCACTCCTACCCTAGAGGTAATCAAAAAATTTATGGATGACATAATCCTTTTTGGTGAATCTAAAATATAGGAAGCCACTGCTTGGAGGAACCTCCTCACCAACTATGGAGACTATTCAAGTCAGCAAATTAACCTTGTCAAAACTAAGATTGATTTCTTTAATATGCTAAAGGTGTTGCAGGTTAAAGTTAAAAATATTGTTGGATGCCAATCTGTGAACCTCCCTAACACCTGCCTTGGCCTCCCTTTATGATCAAGGATCTCACCACTACATATTGGAATATTATTCTTCAACAATGCAAAAGAAGCTTGCAAGACTGAAGGGAAAAGCACTAAGCAATGTGGGAAACTCCAATTGTTGGTGGTGACCCTACAGGAGATATCTATTTACTTCCTTTCTATCTTCAAGATAAACAAGAATATGGCTAAAAAGCTTGAAAAAGTACAAAGGAACTTCCTATGGTCAGGAATTGAGGAGAAAAATAAATTCAATCTGGTCAAGTGGGTGACTATTTGCAAACCTAAAGAAAAGGGAGATCTTGAAATAAGATAAATTACTAACCTAAACAAAGCCCTAATGGCAAAAATGGGGTGGAGACTAGTAGAAAATAAGGCTAGGTGGAGACATATTATGAGTGCAAAATACCTTGCTAACACTCATTTGAGTTACAATCTCCTCAAAAATGGCCTCTCAAGAGGTTCCAAGGTCTGTAAAAGTATCCTTAGTTGAAGGTCCCTCCTAAGAGAAGGCGTAATATGGATGGTGGGAAATGGCCAAAAAATAAGATTTTGGGAGGACAAACAACTAGGGGGAAAGCATCTCATCTAAAGCAATTTTAGTGGGCTCCAAGGAGATCTAAAAATATATGTGGGAGAAAAAGTGGGTGATGATTTTGATATCCATAGGAATTGGAAGATGTGACCCACAACTAGTATTGCTATTAGGGAAGACACACTAGTTAAAGAGTTAGAGGAAATGATTAAGACTTACACGCTACCTATTTTCACCTAGGCTAATAAGTTTATTTGGAATAAAAGGACTAAGAGCCAATTCTTAGTCAAATTTTACTTACCTCCTTTTGTTCCAAGAAGATCAGACCCTTATTAGTTGGAGAAAGATATGGAATAGTTAGTTACTACTGAAAGTAAAATTTTTCTAGCGGATGGTAATACACAGTAAAATCCTAACTACTGACAACTTTAGAAGGAGAGGAATGCAAATTACCAATAGATTCTACCTATGCAAGATGGCAGAGGAAAGTATTGCTCACCTATTCCTGGAATGACCCTTCACTCTCAAGGTTTAGTCCTATATTTGGAATAAGTTCTCATTGACTTGGGTCTTGAACAAAGGTATGGAGCAATTTTTCAAGAATTTGCATTTCCCCTTCTTTCACTCCCATCTCAAAATCCTCTAGAATATTACTCCCCATCGTGTCTATTGGGGGGTGTGGAAGGAGAGGAATAACATGATCTTCAAAGAAGAAGAAAGGGGGGAAGAGATGATGGGGGATTTTGTAAGAAAGTTGATCATGGAGAATCCTATGGTGGCCAGTTTTAGGGCTCCACAGGAACCCTTGAGCATGAAGGAACTAGAGATTGCCAAAAATTGGAACATCTTCCCCAACTTCTAAATGTTTGATAACTCTAAACTGCTAGCTAGAAAAAGAACCCAATGGTCCCCCCCACCATGTCTATGATCAAACTCAATGTTAATGGTGAGGTGAGAGATGGTATGGTGGCTATTGGGGGAGTACTATGAAATGAAAAAGGTGAATTTTTTGTTGCCTAATTAGGCAATCTAGGCCAGTGTACCAATAATGAGGCTGAGACCACAACCTTCCTTTGGGGCCTAAAAATAGCTATGGAGATGCAGATTAGGAAGTTGAGCATAGAGGGATATTAGTAAGTGATCATCAATGCTATCCAAGGGTAGAATCAATCAGATTGGGAAATACAAGGTACTTTGGAGGGCATCTGGCATTACTTGATGACTCTTTACAAATATAAGTTACAATACACCGACAGAGAAGGAATATGGTGGTAAATGCTATGGCGAGATTCAAATTTGAATTAGACCACCTAAAACATTCAACAAATATGGAACAACTTCTGAGAAAAGTTACTTCCCTCATTAGAAGGGAAAAGGCATCTTATCCCCAAGTTAGATGAGCTCCCAAGCTTGGCATAGTGACAAATTTGGGAGCCTTTGAAGAGAAATAATGGAAAAGATTGCTTTAAATATGACAAGATATTTAGGGAAGGATAATTATGAGGTTCATATAATGCATGGCACAAAAAAATGTATGTCCTCGGCTTAATTAAAAGGGACATCATTCTTTAATGGTGTGATCTATTTATGGAGAAAATTGTCATTATTATGGCTGAAGCCTTAGAAATCACAAAACATGGATTATTTACATGGTCTGTAACGATATTTTGAAATTGCTTGAACTTTTTAGAAGTTACACACTTGTGAAGTGTAAAGTGGACAATAACTTTTAAAAAGGCCACAATTTCTTGCCTATGATGTTTTGGGTGGCAATCGTTATGCAAATGAGAATTACTTTCAAAAGTGATAGTGCAGTTGAGCAGGATCTCATGGGTGGGGAACTTAATAGAATAGAGCCCACCAAATGGAAGATTTTTCCAAAAGGTTGGCCACCTGGATTATAGTGAAGGAAGGAGGATTTGTCCCCTACATGGAGGCTTTAGCAAGGTATGATGAAAATTTCTCTTAGCAATTCTTTAATAGTTGGAAGGATAGGAGGGTCACGATCAGCAACATCACCTTTCAAGTTAATGAGGAGGCCATTAGCATGGCGACGACTTTGGAAATCGCTGGTAGAAAATGGTAGAAATTCAATAATGTGTTGGATGAGGCCAACTTGTGAAGATTCTTTAGAGAAAATGAAGCATCGGACCAGTATCATGGAGGATTCAGAAGAGAAAAGCTTTCAGAGCCATGGAATGATGTTTACCTTATTATCATGAAGTACCTCCTTTTTGAAGGAAGATATGGCATGTGCTATTACTACCATTTCTCCTTACTCAATCACTTATGTAATAGGGAATTTTTTTGCATTCCTTTTTCTCTAATTCATGCCCTTGAAGAAACTATTATGGATGTTACAGACAAAAGTAGGAAAGGGGGAAATTTCACCATCTTATACCAAGGGCTCATGTTTAGGTTATTCCAATTTAACCTAGCCCTTTCCACCCCTAGAGTGGTTTCTATTGAGAACCTATAGCTATGGTTTATCCCCTCCGCCTGGAGCTTGGCACTAGCACCCAAGCCCCAACCCCCCAACCCTCCCCCAGCTAATCTTCTACCAAGAAAAGGAAGATCAAACCAAAGACCTATGAGGCCACAGTTATTAAGAAAACCAGAATAGAGAAGAGGGTGGAAGTGGAAATTGATGACTCTGATGAGGATGAGACTCAGGGTAGTAGAAGAAGGTTGGGTAGGATTGCCAAAACTAGGGGGAGGTTTAAAGGAAAGGCTAGAATATTTTGGGAGGTGGAGGATAATAATAACTCGAAGGGAAGTGATAAGGCCTCAAGGGAGGAGATGAGAAAGATTAAAGAGGATAACAAAGAGGATGAAAGGTGGGATGAATTAGTGAATGAGACTGAGGAAGAAGATAAAATGTTGACCCATGAAACTATGCATATATCTGCCACTTTCACTATGGTGTCTATTTTTGTTCTAGATACCCCCAACCTTTGGAAGGCTTCCCCCAATACTATTTCTTCCTCCATGAAAAATGGTCAGGATACATTGAACCTCGCTAGTAATTTTTTGGATGTGCCAAACAAAATGCCCAAGGTTGGTAGTAGTGGAGCAATAAAGTTGTCAAAATTGGAGGAGGTGGTTTTCACGATTAAAGATATTCATGACCTAAAAGATAGGTTTAGTACACTGGAGTAGTGTTTTAACTTCTTCTCTAAGTTCACCCTTAAGGTGACCCATGTGACTATGACCACCCTCCAGCTCCTAGCTTATGAGAAGGAGGGAAAGAGCATCAGCCATGAAGATTCTAGAATGCTCTTAAAATTCCTTGTAGAAGATTGGGCCAAAGTTCTTTTCGCTACTATAGGAAAGGAAAAAGTTGTTAGCTATGGTACTCGGTGATTGTTGTGTCTTCCATTGGTTACCCTTGCGTTGGTACTAGTTTTTTGTGTACTTATTTATGCTGAACCTAGTTATGAGCTATGATTTGTATGATGAGTTGACCATCCACAAGCTTTTTGTTATTATGTTAATCTCTCATTTTTCTAGATGTGGGTTACTTAGATCTTTTATTTTGTTTCTCTATTATACTACTACTATCATTTTTCGATGTAAAAAGCATATGGCCCTGTCTAATTGACGATTGCTTTTGTGCTGGTAATCTTACTAGTGGTTGTTAAGGGCCTACCCCCTTGTTTGGCTTGTTTTATATCAAAAACAAATATATGGAAGACAAATAGATAGTTGTAAATTTTAATATAGTATATACGTTGTTAAAAAATAGTTAAAACTATAACATTTTTATATGCTTATTAATTGACTAAGTTGTAAGAAACTTAATATTGAGTTATTAATATAATAGATATTATATTTATTTTAAATAAATAGAATTTAAAAAATGTAGTAATATTTCTACATTCTAAAAATGAAATAATAATAGAAACACTGATTTATATATAAGTTAAAATGTTTACATAAATTACATATATGTATATCTACTTTCTTGCAATAAATATTTATATGTATTTCTACGTAAAATTATTAAAAGTTTATTTTTATTCATAAATCTATTGTTTAACTAAGATTAAGATTAATAATTTTTTTCAAACATTTACCAAAAGTTTTGTCGAGCAGAACTTCCAAAGAAAGGGCTCCTATAACACAAAATAGTTAAGCCAATCATGTAATTTGCATATTATATAAAACTCATAAAAATTTAATGAAACCTTAGAAATATTTCTATTTAAAAAAATACTGATGAATGATTGGTGGTAATTAATTGAATCTGAAAGAGAGTGAATACAATAGTACATTTACTATGACAAGTACAATAAGAACTCAATCTTTAAAAGTCAAAATTGGCATTTATGATGGCCCTTGAGTTGTTGACAAATTCAGAGTTTGAAACGTATCAAATAGTTGAAACTCCCTTAATGACTTCTACATCCAAAGGATTTGCTAGCAATGAATAAGAATATATGAAAAGTACAAGAACATTCCTTTAGAGTAAAATGGCCATGAGGGTCACAATCCTCATCATTTTGGTAATGATGGCATTAATACTTGTATGATTATACTAACGTCTCTTTGGTAATTTTTTCATTTTGTTTTCTCTACAACATCTGATTCATTGAATGGTTTCTATAATGGTGTATTGACATCATTTTTATGTCTACAAAGCATTTGCAATGTATATTTTAAACCATGATTGGCATGGGCCCATATAAAGAATGGTCATTCCTTCATGTGATGTCCTATAGCCATGACATTGTGATTATTTATTACTAAAATTTGAATCACAATAATATAATTCTAAATAATATTAATCTTATTGACATTGAGATTAAAATCTATATTCTATTTTAAATTTTTTATTGTAGAATATAGTCCAAAATAATACACTAAAATTGAATTTGTTGTTTCTTATTCGTTAGTTATATACTACTCTTTTCAATTTGAAAAAAAATGATTAAAGGGATGTGGTTAGAGTTCAATAATTGCACAAAATGGGAGGTGTGTGCGAGAAATGATTATGCACAAAATGGGCACATTAGCTAAAATGATGATACCGACTAGTTATAGTGTTTGTGCAGAGATTGTTGGGTGTTGGCTAAAGCCTAAACTAAAATGCATGGCTAACGTCATCCATGTAACACCACACAGGATTAGAAGGGAAGGAGGCAACCATAGGATCGAGAAGAGTGGACTTGGCCTAAATAAGGAGCCTACATCTGCATCTACTTTGTTCATACAACTCAAGTCGAATCTTTATAGCCAAACTAGCTCTTAGGGTATAGCATCGACAATATGGCATGAGAGCTTCTACTAGTTCTTGATATTGGAAGGGAATTTTTTTGTTTTAACTTGAATTCTTAAATATAAGAAGCCATTTTGAATTGTGGTTGGATTTTTATTTATCAAATCTACCAAAATATAACAAGTAAATGAGAAGTAATGATATAACACTCAAATTTTTAAAATAGTGGTTTATAAATGTCTCACAATGTACTTTTGGTTAAATGAGTGAAATAATTTAGTGTAGATTATTGAAGATATTAAAAAAAAAAATAGATTTAAACTTTTTTAAATAAATCAAATGAAAATTTTATTATTAAATTAGTTAATATTATTTGAGTTTTACTTAATTAAAATCGATTGTTATGTAGTTATGATTATGTAAGATTTTTTTTCAAAATGTTGATTATAACAATGATGAGGTTAACATATGTTCAAAATTTATTTTTAAATATAATAGAATTTTATTCAAAGAGATTAGGTTGGGTTAGATAGAATTATTTATGAATAGTTAGATAACTAGAGTAATTAAACAATCATTATTAATAAATGATTATTTTATCAATTTGAAGATGACTATTAGATAATAATAGATAAGTTTTTAGACTTTTGTTTTCTTACTGCCTTTTTTTTCTCTTGTTACTTTAACAAGTTATCTTATTAATTTTTAACCATTTTATCCCTTTTTTCTTTTGGCCTATTTAAACTTAGAGATTTTTTAGCATCTTCTTAGTAGTTGTGTGGATTGAAGATGTAGTTTCTTTCTTTATGTTATATCTAATGTTAATGTTATTTGACAATACCAATTTATAAATTTTTTCTTTTGGCTATATTTATAACTTTTGATCAAATGTTATTTCTTATTTGATACATTCTTATTCTATTCAAAGCCAATTTCAATATGATAAGAGTATTCTTAAAATTAGTTTTTCTTTTAACCAAAGTGGAATTTTTTTATAGCTATGGACTAGTATGGCATGTTTCCTTAACTAAGAATTCCTTTAATGTCTCTTACATATCATAGTAATAGAAGATGTAAATTGAAGTACAATAATAGAAGTTAAATTAGTCAAACAAAAATTACAAGATAAAGCCTTCCAAATTCATTGAATATTGTATGGTTATAATAAAATTTCTATAGTAGCTTCTCAGAATAAGTGTGACTAATTTTGTGATCTACTTGTTAGAATATAATGTAAAACAATCCTCTCTTGATAATCAAAACTCCTATAGGCTTAGTGTTGCATGTACACAAAATGCAACTGCTAGTACATTTTAATTTGTGCATTATTTAAACATCTTGGATTAAAAAGTATTTTTTTTAAATCCATTAGTTTTGTGTGCCTATCTTGAATAGCATTTGGCAACCCAAAGCTCAGTTGATACTCATAGAGACATTAAATAAACCATCAAATAAAAAGAAATATTGTAAAGAATCATCATTCCTTTTGTATAAATTGAAATCAAATATGGATCCCAAAATTTACAATTTCTATGGATCCTAAAATTTACATTTTCGAAGTGGATAGAGAATCAAAATTCCTTTTGTATTAATTAATGCTAATTTCCCTATTTTTTCTTTTATGAGATAAAAATTCATTTTTTTGACCCTTTGTTGTTAAGATATATTTATAAAATTTTTCTATACAAATAAATACAATTTTATAATAATATCTATAGTAAAAATCTATTTCAAATTTTAATACTATACAAACAATCAACTATAGGGCAAGTACATGCCACTATGTGGCACTTGTTTTTTAATTATTAATTGTATTAGATTCAAATTTCAATTTCTTTTTTTCTTAAAAAAGGTGAATCAATTTGAATTGGAGTTACCACTTAGATACTTTTTCTTTTCTTGAGATCTTCACTTAAAATTAGCAACTCACAAAAATGTCAAGTTCTACTCAATCTAAAAAAATTAACATTGTGAAATTACACACAAGAATTAGTTTAAAATTATGTAATAAATCTAAGAAAATTATCATTGCACACTAGTCATACAAACTGAAGCAAGTTTTTTCTCCATATTGCACACTAGAAATCAAGTAATGATTTGATGTTTCATTTTCAATAGTTTTCTTCTATAAATCTCCTCAAGGTCTACACCACTTTCATACTATCTATAGCCACATAACATCTTAGTAGACATCCATTACATTAATTTATAGTTCTTCAAGATAGGTTTTACTTTCCTATTGAATCATCCCATAAATCTAACCTCTTGATATAATAAGAATATATTATTAAAGATATAATGGTATCCATGTATTTTTCATGCATGTTTTAACAAGATAGAGGATTACTAACCAACTAAATATTATGTAGAATGGCAAGAGGATGGAAATGGGAATCACTCATTCAATTAGATGTCCAAGGCATTCCTATAAAAGGAAATTATTTTTCAATGAATGATCTTGAATGGACACTTATCAAAAATGAAAATGTCCAAGGGCTTGACTCATGTGTTGCTATTCCTCTTCAAAGAATCGTTGAAATTATCAAATGAGAAGGTTTATTGTAGGATAACATAGAGAGAACATTTCTACATACAATGTATAGATAGCCCAAATTGGAAAACCCTGTTGAACATAGTACCATAATTTATTCAAGGTATGCCTAGATTTTTATAATAACTAAGCATGTTACTTTTATATTTTTTATTTATAATATCAATTAATATGGCTTGTTCTACATGTAAAAATAGATATCATTACACTTTTAGGCCTAAGGATAATAGAAAAAAACCTAAGGACATAAAAAAGATGAAAAGGATATGAAAGTTTATACAAAAAAGGGATTTTCAAACCCACTTTCATGTTAGAGTTATGTATGGTAGACCTTGTGCTTTTATTATCACATATAATGAATTTACCCATCAAGATGTTAATGGTGAATTTTGTCATGGAAAGAATGACCCTTCTAGAGATCCAAGGAGTAGCTCTATGCCAAGACTATCAAATGAATGTAAATCATATATTGATTCCTTGTTAATGACTTATGTAGGAATTGATACTATATGTGAGAAACATTACATAGACCATGGTCTAATAGATTTTGTGAACAAGAGAGATACATGTTTATGAAGGAAAGATGTATTTAATGCATGGAAAAGATTACGCTCATTTGGATCACAAAAAAATGAGGATGATGCCAAAGTTGTAAGTTTGTGGCATGTTTAGGAGAAGTATAACTTCTTCTACAAAACACCAAACACTATGGGAGATGTTCAATTCATTATAGGCATCCAAACACCTTGGATGAGAGAAATGATAGTCAAATATTCACATAACTCTATTATTGTAATGGATTCAACATTTTTAACAAACAAATATGGTGTAAGTATAGAAATATTAACTATATTTATAGATTTTTATTTACTCATTCATTTATTCTATTTTAACAAATTAATTTTTTAATGTTGAATTCATGTGTAGTTTGAGTTATATACATTTGTTTTTTTTAATGAGCAAGAGGTTGTGTATCTATTGCATGGGCAATAACCTCGAGAAATAGAGTTGAGGATATAAATGAATGTTTGATAGATATCTATAGATAGGGAAAACAATTGAAAGATGATTGACATGTCAATACATTCATGACAAATGACGCCAGGACATAAATTGAAGCTATTAGGTTTTTATTGGTCTTAATTTTTACATTTAAACTAAAATTAACTCAATTCAATGTCTTGATTCATGATATAAACTAGGATTTTGCACCCATTTTCTTAGAATGTTATTGATCAATTTTTATAATGTATAACTTGCAGATCATCTTTTAATTGCCAAGTTGTTTTATGTATTTGGTATGTGTGCAGGACGTGGCTAAAAAATATGCACATGTAATTCAATAGTTTATCAACATATGTCAATCATCACTTATTTGAGAATGAAACTTGATATTATCTTTTCTAATATAGGTTTGTAAGAAATAGGGATGTTGGAACAAACATGTTTGATAGATTGGGTGATATAATGCATGCAATGGGTGATAATGAAAATGCTACCATTCACTTAATCAAACAAATCATGGAGGAGTTCAGAGAAGAGAAAATTGTCATTGGTTATTTTTAAAAAACTTGGTGTCATAATGAAACTTGTATTGGTAAGTATGTCAACACTTTCATTTTTATATTTTTGTATTTTTTAGTTAATAATATGTTTTATGATTATATGTATAATAGCAATGTGGGCAAAAAATCTTCAAAATTTCTCACATACCAATCAAGAAACTAATGCATTTGTAGAGTCTTATCATTTCCATATCAGGAGTCATTATTTAAGTGATTGTACCAAAAAATATAGAAGGAGAATGGATTGGCTTATCCATACCCTTCTTCATAGAGCCATTTTATAAAAATAAAATATATTTGCAGTTATCTAGGTTTCTCACTAACTTTAAAAAAGAAAGATCTTATAGAACTACACTAGAGAGGTCGAAAACAATACTAGATTGAAATTGTTATCCCTATTATCTACCCAATACATACAAAATAAGAACCCAATCTAGTCCTATGAAGTGCTACATTGTTAGAAAATTTGGACTAGATTTGCATGTGTGTGATTGTCAATAGGCACAAAGAGGAAACACATGCAAGAATATATTGAATATTTTAGATCTTTTGAAGAGAAACCAAGTAAATAGGAAAGATCAAGTTGTTGCTTGGTTTCTTCTAGCATTTAGTATTATATCTTTGTTTCCAAAGATTATTTTTCCTCTAAACTAACAAAACAAGAATTGAATTATGGACGGTGTTACTCCATTTGTTGATGGCGATAATGATGTTGAAGGAAGTTCTTGTCATGCGAATAATATCATTGGTAATGCCTATATTTATCTTTCATAGTATAAAAATTAAATTTGATTTTTATGATTCTTAAACTGAACAAATTATTATTTAAATTGCATATGCTCGCAATCCATTAGAAGATCAATAAGTGGTTGGAATTGGAAGTGGTCAAGACCAAGAAAATGGAAATTTTCAATGCCACAAGTTTTCAATACAAATATTGACTTTCCTAGTTTTTAACATAAATATTATTTTTTGGTTATAGATTGTTGGAAATCATCAGGTCCTTCCAATTAATATTAAAAAAGTGCTTTTGATAATATGAATTTATTACTTCAAAATCTACCATCCATAGAAGATATTGTTAAACTCCATTTTTCTAAAGGTGTTGAGAGATTTAAAAAATATTTCCATGCATCTATTTCTTCCTCTTCAAACATTGCATCAATTTCTGGTACTAAGAACATGCCCATGACACGTGTATCATCCATAGTTTAGTCCAAGAAGGATGTGCAAAAGGCATGTTTCATCAAACACATCATGGCGGTACCAAGAATCAAATGAAAGAGTAGAAAAGAATGAAGAATTTTAGTTCCCTTCTATATCTCATAGAAAAAAGAAGAAAAAGAGGGTCTTAAATCATTCAAGCATAGCTATATAAGAAGAACCTACTACAATCATGGAACAACATGATTAGTACATTTATTCTAATTTATTTTAGTTATTTTTATAACAATAATTATTCCTCTTATTTCATATGTAAAAATATTTGATTATAGCTTTGAAGGATCTAGAGAATTCACAGTCACGTGGTTGTCATTCTCTATTGATTTGAAATAATCAATAATAAATAAAATGGAAACTATTGATCATAATGTTTTAATTATTTAATATGTTAACTCTTTAATTATAATATTTTCATATTTAGTTGTTTCTAACAAATTCTCTATAAGTGGTTACACATATTTTCCATCAATAGGAAACTGAAAATGATGAGCGGGAAAGGGAGCGGGTCTAGAGATTTCAAACTAAGGGTTTCCTGTAGATGTGGGAGTGTTGCAGGGGTGTCTGAGATTGATGAGGAGGAAGATAACGATGATGATGAGGATGATGATGCGACTGGCAGTGAGGGAGTTTTTTTTTGCAAGCTTTTGGTGGACTTTTCCCTATTGGATATGGCTGTCTTGTTGTCCCAGTGCTCTCTGTTTGTTGGTCTGAAGGCAAGGGTTTTTAAGACACTATCATCTTGATCTTGTGTGGTGTAGTTCAGTTGGAAGTTTTTTTTCCATTTGGTTGGAACTCATGTTGGCTATGGCCTTCATTGTTTGAGAAGGATGTGCAGAGATTGGGGTTTGGTCTTTGGTACCATTCCTATTGGTGACAGTGTTGATGGGTTCCTCCAAGGTGTCACTCTTGGTTGGCTGCAGCTTTCTTTTGAGGCTGGTTGTCTGATTTTTGTGAAGGTTGGTTCTGCCCTTCTATAGCTATGGGGAGAGAGGTTTTACCCCAGATTCATAGCTGGTTGTGATGGTAACATGGGCAAGGGTGGGGGTATTGGATTTCAAAGCTTGTTCCAAGGCTCTCATTCTCCCTAGTTCATCTTACCTTGGAACGACCTTTTTTGGATCAATTTTTTTGGATCCTATGCCTTCCCTAGCTCTGGTGAGGAGTTTAGCTATCTCCATGGTACTTCTTGCTTTTATGTTGGTAAAGACTGGGTTGGGATGGTTCCTCACCCCCTCCCTATGCTGGATGGTATGATGGGTTGCTACCTTTGGGGCAATCTTGAGTTGTGGAGGCTCATGCGGCTTGTCTTTCTTGGGCACTATTAGTTTCAAGCATTAGGTTCTTGTGCCTTTATGTTGGTTGATCAAGCTTGGGTTCCCCCACTAGTGGGTGGTTGTTTCTTTGTTGGGAAGACTCTTCATTGTCTTCTCATTATGAGTAAAATGTTGTTACAGAGGTGGTGGGCTTGAATGTTTGTCTTTGCTCCTTCTCACATGACTTCTATGGAGGTGGAGCTATCTCCTATTGAGGTGGAGATCTGGTGTGAGTTGCTAGTTCTGGAGGAGACTCTCATTGTTGGGGACATTCTCAAGACTGCTGCTTTTGATAGGTTGGGGGGTTGGTGGTTCCATCTTCCTAACCTTGATGTTTGATTCCTTGTTGGGAGGGCTCTCCATTGTCCTCTCATTATGAGTAAAATGTTGTTACAGAGGTGGTGGACTTTGATTTTTGTTACCACTCCTTCTTGGCTAGCTTCTATGGAGGTGAAGCTATCTCCTATTGAGGTGGAGATCTGGTGTGAGTTGCTAGTTCTGGAGGAGACTCTCATTGTTGGGGACATTTTCAAGGCTGTTGCTTTTGATAGTTTGGGGGGTTGGTGGTTCCATCTTCCTAACCTTGATGTTTGATTCCTTGTTGGGAGGGCGCTCCATTGTCCTCTCATTATTAGTAAAATTTTGTTACAGAGGTGGTGGACTTTGATTTTTGTTGCCACTCCTTCTTGCCTAGCTTTTATGGAGGTGAAGCTATCTCCTATTGAGGTGGAGATCTGGTGTGAGTTGTTGGAGACTCCTATGGAGGGGTACATTTTCAAGGCTGTTGCTTGTGATAGGTTGGGGGTTTGGTGGCTCCACCTTCCTAACCTTGATTTTTTGATCTTCTCTCCTCCTGTTTCTGTTGTGAGGGACCCTTTCACTATTGAGGTGGGAAAGGAGACTGTTGTGTGGTGGAAGATCTTTGAAAGTGTTGGCCTAAGAAAGGAGCCAAGATGGTTATGGATCTCTGGTTCTAACAGAGAAGAAAGGATAGGCATGTTGTTGCCTTGTTTAGTGGTTCAATTTTTATGGTGATGAAAGGACCTTATTCTTCCTGGTTCTTATCTTCTTGTGATTGGATGTATGTTGGAAGTTTTAAAGGACTCATCCAAGTCCTTGGTTCTTGTTCTTGGTTATGTTTCACAACTTGTATGGGGCCTTGTCCCAAGGTGTGTCATTCTCAAACCTTTGTCTTTGACCGAGGTAAGTCTATAGTGTAGATCCTTGGTGATCCTAGATTTGGCATTAGATGTTGTTAATTATATTTAGCAGTATTTAATGTGAGTTGTTTGTACCACGGGCCAGCACCCTCTTGCTGCTTTTTCTTAATTAAAAACATCTTCTCTATAAGTATTCAAACAATTAGCATGTACAACTTGTGAAACTCAACTTCTATCAACTATTGGTGTTACACATTGTCAAACATTTCAACAAAGGATTTAGGTAATAAAAAATGTCAAAATTACATAATTTCTTACTTTAATTTTCTTTTTAGTTAAATGATGTTTGAAATCTCCTATGCAAATGTAGACTTACAATGATGTGTAAAATAGTAGTATCAAACCATTTTGCACTTTTCACCTTTTTTTAAACATTAAGCTTGTTTCTTTGATTTTAAATATTCCTAACCTAAATATCGCATGGTTTACCTCAGTTTAGAGTGATGCTTCTTCCATTTTTTTTAAATAAACAAAAATGTACAACTTTTAGCCATATAGGAAAAAAATTGGGGATCCATATATGAATGAAATCTATTTGTGTTCACGCATGAGAAGGAAAAGAAGGTTTTCACGAGGAGAAGAGAGGGAGTTAAGGGCAAAAAAAAAAGCCATCACCACGCCAGGGACGGGGGTGCCATTAAGAGAAGCTGGAAAAACACAGAAAGAGGAGGAAAATGGAGGGAAGTGCATTGATTTTTGGGTGGGAAATCAGTTACAGGAAAAATGGTTAAGAGAGTAGGTGATGCGAATGGAAGACACAAAGTGGGTTTGGCGAAAATTTTTCTTTTGGAAAATTTGAGCAGAGATTGAAGTATTAGGGGTTTTCCATAGGAGTTGTTCTTTCATTTGGATTGTTGGGGGCTGGGTAAGGAAGGAGACTAAGCTCCATTAATTGACAATAGTAGCGGCTGGAAGGAGAGGACACCCTAATCGACAGCGGCTGGGAGGATAGAGGAATACACTATCAACTTGGGGGAAATACTAGTTCCCTCGCTATAATTTAATCTCTTATTTCTGAATCTACGATAAGCAATGTGCAATAATATGTTTCTTTGATTCTTTGTTATTTTCATTTGGTTTCCAATGAATTCTTATTGTGTAGTTTTACCCTACTTTTTAAATGCCATACTAGGTGGGTGCTTTCATCTTTTAATTTGTTTGAGTGTTGCTTGTCTTTGTTACGCTTATGGGAGCCAGTTGGGACTTTTTCTTACATGCATTAGAGATTGGAAACCTCTACAGTGTATGTCCTCCATACTCTACTTTTGAAACCAGCTGCTCAAATTTGGTCCACCAATCCTTACCGTTAGACCTTCTGTCATTTGTCCTCTTAAGAATGATAGGGAACCCAATCCGAGATACTCACCTCCTCCTTATGCTTTTATTCTAATCATATAACTCATGGTAGTGCTGTCAATAATTCTTTAAGAGTCTGGAGCGAGATTGAGCAGCATATCAGGTGTTAAGGAGTTGGATTTTTCTTTTTTTAATGATTGTGAGTAGTTTGTTCTTCATAATAAGTAGTGTAACCTCTGATTGTACTGTGCATGGATATATGCTTTAAGGTGTTATTAGTAGAGTTTTAGTGGTATTGTTTCTAAATTGTTGTTCCTTTCAATGAACTTTTGCTATAGCAATAATAGAACTAGCACCTTTTACTTCATGAATGTAGAACTTACATGATTTAAAAACTCTAAAATTTTCTATTTCTATGAGTATGATGTCCTTTTGGAAAATATAATGTTAAACAACAGTGTAGTGATTAGAATGCTGAACCTAACTCAAATCTAGAACTATAACAAAATTTATGCATTTAGGATGTATGTGGCAATTTGCTTGATGTTATTTTTGGAACACTCTCAAACTGATTCTAAAACTTAGTCTTGGAGAAAACTTGGAAACATTCTAATAAACATTATCAAAACTAAAATTAGTTGAATTGGATGAACAAGACGTTAAAGTTTTCAACTTCTAAGATGACTCGATTAGAGGTTCCTAGAGCATCTATTACTTGTTATTTCTATCACTATTGATACAAAGGAAAGAGTTTCAATTAATTTCCCTTTTTGATGTTTAATGTCTTGAGTGTGGTTTATTTACTTATGGGATGGGTGTAATATGGAATTGTGAGGGTGGGGATGGATGAAATCATGTATTGCCTCTCTCAACCAGTCACGTGTTGGGAGGTAGGATTTGTTACACTTTGACTCTCCATGCATCATGCTGGCAAGTTCAATGCTTGGCCAAGCCATCTTTTAATTAATGCAATTGTTATATTGTTATATCTAACATTGCATATGGGTAGATATTCATTTTCTTATTGAAGCATAGAATAGATATATTGATTAGTACATATGGGTAGATATGTTAAGTATTTTACATTTTACAAATGTGTAGATGTATTTAATGTTATTTATTTCCCTACCATATTTCTTTGATTAGGCTACTTAGCACATGGATGTATGCACTTATGTTTCACAGTTGCATTAGATCCATCTGATCCATCTTATTTCGGAAAGCTAACCTTCTTGTGCCACATTTAGGGTGTTCTTCATGTCAGGAAGAAATCCGAGAGAGTAATTACTCTGTGGTTGGCATGGTAAAAGTGCCTGGGCCACACCCCTATTTAAGATAGTAGACAAACATCGTTTGCTGGTAAGGAAATGGAATAGTCAAGAAGTAAGACAATAAACACTTGGAAGATGTAAACACCTAATGGCTGAACATTCACTTTCTTTTCACCATGATGTATACATAAACATAGGAATGTAACCATGTACCTTATTTAGATTGTATAATTGTAATTGCAATAATCTATTGAAGACTTATAGACTTATCTTGTTGTGTATTATGTTTTTTCCGAACAACATAGTAGTCAAAGTTTTGTAACAAATTATGTAATCTCATTTAAGTTGATTAATGAAATGTCTTGTATTTTCAATACCAAATGATGATATAATTATTTATCTTTCCACATCATCCACATTATGTATGACTTGGCATATTGTTGTGAGAGTTTGTCTTTACATATGGTATCAGAGCATAAGGTTTGAAACCTAGGCCTTGGGGTTGCTATGCTAATATGTACAAACATGCGTAATTTTTTGAATTATCACCATGGCCATAAGATCTAACCCTAGAGCTGAATCCAACAATGGTCCATGAGGTAATGAACCCAATCAGAGATTGGACCAGATAGTGGCACTCTTGACCCAGCAAGGGGCCTTATTGTAGCAAAAAGGCCAAAGGATGGATATCTTTGAATAGAATGTTCAAGGTAGACATGCTGATGAGGAGGCAAGGAAGTGCAAGGAGGATTAGTGCTTAGAAGCCCTATGCCAGTAAGAGGAGGAACATTGGAAGAAACTTGAGGATGACCAGTTGGCTAATGCACTCTAGAGGTTAGAGGAAGAGTAGCAGGCAAAAGCTGACCATCGAATGGCTATGAATAACATAGATAGGGTATAGATTGCAGCTGATTTGAGCAAGAACCTTTAGAAGGTCACACCACCCACTTTTTGTTGTAGAGCTTTTGAGGAAGACACTGAGTCGTGGATTACTAACATGGAAAAGTATTTTCTTGTGTAGAACTCTACTAGAAAGTCTCGAGCATTTTGGGGTACATTTTAGCTCATGGGTGAGGCAGGCACATGGTGGGAAAATGTCATGACTAAAAAGAAATTTCAGCATGGAGAGGTTTAGGAAGAATTTTTACAATATTTCCATAAGAGGTGGTTACCATAGCTTTACTATGATAAGAAATCAATAGAATTTCATAAATTGGTTTAGGGGAACATGAACATCACCCAATATCATGAACATTTTTGTCACCTAGTGAAATATGTTCCTCAATACCAACAAGATGAACTTTTTAGGACCTATAAGTTTGTGATGAGCTTATGACTTGAGATTTATAGTGAGGTTGAGATGCAGGAGCCTAAAATGGATGACTTTGCACTATGCAAGGCTCTTAAGCCGGAGAAAAGATTGAAGGATGCAACCTCATCTAAATCCATTAGCTAGAATTTTAAGAGGAAGTTCCAAGATAACCAAGGATACTAGGATAACAAAGGATATCAAGATAACAAGGAGTACCAGGATGATAGGTATAAAGGAAATGGGAAGAAGCAACAAATCAAAAATAAGGAAAAAAGGACAAGAGGGTTCTGATAGGAATAGGAACAAGGGAAACTTGAATGGTAACATGAATTAGAATATTATAAACAATAGGAATATAAATGAGAAAAGCAGAAGGAACTAGAATAACAGGAATGGTCAGAATAGGAATGATGATAGGAGAGGTCCTAGAACTGGATGCCTTGTCTATGGTGGTAATCGTCTACGGTGGTAATCACTTTGTTGCTAAACACTTGTAATGGTTTGACAGGAAGGAAATTCCATCACAACATCACATTTATGCTATAGTTGATCATTGCAAAGCAAACTTTTAAGCTATAGCTATTTAGCTGATTGGTACACTTTTTGGCATTATTTTTTCTATTCTACTTGATATTGGTGCTACCAAATGAGTTGTAGACCTTAAAGTAGTAGCTAGACTACCTATTAGAGATGGTTTTATGGTTGAACCATGGACTATAGAGTATAATAATAGGGTTGAGTAACAAGTAGAGAAATGTCTTTTATGTAGTGAGTTGGAACTTCCCAACTTCTGAATAGAGGTCAATCTTTATGTAGCTCCTTTAGGTTCATATGATGTCATCCTAGGCATTAACTAGTTAAGTTAATATAAAGCCTTAGTAAACTATCAGGATAAGGTAATTGAATGCCACGATTACATAGGGCACTCAGCGATAGTAAATGGTGTCAAAAGACCACTAGAGCTTAGACACATCTGTGCTATTCAATTGAAGAAAGCAAGGAGAAAGTAGTGTCAGTTGTATGTGGCACTTGTTAAGGACTTGGAAGAAGAAACCCCACCTCATTTAGAGGAGTATGCAATCTTCGAGGAATTGAGTGATGTATTACAACATGATTTTCTAGAAGTACCTCCAAAAAGGGAGTTCAATTTTTCTATTGATTTGGTACCAAGGGTTGAGCCTCAGTCAAAGGTTCCTTACTACATGACTTCCACCAAGATGTATGAGTTAAACACTCAATTACAAGAACTCCTAGAAAAAGGTTTTATCTGACCTAGTGTATCACCATGGGGAGCACCTATAATCTTTGTCAAAAAGAAGGGTGGTACCTTAAGGTTATTTATTGCTTACTATATGTTGAATAAGGTTACCATAAAGAATTAGTATTCTTTACCCCGTATCGATGAATTGTTTGATCAAATGAAGTGAGCAACTTTATTCTCAAATATTGATTTAAGATCTAGATATCACCAACTTCAGGTCAAGGAGGTGGACATATCCAAAATAACATTTACAATGAGGTATGACCATTATGAATTCATAGTCTTACTTTTTGGAATAACAAATGCCCTTATGGCTTTCATGGACCTGATGAATAGTGTGTTCCATGATTGTCTTGATAAGTTTGTGGAGATCTTCATTGATGATATATTGATATATTCTAAGATTGTGGAGGAACATGAAGAGCACTTGTGTATAGTTCTACAACACCTTAGAGAGAAGAAACTTTTTGGGAAACTCTCAAAGTGCTCATTTTATCGAAAGGAGATCCATTATTTGGGACACATCATATCAGCAGATGGTGTTGTTGTATATCCAACAAAGATTAAAGCCATACTAGAATCGATGGTTCCTTAGAACATCAGTGAGGTATGAAGTTTTATTAGTTGGTTGGGTACTACAGGAAGTTTGTGGAAGGGTTCTCAAAAATTATAGCACCTATCACTTTTGTCTAGTGCAAGGGAAAACGATATGAGTGGATTGAAGCATGTGAAAGGGCATTTTAGTTGTTCAAGAAAAAGCTTACATCCGCTCCTATCATAGTGATTTTAGATCAAAATGAACACTTTCTAGTTATGAAAAATGCTTTGGGGGATGGATTGGGGGTTGTACCTATGCAAGATGATAAAGTAGTTTCCTATGAGTTTAGGAAGCTTAAGCAACATGAGGTAAACTATGCACCTCATGATATTGTATTGGCAACAATAGTACATGCCTTTCAAATGTGGTAGTATTATTTATTAGGGAAACTCTTTGAGTTAAAAACTAATCACATGGGGTTGAGGTACATATTTACTCAAATAAATCTTAATGCTAGATAGAGGCAATGGCTCGAGTTTCTTAGTTAGTATTATTTTGGCATTGAGTACTTAAAGGGGAAGGAGAATAGAGTGGTGGATACACTGATTCGTAGATGTCATATCACTTCTATTACTACTTCTAGAACTTGGTTGAGGGAGTATATTCTTTGGTATCTTCCTGGAGACACCCATTATGATTGGGTGAAATCAGTTTTGGATGTAGATCCTTCAAATTCGTAGTTTGAGGATTATTCTTTTGATGATGATGGTTTACTTAGATACCAGAACAAGATATATGTTCCTAAATGTGAAGGGTTGTAGAAAGTGGTTCTTGAGGAGATGTATTGCACTCCATTTTTAGGGCACCCTAGGGTAAACAAGATAATGGCTGATTTGAGACCACAATACTTTTGGTCGGGACTCAAGCATGATGTGAGAGAGTATGTGGCCTAGTGTTTAGAATGTCAATGTGTCAAGACTGAGCATGTCCATCCAGCATGAATTCTATACCCGCATGAGATTCCCTAGTATAAATGGTAGGTTATCACTATGGAATTTGTGCAAGGTTTACACAGGATGTGATGCAAGCATGATGTTATCTTGGTCATAGTCAATAAATTAACTAAAGTTACCCACTTTATTCCTATTATTTTGAAAGATGGTTCTCCAATTTTGGCAAGGAAGCTTGTATAGGAAATATTTCAGCTACATGGTATTCCAAAAACCATTATCTCAAACATGGACACCCATATGACTTCTCAATTTTGGACTACCTTGAACTTTGCTTTGGGTTTGCAGTTAAACTTCAGCAGTGCTTATCACCCAGAGATAGATGATCACATATGCTTAACACGGTGTCAAAGGATTTATTACACATATGTTGCATGGATCAATAGTAGAAATGGGAGGAGTATCTTCCATTAGTGGAGTTTTCTTATAGCAACTCCTATCAATCATCTTTGGGCATGGCACTTTTTGAAGACCTTCACAGATGTAAGTGTCATAGCCCTATAAGTTGGGATAGGGTAGAGGGATGGATCATTTTTTGTTTGAAAATGTTAAAGGAAATGGAGGATCATATGGTTTTGATGCATAGTTGATTGAAGGAAGCAGCTGATCAACATAAGAGTTATGCTGATAAAATACACACTTTTAGGTAGTTCAAGACTTGGGATAAATTTTTTTTGAAGGTTAGACCACATAAGAGTTCTATCTTGTTTGGCAAGAGCTCAAAGTTTGCATCGAGATTTGTTGGCCTCTTTGAGGTGTTGGAGGTTATCAACCCAGTTGCTTATTGTCTTGCTTTGTCACTCGCACTTGCTCACATTCACAATGTTTTCCATGTTTATCTTCTTAAGTTGTATCACCCTGACATGTCTCATGTG
This sequence comes from Cupressus sempervirens, assembly GCA_028749045.1. NCBI lineage: Eukaryota > Viridiplantae > Streptophyta > Pinopsida > Cupressales > Cupressaceae > Cupressus > Cupressus sempervirens. The sequence continues at coordinate 686,362,985 of CM053792.1, read as the reverse complement.
CTTGATTGGCATGTGTCACATGTACAGGATCAGGGAGTGGCAGTTTAGCCCACAAGACTCATTGAGTAGCGTACCATCCAAGTATGAGATAGAGATGTTCTTTGGTACAAGGTCTAGTGGGACCAATTTGGTATAGATAGTGCCACTTGGGAGGATACAAAGGACTTACAATAGTCCTTTCCTCAGCTTTTTGAGTAGCATGTTTTGATGTTATTTTGTAGACTTTAGTTTTTAAATGCACTTTTATGCTGTTATTTTTGTAGACATTGAGACAATGCCATTTCCTAGAGTGGAGGGATGTCACAACTCATCATACGACTTTCCTTATTTGCACCTACATGGTGATTAGTTAGTGACTTGTCATTTTGAGTAGGTCAAAACTTGTTTAAACTGGATTAATTATGTTAAGATTAATTTTGACTTTATGACATGTGGTTTTACTTAATAACTTATATCATTTAATTAAGTTTAATTTGTGTAACATGTGATTAAGTTAAGTGTGATCATGATGAAATAAGTGTATTTCACATTGATGCAATGTATGTTACTTTAATTGATGTATGCGTATATATATTCATGTTATAATGATAGTATCTGATGATTAATTCATTATTGATATGGTGGATACTGACTTCATTTTGTTTGCAAGTGTTTGAGTGTTCACAAGTGTTGAAGGTGAGGGTGTGGTTAAGGTAGAGAGAGTTACCCTCTTGGAAGGGGATTAGTTGCATGATCATAATATAAGGATGGCATAATACTTTACTTTAATTTTCTTTTCAATTAAATGATATTCAAAATCTCCTATGCAAATGTAGACTTACAATGATGTGTACAACAGTAATATCAAACCATTTCACACTTTTCATGTTTTTTTCCTTATGCTTGTTTCTTTGATTTTAAATATTCCTAACCCAATTATCGCATGGTTTACCTTAGGTTAGAATGATGCCTCTTCTATTTTTTTTAAATAAACAAAAATGTATAATTTTAAGCCAGATACGAAAAAATTGGGTATCCATTTATGAATGAAATTTATCTGTGTTCACGCACGATAAACAAAAGAAGATTTTCAATGGGAGAAGAGAGGGAGTTAAGGGCAAAAAAAAAAGCCATCACCTCGCCAAGGAGGGGGCACCATTAAGAGAAGCTGGAAAAACACAAAAGGAGGAGGAAAATGGAGAGAAGTGCATTGATTTCTGGGTGGGAAATCAGTTATAGGAAAAATGGTTAAGAGAGCAGGTGATGCGAATGGAAGACACACGGTGGGTTTCGGGAAGATTTTTCTTTTTGAAAATTTGGGCAGAGATTGAAGTATTTGGGGTTTTCCACAGGAGTTCTTTTATTTGGATTGTTGGGGGTTGGGTAATGAAGGATACAAAGCTCCATCAAAGGAATTGGCAATAGCAGCGGCTAGGAGGATAGAGGAATACACTATCAACTTGGGATAGATACCAGGTTCCCTTGCTGTAATTTAATGTCTTATTTCTGAATCTGCGATAAGCATTGTGCAATAATATGTTTCTTTGATTCTTTATTATTTGTGTTTGGTTTCCAATGAATGCTTACTATGTAGCTTTACCCTACTTTTTAATTTCCATACCGGGTGGGTGCTTTTAGCTTTTAATTTGCTTGAGTGTTACTTGTCTCTGTTACACTTATGGGAGCCGATTAAGACTTTTTCTTACATGCATCAAAGATTGCAAACCTCCACAATGTGCATCCTCCATACTCTAGTTTTGTAACTAGCTACTCAAATTTGGTCCACCAATCCTTACCGTTAGACCTTTTTTCATTTGTTCTCTTCAGATAGATAGGGCACCCAACCCGAGCTACTCACCTCTTCCTTATGCTTTCCTTCTAATCATGTAACTCATGGTAGTGTTGTCGGCAATTCTTTAAGAGTCTAGATTGAGACTAGGAAGGCATATCGAGTGTTAGGTAGTTGGATGTTTTTTTTGTTGGGAATGTGAAGCCTAACGGTTACATGACACTTCAGATTCCCTTCTTTTTGTCTTCTAGCTGAACGTGGTTGTATATATATACATGTGCATGGTCATGTATTGATTATCGCTTAATGAATAATAAAGTGGGTTCCCTGTTGAGAGTGGACGTAGCCACAACTTGTGGTGGACCACTATAATTTATTGTGTCTTTGTTTATTCTTCTTCTTGTTTGTATATTTTAGTTTAGTTGCTTTCATTGTGTTTTCTCTGCTTGTTTTGAGTCTACAATTGGTATCAGAGCCAGTTTTTGGCTTGAGCAGAGATAGGTGAAGACAAGGATGATATTGATTTTGTTATTGACAAGTTTCTTGAAAATCTGGACTCGGTTGAAGAGGAGGATGCTGAAGAGAGTGAGGATGAAGTCGAGGCCAACAGTGAAGAGGATTATGAAAAGGAAAACTTTGTGAGATTGAAGGAGGAGAACTTCTTACTCACAGACCAGGGTAAAAGCACAAACCTGTGTCACCTTTTATAAAGGAGAAGTGATATCAGAATTTAAAGTCTTCAACTTTAACAAAATAAAAGTGGCATTTGTGCTTAGAATTTGAAGATGATGTAAATTAATGAAATGTGTAAAATTGGATGAAGTTAATGTTTATAATTTTTTTTTTTAAAAATTGAGTGAAATTTTAATTTATTTTTGAATTTTTAAAGTGTATTTTTTAATTTTTTAAAAATACTAAAAATATAGAGTTTTTTTCCTGTCAAACAAATATATGCAAATGTTCATATTTTGGTTTGATTTTGGAATATGTTAGAGTTAACATGTATACCTGGTGCATCGAAAAAGAAAAATTGAAATTCGGCTAATATTTTTGAAGTTATAATTGGTCAAAGTCAAAGTTATCAAAAATAGATAGTTTTTTTCTCCCGTCAAACTTTTTCCATCAAATCTACATATTTTTTAAAACAAATTACATATTCTTGAAGAAGACTCTCTCCTCTAGTGCACCATTAAAAAAAATTAATTTTTAATATGATTTACTATTTTTTTCTTATTTTTGAATAAACATCTTCCTGAATCTTAAGATACCTACTTGTAATATTTTGAAATTATAACATATCATTCATAATCAAAACTTTAAAAAAATTATACAATCATAATTGTGACTCTGAGAACTACAAAAGTATATTTTTAGTTTTAAAAAATACTTCAATTTAGTAGGTCAAAGTGGCCTTCAAAGTGATATGTTTACAGAAGTTCTAATTTTTGCTTGTTTGGCTACCACATAGACTGTTTCGGCCATAACCATTTCGGCCGTAACGGTTTTGGCTGAAACAGTTTCGGCCGAAACCCCCTGTCAGCAGAATAAACCGCTAGCGGTTAATGTTACTATTTGATATTAAAAAATATTATTTTTCCTTTTTTTTAAAATTAAATATATAGGGACAGCGAAAATTGGAAGAAGATTTTCAAAAAACAATTAATTTTGAAGCAATTTTCAACAACTGTTCCGCGGATTTAATCAATATTGCAAAGGATCGAATATTTTGAAGGTTCTTTTTTTCTTTTCTAATTATTTTTATTTTTATGTATTATATATTGAACCATTAGCTGATATTTAGTGAAATCTAAATTTATTATTATTTTTTCTATAGATTGAAATATTCAATGGATAGTAAAAGGAAAAGATCAAAGAAATATGATAGAAAAAGAGATGACAAAATGAAAGGCCATACAAAACATGCTCAAAACCAACCTACTAAAATTCCTGAACATGATGAGATTCATGAAGAAAATGAAAGTAATGAAGAGGAAGAAATTGGCAGTTCTATTGATAGAGACAAATTAGAAAGCATAAAAAATTTGATGGATTTGGATGAAGAACTACTTTTTAACCAAATTCCATCTAAAGATATGATAAATGATAACACTATCAGAAAGCATTGTCAGAACATGTGGGATGAATATTTCAAGAATAAAAGTATATTTGGACAAGCACAATTATTTGTTAAGTTATTTAGGAGAAAAGATATGAGACCTATTTTAGAGTTATTGGGTGTTGATAACAGGAAAAGCCATGCCCATAATATTAATAAGACAATAGTTGAAAATTTGCAAAATGCTTATAATAAAATTGACAACACAACTCGAGGAGGTGATTTGAGTAATGTACACAGAGCATTGATGACTACTATATCTAGTAGAAAATTGACATATAGAAAATAGGTACGTGCAATTTCTGATGTACTACATATATCTAGAAGAACTGTCCAGAGATACATCAAGAGGAGAAATATGCTAGAAGATAACATTGAGAATAACTGGGTGAATATTTGTAGAGTTCCTTGAAAAGATAAGATTTCTGAAGAAGTAAAAAGACAAGTTATTGAATTTTGGACCACATTTCTTCCAACAGGCGTGATACTATACAAATTAAAGATCAAGAAACAGGGACCAAAATTGAACATCCAAAACATTTCATAGATATAACTCAAAGTGAATTTTTTGAAGCATTCAAACAAGAATTTTCAAATGTCAAAATATGTCAGAGAATGTTTGAGAGTTTACGTCCTTCCTTTATATGCATAATTAAGATGCGAGAAGCTTGTTGTAGAAATCATGTTGAATTTGGTCTACACTTGCAATCATTTTAAAAAGTTATGGCAATACTTGATCCTAATTTGGTCATCCCTAGCAGTACAACACAATTTGTGAGGTCCATATTATGTGATAAATTAGAAGATTCAAATGAATTCAAAGTGCAATGCATCAAAAATCAGTGTGAAGATTGTGCAGATTTACAAATTTTTTCTAAAATTATGCAAGTTGAGAATATTAATGATTCCACACCAGTTTCATGGATGAGATATGAATATGAGACATACCAAAATAATAGAGGGGATGAATCCAGAAAAATTGTATTGAAAGAGAGTGAATTGCATTATGATGAGTTCATGGCCAAGTTCTGTCCATATATATATCCACATATCCAACATTGTCATGGTGCACGATGGCAAGATAAACAGTTTCGTGATTCCAAAAATTGTTTTCCACCTGGTTGTATAATTTTAGTTGTAGATTTTTCTGAGAATTATACATTTACACCTCATACAGAGCTCCAAAGCCAATATTATTATTCTGAACAAGTTGCAATATTTGTGCAAGTGACCTATAGACATGCACAATTTGAGGTGGATCAGATAGAAAGATTGGATGAAAATGAACGCATCATCATCAAAGAGGTTTATTTCTATATTAGGGATGATAGAGTTCATGACAGGAGTTATGTGGCTCATTGTTTTGCAATGTTCTCTGAAGATCTCAGAAATCGTGGAATAAATGTTTCAGAGCACTGGATTTGGTCTGATGGATGTGTAGGTTAGTATACACAAAATAGTAACACATTTATTTAACTTTATTTTAACTTATATTTATTTGAACATGTCTATTTCTATTTGATATATATGTACATGGATAATTGTAGATACTTATCATGTTTCATGTTCACAGGACAATTCAAATCTGCAAAAGCATTTAATTGGTTAGCAATGCAACATGCTAGAACCAATGTTAAGTTTTTATGGAATTTCTTTGAAAGTGGACACGGAAAAGGGGAGCATGATGGAGCAGGAGCATGTATAAAATGTGCACTTCAACAACATGAACTTGTAGGTAAATATATGCATTTTTAAAATGTACATGTTTAATACTCTAATAGCATATATTTTAAATTTTATATATACATGCATATTGTATGTACATATAGGGAATAGGATAGAGAGCGCAAATCAAATTGTTGAATGGTGCAAAGTTCATTTTGCTACTCGAGATACTACATACAATAAGCATTACTTTTGGGAGGTGAAAGGTGAACTAAGTTATATTTATTTTTAATGTATTTTTCAAATCAAGTTGAGTTTTTAATTAAATATTTATTTTGAAATATGATAATTATTTTTTGTATTTGTAACAGATATAGATCGATCTAATCCTTACAATTGTCAAACGATTCCTGAAATTAGAAGTTTACATCAAGTGATGACTACAGGAAACCATAAACCTCTAGTAATTAAAGTAAAAGAGAAAACATGTTTTTGTGATGACTGCATTAAGGACAGTGTAGTAAGTACATGTGAAAATATTGGGAATGGATATGTTTCACATTGGGATTTGAAGGAGATAGTTAGAAAGCCTCCTTTTGAAGATGTTGACATTGACATTGACATTCATGATCTTGTATATTCAGCTGATTATGAGCGCATCTCTAATTTAGTTATGGCAGGTTTGTGTGCATATATACATATATATAAATTAATATGCATGTATATTTGTTTTAAAATTAATTTATATTTATCTTTTTATATACATGTAGGAGATTTTTTTGCAGTTCAAGCCTTACCAGATAATGCAAAAAATATGGACTATTATCTTTTAAGATGCACAAAAGCAAAACACAAGTTGCTAGAAGGAACTATAGATGCTTATGAATAGTCATATCCAATTGGATCAGTTGTTATTGAAGGAACATATTATCAACAAACAAGGGTAATTGGTAGTGGTATTGAATTTATTGAATACAAGCCTGGAGAAAAGGTTTTACACTACAGTAACCATGTTATAGCAACCAAATTACAATTTGAAGCAGTACAAAGAAAAGGATATCGTGGAAATCAAAAGTGGAAATTGCCTATTGAAGAACATGAAAAACTTCTAGAGATAATAAAAAGTAGAGAGGATCCTAACAATACATTGTTTGTGAAGCTCTAGTTTACCTATGTACTTATTGTGGAGCTCTAGTTGAGTTATGCCTGTATAGCTCTTATACTTTCATATTTAATATTGATAGGATATTTGTTTTATAAATTTTTGTACATTGGATCATTTATCTTGCATATGCAAAATTAGACATGTATTGTTATTTTTATTTAAATTCGACATGGATATCTCATTTATAATCGTTATGTTCTTACATGTATATGTTATATGAACTATGTTACATATTACATACATTATATTTTATTAATGAAATGCTGTTAATTATAGTTAATTAAGAATGTATGTCATTAAATAGAGTTAATTATTAAGACATTAAATATAATTAGATTAAATATAGTTAATAGGATTAAATATAGTTAGTTATAGTTAATTAGGTTAAATAGAGTTAATTATAGTTAATTAAGGCATGTCATTAAATAGAGTTAATTAAGTCATTAAATAGAGTTAATTATTAAGACATTAAATATAATTAGATTTAATATAGTTAATTATAGTTAATTAAGGCATGTCATTAAATATAGTTAATACATGATCTACATTAAATATAATTAGACTAAATATAGTTAATTATACAGTTAATTAAGACATGTCATTAAATATATGTTATATTGTTATGTACATCGACCATTAAAATTATATAGTTAATTACACTTAGATTAAGGCATTAAGATGAATAACTATACATATACATGTAAACTTGAATATTGAAAATATGAATAACCTATAGAAACATGTGCATAACACATACATAAGTTACATAAAAGATGAAGACATCAAAAGATCAATAAAATAGACATCTACATTAAAAGATCAATAACATACATGTGCATATAGCTGGAGAATATAATGTACCCATATCAAATGTATAAAAATAGATCATGTATCAAATGTCTAGAAATAACATATATAAAACATCAAAATCTCCATATAAACATGTATCTGGAAATAACATATAAAACATCATTTAGTGTCCATGATATAAACACGTATCTAGAAATAACATATAAAACATCAAAGTGTCCATATAAACCATGTATCTGAAAATAACATATAAGAAATCAAAGTGTCTAGATATAAAATGTATGCATATGGAAATAACATATAAAATATCAAACTATCCATATAAATATACATATCTAGACATAACATGTGTGTAATAAAATAAAAAGCCTGCCACATATGATCTAATCAGCTACGTCCCCCTCCTGATCCTGGGCCTTGTCCCCAAAAGGGTCTATCAACTGCATCTGAACCCTGTGTCAAATGATAACTTGAACCATTTAATTATGTGTACAGACAAATTATATCAAGATCTACATGTATATAAATCAAATATATATATATATATATATATATATATATATAAATTGTAACATACCTGGGACTCACGATGTGTAGGATCTGTCAGTGTCTGCAGATCAGCAAAACGTAACATACTATCACTCAAACCCTATAACACATACACAAACACACACATATACATTAATTTAAACATATAGACATATTATTTACTATAATAAAAGTAAATCTAAACATATAGAGATATTTACCATAGCATTATGTAATGCTCTGCCGATCTGACTGATATTTGAATCATGTAATGAAAAAATAGTATCAGCATCCAAGTCAACAGTGCAGCCCTGATCTAAAAGCATGGAAGTAAATAGACCAGGCTATATGGTGCCACTGAGATCCTAAGTAGGCGGGGTGCTGTAGGGTCCTGAGTAGCTGGGGCTGGTGCTGTAGCCTAGGCCAGTGTAGCAGTAGGAGTAGTAGAAGGTGCAGGAATGTCCTCCTGCCTCTGTGAATCCTCTGGGACTTTTGTACGTGACAAAATATGTCTAATCTGAGAGCTCATGTCATGAAGTGGAATCCCTGAGAGTGTAGATAATGCTCGATATGCATCTAAAAGATTAGATGTTAAATATGATGCCAAATGATGCAATGCATCCACCTCTAAGACTGCAAAAATGTCTACAGGAGAAGGTATGTCTGCAACTCCATAATCATCATCAACAAGTGTGCTAGATGATGCAGTTGTGGGAGCAGTACCTCGAGACCGTAGCATATATCGACTACATCGATCAGAAGAAATCTCGTGTAACTGTGTGGCGATGATGGCAATGCTCAAAATAATCTATTTCCTAATTGTCTCATCAGGAACACTCTCACCTGCAGTAGCCATCTGTGGACCTCTCGGCATAACCAAAAGGTTTGGACCTACCATTGCCCATTTGTTAATGGGTGCAGGAGTGTCTGCGGGTCTAAATCTGTCAAAGAGTCTCCCCTGACCCTGCCCAACATGCCCTGGATAATCTGTATAGTCAACATCATAGTGTAAATGAAATTCTGCAAACAATTGTTTACAGAAATATAGGGGGAACTCATCCTTCTGTGGCCATCTATGATGAGTAGCCAACCAACAAGGATACATCAATGGTGCAACAAGTGGATCAGTACACTTTTTCGCAGTAGCCTCTGACTCTATGATGATCTGCATAAGATGGAAACATGGATTTCACCATGCTGGTGGAAACCTTAGTGTCAATCTATGTGTACTTCATAGTGCCAGTGACATTGTGAGATAAAGAAGAATAAAATGTCTCAATGCTCATATCATCAAAAGGGTTGTATGATTCAACTGTTTGAATCATATGAAATAACTCTTCTCGCATCGCTGTGACCTTCTCCCTATTAGGGAGGGTGGTAGAAGAGGAAAGTGAGGTATCCAATACCTGCATAGCACGAGATAATCTCGCAACTGTATCTCTAAATAACTGTTGTCTATCATGAGTGGAGGAGGTTGATCTACGTACTGTACTAGACTAAGCACTCTGACCCCCACCACGAACACTAGCAACCCCTGAGGATGCAGGAGCACGATCCCCAGAACCAAATGCCGTAATGTATATATGAAAATAAATATGAGGATATGAATGTGATAAATATCTAGAGATCTGCACATGCATATATATAAAAATATAAACATACAAGTGTATTTAAATTAAAATAATTAAAAGTTAAATTTAATTTGAAACACATGTACATATAAATACACAACATTAAATGTATGGTGCTAAATTCAATAATGTAACATACATATGTATTTTAAAACAAATTATCTTAGAGACCATATCTAATGTACATTGTAACATGCTCATGCAAATGTGAAAAATAAATATTCGTACATGTGCATGTATATGCAATAAAAATAAAATAAAATTTCTTGTTTAAATGATAATTAAGTGTACACATGTACATACATGCAATAAAAAAATATAATTCTTGACTAAAATTTAGATTTTGATGTAAATTCTTTGATGATTATGGGGAGTGTAGATGAGAGTTAGGACATAGGGATAGAAAAATTTGTTACTAGATAAGTAAATGAGTTTAGTTAGCAAATGTTAGTTTACAATTTAGAACTCATGACTTAATTGAGTAGTTTGAATTAGAGTTAAGAATGTTAATAAAGTAAATGGGATATAGTTTTATTAAGGTTGATAGTAAGGTCAGTCTATTATGTGCTAGTAAACATATGAATACCTATTACAACCTATAACAAACGTAATGACCTAGTAGGAGTCCTTAGGTCCCCTTAACATATATATGGATAAAAATACCTAGAAATGTATCATAAGAGGTTGTTATGTGTCATTTGGTAATGTAAGAATCATCATTACCTAATAAGACTATTAAATCCTAATAATACATATTAAGACTTATTAGAACCTATAAAAAATAGTATGACCTATTACAACTCCTATGTCCCCTTAAGACGCACATGTATGGATAACGTATTGAAAAATGCAATTGACATAAGCGATCTTAATGTGTTGTTTGGTAATGTAAGACTCATTATTACCTGACAATACCTATTATGTGCTAGTAAACATATAAATACCTATTACAACCTATAACAGACGTAATTACCTAATAGGAGTCCCCAGGTCCCCTTAACATATCTATGGATAAAAATACCTAGAAATGTATCATGAGGTCGTTATGTGTCATTTGGCAATGTAAGAATCATCATTACCTAATAAGACCTATTATATCCTAATAATACATATTAAGACTTATTAGAACCTATAAAAAATAGTATGACCTATTACGACTCCTCTGTCCCCTTAAGACATAGATGCATGGATAACGTACCTAAAAACATATCATTTAACTGATCTTAATGTGTTGTTTGGTAATGTAAGACTCATTATTACCTAACAATAACTAGTTGTTAAAATGAACATCATCAATATCTAAGTGTAGTTCATTTGCTTAGTAGAGGGCCTATGTTATGGTTAGAATGTGGTATGGGTTATGATTGTATTTAATATAGGGTTATGTTAGAAGGTGTATTTAATGCCAAAATTAATTTCACCATAAGATATTATTGTTTCACCTCTAGATCCATCAGGTTATGTTAGAAACTAAATAATGTCCCCTAAAGGTTTGCTACATTTTTTACTAATATTTTTCTACATGTTTACCTCATGTTTTTCTATATTTTTTAACTAATTTTTTTGACATTTTAACGTAATGTTTTTTTATATTTTATCCTAATGTTTTTCTATATTTTAACCTAATGTTTTTCCTAATATTTTTCTATATTTTAACTTAATATTTTTCTACACTTTTAATTAATGTTTTTCTACGTTTTTATCTCATGTTTAACTACATTTTTGCTAACAAATTAATTTAAATACCATTCTGAAACAATCTAAAATAATCTAAATAATTTAAACATATTAAAAAATAAACAATTTTAAGCATTTCAATCACAAAATAGGTCAAAAACAACTATTTTAAGTATAATTAACATCTACTAATCAAAAAATATGTTTAAAAACTATTAAAAAGTGAGGAGGAAAAAACCACTAACCAGTTACGGCCGAAACCCTTGACCCGCTCTCCAGAAATCTAGGAACAACTACAGTAAAAATGATAGCCGCTAGAGGTTTGAGGCGGTTTTTATACTGGCTCAGGGTTTCGGCCGTAACCATTTCGGCCAGAACGGTACGAGCCACGTAGGTGCGTGAGACTGCCACGTATGTTCGGTTGAAACCGTTACAGCCGAAACAGTTACAGCTGGAAGGCTTTCGGCCGAAACTATGAAAGATATCACAAAGGGTGACACAGGTTTGTGCTTTTACCCACCAACTATTTTGCTTGGCCCAAAAGTTGGAGGTTTTGTGTCATATGTTGAATTTTGAGAAAGATAACTTTTACAAAAAGTGGGAGTTTTTTGAACAGTGTCTATTTCAGGAAGAGGAAAATGATGTGATCTTGACAGAGGACTCTTTTCTCGCAAAAATATATGTCTCATTGATAGAGATGTTTTCCATTGGTGGAAAGAAATCACAAGAGGATTCTGGGTGCCTGGCAACTGAAGATCTAAGGAGTGTGGAGATTATAGAGCTCAAAGAGGCCAAAAAGAGCCAGGGACTCAAGGCTGCACATGATCTAGAAGCCCTTGGCATGTCAGAGAATGATGATTTGTTGTTGTAGATTGCTGAAGTAGAAGCAAAGTGGGATGCATTGACTACAGTGGAAGACTGTCAAGAGGCCCATTTTGGAGATAGAGGAGGCCAAGGAGACCAAAGTGTGAGATCTAACAGTGAGTTAGATTTGTCTTTAGAAATAGATGACAGTGAGTTTGACAGAAAAATAAAAGGAAATGAAGAGGTGTGTGTCTTTGAGGAGTTTGAAAAGGAAAGAGTGAGTGCTCCAAGACTAGTCTGTGGGAGCAAGAAAACTGACACTATGCAAGTGGTATGCCTTGAGGCTGCTACCACCATCAGGAGCAAGAAAGTGAGGCATCTGCATCCATTACCTGATATTGACATTGAGGAGGTGCAGTTGCAGACTATTGTAACAAAAAATTTGCCAAGTGATTATTCCATCCAATATTTGGAAAAGTTTTTTGGTGCTTCACCTATTAATTTTCATCATAGTTTTGGAAATTTAATTCCCATGATACAAAATGTTGATGTGCATGAGCAAACAAACAAGGTGCTCTTTGTAGAAGAAGGTGAATGGAAAGATAGAAAGGAAAAGAGAAATCGACAAGATGTTGCGGTAACTTATTTGGACAAAAAAGACAAAGAAAGACTGTCCATGGTGGACAATCCCTTACCACCTTTTTATAGTAATCAACAGTTATTTTTGCCTGTTGGTTTTCTTTTCCCTACTCGTATCAATGATCATAGGCATGAAATAAATGGGATTCCTAAGGTAGAAGCCATTTCTAAGAAGCTTCTAGAAGGCACAATTTTGCCAAAGAGAATTAGCAGCAAAGTCACACTATTTGTAGCGGCAATGATGGTAGCACTAGATAACTTAGGGACTAGATTGTGCAGTATATACAACAAGAAGTTTGAAGTTGAAGATAGTTTTGTGCAGCAAACCATTAACCAATATGTTGGATTCTATGGGCAGATGAATAGCTTTAAGCTACTGCATGGAATGGTTCTTAGTGAGGAAGGGGCATGGAATTGTTCATCACTCATGTGGGATAGTAGTTTCAGTTCTTATTATGCAACTGACAAGACATTAGTCTGTCCAAGAACCATTACTCTTCAACATGCAAATAGACTTGTGGTAGAGTACAACAAAGCACTAGGTATGACAACTACAATAGCTAGTGCCCACGTAGATAATGCTGCAAAAATGGTGGAGGTTGTAGGGGTTAGTAACGTTACAATTATGGACTGTAAATTCTTATACGGTTACTATTATTTGGTACTTTGTAATGACATGATGCAATTAGTGAAGGCCTTATCTTATTTGAGGCAACTCCACGTAGTCTTAGCATTGGATATGAACCTTATGGTGTATAAGGATAATGATTTGTTTTATGATACCTTGTTAAGGGGGAGCCCAAAATTAGAATCAAATGAAGGAGTGCATTATGCACATGTTGGAAGCTTTATTCATGAATGCCACTTAATGCATGTGAATATTGTGATTAAACTATTTGGAGATGAGTTTTTTGACTCGGGCTTAATTTGGCAAAGACTGATTCGTAGTGTTTGTGAACAAAGTTTGGCAATTCTCAGATCTTTAATGGGCATGGTTCTACTCCGAATTTAGCAGTGGAACATAGGGAATTCAAAATGCATGGCTATGCTAGTTGGACTTCAAGAGGGATATTGTTGGTAATGTGAAGCCCAACGGTTACATGACACTTCAGATTCCATTCTTTTTGTCTTCTAGCTAAATGTGGTTGTATATATATACATTTGCATGGTCATATATTGAATATTGCTTAATGAATAATAAAGTGGGTTCCCTGTTGAGAGTGGACATAGCCACAAGTTGTGGTGAACCACTATAATTTATTGTGTCTTTGTTTATTCTTCTTCTTGTTTGTATATTTTAGTTTAGTTGCTTTCATTGTGTTTTCTCTACTTGTTTTGAGTCTACATTTTTAAATGATTGTGAGCAAGTTGTTCATAATAAGTAGTGTAACCTCTGATTGTACTATGCATGGATATATTCTTTAAGGTGTTATCAGTAGAGTTTTAGTGGTATTGTTTCTAAATTGTTGTTTCTTCAATGAACTTTTGTTGTAGCAATAATAGAACCAACACCTTTTACTTCACAAATGTAGAACTTGAATAATTTTAAAACTCTGAAATTTCTATGAGTATGATGTCCTTTTTGGGAACTTTAATGTTAAACAACAATGTAGTGATTAGAATGTTGAACCTAACTCAAATCTAGAACTATAACACAAGTTATGCATTTAGGATGAATGTGGCAATTTGGTTGATGTTATATTTGGAACACTCTCAAACTAACTCTAAAACTTAGTCTTGGAAACAACTTGGAACTATTATGATAAACATTATCAAAACCAAAATTAGTTGAATTGGATCAACAAGAGGTTTAAGTTTTCAACTTCTAGGATGACTTGATTAGAGGTTCTTGTAGCATCTATTACTTATTATTTCTGTCACTATTGATATAGTGGAATGAGTTTCGATTAATTTCCTTTTCTGATGTATAACATCTTGAGTGTGGTTTAATTCCTTATGGCATGGGTGTAATATGGTATTGGGAGGGTGAGGATGGATGCAATCATGTTTTTCCTCTCTCAACCTATTGGGTGTTGCTTGGTAGGATTCATTACACTTTCACTCTCCATGCATGATGCTGGAGAATTTAGTGCTTGGCCAAGGCATCTTTTAATTATTGTAGTTGTTATACTATTATCTCTGACATTGCATATGGGTAGATACACATTTTCTTATTGAAGCATAGAGTAGATATGCTTACTAGTACTTATGGGTTGATATGTTCGATATTTTAAGTTCTACATATGTGTAGATGTGTAGAATGTTTATGCTTCCAATCATGCCATGAAAAGATCCCAGATGTGGGTCTGGCTAGCTGACAACTTGCCACTAGCCACTTGGGTTATGTGTGGTGACTTCAATATGGTTGAAGTGGCCTTTGACAAAGATGACATTTTGCCTTTTCACTGGATAGTTGGGGAAAAGGAAACCTGGTACTACATGCACAATAAATTGGGTCTTTTTAATCTCAATAATAACTGCTGCCAAAATTGTGGGGTCTAACACACTTGGTCCAACTTTCGAGATGACTTTGACCATATATTAAAATGCCTTGATCATTCAATGATTACTGCACAATCTTTTTTCTCTTTCTCAGAAGATCATGATTTACCTGTCATTCCCCTACCATATGTGATGTTATCTCACCACTGTCCTATTTATTTTGTCATTAATTGGCAAACAGTTGTCCAGAAAGTTGTCAAGTCACAATTCTTCCTCAACATGTCTATGTTGACGCATAATTCCACTATTGCTAATATCTTATGTGTCTAGAATTTGGATCCACATCTGCATTCTCAAAATGGGTGGATCCAATGGTGGAATGATGCCATCTCTAGAACTGTTCACTTTTTGTGCATCTATGGAAGGCAGTTGTCTATTTTCAAAAGTAGTCTTATAAAGCCACTACTGTGGATCTCAAAAAAGTCTCTGAAGCTCTTACCCTCAATCGTTTTGATGTCGATTTGCAAATCCAGCTTGCCAAAGTTTGCCATGACAAATAGGTTGTTGGTAACTATGCAACTTGTAGAGACCAAATCAAAGCTTGCCTTCACTAGTTAGAGGTTGGTGATAGGGCCTCAAAGGACTTCTTCTAGGCTCTTCGAGTCCGTTATACCAATATTGGGATTAAAAAATCAAACAATTCCATTCTATTCTCTCTAGCCTCCTCAACATCCTACAAGCATTTTTTCATCACTATGAGAACATTTTTGCTTCGCAGGGAACTTGAGTTGCTTAGGAGGAAGCTCTCAAAAAATGCATCACTGTTACTCCAAACTGCCTTGTAGTTGAGCAACATGCTTTCTGTGAGCAACTTCTCACCCTCAGAGACCTTAAAGAGGAAGTTCATTCCATGGCTAATGATAAATCCCCTGGATGTCATGGGTTTCCTTGTGAATTCTACAAACACCTTTGGGACCACATAGGTCCTGACCTACACAAAGTTTATCTCAAAGCATATCATACTAAAAATCTGGGTACCATTATAAATAAAGGAAACTTTAAATTCATACCTAAGACTAGAAATCTTGAAGATATTTGCAACTAGAGGCCTATTACTCTTCTAAATGTGTCTTATAAAATTATTACCAAGGCACTTGCACTCAAAATCTAACACCTATTGCCTTTAATAGTGTGCCTTGAGAAAACTAGCTTTATCAAATCTAGATATATTCTTGACAAAATTATTGTTGTCTAGGAAGGAATGAAGTGTGCTCACAAGTCCAAATAGCCAGCTTTTTTTTTGAAGATTGATTTTGCTAAAGTATATGATTGCATTGAATGGCCTTTTATCTTGGCTATGCTTCAAGCTCTTGGTTTTTGTCCCAACTTCCCACAGTCTGTGGAAATGCTCTTTGGTGATGCTAATGCTTACATTACCATCAATAATTCTCAATCTAAGGCTTTTGGTCTTTTTCATTCCATTAGAGAAGGTTGCCCTCTGGCACTAGCTCTTTATGTTATGGTTGTTGAAGGGTTTGGTTACTTTCTAGCCCACTTTGTGTCCTCTGGACTAGTTTGTGGCATTTCTTCGCCTGAATCATCCTCCCAATTGGTCAATGGTCATTTTGTTGATGATTCCTTCCTCACTCTTTTGAAGGATGAAGAAAACATAAAAATGCCTTAATTTGCCTGGACACTTTCTGTCAGTCATCTGGATCTGCTATTCAATGGCATAAAACTCTCTACTATTGTCAGTCCTTCTAGCTCCACCTTGGCTTAGCCAATTTGAATGGAAATGGATCACTCGTAGGGATATTTTTCACTTCCTTGGCATTCCTTTCACTTTTCAGGCTTTCCTTGTTGAATTATAGAATGTTGTGCTTGCAAAGATCACCAAGAAGCTCAATTAATAGCTCACGAAACCACTCTCCCTTGCAAAAAAATTCTAGATTTGTTCAAATCTCCTCACGGCTACTCATGTCTACTATTCTTCTTATTGGGCCCCCTCTAAAGCCTCTTGTCAAAAATTGGAGAGACTACTCAGAGATTTTCTCTAGGCTTCTGGATCTGGTCACCATGGCTTTCTTAGAGTGGCTTGGGACTTTTGTTGTCTCCCAAAAGAATCTTGTGGCCTTGGCCTGCTTTCCACTCAAAAATAAGGTCTTTCTCTTTGTGCTAAGTGGATTATTTGTCCCATCACTGGAGAAGAAGCCTGGAAGATTTTGGTTCGGCATTGCATTTCTTCCAACTTTCTTGTCAACGGGCCTACTTGAAAAGGGATTGGTTTTCGCACTCTCTTCATCATACAGGAGCTAGTGCACGTAAAAGGATCTTTTTTATCAAGAGCATCTGGAAGGCTTGGGAGGCTATCAAGCCTTGGCTTCTCTAGTCTGGTGATCAGTTCCATAATGGCCTCTCATTGAATCAATAGAATATTTGGTGGTCTCCCCTGTTTCCTATTTAGGGTACTCCCCTTGCCAATACTCAAGGTGCCAGCACTCTGCATTTTTTCGAACATGGCATTAGAACTCCCAAAAATCTCTTTTCTAGGGTCTCCATAAGTTTTAGATCCTGGAAAGATATGCAGGTTCAGTATTGTCTTACCTGTTCAAATTAGCCTACTTTTGACCTATTGCTCTTTGCAATTCCAGTGCACTTAACTCACAAAGTGGGTATTCAGTCAACCAGACATTGGTGCCATAATTGGAAGTGGTATCCTACCACTCTTTCTTCCAATTACAAGCCATGTATGGGTTATAGATGACTTTCCCCCCATCTACCAATGGTGGATATGCTCAATCAACGATTGCATTTGCAATCTTTTCTTTCTCAATGGAGAAAACACTTTGACACTATTTGGAGTTTTGTTACTGAACCCAAGATAGCCCATTTTGCTTGGTGCTTGGCCTTCCAAGGTCTTCTCCTTGGGCCTTGGCCCAAACATATTGGGGTCCCAAACCTTAGATGCCCTTTTTGTGGACAACCAGAGTATTTCTTGCATACTTTCTAGTTTTGTAGGCATGCTCAAAATTATTGGCCCTAGATTCATGACTTTTTCAAGCCATTTAGGCCTAAACCTTTTTCTTGGCACATGGTTATCTAGGGTGATTCCCCCTAAATTCCTTGGAAATTCACCCAGATTTGCCATACCTTTAGGATGGAGATTTTATTTACTCTGTCGAATGACAGAAATTGTATTCTTTTCAATCACAATTTTCTTTATATCAATATTGCTATGTACACTAAGGCATGAATTTGTAATAATGTAATAATGCAGATTCAAGTTCAAGCTAGGCTATTCTTTTAATGGAATATTAATGCAGAAAATTAGAGGAAGGCAAAAATCATGGACCAAAGGGAGGCAATCATCCTAACTGAATTATTATTATTTTCATCTTCTATAATTGTTATGTATGATGTTAAATTATTTGCAGTGTTTGTATCTTGTTGTGCTTCAATAAATGAATACATGAAATATCTGAGTTTACTTTTCTTCCTAATCATTGTAAATGTAATCCAAAAAATTATTATTATTTTCATTTTGAATTTTTATCAAGTATTTCTCTAATGTAAAAAAATTTAAAAGAATATATTGACTGATATTTCATTCTAGCAGACTTTCTATTTTGTCAAAAGCTAGAGAGAATAAAAAGGACCAAAAATGAGTAAAAATACTACTATTTTCACTAACAAATACTTTAGTGTAAAGGTTAAAATAAATATATTTATTAATTTATTAAATATTCTATAACATTTAGAAAATAATAATTTAATTGTTTTGAAATATGTTATATTGGCAATGCAAAACATATCTACAAATAAACTTTCTATTTGAGAGAAGGCTGACCTCACAACTCTTTACAAAATTGTCCTTATTCTCATTCATTATTATTGAAAACTAAGTGCAAACAAAAATATAATAGATAAATGTCATCCACTTAGGTTCAACCCACTAGAGGCATCATCTAATCCACTTTGACACTTTATCGAGTTTAATAGAGGACATCTTAGACAAAAATAAAATCATACTTTAAATGTATGCATAAACTCATATAATTGTATTCCACTATTTAATGATAACTTGATCCCAACATTTATGTATGGTCACATGCAATTAAATTATAATAATAAATATAGAGTATTGACCCACCTCACAATAGGTATACAACAATCATGCTCTAGGCCATGCTTAGGAATAATGTATTCAATCTAAGGATTATTTTTCCCCACCATGAGGTGCATTTAATCTTGTCAACCCAGGGATGTATACTTGAAATGGTCAACACAGTATGTGCACTAGGTCTCTTAATGAGTCACTATGCTTATGATGTAGGAAAGTAAAATGCAAGGAAAAGAACTTACTTTAATGCTGTAGGAAACTAACACGCCTAAATCTATGAATATTGGAAATACAATGAAAGGCTAAAATAAATTCCAACTCAGTTCATCCACTATAACTATTCTCATAGATGTTGCAAGAACATTCACATAGTATGATGCTACAGGAAGGAACTTACAACTTCTACTTGCAATATTAAAAATGCTTGTAAATAAATCTATACTATCGTAAGCTAATCTAATCCACCTCCTAAATGGGCCCCCTTGGTTGGCTTCAGCTAAACTACTAACACAGCATAGAAGCCAAAAACTATTTCATTATATTTTAGAAATTCATTACATGGAAACAACACACTGAACTGTAAAAGAAACACACTGTAAAGTTAACAATCTATTCTCCTTCTAACTAACCAGCTAAACTAACACACTTGGTTTAATCCCTATAAATAGGGGATTGACGCTTATTTTGAAATAGAAAAGTAAACAACCTAGCTATAAACCTACAAGAGAGAAAGAAGGAAAATAACAACTCAAGGTGGGAAGAAGAAATAACAGCTTAGGGTGGGAATGATAAAGTCTAAACAACTATTTGCCATAAATTTAGAGAATGCAATAAGTCTTCATAGCTCCTCCATACTCGTTTCCATGTCCTTTGGAATCATTATGACTTTTCTCCACCGTGGTTACATCTAAACGTTATTTTCTACTTGAATGCTATTGGTTGTCTTCAATGTTCATCTTTGAATTCTTCCAATCATCTTCAGCTTCATTGTTAATAGGTTAGTTATAATGAAAAGATAATTGAAAATAAGCATTTTCAAATTAGATTCAAATATAAGAACACACGTTTTGATAATTATATGAAATATTGCATCATATATATGACATTGGCAAAAGATGACATACTATCTACCCATAGGTTAATAATTGGTTTAGGTAAACATAAGTTCACAAATGTCTTGATGAAAATGAAATAGAGTATTGACAAAGTGTTTAAAAACTATCATGAAATAGAGGCAATATTTAGCCTCGTCATCTGCCCCTTGGTAAACTGATGCTTATCCTCAAGCATGGCATTTCCTGGTTAGTGACCTAAATTCTCCCACTTCTGCCCTTCCTTTCCTACTACTCTTGAAGGTATAATAGAATTGTCATGTTCTTTCCCAAACTTACCTTTTTTTGTCCTCTTGCAGCTTGTCTAGTTTCTCAGCATTAATGTCATATAAAAGCCACATGAGCATTGGAGGTTGCATAGTGAGTGAGCACCATGATTCAATTCTAGCATGTTTTCCTAACTCCATATACTTTGGAGCTCTTTGAAGGGAAACTTCCAAGTTGATGGGACTATGTGGCTCTGACTTTTTAAGTGACTCAGTTAGTTCGGCCCATCTACTTCTAGCACTAGTTATAGCTCTCTGGAAAGCAAAGTAGGGAAAGTTCTCATAATCAACATAGGCCTTGGCTCTAGCAATGAAGATTCTATCTCTTACTTCCTTGTTCTTATCCCCATAAGTTAACCTGAACCAGTCCCTAAGAACTTCTTCTGATTTGCTGCTTTCGACTCTTAATGACAAGGGTTCATTCATTTCCTCGTCTCTATAATTATTCAACTGCATGTCATAGTTTGTTTCATTAGACATCTAGGACATCAAAGCTCTTAAATGTATATCCACTATATAAATTAAAGGGTTCCATTGGGTTTCTAAGGGGATAAAAAAAATTATGCACATATAATTCACAGAGAAAATTCTATTGCTAGGATGGCAAAGTCTGATATAAATCATAAAATTGTTGGGATGATTTAAATTCTACATTTACATTCTTAAGGGTCAGCATGAGTTGGAATAAGAGAAATTGTTCTTTTAAATAGAGAGCATAAATTTGTGGTGGCAGTCTACAAGCAAGTGCTTGATCAGCCAATTTGAGGGCATGATCCATCCTTCATTTTTTATTTGCCAACTACTATTTCAAATCTGTAATTTCTACATTCAGAGGCACTATATATTTATTCATTCTTTTCCTCTCCTCTTCCCATAGGGTCTTAGCAAACATATGTTGTCCAAACAACTAGAAAAGGAGTTTCTACAAGGTAATGGAAACATTGTCTTCTTCATGGTTTCTTTTCCTCTTTCTCTATTCCCTCCATAATTGTTCTACAACATCAATAAACCATGTTGATTTATAAGGAACTAAGGCAGTGTTTGGATCAACTTGTTCAAAAACTATTTCATTTCTATAGCTCAAAGTACTTGGCTAGTTTTTTGGAGTATCATTTGGATTTTCATTAACCTCAACCCTACATTCCTCATTAGGGATTTTAGGAATGTTTTTAGTTTCAAGGTGAGGAGGAGAGTGATTAGGAACAATTTGCATAGGGGATTCTTTAGTAGATAGCTTAGATGAGGGGGATTCTTTGGAAATTTGTCCTTTCATTCTAGGACTTCTCCTTATAGGGGTTTCTTCTAGTATCACAACCTTTTGTCTACCTCTTCCTTTTGGTGTCTCTGTTGTAGGAGTAATTGTTGTAGGACCCTTCTTAGTTCTCTTTTGCCTCACGACTGTAGGGTTTGGCTCTTCTTTTGCTAGAATAGAGATTTCTTCTTGCAATTTTCATTTTCTCTTAGTTCGGCTAGAGGTAGGTTTCCAGGTTTCTTGAACAGGTGAAGGCACAGTCTCTTGCACATTTTCTTGCACATTACCTTGCACATTTTCAGCTTCAGCCTCTTGAGTGCTTTGTTCACTGGGTTGATTAGTGGGAACTACATTCTCCTCACTAGGCTATTCATGAAGGGCAGCCTGGGGTTGTAAGGTTTTAGCTTGGACAAATTATATCCATGATAGGGTAGAAACATCCCTAAGTGACCTTTCTATGAGTAATTTAATTAGGGCATGATGGGTGATGGAATTGTCTTTTCCCTTTTGAGTTTCTTCTGCACTAATACATAGCATATTGTACAAGAAATTGAGAATATTAACTAGATGATTATGCCTTATACAACTGAGCAATTTAAAATGATGTACATGTAAATATGAAAATCTACCTTCACATGTGAGGTACCTAATAATGTGCATGGCCAACTCATTGTATGGTGGCAAAAGAGACATTCTTTTACAACCTTGCTTGGTAATATCCATCTGAGGGTTGGTTGGGATGACAAACTAAGCTCTGGCTGATCTTGCATCATGAGTGTTGGGATAATGTTTTCCTATCATTGGTAACCTAGTAACTTCTACTATATGTTCTTCTATGCCAACAACTATTAAGCTCCATATAGAAGCTTCCCCTTCATCAAATGTTCTTGTGAATTATGTGGCTACTTCTTCATCATATGTAGTCAAACTTTAAAAGTACCCTAAGCAGCCACATACATTAAATCTCCTCACAACTTCTACATCTAAGAGAAAAATGGTATGCTCCACTAGTTCATGCCTCTGCAATTGTCCACCCATTCTTCTCTAACACTTTCACTATGCACACTTCTTCATAGTTTCCCCCTTACAAATGCAAGCCTCTTTTGTTGTTTTACAAGCCATTTTCATGCTTTAATTAGTAGGTAATTAATGTCATAATAATTTGTTATGAACAATAATAGCACTTTTAATGAGAGTAAATCATAGAAGTGTGTGAAAATCATCTAAAAATCTGTTCAGATCACTTAAAATTTAAACACAAGTCACATCACAGCCTACTAATAAAATCATTCAAAATTAAAGGGTACGACACCTAAACACTTGTGTACTTAAGGAAATATGAAGATTTAGAAAAATCTTTATGAATAAATGTAGTCATTGAGTTTTAGTGACCTTCCCTGCCCCTACAAAATAAGGGCAAGTGTCCACACTTGTTAGACCTAGGATGGGGTATGGAAACTAGCATAACACTACTATAATATAAAGAATGTAGTATTAGATATAATTAATGAAATCAACAAACTATAACTGAATTATAATTTGAAAACCTTATACCTGTTACTTGATCATTGCACATACCAAAAAGGTGGTGGAAGTGATATTAGTGGTGACAACATCCATTAGCATCTCATAGTGTTTATTGAAAGCATTAGAAAATGATGACATGGAAAGTGGGTGGATGGAAGGTAAAGAAATGAGATGAGGTGGATGGGTGGAAGGTAAAGAAATGAGATGGAATGAGAAAGTGAATGGAGAAATTTAGATTATTATGAACATGCACAAAGAAATTAGTGTTGAAGAGCAGTAGGTGAAAGGTTAACACCTTTGGCTGCAAGAAGAGTTACCTCATTTGTATTTGAATTTGACCGCTAGAACTATTGCAGGAAGTCCTCTTTGGTTTGGGGTCATTTATATAACTTGAGTTTGTGACCATTGACTAATAATTTAAAAGGCATTGGATCAATGGTAGTTAATTAAACATCTCAATTATCAAAGACATGACTAATTTCATATGGACCTAGCCATCTCGTCTACAGCTTTCTTGACATATCCTTAAATCTAGAATCATAGAGTAGTGCCCAGTCACCAACTTGAAATTGTTTACTTATAATATGAGAGTCATGCCATTTTTTTCTTCGTTTCTGTATAATTTTAGTTTATTCCAAAGTAGCTTTGTGCATCTCATCCAAAGAGTTAAGATGCAAAAGATGTTCTCTTTGTGCTATAGGAAATTCAATGTCTAACTCTAGTGCAGTTTGTAACGACCCACCAAGGGATCCAAAGAATTAACCTAAAGTTTCACTAATTTTGGTAGCATTTTTTTTTTTTTAAAACATGGAAGTTAAACCATACACATAGTAACAGAAGCAATAACAAACATTCAACTAAAAATATACAATTCAAGTTACATTCCTTAAGGATCCCTTAACGTTGATTCACATCTAAATTAACTATTAATGATTCCATCTAACATCACATCCTCATAAAAGAATAATAATAAGTCTAACGTTCTTAAACGATATACTTTGATTCCAAATGTCCCTTTATAGATTACATTTCAGGATGCTCAATCATCTGCTATACATGTCACAGTGTATGAAAGACATAAAAGAATATACATATGTGAATTAAAGTACACCATCATCCTATTCTAATCCATGATGTAAGTGCAATAAAGTAAATGAAACCAAATATCATACATGATACATCATCACAGAAGATATAAACATCCATCGTAAAAGATAGCCATAAATCATAAACACAACACATAATTATCTAAGTGCATGGTTCCTCCCAACCATAATTAGCATCATTAGACCATCGTGGGCCCTAGCCATCCCTCTGTGCATAACATTCCAAATCACCGAAGAGATCATCGATATTATCATAGTAGGAATGTCACTCCCAAAACATACTACATCATATGCAGAAAGAAATCTAACATACTACAACATATGCATAAGAAATATAATCATGCAAAATAAAGCATAAGATAACATCATCCAACATATGCTAATCATCAATATAAGGATCCATGTCCACCATCATCATCCATGAACAGAATGAAGATAGATGCCAACAAAGAATGCATTAGCCACGGTGTCTCAGATGGATCTCAAATGGTAAGAGTGAAATAGCACTACCACCCGACCATGTGGAACCTAAATGGCCCACTCCCACCGCGCTAAGGAGATAATCTCAAGTCCCAAATAGGTTATCAATCACATAGCACAAATACTCTCTAAGTCTAGGAATCCTAAAATTTTACTAACTCAAAGGTTCCAATCACAAACTGACATATAATCCCAAAGGCACAACAAAGACATGTAGGGTATGTGCAAGATCATGGTGTGCCAAAAAGTGGCGATGTGAAAAAAAAAGAGTTTGAAGATGCCTAAAAGCACTTCAAAATCCGCTCTGGCTTTTTTTCACCTATCTAGGAACCAAACATGTGATCGGATATCTGATAATTAGAGTAATAATATTATGCCACTATTATTATTATTTAATATTATTATAATAATTATTATTATTATCATATAATAGTATGATATATTATTTAATATAATATTATTATTAAATAATAATAAGATATAATAATAATATTATATTAAATAATAATAATATCATATTAAATAATAATAATAATATTAAATAATATATCATACTATTATAATATAATAATAATATAATTATTATACTATAATATAATAATATTATTATTATAGTATAATCATATAATATTTTACTATAATAATATTATTATAATGTATTATATTATAATAATATAATATAATATGTAATATATTATAATATATAGTAATGTAATATAATATATATATACATAAGATATAATATAATAATAAAAAGTAATATCTTATAATATAATATATAATAAAAAAGTATAATATATTATAAATTATAATAATATAATATTATAATAATATTATTATATATTATAATATTTTATATTATAATATATAGTAAATTAATATAATATATATAAAATATAATAAAAATATATATATAATGTAACATAATGTAATATATATTATATGTTATATGTTATATTATATATATTATACTTATTAGGTCATATCGGATATCTGATACCTATGCATTGGATAAATAAAATCACAGACCCACAGGCCCTCATTTTACACGAATTTGGGGCCAGTATTACCAGTGTGGATCGGATATCAGATACGAGATCAGATATCAGATATTCAGGTATGTTTTTCTTCCCCCAACTCATTTTTAACCTAAATTTAATAGATTTTAGGATGATTTTTTTTGTTTTAGTTGAATCTAGGGTTTTTTGACAAAAATGGTTAAAATTTAGATTTTTTTTAATATATATTACATTTTGCAATTCAATAGGAATGGTTGATCAAAATGATGACTCTGAGGCAGGAAATAATATTCCTCGTAACCCACCACCAAACGATCCAGTATCCCCACAAAACCATCCACCAATTTATCCTCTACCTCCTCAAAACCCTCCTCGAATCAAGGATTTGATAAATGAAAATCTCATCGAGTTGAGAGGTTTGCATAGAACATATAATAATGTACCTGCACTGGCTCCTATGTTATCCACGTTAAACACCATAGTGGATAACATTGAAACCCTTACGAACCAACAAAATGCCGCTCTTCGTTGGCGTGATGAAATGCACCAGATGTTTGATGATGGTTTGGATTATGATGAGGCCATGGCCCTCAACATAACCAAAGACAATTTGGCTAGCCTTTTTGCTAACCCAAAAATGGGTATACCAGTTGACCCAAAAAAAACCAAACTATCGATTAAATGGTGCACAAATGATGCCATATGTGCAAATTTTTGAGATCGTTGGTGGATGGTCTTTGAGATCCCTCCACATGGAAATTTAGACATACCATTTTATTTCCTTAGAAAATTAAATGCAAAATTTGTGTTGAAACTTAAAGTGAACTATTGGAGCATGAAGCCCAACATGGGCTTAGGACTAGGAGCTCCTCAAGATAGACCCTCTTCCCAGCGGAAGAAACTTGGCACTTTTGTCCCCCCCCCTCGATATCTCCCCCCCTCCTCGAGTGCAACATCCAGATATTATGGTAGAGGCTAGCTCTCAAACCATCAGAGCCATTCATAGGCTGAGTAGCCTAATGATATCTCAGGCTAGGTCAGTCCTGCCTCCTCATGTTGATGATGTTGGTGCCAGTTCATCATCGGCTAGCTCATCACACGTTTGTGTGCCTCACACTTGCATTACATGCAAGAATATTTTCCTGGGTCCCATAGGTGATCTTCCTGAGTATCATTTTGTATTAGACGAGCATACACCAGATGCACGTGTAGAGGCTACAGACCTTGATGCGAGAGAGGAGGGGAATGTAGAGGCATGGACTCCTTTGGTGTCGGTACGTGTATACATTTTTTTATTATGACATATGCAATTTAAAGTTAATTTTTATAATAGAGTAATTTTAATTTTTAAGCCATATTGACTTTTACATGTATGTGATCTTCATTCATGTTTAGTTGATGACCAAGGAGGAGCTCAGATAGATAGACGATGCTACACTCTTAGCCATTTCATTTGGCCTTGAGACATCTATGGTACATTATGTTGTGTTCGCATTTTTTTTTCTATTTGATATTGTAGCATATATGGTTGCTAATCTTTCTTTTATCTTGCAGATACCACCTGCCCCGGGGGGACAAAGTCCGGGGAGTGAGCCAGCATGCACTGACAAAGGAAAGGTAATTAGATGTTTTCTAATTGATTAAATATCGATGCATTCTTTTAAAATGTTTGTGGTAATCTCATTTAATTACATTCTTTATTGTATATAGGGTGTGGCTATTGGCGATGAGCCTGTACAGATTCGGCATCCTAGATCATCACAAATTTCCATTCGCATAGAGAACCCCATTGTATGTATAAGTATCATTTATTTTTTATTTTTCTTATTGATGGAGAGGAAAGTATGATTGTTGTTCCGTACAATTTCTGTGATTTTTTTGGTACCAATAATGATTCATGTCTTGCATATATGTTCATTACAACTTAAATAGGCTTATATGCACCTGTCCAACTGACCAAGTTGGTTACAAAGGTTTATTTAATCAAACAAATACCAAATTACTACTTTCTCTCCAAAACTAATATGACCGTTTGAATTAGAAATTCAAATTTCAAACTATAGTTTTTATGCATTCCCTAACTTTCTAAACTATTCCATTGACTCAAAATTGGTCATATGGATTTATTAAATGCAACTAAGTATGAAACTATCCTAAGACTACCCCATATGGCTCTTTTGGCCATTTTACATCATGTTGCCCTTAGGTCCTTACTAGGACTTTTATGACTTTTTTCTTTCAAAGTACATTGTTTATTACATAATTCCATTATTGGTTTTAATATATCCCAATTAACAATCAATGATTTCTTTGATCCTCTATCTTCATCTGGTACCAAGGCTCTCTTAGATGATTTAATAGGTGCCCCTGCACCAAACACCCCACCTTCAAAGAAACTCTTGTCCCAAGAGTTAAGGGGTACTATCTTCTTTCCTCCCATCCTTCTAGAGGGATGTTTGCAACTTTGCACCTGCAATGTACTACCCTACACACCTGCATACAAATCATTAGAAACAAAAAGCATTGGATCCTTGTTCCCAGTCATGGTAACCTTACTGCCTGCGGATTGTGAATAGTCATGTTTTATCCTTGACAAAGGCTGAATAACTTGTTGTCTGAGGTCATGCTGACCCTATCTCTTATCCTCCATGGATATGTTCACTTCTTTGTTCACTCTCATCACCAAAGGACACCATACTATTCCTATCATCGCTCCTTTTGTTGTCACTATCTGCTTGTAAGAAGAATTCTGAGTTTTGTCTTGAACAATCTCATCCTTCATAACCAAAAGAGATGGCTTCAGTGGCAGATCTATCATATCATGTTTACTCTCCCTCTGCTCCTGCAAGTCCACAAACTCTTTCTTGCCAAAAAAAATAACTCTTTCCTTATCATGACCAGTGAAAGGATTTAGCTTAAACTTCACACCATCTTTGTGTACTATATAAACATTTGATGAGCCAAAATGAATAGTGTTCCTTGAGGCCTGCCAAGGCCTTCCAAGGATTACATGGCAGCATGTCATTAGAATGACATCACATATAACTTGATCTCTATATTCTCCTATAGAGAAATACACTATTGCTTGCTCCCTTACAACAATATTTTGTGTATCACTGACCCAAGATGCCCTATATGGTCTATCAATAGGATACTTCTTCAATCCTAGTTTATTTACCATTTCATAAGACACTAAATCATCAAAGGAACCAGAGTCTATTATCATCTTACAAATCTTACCATGGCTCATGCAATTTGTCCTAAAAATGGATGGTCTAGTCTCATTTTGCTACTGCATTTGTGGTCCTCTTCTCACCATCAAAGATTCTCCTTCAAGTTCAGGGTCTGCATTATCATACTTCTTTTCTTCCTCTTCTCCTTGGGTCAAGGTGACTCTCCTCTCCTCCTTCCTGAAATCCACACCTTTCTTAGGGCACTTGTAGGATTGATTGCCTACTCCTCCACATGTAAAGCATTTACCTGTGAAAACAGTATTACCTCTTCCACTTCCAAATCTTCCTCTCCTGAAACTTCCTCTTGTCTCAGATGTAATCTCTTTCTCTTTATCTTTGTCTTGATTGTTTGAAGTATCAAACTAACTTCTTACACCTCTTCCTCTCATTGTTCCACCTCCTCTCTAATTTTCTTACCTCTCATTCTTTCTTTTCAACTTCTCCTCTGCTCGGATTGCCAACTGAAAACATTCTCTAAGTGTCCTTAGTACATTCAATCCTATTTCATCTTGAATATTGTACTTGAGGCCATTAATGTATCTAGCCACCTTCTCATCTTCATCTTCCATTCCTCCCCTAATACTCAAGGTATGGAATTGCTCAGTATAGGACATGACATCCATATCCCTCTATTTCAAATTGTTCCTTCTTATCTGTATTTGGATTGCTAGATCAGATGACAAGAATTGATTTCTCACCATGGTCTTCATTCTCTCCCAATCTAAAATCTTATTCAATCCCCTTTTGATGCAGAGTCTGCAGCAACCACCTTCCACAAGCCAATAAATGGTTGTCACAATCCAACTTAGGATTCTAGGACTTCTCACAAGTCCTCTTACCGACTCCAGGTATACTCAACCTCCAAGCCAAACAAGGCAATCCCACTTCAAAAGCCTCACCAACTATCACCAGAAATGGAGACAATCATGGACATACTATTCCAACCCAAAATCATCAATTTTTTTGGTTCCACCAAACTCTCAACACACCTTTGCACTTCTAGGCCTACAAACCTTGTAGCCTTCCAATTAGCTTCTTTGCACTTTTCTCCCAGTATCCCTTAATAGCATAGGTACTTCTCCATAGGTCCAAACACCCTTCTTGGCACCTACTAAGAATCCAAAAGCTTTTGGGCTGATCTTTCTCCAGCACCCTCCAAACTGCTTCTTGGTACCTAGGCCTAGTTGATCAAGTTAGGCTAGGGCTTCAAGGAAGAATGGGTAAGGTGGGTTCCCAAGACCCAAAAAACTTAAGGAAATCTGCAACATAGTCAATTCATCCAACTCCATCATTCAAACTGATCAGAAGTTCCTACAACCATGACTATCACCAATTACCTTACAAAAATCGGTCAAGCACATGGGCTTGCTTGACCTAGGGCCGACTTGGAAAAATAGTTTCCCTTCTCTCCAGGCCTCCAACCTTTGGCATTATGTTTCCTAGTCTCCTAACTTGCATATCCCTTAGTTTTAGAGGGTACCACTGGTGGGAATGTAAGTTAGGGATGCATTTGTGGAAGGGTCTAGGAAACAAGGCTTTTCAGACCACCTTCTACTAAAATGCAAATAACTTTTAAACCCCAACTCCTTTTTGAGTCAAACCAAAACCAAAAGTTTCCTAACTCACCCCTACAACTATTTCATACACTTAGAAATCATAAAAGTTCCATATGGATCCATACCAGCGTAACAGCCCAGCGATTACTTGTAAATTTCTAGAAAATTGAAGTTTTTATTATTTTTTCTCCAAACCACCGTACACTCTGATCTCCCCCTTTCAACTGAGATCACATATGACATATATAAAGGTCTACATGACTGTTGGAACAACCATATAGGCATTCCCAACCATAAAACAAACAAACAACCACTTTTTGCTAATACTGTTTAGACTCTAAATACCCTATTCTAAGGCCTTTTGGTCCCATGGAGTCACTTGGTTTATAACCACACCAAAAAAATTGTGGGCCTTACATGTGCCTTTATTACAAAACATAGACCAACTTGTAAAATATGGACCAAACCTTTATTCCAACTTCCTAATCTACTTGAATCCTCGCTTTCATGGAGTGGAAAGGTGTCTGGCAACATAGATACTTTTTCCCCCCTACCACATAGGTTAGGTTCCCTAGACCACCTTTCCTCTCTCTCATTCTAAACACTAGTCCACCAAGTGAGTGTTGTTCCTCTCAGTCTTGCTTTTGCTACTTTTACCTTCTTATCTGCCTCTATGTCTTCAAGATCAAAGTAGTTGTCAAGGGCCTCTATCCACCCTAGCACTTCTTCACTATCCATTTTACCCTGGTATATTGGCAAATCAATATGGTTCTTCCCACCATTACCTTGTATTGCCTTAATGATTCGCATAAATCTCCTTTCTTTAGGATCATCTGTTGTCTCATGCTCTTGCCTTGCATTACCAACCTCTTCTTCTTCATGGTTCTCTCCATGATTTCTTCCTCTAACCTCTTCTCCTCTAGGTTCTTGCCTTTCCTTTTCTAAGGATTCCATCCTTGCAATAAGCTTCAGCCTCTCTCTTCTCATCTATCTTTCTTCCCTCACTCTAGATGCTTCAAGTTCTCTCCTCTCTCTTTTCTCTCTTGCCAACTCTTCTCTCAATTCTTCAATTTCTCTAGCCATTTGATGTTTAGGAGGCATTTTCACAACAAGTTTTCTTCCTTCCCAAGGGCCAACTCACTAATTCTCTTTCTTTCCTCACCAAGAAATCTCTGGACACCACTTATGTACCTTTCAACTCTGGGACACACAAGGAGGAATTAGACATGCCAAGGCTTCAACAAAGGGACCAGCACACTAAGGATGACAAAGACTCCTATGATGATGAAACCTACAACTTATCTACTCCCAAAAGACCTTGTTGATGCTCTAATACCATTTGATGCAAAGGATGGAGGATCTAACCACAAACTTGAAAATTCAAGCACAATATGGACCCAACCCCTATGTTTCAATGGTGTTCCCAAATGCACACAATGCCACCAAAGACTCCAAACTTGGATTTACATTCACCAAGTGTTCCCTCCACCTCTACACACCTTTAAAAAATTCAACCAAAATTTTTCTAAGGTTTCCAAACCCAAAAATCTTTAGTAGATACAAAAGAGACCAGTTTTGCCCTTTACTAGGCTATTCTCTTCTTTGGATCAACAGATCCTATTTTCTTAATTTTTCTCCCAAACATTCCAAAACAACAAGAAAATAAACTAGCTTTTCAGATACCTTTTTTTTATTTTTATAACATATCCAAAAATCAGATATCACTCCTTTGGAAAGATTGTACGAAACAGGGCAGTTTGTCTCAGAATTGGGCCTAATTAGACCACTTTTACAAAGCAAGTACCCTTCAAACTTTCAATCTGACTTAATCCTTTTTCATAGTCTTTATTAATGATCTAAATCAAAGGATTTTCAATATTAAAGGTCTTGGTCACATTCCTAAGCACCCAAACTTCAAAACCCGCCTTAAAATGGCTTAAAAACCAGGTCCTGCTTGTTCAAACCCCAAAACTCAATTCTAGAACTTCTCCTTGAGCATTCACCATGAATTTACATATCTAAGATGATATTACCACTCATTCCAATATCATAAAGCACTTACAAAACAAAGGATTCTTCAAGTTGCTCTTGAAAATCGAGCACTTTCATTCAATTTTCTGAGACAGTCTATACAAATCTGACCCTCCAGGCTGTACAATGACAATTTATAAGTTTCAAGGGATGTTTAGTAACCCCCTCAACCACCTCCAATAGGTTTCATTTGTTAACTCTTCATAAAATTTAAATTATGGAGTTTCCCTCCAAAAAACACATAACCGTTACTATTCAAATTTCTAACTATTAAACTATGCTTTTGATGGGCTTATTGAACATTTTGACTTGTCTGATGACAAGATATGATCATGACAACCTACACGAACCTATCAAATGACTCAGCTACCATATGAAATCCTAAAATCCTATCTCATGCCCAATTATAACTTTTTTCCACATATGAGTCCAACATTATAACTTTGTATGCTTCCATGAGCCATAATTGGTGCAAGGATTGCCCAATTGACTTCAAGAGATGCTCCATGACCTCTATAATGCCTTGGATCTTCAATGTTCCCCTTATGAGCATGGGATGCTCCTGTATCACTTATCTTCATAAATAAATTCAAAACTAATTTTTGTGATATTAACAATTACTATTTTGTATCTCATAGGAGACTCCTAGTGCACATGAGGTCCAACGGGACAGTTATGTAGATTTGATGACACAGCCACTCACTCCTGAGGAGGAGCCTACAATAGTAAGTTTTAGTTTGAATTCATGATTAAATATGTTATAAATTTAGCATGCTATGAATTATAATGTTATATTTTAAATTGTAGATTCATCTGACAAAGGTATTTGAACATATACAACCCACAATTAGAGAGGTACCAGCATTGCCAAGGGCATACGAGAGGACTCCAGACCGGCGCAGGAGGTCGACAAGAGAGGTATTTATTATGAAATTTTGATAGTATTAATGTCCATTACGGAAAAGATCATTATGAATTTGAGTAATTCAATGTTAGATACGTAGAATCATATAAATTTAGTAGTCTAACTTTGGGTTTTCCTTTTTTGTTTATGTAGGAGGCATCTGATCCACCTAGTGTAGTGAAGAGGCTGCATTTTGATCATCCACCAGCACCCTAGGATAGTATAGTTTTCATAGGATGCATCATGAGACATTTTGAGATGGCATATGCCACATTGTATATAGAAACATTGATATTATACACATTCTGATGGCATGATCAGCCACATTTTGTATATGGATCTATGTATTTTGATATATATTTGAGTACTTTGTCTATGGATACATGATCTTTGATATATATTTGTGTAAAATTTTGTCTATGGATACATGTATTTTGATATATATTTTTGTGATTTATGTGCACAATGATATACATATTAATTTAGTATCTAGTATTGTTCAATTTATTGTGGATCATGTGTCATGCCCTAATATTTACTAGTAAAAACACAATAATTTTTTTTTTTTTTTTTGGTAGCTTATGAAGTCACAAAAGAAATTACATATTGTAAAACAAGGTTATCATTGAATAGGAGTTCAAGACTCATGTGGATAGTGTCATCCGGTTGTAACATTTTAGTCATAGGTGGTTTTCAAATAGATTGGATGTCAATCTATTTCAAGTTAGTGTCACGAATCAAATGAGCAAGTTCAAGATACAACACTCATAAATTAGTGAGGTAATTCATATCCTAACAAGCCTCTGATACTAATATTCTATTAGGGTCTATCGGTTGTATCATATGGACTAGTTCGTGATTCTAGCATGTAAGGGAAGGGGATCAAAATTACTTATTATCCTCATTACCAATGTACACACATTCATTAATCATTACAATATATATTAATGTGACAATTACTATATGGTGTGGAAGTGTAGTATATCTTAATCGATTAAACACACGTATCTAGAGAATTTAGATTTAGTACTCATCACATGAGCACCCTTAGTCAAATAAGAAAATGTGCACTTATCTACCACACTATATAGGATCTAACCATTGGAAATTAGAAAAGATATGCCCCAAAGGTAGCTTCTAAGTCTACATGACGGAGAAGGGGCCACTTACATTGATAGTATCCATCATTCAACACATTAGTTACACAACTTATGGAATAAACAATTTGTTTTATGTGCCAAACATGTATCATGTGCTTGCATCCAAATCTTACTGGTTACACGCCCTCTTGAAGATTGGACTAATACTGAGTCATTTTCTCCTCTTTACTCTATTTAGTCATCCTTGTGCATTCTATCAACATTGCTTCCTCACCAAACTAGCACTCACTACAGTTTCCTAAACACAAAAATTATTATTTCAATACATAAATTAAACTCACTCTAACAAAAGGAAATTACTAACTATCTATCTCATCAACTACTAATTAATCTAGCTACATTGCCATGCTTTTACATTTACTATTTTAATTACTATAATTACTATACTATTACATTTACTTTTTACATTATTACATCTAATTATTCACCCTAAGCTCACTTTCTCACTATCAATATTATTATTATCAAAGCATGTTAAGATTCAAAGTAGTTTCATAGTACGAATTAGTAAGAACATAAAATGAGGAACTCTTAGTAAGTCTAAGGGCCAATTCAAAGTACTTAACTCAATAATAATTCACGATCTATATTTAAACACATCTTGCTACACCATCGTATTGAGTGTGTCAATTTATATTTGTTAGATGAATTGTTTATGCAAGGATTAGGTGCAAGTGTATAAATAAGGTTTGTATATAACATAGCTTGTCATTCTAACATATATGTATTCATCATTTCATGCAAATAACGTAGTAAAATGTGGTGTACATGAATCATATTATCATTAATTATACATAGGGTACATGAGCTGACGAGTTACCTCTAATGACATGCCTATTGACCCTTATTACATACTAGCTAACTAATTCTTTATTCCTACACTACATTTTAAAATTGGTATTTATATTCTATCGACTTTGATATTCTACTAATAGCTTCAATCGAATCCACAACATTCATTATCTAACTAACATTCCCTCAAGCCAAATATAAAATTCACTTGACATTAAATTGAATATCTACACAGGTTTGTCATGCATTCAATTCTATCTAGTAACTCTTATCTATCAATGTGCTTTATTGACTAGATAAAACTAGATTTGAGTTATTATTTTAATCCATCATCCATTCTTATCCTTGATTCTCCAATCCCATCATTCTGACAACTTACTTCATATTAACCCTATTATATGTACATCCAACTATCCTAATTTACAATCTTAACACTAATTTAATTAAACCCTTCGTACTTAACATCATGTTCAATTATATATGCATTCTCATAAACTTATTTATTTCATTTAATTTATTTTCCTATATTGAGCTTTTCCATTACCATATGGTTTAATTGTTACATGTTTCTAAATGAGCCCCTTTATATAAACATTACCCTTAAACTAAGCTCAAATACACTAAGTGTCATTATCCTCTATTCAAGACTTGAAATGATTAAATAATTATCTAATAAAAATAAAAACAAATCTAAAGGGTGAATCTCCTATCTATCTTAAATCCTCATCATTCCCTAACTCTTACCAAGGCCACATTTCTTCCTACACCTGGTCCCCACAAGGTCCCACGTAGGTCATGTGCAAAATTTTGACTAATCCAAGCCTTAGGACATCTTTTTCTCATTCCTCCAATCAACAATCCTAATGTGAACAAGTCATATTAAATGTCAACTTGACATTCTCCTAAGTACAAATCCCTTGGGATTTCTATCCCACTCCCCCTTAATTTCAAGTCGACTACCTATGGTTGGGAACACGTGACCACTGCTGCAAGAAATTTTAAGTTGACTACCTATGCTTGGGAACACATGACCATTGCTGCAAGGAGGGGATGACTAGTGCATAAGAAAAGGATGTGACATAAACCCTTTCTCCTATGCACCCAAGTATATTAATGGGGATGAAACCCCTTTTCAAGGAGGCAAGCTCAAGGATAAAAATTTTGACATGACATGTCAGAATGAATGTCAGATTTAACAATACGCCTTGGGGAGTGGAGAAAACTTTTCGCATTATGATGGCTTAGGAAATGTTGGGGGCTACTCTAGAAGGGCGGTCAAGATCAATCCTGGCTTTTATTTTATTTTTGAGTTAAATATTTAAATTTTTCATATTCTCTAACATGCACACTAATATGCCTTTATTTATTTAATTACTAATTCATTATTTGAGTGTTGGATGTGACTTAGAGGTCACAAGATTGTAATGTGTACCATTCTGTCACTTAGGAAATATATTAGTCTAGGACACTCATTACTCTCTATATGCTATTATTATTTTTATTTTTATTGGATAGCAGTCTGGAATTTGGGAATATTCTTTAATATTTTATTGCTCTGTATTAAGGAAGGGAATTATTTGCCTTTACCATACATTTTCCAAAGAGGAAAATGCATGCCTACAACAATGTATCTCATAGATTTTATTATGTCTTCTCTTACAAAAAACTTCATTTTGTTATATCATGAAATTAATTTGATGATTTCCTTGCTTAGAATTGCATTAATCTTGGTAATTAAAAGCAATGTTATCCATGCATGTGATATGAACATAAAATTTTCCTTCCAAATTATTGAGTGCACAACAAGATTGTAAGCAATCTACTAAGTTTTAAATTTATACAATCAATGGTATCACATAACATCTATGGATTGTTATTATCAACTAGTCATTTACAATAACACAAGGAGAAAAATTTCTTTCATATTTTCAAATGATAACAATGATGTCAAAGCAAATCTGTGACTCATACCAATGCTTTCGTAACAATATAAACTCCAAATGAAACATGCATATACAACCTTATCAATTATTTCCTCTACACGTACATTAGGTAACAATGATACAATCTCCTTCCATCACAATGGGGCAACATAAGGGAATTTTCAAAATCATAAGGAACATGAACATTGAAAGATATGCAAAATGAGTAGCATGAACATTGTCCAACATGATCGTTGAGAACATGAACAAGTTGGTGAATCCTCCTTCACAAATAAAGGCACAATGTCAAGC
Organism: Cupressus sempervirens; assembly: GCA_028749045.1. NCBI lineage: Eukaryota > Viridiplantae > Streptophyta > Pinopsida > Cupressales > Cupressaceae > Cupressus > Cupressus sempervirens. Next base: position 686,324,948 of record CM053792.1, on the reverse strand, counting down.
TTTCTCATCCAACATCAATTTGCAAGATGATCATTCTAAGCCATTTCCATTGCTCCCTTGGACACAAATCTACATATGCAACACAACCAAAAAACAAGGACCATGGGTGCTTTCCACCCAATCATAGGTCTCAAAGAGACCACCCCCACGCTAGGGAACAAGGCTCAAACTGGGATACACATACAATCTTTCAATGCATAAACATTACATTTCAAACATGAACAATTTCCCCCCAAGGCTATTTCACAATGGCTTCACAAATGGAACCATAAACATAGGGTGAAGGTGTGTTCTAAAATGGAGACTTGCCATACCAAACTATATCTACAATAAACAATTTTCATGCCCTCTCGAGGCTATCATAATTCAGAAAATTTCATGCCCTCTCAGGGCTATCATAAATCAAAAATTTAATGCCCTCTCAGGGCCTCCACATTTCCTCGTCCAAACCCACTACCATTAGCTGTAACTCCTCAAACTTCCTTTCTACACCATACTTTCCTTATCAACCCCAGCAAGATATGAAATGTTATGGCATACAATGGAGCCCATACTCCAAGGTTCTCAATACATTTTTTGAACCCAACTTAAGCCGTTCACCCTAGACTTCTCTTCCCTTCCCACAAGGGTGAGTTTAAGTCCCACGCTCATAACAATACTCAACCACAAAACAAGAAAACAAAACCAAGTAGAAATAAAACAAGAAATTTTCAAGAGCACATCACATTTTCACAACACAATATCAACACCCATAATACAACAAGGAAATAGACAAAATTGAAACCTCGTACTCACAATACTCCACACAATACAACAAGATGCACAATGGTGTCACACTAATCTACATGGAATGAACACCATTCAAGCACTCACACGAATGCTACTCCACAATGGAATGCAATGCATACTCCATTGATAAACTCCACACTTGCATATTTTCTTAACCATGCTAAAAGAAAGAAATGGAAAAGAAGCAAGTTTTAGATACCAACCTTGGTCGAAGCTAGGGTAAGGATAGTTGTAGTAGAGCTCCCCTAATCTCCCTCCAAAACCTAACTGTCTCTAAAATTAGAGAGTGGGCAAACACCCCACTAGTTTGGCCAAGACCCTCTAATAAAGCCTTCCCACTAACTTATTTTAGGAAAAACACTAAGCCACTCCATCCTTACAAACTTGTCTCCTCTAATGGTTCATTGATAGCCCTCACGAGCTTTGAGTTATGACCCTCGAAGGATCGACCTCAAAATGCACTTAGAGCACCTTGGAGACTCCTTGGTACGGGGTGGTCGCAAATGATGGATGGTCTTCGTGGCCAGAACAAGGGTGTGACTAGGGTTCACCCGCCCATCTAGAGTGAATGGCACTGACGATTCGATTCCAAGATCAATGGTTTCAAAGTTACGCTGTGGTGCACCTATGAACTGAGGCACACTATGAGTTTTGGCATCGAGTGAGATCGCTGTGTTGAATCCAAATGGAATGTGATCTCTCAAAAATGAGATAGCTTATTTTAGGCCTCAATATCACCATCTTGTAGCATTTAACAGTTCATCAAGAGCCCTCACGAGCTTTGAGTTATGACCCTCAAAAGATCAACCTCAAATGCACTTAGAGAACCTTAGGGACTCCTCGATATGGGGTGGCCGCAAATGATGGATGGTCTCCGTGGTCGAAACAAGGGTGTGACTAGGGTTCACCCGCCCATCCAAAGCTAATGGCACTGACAATTCGATGCCAAGATCAGCGGTTTCAAAGTTACGTTGTGGTGAACCTATGAACTGAGACACACTGCGAGTTTTGGCATCGAGCGAGATCGCTGTGCCAAATCCAAAAAGAATGTGATCTCTCAAAAATGAGATAGATTATTTTAGGCCTCAACATTAGTGTCCTGTAGTATTCGATAGTTTATTGATAGCCCTCACGAGCTCCGAGTTATGGCCCTCAGAAGATCAGCCTCAAAATGCACTTAGAGAACCTTGGGGACTCCTCAGTACGGGGTGGCCACGAACAATAGAGGGTCTCCGTGGTTGGAAAAAGGGTGTCACTATGGTTCACCCACCCACTCGGAGCTAATGGCACTGACTTGTAGCCGTTAGGAGTTAGATTTTGAAAAGTTGTCAAGAAAGGTTGACCCCTTTGACTTTATCATGAAAGGTTGCTTTGTGCCTTGCTTGATTGTTTGAAGACTACTCCATGTGTCACTATCTTTCTTGGAAAAAAAATTGCTTTTGAACATCAAGCTTGCAATATTATCAATTATTGTCAAACATTTTCAACCAAGTCAAAACGTCAAGTGAAAATATTTGCTTGCATTTTTTGCTAAGGGGAGTTTCATAAATTGACTTTAATTTTCTATGTCTCTAGTGCTTGAACATGCTTAAAATGGCTCTTTGGTCTTAGAGCTATTGGTATTTTCTAACTTCATGGTCTATGATATGCATACTAAGAATTTCTTTCACTAAATAGTTTCCTTGATCTATTGACTACACTTAAATTTGTTCACTTGTCATCTCTCTTTCTTTATCTGCATTGCTATTTGGGATTTTTTTGTAGCTCTTGACTTGAGTCACCAGTGTTGTAACCTACTTGGACAATTTTTTTGACAAGTCACTCATTCATTTCTACCTCTCTTTGACATGTGAACACTCTACCTCTCTAGTTTGGACATCAAGTTATCTTGTGTCACCTTATTAGCTTCCTCTAGTCTCCTTCATGCTTTAATATCTATCTACCACTATGGTATTCAAACCTTGTGCTACCAAACCTCAACCAAATCTAGATGATCATGATATCCTCCATGCCACTAAAGAGTTTCAAGATCTATATGTTCAATACAAAGAGCTAGAAGAGACAAATAATCTTTCTTACCTTCATCTCTCTAAGCACATGATAGAAATCAATTCTAAACTTGAGAAAAGGTTAGAGGAGATTATTGCATTCTTAAATTAATCTCCCTTAAGACCTTTACATACACACAGTTCATCTTCTTCAAGGTCTACATATTCTACCCCAAGACATCAAATATCTTCATCTTCTAGATCTAAAGACCTCTTTAGAGAACAAGCAAGTGATACCTCCTTTGAGCCTATGCCAAACTTTCATTATGGACCTATCTTTGACCAAGATAGTGATGAAGACATGGATGCATTCTATTCACTTAAGAAACAACAAAATTATCGTGGAGAAATTTTTGAGAGAACTTTTACTCCATTGGAAGATTCTCATGATAACATCTTGCAAACACTTCTTGATAATGAATCCATCACATTACTAGACAACTATAGACCTTATGAACCCAAAATCAAACCTCCATGGTGGAGAAATTATCATTATTTCCACTTTCATGGAAGAAAATTTCATAAAACTAAAGATTCCATAGTGTTGAAACATAAAATCGAAGATCTCATTTATGATGGGATTGTTGATACCTCTAATGACTCATGTGTCACAAGATCATGCTGATGAACCTATGTCAAGTGATGATTTCCTTGACACCTTCACTTCTTATAACACTAATGAACCTCCTAAAGTGTCAAAGCTTTCGAAAATGCCTCCACCAAACAAAGAACCTAATTCTTTCCATATAGACCATGCGTATCCTCAAGGGCTACAACTAAAAGAAAATCAAGCTAACCTTCACTTGTCTGCAAACCTTTTCCATGCTACTAAGACTAAAGATCCTCAACATTCATGCAATACTATGATTACTATGCCCACTTTAGCTAATCCTGCATTATTGCTTTAAGATTCTATCATGCACACCTCACATTTTCCCTTGTCCTTAGAAGGTGCTCCATATCAAGATGACTCTCAAAAGGAAAAATATATAAATAAAGATCAAGATCAAACACCTTTTCATCTCATCCAAAATTTCACCTTTCTATATCCTGTGTGTTACCCACCTCCTACATATGATGAGGATACCATTTCCACTACCTCCATTGAGCTTACTGAAACTTATGGGAAAAGTTATCTTTCTATGCTATATAAAGAAAGATGTCAAGATCAAAGTGTCCCCTCATGTTCTACTTCTCCATATCCACTTCAAAACTATGCTCAAGATTCAAACACTCCTATCAAAGGTCTTTCTCCTATAAAAGGTACTCATGAGTCTATTGATGACTTTGGTCATGCTACTCACTCTAAAGATGTTGAAATCCCTAGTCACTATCCCTTTGAATTTTGTAATTCTATCCTTGGTCCTTATCCATCTAATCTAAAGTCTTCAAACCTTCTCCTACACTTTCTACTTCTAGCTCTCCAAAGTCTCTCTTGAAAGACTTTAATATTGAACATAAATCTAAGTTGACATTCAATATTCCCAAGGCTTCCACTCCATTTTCTTCCAAACATCTTTCTCAAAAGCTTACAAATATTCGACTCAATCTTCTTCTAACATTGTCCTACCAACTCATACATCTAAACCTTGATCCATTTCCTCCATGATTCCTCCATCTTTCGGAAACTCTCCAAGGTGTGTGTAAATGTTGATCTTCCCCACTTTTTCACCTACCCTTATGCAATGTTTTCAAAGCTACACTTATCTACTATCCATACTCATACAATACTTCCAAGGAATGAACTCTTATCCTATTATCATCTCACTTCCTTCACCCTATCAACATCATTGAGCATACTTATCTATGGTCTTGGCTTATCATAACTTATCTTTCCTTTAGGAACGCTATCTAACTTGAAAATAGTTGACCTATTTCTAAAAAAATTTAAAAAAATAGAAAAGAAGATAAAAAATGTGCCTTGGTGAAAACCATTATCTTATCCATGAGATTCCCTATTTTACTTTCTCATTCACTCATAACCTTCATATCCAACTTCATATCATGTCATTATGCATGCGCTATCTTGATTATCGGCTTTAATTGTGTATCCTACATGCTATCTTCTTTCATGGATTTCATGGCTTATCCCAAATGTGCTTCATACAACTTTTCAATATGAAAGTCTTTCAAAACATTATACAATATTATGACTCTTTATGCTTTCAAATGCTATGATTGGTTGCAAAATGGAAGAAATCAAGTATTCTAATTGTTCATCTCTACTTTCAAGATTTTTTTTATTTGATTAGTTTGATAAAAATAGTTTTAATAATCATAATGTCAGCTTTATGTGAAATAAGGAAAAAATCAAATTTGTAATAAGATATCCGCATGCAATTATCTTTCATTATAAATGCTCTAAAAATTTTCCTTATAGCCTTGTATCACATGCAAATATGATTTGCAAGAATTTGTTCAATATCTTCCTCTTATAATTCCTTACAAAGAACCTACCAAAATACAAAAACCATATACAAAAAAAAGTACACATTTTACATCATAATACATCATAAATTTTAGAAATTCTCCCCAATACCACCCCCTCCAACTCTTCATGATGTACCTACATTCCAATATCATAAAAAAATTAGTAACTTATTGTATTAAACAAGATAATCATCAATTCATTAAATCACTATGAAGAAAATAACATAAGTATATATACCTAGTCGAGTATTCCAATAGGGTCCTCTCTCTGTTTTAGGGTCTCCAACAGGGCTTCATGATCAGCATTAGCAATAGTAAAAAGTTGTTTTTCTTTTGGTATTCCTTGATGCTTCAATAACTTTACATTTTTTGCTATAATAAGATGTGAATATATGAGAATTACTTTGTGATTCTGATAGTCTTCAAATGCAGGAACTTTGTTCCTTCTAAGCATGTATGTCCACAGCCATGTTCCAGCAACAACCACTGAACCAGTAGGATATGCGAATCCATCATCATCTACAATCGGTTGTGCAAGTTTTTGTTTTCCTCTTACACAATGTGCTAACCAATAATCGGATTTCTCATCATTCCCCTATGGTGCAACCAATGCAAAGACATGTCCTGGCTGAAGTAAATCTGATAGATGGTTATGCTCAAGTGAATTTTCCATGTCATCATTTTTGATAAAGGGTATGATAGAAAATGGAGTAAGATAATGTGGAGCCCATGTGTCCACCCACTCACTTGACTCACAGTGATCCCAATCACACTGAAAACAAGTACGACAAAAACAAGCTAGTTGTAGTGTCCAAATGGTCCATGTACTAGAAGCAGAGCTCTGAAATGAATGCATTTTTGATGAGTCTCTCACTGTAGCACAATCTGATCTATCACCTATGGACCCTTCCTCAACCAAAAAAAAGAACCTACGTACCACTGAATCAAGAGTCCCCCTTGTGATAATGCTAAACTACACCAATCAACAATGCTACGAGCATCAAGAAGCTCTGTTGTTGAAATCTTCAGTTGCTCCTTAACTATTGCTCCTTAACTAGAGCTCTCTTCACACATGCCCCTGCTCCATCATGTTCCCCTTTTCCATGGCCGGACTCAAAAAAACTCCAAATATGAGTCACCCCTCTCTCTACGTGCATCCTACACAACCAATCAAATATGTGAGCATTCTTGAATTGACCTGTACAATTATCTGACCAAATGATATGTCTATTCATAGCAATTGCATGCTCGTGTAATAAATCAAAAAAATTCTCAAAACAATGTTGCACAAACTCATGAGAGTGAGATCTATCATCACTCATAAAAAAATGATACTCTCTAATAACTTTCGATTATCTTCTACACTATCAAGGGCATGTCTATATGTTATGTGAACAAAAATTGCAATATGAATGGAGTTGTAAAACTAAGATTGTGTCTCATTTTGAGGTTGCAATGTGTAGTTCTCAGCAAAATAAAGAACTGATAAAATAGTGCCAATGGGAAAAGTCTCCATACACATTCTAAATTGTTAATCCAACTACTGAGACCTGTGACTGTGTCTTGCATATTTGTAAAAAAGATTTGCCTTGAAATCTAAAATAAAATTAGCCACACTGATATCTTTTCCAACCAATTCACATCTAGAGCTCTCACTCCCACTCTTCAATGTGTATTTCACCATTTCATATACCCTTTTTTCAGTATTGTCTTTCCAAGATCTTGTTTGCACGCTTCATGAAAACATGTGTCAAACTTGGATAAGCCACCACATTCTGAACACTTGTCATTTAAGCAAGCATTTCTATAAAAGGAACAACCATCAACTCTATGAAATAAGAGTTGATTTAGAAAGTCTCTTGATGATTTTGGAAGCCCACTAGCCCCACAATCCTCCAACATTTCTTTACTATGCAAAGTAGAACAGATGGAGCATAATAGTAGATGGTGCATAGAAAACTCAACATGATATTTGCAACAACATGTATTTCAAATTTTGAGTGGCACACAATAAAATGGCTTCAAAGATTCAAAAACCCTTTGTGATATATGAAGACTTGGATGACTCTCTCTAAATTGTTTGAACAAGATTGTTTGACTTACCTCTAAATGGTGTTTAGGGTGTGGCGTGTGGTCTCTGATGTCAATTCTCAACTTTAAGACATCTTTAGCATTGGGTGAAACTTGTGAGTTAGAGTGCCAAAATTGTATAATTTCTTCCTTCACATCGTCGGATAGCTTCTTATCAGAACGTGGAAGTCTCCCACCAAATGCCCATGTTTCATTTTGAAGAGGATCATCAATTTTCTCTCGTCGACTAAGTGCTCTTCTCAAAGTAGTACGATTTAGATTCAAATCAATACAAGTTTGTCTCATATATCTACCCTTTCTCAAATGATGACTTACCAAAGAGGTTGTAATAACCTTTCGAGCAGCTCTATTATCCTTCTCTCTGCTATTTTTCCCAATGCTATTGAGAGCACTGAGATGATTCTTCACGATAATGGCATTTCTTTCTAAATTTTTATTGACACGAATCTTCAATTTGGAAAGCATAGGTCTCATCTTTTGCATCTTTAATAAGTGCATGAAAAGCTGACATTACTCTACCACTATCTTGTTGCCGAAAAAAATATGATATAGTCTTGAAGCCCATAACCGAATGGTTCTTTCTGATTTTTTTCCTTCCAAACTAGTAATAATCATTTCATCAATTTCAATTATCTATTTTGGTGTTTTAGAACCTTCATGTCGATTATAATTAGGAGATATGTAAGGTTCCTATGCATTATCTGACTCTATGATTTCACCTTCGATTAATTCATTGTCAACTTGACTGATATTTAACATACCTTGTCTTTTTCTTCGGTGTTCCATTTTGTCCCTTTCCCTATATGCTGCAATGTCTTCATTGGATATCTTCCTTTTGCATTTATCCTTTCGACGACTACTGCTCCAAATTCAGATGAAAAATTCGAACACCTAAGGTTATATTTTCAATTTTTTTTTGATTAGTTGGGCCCCAAAATGCGACTTTTTCCAAAACCCATGAAAATAGAAGTGAAAAAGTGATGTTGTCAGGTCTGCAGGGATAGGAAATTATTGGGAATTGGTGCCAGTAAAATCGAATATCTGATTTCTAATTGGATATTCGATTATGTAAAGTGAATTTTTGGGAGGAAAACTTGCTATACTTTCCATCCTTTGCCATAATTATATTAATATTATGAAAATCATTGGAGGGAAACCGACTTTGGTTTATTACTAAGCTAATAGTATAGTAGTATTAATATATAATAGTATCAATAGTATAATAGTATTAATATAAAGTATCAACAGTATTAATATATAATAGTATTAATATATAGAAATATTAATACATAGCATTAATATAGCTAGAGTATCAATATTATTATTATACCCATAATAGTATTAATATTATTACTATAGATATAATAGTGTAAATTTTTAGTGTTTATTCATATTATTATTATTATTATGCTACAATATAGTATTAATGTATATATTATTATTATAGCTATAATAGTATTATTATTATTACTATAGATATATTAATACTAATAATTAATGTTTATTTATATTATTATTGTTATTAGTATATAATAGTATAAATAATATATATATCCTTTCATTTATTAATCCATATACATACGAACGATTTGAATATGTCCCTATGGGTCTTAGAACCCCTAGAGACATATGTCGTTGTTTAATGGGTCAAAGGGGGTCATAGAGCACCCTATCACCCCTTTTGACCCATATGAATGATTCGAATATGTCCTTAGGGGTCCCAGGACCCCTAGGGACATATGTTGTCATTTAATAGGTCAAAGGGGGTCATAGGTAACCCTATGACCCCCTTTGACCCATATGAACGATTCGAATATGTCCCTAGGGGTCCTAGGACCCCTAGGAACATATGTCATCGTTTAATGGGTTAAAGGGTGTCATAGGTCACTCTATGACCCCCTTTGACCCATATGAACGATTCAAATATGTCCTTAGGGGTTCTAGGACCCCTATGTCATCATTTAATAGGTCAAAGGGTGTCATAGGTCACCCTATGACCCCTTTTGACCCATATGAACGATTCAAATATGTCTCTAGGGGTCATAGGACCCCTAGGGACATATGTAATCGTTTAATGGGTCAAAACGGATCATAAGTAACCCTATTACCCCCTTTGACCAATTTGAACAATTCAAATATGTCCTTAGGGGTCCTATGACCCCTAGGGACATATGTCATCATTTAATGGGTCAAAAGGAGTCATAGGTCACCCTATGACCCCCTTTGACCCATAGGAATGATTTGAATATGTCCCTAGGGGTCCTAGGACCCCTAGGGACATATATCATCGTTTAATGGGTCAAAGGGGGTCATAGGTCACCCTATGACCTTTTACGCATATGAATGTCCTTAGGGGTTCTATGACCCCTAGGGACATATATCATCGTTTAATGGGTCAAAAGGAGTCATAAGTCACCCTATGACTACCTTTGACCAAAAGGAATGATTTGAATATGTCCCTAGGGTCATAGGACCCCTAGGGACATATGTCATCATTTAATGGGTCAAAGGGGGTCATAGGTCACCCTATGACCCACTTTGACCCATATGAACGATTTGAATATGTCCTTAGGGGTCCCAAGACCCCTAGGGACATATGTCGTTGTTTAATGGGGCCAAGGGGGTCATAGGTCACTCTATGACCACCTTTGACCCATATGAATGATTCGAATATGTCCTTAGGGGTCCTAGGACCCCTAGGGACATATGTCATCGTTTAATTGGTCAAAGGGTGTCCTAGGTCACCCTACGACCCCCTTTGACCCATATGAATGATTTGAATATGTCCCTAGGTGTCTTAGGACCCTGAGGGACATATGTTGTCGTTTAATGGGTCAAAGGGGGTCATAGGTCACCCTATAACCTTTGACCCATATGAATGATTCGAATATGTCCTAAGGGGTCCTATGACCCCTTGGGACATATGTCATCATTTAATGGGTCAAAAGGAGTCATAGGTCACCTTATGACCCACTTTGACTCATAAGAACGATTCAAATATGTCTCTAGGGGTCCTAGGACTCCTAGGGACATATGTCATCATTTAATGGGTCAAAGGGGCTCATAGGTCACCTTATGACCACCTTTGACCCATAGGAATGATTCAAATATGTCCATAGGGGTCCTAGGATCTCTAAGGACATATGTCATCATTTAATGCATTAAAGGGGCTCATAGGTCACCTTATCACCCCTTTTGACCCATATGAACGATTCGAATATGTCCTTAGGGGTACTAGAACTCTTAGGGACATATGTCATCGTTTAATGGGTCAAAGGGGGTCATAAGTCACCCTATGACCCCCTTTGACCCATATGGCCCATTTGAATATGTCCCTAGGAGTCTTAGGACCCCTAGGGACATATGTTGTCGATTAATGGGTCAAATGGAGACCCATATGAATGATTCAAAAATGTCCCTATGGGTCCTAGGACCCCTAGGGACATATGTCGTCATTTAATGAGTCAAAAGGAGTCATAAGTCACCCTATGACCCACTTTGACCCATAGGAATGATTTGAATATGTTCCTAGGGGTCCTAGGACCCCTAGGGACATATGTCATCATTTAATGGGTCAAAGGGGGTTATAGGTCACCCTATGACCCCCTTCGACCCCCCTTTGACCCATATGAACTATTCGAATATGTCCTTAGGGGTCCTATGACCCCTACGGACATATGTCATCGTTTACTAGGTCAAAGGGAGTCATAAGTCACCCTATGACCCCCTTTGACCTAAGAAACGATTCAAATATGTCCCTAGGGGTCTTAGGACCCCTAGGGACATATGTCATCGTTTAATGGGTCAAAAATGGTCATAGGTCACCCTATGACCCACTTTGACCCTTATGAATGATTCGAATATGTTTTTAGGGGTACTAGAACCCCTAGAGACATATGTCATCATTTAATGGGTCAAAGCAGGTCATAAGTCACCCTATGTCACCTTTTGACCCATATGGCCCATTCGAATATGTTTGCAGGGGTCCTAAGACCCCTAGGGACATATGTCATCAATTAATAGGTCAAAAGGGGTCATAGGTCACCCTATGACCCCCTTTGACCTATATGAACGATTTGAATATGTCCTTAGGGGTCTCAGGACCCCTAGGGACATATGTCATCGTTTAATGGGTCAAAGGGGTCAAAGGTCACCCTATGACCCACTTTGACCCATATGAACGATTCGAATATGTCCCTAGGGGTCCTAGGACCCCTAGGGACATATGTCTTTGTTTAATGGGTTAAAGGGGGTCATAGGTCACCCTATGACCTCCTTTGACTCTTATGAACAATTCGAATACATATGTCGTCATTTAATGTGTCAAAGGGGGTCATAGGTCACCCTATGACCCCCTTTGACCCATATGAACGATTTGACTATGTCCCTATGGGTCCTAGGACCCCTAGGAACATACGTCATCGTTTAATGAGTCAAAGGGGGTCATAGGCACCTTATGACCCCCTTTGAGCCATATGAACAATTCGAATATGTCCCTATGGGTCCTAGGACCCCTAGGGACATATGTCATCATTTAATGGGTCAAACGGTGTCACAAGGCACCCTATGACCCCTTTTGACCCATATGACTGATTTGAATATGTCCCTAGGTGTCTTAGGATGCCTAAGGACATATATCATCGTTTAATGGGTCAAAGGCAGTCATAGGGCACCCTATGATCCTCTTTGACCCATATGAATGTTTCAAATGTCCTTAGGGGTCCTAGGACATCTAAAGAAATATGTCATCGTTTAATGAGTTAAAGGGGGTCATAGGTCACCCTATGACCCCCTTTGACTCATATGAAAAATTCAAATATGTCCTTAGGGGTCCTAGGACCGCTAGGGACATATGTCATTGTTTAATGGGTCAAAGGGTGTCATAGGTCACCCTGTGACCCCCTTTGACCCATATGAACGATTTGAACATGTTCTTAAGGGTTCTAGGACCTCTAGGGACATATGTCTTCCTTCAATGGGTCAAAGGGGGTCATAGGGTGACCTATGACCCCCTTTGACACATATGGCCCATTCAAATATGTCCCTAGGGGTCCTAGGACCCCTAGGGACATATGTTGTCATTTAATGAGTCAAAGGGGGCCATAGGTCACCCTATGACTCCCGTTGACCAATATGAATGATTTGAATATGTCCTTAGGTGTCTCATGACCCCTAGGGACATATGTCATCGTTTAATAGGTCAAATAGAGTCATAGGTCAACCTATGACCTCCTTTGACCCATAGGAACGATTCAAATACGTCACTAAGATTCCTAGGACCCCTAAGGAAATATGTCATCATTTAATGGGTCAAAGGGGGTCATAGGTCACCCTATGACTGCTTTTGACCCATATGAATGATTCGAATATGTCCTTAGGGGTACTAGAACTCCTAGGGACATATGTCATCGTTTAATGGGTCAAAAGGGGTCATAAGTCACCCTATGACCCACTTTGACCCATATGGCCCATTCGAGTATGTCCCTAGGGACCCCTAGGGACTTATGTCATCATTTAATGGGTCAAAGGGGGTCATAAGTCACCCTATGACCCCCTTTGACCAATTTGAACAATTCAAATATCTCCTTAGGGGTCTTATGACCACTAGGGACATATGTCATCATTTAATTAGTCAAAGGGAGTCATAGGTCACCCTAGGACCCCCTTCGACCCATATGAACAATTTGAATATGTTCTTAGGGGTTCTAGGACCCCTAGAGACATATGTCATTGTTTAATTGGTCAAAGGGCATCATAAGTCACCCTATGACACCCTTTGACCCATATGAACGATTCAAATATGTCCTTAAGTGTACCAGGACCCCTAGGGACATATGTCATCATTTAGTGGGTCAAAGGGGGTCATAGGTCACCCTATGACCCCTTTTGACCCATATGAACGATTCAAATACGTCCTTAAGAGTTATAGGACCCTGAGAGACATATGTCATCGTATAATAGGTCAAAGGGGGTCATAGGTCACCCTATGACCCCCTTTGACCTATATGAACAATTCAAATATGTTCCTAGGGGTTCTAGGACCTTTAGACACATATGTCGTCATTTAATGGATCAAAGGGGGTCATAGGTCACCCTATGATCCCCTTTGACCCATATGACCCATTCAAATATATTCTTAGGGGTTCGAGGATGCCTAGCGACATATGTCATTGTTTAATAGGTCAAAGAGGGTCATAGGTCACCCTATGAGCCCCTTTGACTCATATTACCCAATAGAATATGTCCCTAGGGGTTCTAGGACCCTTAGAGACATATGTCGTCGTTTAATAGGTCAAATAGAGTCATAGGTCACCTTGTGACCCCCTTTGAGCCATATTATCCATTCGAATATGTCCTTAAGGGTCCTAGGACCCCTAGGGACATATTTTATCATTTAATGGGTCAAAGGGACCTATGACCCCCTTTGACCCATATTACCCATTCAAATATGTCCCTAGGGGTCCTAGGACCCCTAGAGACATATGTCGTCATTTAATGGGTCAATGGGGGTCATAGGTCACCATATGACCCCCTTTGACCCATATGAATGATTCGAATATGTCGTTAGGGGTCCTAAGACCCTTAGGGACATGGTATCGTTTAATGGGTCAAAGGGGGTCATAGGTCATCCTATGACCCCCTTTAACCCATATGAACGATTCAAATATGTCCATATGGGTCCTAGGACCCCTAGGGACATATGTCATCATTTAATGAGTGAAAGGGGGTCATAAGGCACCCTATCACCCCCTTTCACCCATATGAACGATTCGAATATGTCCTTAGGGGTCGTAGGACCCCTAGGGACATATGTCATCATTTAATGGGTCAAAGAGGTCATAGGTCACCCTATGACACCATTTGACCCATATGGACCATTCGAATATGTCCCTAGGGGTTGTAGGACCCCTAGGGATATATGTTGTCATTTAATGGGTCAAAGGGGGTCATAGGTCACCCTATGACTCCCTTTGACCCATATGAATGATTCAAATATGTCGTTAGGGGTCCCATGACTCTTCGAGATATATGTCGTCGTTTAATGGTTCAAAGGGTGTCATAAGTCACCCTATGACCCCTTTTGACCCATATGAACGATTCGAATATGTCCCTAGGGGTCCTAGGACCTCTAGGGACATATGTCATCATTTAATGGGTCAAAGGGTGTCTTTGGTCACCCTATGAACCCCTTTGACCCATATGAATGATTCGAATATGTCCCTAGGGGTTATAGGACCCCCAGAGACATATGTCATCGTTTAATGGGTCAAAGGGGGTCATAGATCACCCTATTACCACCTTTGACCCGTATGAACAATTCAAAATGTCCCTAGGGGTTCTAAGACCCTTAAAAAAATATGTCATTGTTTAATTTCGTCAAAGTGGGTCATAGGTCACCTATGACCCCCTTAACCCATATGAACGATTCAAATATGTCCCTAGGGGTCGTAAGACCCCTAGAGACATATTCGAATCATTCGTATGGGTCAAAAGGGGTCATAGGTCACCCTATGACCCCCTTTGACCCATATGACTCATTCAAATATGTTCCTAGGGGCCTGAGGAGCCCTAGCGACATATGTAATCATTTAATGTGTCAAAGGGGGTCATAGGTCACTCTATGACCCCCTTTGACCCATATTACCCATTCAAATATGTCCCTTGGGGTTCTTGGACCCCTAGAGACATGTGTCATCGTTTAATGGGTCAAAGAGAGTCATAGGTCACCCTATGACCCCCTTTGACCCATATTACCCATTCGAATATGTCCATAGGGGTCCTAGGACCCCTAGGGACATATATCGTCATTTAATGGGTCAAAAGGACCTATGACCCCCTTTGACCCATATTACCCATTCGAATGTGTCCCTAGGGGTTCTAGTACCCCTAGAGACATATGTCATTGTTTAATGGGTCAAAGGGGGTCATAGGTCACCCTATGACCCTCTTTTACCCATATGAATGATTCAAATATCATCATTTAATAGGTAAAAAGGGGTCATAGGTCACCCTATGACCCCTTTTGACCCATATTAACCATTGTAATATGTGCCTAGGGCTCCTAGGACCCCTAAGGACATATGTCGTTGTTTAATGCGTCAAAGGGGGTCAATGGTTGACCTATGACCTCCTTTGACTCATATATATTAATAATATACATATCTATTAATTACATACATACATACATATATATATATATATATATATTATGTTATTATATTTAATAAAAATATTATGTTATTATATATATTAATAACATATATATGTATTACTTTATTATATTTAATGAAAATATTATGGTATTATATATATATATTTATATTTATAACATACATATTAATATATATATAATACATATTATTATACATATTAATATAATAATATATAATACATATTATATTTAATGAAAATATTACGTTATTATATTTAGTAAAAATAATAATAATATAAATTATATTTATAGATTGTAATAAGATTAACATAATATATTATTATATATTGCTAGATTATATCTTATATCTTTACATTATGTTAATATATATATATATATATATATATATATATATATAATATTAAAATACGTCTTTACATAGTACTATAAGTGAAATAATTTATAAATAATAAGCTATGATGTTTAAACCCAATTTTCCCTCCAAAATGGGTTGGGATTTCGAATTTTCCAATCACAACATATCGGATATTGGATTTATAATCAGATACCCGATTAGGCTTGGTATTTACCAAGCCTACCCGGTCAACCCAAAAGACGTGTTTGAAGAGGGTTTTAGTGATACTCAGACTTCAGGTAGCTGTCTGACAATGTTATTTTGATCGAAATTGAATAAAACAAAAAGAGTTTTTTAATATCGCTCTCTAGATTTCATCAATATAATTTCTATCAAATTCAAAGTTCGATAAGTATTTATTAGTTAATTATCAATGAAGATAATATTAAAGTGTTGATTGACATACTGATTGAAAAATAGCTATAACTTTCAAACGGTATAATATTTTTTAAATCTAAAAGTTGCATCACATTCTATACTTCGGCTAGTATAAGAAAAAAAAAAATTAAATTTGGTAAAATTTTCTATTAGTTAGGGTGGTTAGACACAGGACTTTTTTTTCCAAAAAATTTTTGGTAGAAAATTCATATTTAATTATTTATTTGGAATAAAAATATCGAAAAATATGCATCACATCCAAGCATGAGTCTATTTTTCATATCTATAATTATATTAAAAAAAATTATGATTTGATTTTGATTAAGGTGGTCAGACATACACCTACTTTTTATTTTCGCCCTGAAATTTTCTTAGTACTACATTAAAATTCAAACTTTTGACCAATTAATTATTTTTTTCTCCTGATAAGGCCTAGTAGTTTAGAAACTACATTCAATTTCTTATAGATTATTTTATTACAACTTTTTGATATAAAGTCCATAACCACTTCAAAATTATGTGTCAAGTTGACATAAACCTGATTTGCTAATTTTTCACTGCCACTTAAGGCCATAGTTTGGTACACCATGATCCTGCACATACCCTATAGTAAACCTACTATGCAAGTGGGAAAGTGTCATCACATGGATCATGCTAGAGTTACCCTGGTAGTCTCTCTATAGACCCTAGCCCCCTAGTGATCCCTAAGCGGCCACTAATATCCTCTCATATTGACGAGGCATGCTATGAAATGCAAAGTCGCAACCAAGCATTCTCTCTACTCTCATCCTAGTCTATACTAGCACTCGAGGCATGGGCGAGAACAAACAATTATCTTATTAGGTTCATTTAAGTTAGTATTAGGTGTAATGTTTTCACTTATTAAAACAACTTACAATGAGTTACCTTGGCAGCCACTTAGGGCTCCGGCCCCTATTGCAAGCCACTTGCCAACACTACATGTACATAACCTACCCTAAGCTCATGGAATCATAAATCACAAAATCACCATAGTCCTATACAAGTGATTGGAAAAATACTGAAAGATAATCCACAATAAGAACATCAAATCTCCATGAGCAACTAAAAAGCATCCATAGATAATCATGACCACAATAGTTCTCTATTGGCAACTGAAGGTATCACTGATAATCACAATATCCATTGGTTCTCAACAAGAAACCAAAAAGGCATATCCAGCAAATAATACTGATCGAAAACTCCAAAATGGTTGAATCAAAACATGTCACAACATGACATCATCAAGATCAGATAAACAAATCAATCCCATCAAGGTGACTGGAAACTAATCCAAATACAACTGATTGATACTCATAAATGGTTACATATGTCACAACTTACACAAGAAGACTAGAAACAATATTAATCAGTAACCCCCAGACACACGATAGAGCATGCCATCACATAACCATGGTTGGATTTTAAAAAGATCGAGATCAAAAGACATCATCATGATATTACAATCATAACCCCTGAGCCTCTGGTAGACGTCCTATAATTGGTCAACCAACTAGTCAACCCAAACCCAAAACAAGAAGCATAGAGAAAGCACAAAAATAAAAGCACATGTTTTGGTTCGCTAAAGTTACATAGTTGAATTAAGTGTGGGGGTTTCAGTTTTCATTTTCAAATTTAGATATCGAATGGAGAAATTTGTACATTTTTACCTAATCCATGTATATGTTTGGTAGATAAAAGTATTTTCCCCATAACCCATTAAATCAACATTTTAATATGTTTCTAAGAGTATATGATATATACAATATTTGAAAAAGACCCCCATCGTGTTCCAATAGGACATATAAAAAATTCAATGTAAACAAATACAATTCATCCTCATTTATCTATCCTTCATTTAAATCTGATTAAATTAGATTTAGACTAAAATAATATAAAATGATTAATTATTAAAAGAAATAATCTATTAATAAAATTTAATTTATAATATAATAATTAATATTTAAAAATATATAATAATTAACATTTTAAAAGTTATTAATATTAAATAATGTTAATACCTAACAAATTTGAAATATCACTAATCTCATATATCATTAATATAAATTTTAAAACAACATAACATAATTTAAACCCCCCCCTCCCCCCCCCCCCCCCTCCCCCCCAAATATGAGTTGTATTGCACAATATATATAAAAAGTGATTTTAATCACTGTCGACTTTGCTTTTAAAAAGGGTCATGTAGCCCTGTACCTTGTCGCAGGGCTTGCAACGGTAGTCACACTACCTGCAATAGCGGTACAGGCGACTGCCGGTCGTAAGGCTCATGATGTAAGGTGGGTGTACGGGGTGGGTAATCGTACCCCTCCCCAATATAATTAATTTTTTTTTTTTATATAAATAAATATTTCTTTTAAAACGTTTCTCCCAAATGGATTCAGAGTTTTAATAATGTTTTTCCACTACAATTTAGTAAGCAGTATATATTTATATATATATATATATATACATATATATGTATATATATATATATATGTATATATATGTGTATATATGTGTGTATGTATATATATATGTATGTATGTATGTATATATGTATATATGTATATATATTTATATGTATATGTATATATATATACCATATATATATATCTATATATACATATCTATATATACATATACATATATATACATATACATATATCTATATATACATATCTATATATATACATATCTATATATACATATGCATATACATATACATATACATATCTATATATACATATATATACATATCTATACATACATACATACATACATATATATATATATGTAGATTTGTAACATATATGTATATTTTCTTTATAAAAGAAAACATATACATAATTTTTAAACAAGAAGGGCTTTCCAATTTTATAAGTTAAGAATTTTTCCTATAATGTTCGTTCTCTAGATTTACCTATTAATCCTTTTAAGAGGTTTGTCCATATGCATCTGAAACCCTAGTCCCATAGATTCCTCAGATCTACGTGTGTGGGATTTTCTCATATAAGAATTTAACTACCCAGACAATAATACATACAGCCAAGATATTCTACACATAAAATCCTCAGAAGTATTTAGAAGACACGAAGAAGAAAGGAAGTGCAAGAAAAGAAATATCTTATGCAAAAATCACGAGTGTTTACCTGGACACTGATGCTAAATCACTTCTCCTCAAAATCTGTAGAGCAAGCTCCTTCCTTCTCTAATGTGCCCAGGTCCTCCAAACACGCTCCTTGAACTTCTAGGTGTGACTGAATATAAAGAACTCTTAGGAAGCACCTAGAATGTCTCTAGAAACAACCAGAAGATGTGATAAGTGTTGACAACTAAGCACGAGCTTTTTCCAACCTTCTAGATGAGTCACAAGGTTATAGACACCATGTGCTTAATTTGTGCGCTAACTCCTGTGTTGTAGACATACGTGCATAACAAACGCGTGCTTACTCCTAGGTAGACTTATAACTTTTATTTTAATTCTTTTATCATTATTATCATTATTTATTAGTTATTATTTATTATTGTTATTAATTTTAATTTCTTTTATTTAATTCTTTAACTCAATTAATTTCCATTTAATTGATTAAAATAAAAATATCAAAAGATCTTGATATTATATTAATTTTCCCCAAAATGATTAAATTATTAATTAAATCTTTTTTTAATTTTAGACTTAATTAATAGAAAATTCACCATAGACTTCCAAAATAAAGTATGAAAATCCATCATAGAACAATCCATACAAAATCAGTCTAAAGGGTTAAAATCACAAATCATGTCATCCGACACATTCAGAAGGTAAAATATCTCGAATACTTGTCCTACCTTTCTAGGACAAATGGTTTAAGGGTCAAGGATTTGGACTTGAGAATTTATCTCCCCTCTCTTACCATTGAGATAGTGTGATAGGGTACACTCATCCTGACAATTCAGGGAAGTCAATACTTGATACCTACAAGCTGCATAAAATCAATGCACATACATACTATATATATATATATATATATATATATATATATATATATATATATATATATATATATATATATATATATATATATATATATATATATATATATATATATATATATATATATATATATATATATATATATATATATATATATATATGCTAAGCTAAATAGGCAATGGCAGGAAGTGGTGCATCGTGTAGATCCTAACTAGCAGGTGACTATGACTCCCTTCCTTAATCACATCAGAAACACTATACAATAAAAGAAAAAACACACACACCATACACATGCAAGTATGGGGTCAATATCCATAAGAAAACACATGTGATAATAAACCATCTAATTAATCATCATCAACAACTGGAAATAATGTAATAATTAAAGAGATCAGATTTTCACAATCCATTACATAAATATATTTGTTTCTAGATTTGATTGTGTAGAGATTGTTACCATCAACATTTCAAATCACACTACATGATACATCATTAGGATGAAAATAGAGCAAGAGATGTAAAACAAAATGAGTTGCAGATGTTGACTAACCCAAAAGATAAAGGTACCAAGAGGAAGAGAGAATGCACGCTAACCAAAGGAGGAAAGAAGGTTGGACAAGGAACCAACAAGGGCACACTCCACACACAACAATAAAAAAAGAACAAAGTAATAAAAAAAAACCAAGAATTCAATCAAACGTTGGAAAAGTAATGACACCACTAACCAATTCTTAGAACATAAGAAATATGCACGGACAAACAAATACATAATAAAAAGAAAACCTATGGAAAAACAATAAATATAAGCAAATGAAGCAAGCGAGTAATATTACCAAGATATATAATCATATAAGGAGACTAAGTAAGAAAGAGTGTGTGAAAGTGAGAGGTAAAAAATGGGCAACCAACACTAAGAAACACATAAAAAATAGTAATAAATAAGAACAAGAAAAAATAACAATAAGAAACAAATAAAAATGAAAAGAAAGTTCAAAAATACATATAACCAAATAAAAACAACAATCACTATATATATATAGCTAAATAAGACATGTGCACACATAATATAACAAGTGTATGTGTGTGCATGTATTTTATTTAACACGATTGTTAATAGATAAACATAGAAAGAAACCAAAAACTAAACAACCAAAAATAAAAAGATAGGTAATTAATACATATTAACAAATATACAAAACAAATACTATATATATATATATATATCAAACACATGTACACATAGTGTAACTACTATGTGCACACTCCAAAAATATGTACATACCAAAGCGTATATATGTATATATATATATAGGAAAGTATATAAAATAAAAGCAAAAAATATATATCTATATAACATGTTGAATAAAACCTATGTACACGAGATAAGGTGTGTGTACGCATTTTATTTAACTGGTTATATATATATGTCACAAATATATAAAATATATAGAGAAAGATAGAAAAATGTATCAAATATCTAATGTAATATATATATATATATATATATATATATATATATATAGAGAGAGAGAGAGAGAGAGAGAGAGAGAGAGAGAGAGAGAGAGAGTATGCATCAAATATCGAAAGATATATATATCAAGGTAATAATATATAAGTATGTAATAGAAACCTATATGACATATTGAATAAGACAAAAGCACACGAGATATGGTGTGTGTATGTGTTTTATTTAACATGTGATATATATATATATATATATATATATATATATGCAAAAAATTAAAAAAATTAAAATTAAAATTAAAAAATTAAAAATTAAAATAAGAAATGAAAAAATAAAATAAAGAATTATGTAATGCTTGAAAACCCTAAGAAGAAAACAAGGAGGAGAGAAAACAAAGCAACAAGAAATTAAAAACTCAAGACAAAGAAGAAGCACAAAAGCAACACGCAGACCGAAAAAAATGCAAAAAGGAGAAAATGAAGTGAAAGAGAGAAACCCACCGATGGAGAGGGGAAGCGACCAAGTAGGATGGAGAGGGAGGGGGGGGTTAGAGAGTAGGATTACCCCTCATGACAATGGTCATTGCACCTCGAGGTTAACATTGGTTGCCACGAGGGATTGAGGGTCCAACCATCATCATGATTAAGGTTGATGGGGTGGTTGTAGATCTCAACGGCTTCCTTAAGCTTCCATTTTAAATAGTTGTCCTCATTGGCTAGGATCTGCATGTTTTCCAAACATATGTGATGTTTGGAAGAGAAAGAATGCTCAGCTAGGGCTGATTTTCAAACCCTATCATGTTGAATGTCTACAATGTGCTCTTTTATCCAAGTATGGAAAGAGCGACCAGTTTTGCCAATATAAGGAGTCCCACAGGAGCAAGCAACTTTGTAGACCCCTAACTTAGAATATGCATCTCTTAAGTCTTTTAGAGGTGGGACATGGTTTCTAATCTTGGATAGGGGTTTGAAAGCTACTCTCAAACCTTTTTTGGTCAAGATCTTGACAATTTTTTGCGAAATACCTTCGACAAAGGGGAGAGAGGAAAACAAACCAAGAGGGGTTGGGGAAGGTTTGGGATCACAATGGGAAAGGTGGAGGTACTTAGCTTGGTTGAGAGCTCTGGAAATTTGTCTGGTAGAGTAACCATTAAGCCTAAAAATGTGACGTAGGTGGTTTAGTTCAAGGCTTAAATGATCATCATCATAGATTCTATAGGCTCTCAGGGCAAGGGTTTTAAGAATGCCAAATTTTTGGCTAGGGGGGTGGTGGGAGGATGAACAAATATACGAGTCTGTATGTGTAGCCTTTCTGAACACCTGACGACCAAGGGTACCATCTGGTTTCTTGATGAGAAGCACATCAAGGAAAGGCAAACAATTGTTAGACTCAAGCTCTTTGGTAAAGGAAATGCAAGGCGCTATGTTGTTGATGTGTTGGTGGAACTCCTCTAATTTATCCATCCCATAAGGCCAACAAATGTTCGTATCATCAACATATCACTTCCACCACTTAGGCTTAAGAGGGAAAGATCGAAGGGCCACCTCTTCAAAATGTTCCATATAAAGGTTGGCAATGATCGGGGAGAGGGGGGATCCCATGGCTACACCCTCAACTTGCTCGTAGATGACCCCTTGGAAAGAGAAAAAAGTGGACCTGAGGCATAACTCAACCAAACTAGAAATCTCCACATTGGTCTTAAGCTTCACAATTTCAACTGAATCGAGAATAGGAACCTTTGTGAAGAGAGAGACAGCGTCAAAACTCACCAAGAGATCATTACTGTCTAGATGAGCACCCTTGATGAATTGGACAAAGTGGGTTGAGTCCTTAACAAAGGAATCAGATTTTCCCACCAAGGGTGAGATAAGTTTGGCAAGATGGGAAGCAAGCGGGTACATAGGGGAGCCAATGGTGTCGACAATAGGTCTTAGAGGAATACCCTCCTTATGAATTTTTGGGACACCATAAATGCGAGGAGTGACTTCCTTCAAAGGGACTAACCTTTTCTTGACGTCATCATCAAAGGAAGATGCCAAGACCCTAGATTTGACAAGCTTAAGGATTTTGGCTCAAGGGTTGCGAGACAAGGTTTTGTAGCTACGAGAATCAGCGAGAAGGTCATGCATCTTAGCTACATAGTCTTGTTTGTTCATAATGACCGTGGCATTGCCTTTGTTAGCTTTGGTGATTACCAAGTCATTGTTATGCAACAAACTTTTGAAGGAAAGAAACTCAACTTTGGGGATGTTGCGCCTAGGAGGTTTGGCCCGCCTCAAAGCAATTGCACAATCTTGTCTAATTTCTTCGACGGCATCATTAGGTAGAGAACGAATAGCATTCTCAATCTCTACCAAGAAGTCAACCTGTAGAATGGCATGAGGTGCCACCAAAAAATTAAGGCCCCATTTTAAGAAATTAAAAGAATGTGGGTCAAGGGGGACATCAGCAAGGTTGATGACCAATTTTTTGTCCCAGTGGTGCACCAAATTGGAAGAGTGGGAGGAAGGGCTATGAAGGGGGCAAGCCAAAGAACCTGAGGTGTGGGAGGGTGACAATTGAGAGGATAACTGATCCCCCTCCATGATCTCAAACAACGAGCAAGGATACAGATGGCTCGTAGTGGGTGAAGGACAAAGCTTGGAATGGGTTAGGTGGTCTCCATAAGTGTAGCTTGAAGCGACCCCAGGAGAGACCAAACTTATGGCAGGTTGACAAGACCCAAGGCTCAAAACATCATCAAGAGGTTTAGGGGCTCGAGGCATACCAACCACCGGAGAGATAGCAAGATAGCTAAGACTGCAAGACATAGAAGACACACCATCAGAAGAAGACATATTAATTAGCTATCTTTTTATTTTTGGTTGTTTAGTTTTTGGTTTCTTTCTATGTTTATCTATTAACAATCATGTTAAATAAAATAGATGCAAACACATACACTTGTTATATTATGTGTGCACATGTCTTATTTAGCTATATATATATATAGTGATTGTTGTTTTTATTTGGTTATATGTATTTTTGAACTTTCTTTTCATTTTTATTTGTTTCTTATTGTGATTTTTTCTTGTTCTTATTTATTACTATTTTTTATGTGTTTCTTAGTGTTGGTTTCCCACTTTTTATCTCTCACTTTCACACACTCTTTCTTACTTAGTCTCCTTATATGATTATATATCTTGGTAATATTACTCGCTTGCTTCATTTTCTTATATTTATTGGTTTTCCATAGGTTTTCTTTTTATTATGTATTTGTTTGTCCGTGCATATTTCTTATGTTCTAAGAATTGGTTAGTGGTGTCATTACTTTTCCAACATTTGATTGAATTCTTGGTTTTTTTAAAATTTTTTTGTTCTTTTTTTCTTGTTGTGTGTGGAGTGTGCCCTTGTTGGTTCCTTGTCCAACCTTCTTTCCTCCTTTGGTTAGCGTGCATTCTCTCTTCCTCTTGGTACCTTTATCTTTTGGGTTAGTCAACTTCAGCAACTCATTTTGTTTTACATCTCTTGCTCTATTTTCATCCTGATGATGGATCATGTAGTGTGATTCGAAATGTTGATGGTAAAAATCTCTACATAATCAAATCTAGAAACAAATATAGTAATGTAATAATTATCATGCATATATGAAATGTATAGTCTAAGTAATCTCATCACATATCAACTGAATCTGTCACACAATATCTGATAGTCTCAAAAGAATGCTACTAACCATCAACATAAAATTAGTCTAACAAAATTCACCCATGATAGCAACAATGTATCTAGAAAAATGTGAACGAGGGCAGGCACTACACAGTCTTAAATTTTTATTATCAAATTCAATAGGGAGCATCACTACCTTGCCATATAAGAGTTCAAATGGTGTGAATCCTGTAGTAGTCTTCCAAGTTGTTCTGTAGGCCAAAACTATTTTTTGTAATCTACTGGTCCAATCCCTACAGTGTAGATGAACTATTTTTGTTAGGATGTTTTCCATCTTATGATTGGTGACCTCGTCTTGTCTTTTATCTTGAGGGTGATAAGGACTAGATTTTTGGCAGTGTATGTTATACTAGTTCATCAATTCTGAGATCATATTAGAGGTAAACTATGCACCTTAGTCAATGAATAGCTCTTTGGGTACACCATAGCAGGTAAAAATTTCTTCATATAGAAATTTAGTAACTTTTTCATCACGAGCATGCTTCATAGCTTTAACTTCAACCCATTTTGTTAAATAATCAGTGCATACAATAATATAGGATTTCCCATTAGATGGAGGATCAATTGGTCCAATGAAGTCCATGCCCCATTTGTCAAATGGTGTTAATGCCATCTATAGGTTAAGAGGCATTTCATCTATTCTTGTTGGTTAGCCCATCCTTTGACACTTATCACACTTTCGTGTATAGTTGACTGCATCTTTGTGAAGTGTAGGCCAATAATAACTAGTTGTCAAGAATTTCAAGGCTATTCTTTTTTCTGCAAAGTGTCCTCCACATGGTTCATTATGACATGCATGTAGAATGTCATATGTCTCATTCTCTCTCACACATCTTCTCATAACTTGATCAGGTCTAGTGTGAAACATGAGGTTATCTATCTAGGAGAAATAAAAACTTTTCTCCACAAACAACTTCTTTTCCTTGTAAGAAAAATGTTCTGGTATCTTATTGACTACAAGGTAATTAGTAATGTTTGCATACCATGGAGTTTGAATAGCAATATGAAATAAATGCTCATCTAGAAATGCATCATCTACCAAAGTAGTGTTAGTATCATCATGATGGATTCTTGATAAATAATCAGCTACAACATTGGCTCTACCAGGCTTATCAACAAAGTTATATCAAATTGTTACAATAATAATAACCATCTTGCAAACTTGCCTATTATAGCAAGTTTGTTTATGAGATATTTGATTGCTCCATGATAAGTATGAAAAAATATGGAATAGTCAATTATGCAATGCCAAAATTTGTTCAAGGCATAAACTACTACTAACAATTCTTTTTTTTGTCACTGTGTAGTTTAATTTTGGTCCATAAAGGCTCTTGCTAATATAATATATTTCATTTTCAAGATTTTGAGATTGTTGGGCTAGAACTACACCTATAGCATAATCAAAACCATATATATATATATATATATATATATATATATATATATATATATATATATATATATATATATATATATATATATACACATACATATATATATACATACATATATATACATATATGTATATATATATATATATATATGTATGTATGTATATATATATATATGTATATATATATATATATGTATGTATATATATATATATATGTATGTATATATATATATATGTATGTATATATATATATGTATGTATATATATGTATATATATATATATATATATATATATATATATATATATATATATATATATGAAAAGGTAAATTAAAATCAAGGCCTTGTAAAATTGGGGTTGTAGTGAGAAGTTTCTTAAGCTGTAAGAATGCTTCATCACATTCAGATGCCCAACTAAATTCAACTTCTTTTGTGAGTGACTTATGTAAGGGACTAGCTATTTTGCTGAAATCTTTTATAAAATGTCTGTAATATCCAACATGACCTAGAAAATATTTTACTTCTTTTGATTTTGCAGGTATGGGAAATGTTTGAATTACCTCTATCTTAGCTGGATCCACTTTTATTCCTGCAACTGATATGAAATGGCCAAGTACCACACCTTCCTGCATGAGCATGAAATATTTTTCACTATTAAGTACCGAATTATGTTCTTGACACCTTACCAAAACCTTTTCAAGATTCATCATTGCTTCCTCAAAAGTGATTCCAAATGTTGTGAAATCATCCATATATATTTCCATGCAATCATGTGATATATCAGCAAAGATGCTAATAATAGCTCATTAGAACATTGCAAGAACATTACATAGACCAAATGGTAAAATAGAGTATGCAAAAGTACCCCATGGGCATGTGAATGTGGTTTTGTCTTGATCTTAAGGAGCAATACTAATTTTATTGTAAGCACTATACCCATCTAGAAAAGAGAAATACTTCTTTCCAACTAGGGTGTCCAAAACTTGGTCTATAAATGGTAAAGGAAAATGATCCTTTTTGGTGGCCTTGTTCAATTCTCTGAAATCTACATAAATTCTCCATTTTCCTCCTTTTTTGGGCACTATTACTAGAGGTGACATGCATCTACTATCAAATATAGGATAAATAAAACCAGCATCAAGCAATTTTTGCAATTCAATTTTAACTATCTCTCTAAGGCTTAGATTTATCCTTCTCTAGGGTTTACGGAGTGGTAGACATCCTTCATTGATGTATATCCTATGGGTGCACAATGTAGAACACAACCCTTTCATATCACTATAATCCCATGAAAAGGCCTTTTCATGTCTTTGAAGCAATTCTTGTAACTGTTCCATTTGTGTGGGCATTAATTTGGGGTTAACATGGAGATTATGACCTTTAGACAATTCAACAATAGTGGTGGACTCTAGCATAGCAGCTTTAGAGATTGGACTTGCTTCTAATTCACAAGATAAGAGTTTATGAAGAATGTCAGGTTCCTTAAGCAAATTACAACTCTCATCACATTCCTCATATGTGATTGATTCTAACATAGAACTTTCAGATACATCTTTTTCTACCACACAACTATTAGTAAGGATACTCTAAAGTATTGAATCTTCCTCTTATAGTTTTAGAAATGATTGTCTATGCAACATCATGAGCTGTACTATAGAATTTAACTCTTCTTCTTCATCCCCTAGATTTGCCCAAACAGATGTGCTCAAATCTAGTAATGATTGTGCTGGAGGATATAAACCAAATTTATTTGTTTCTTGGCCATTGGATATGGTCATGTTCCCTTATCTACAACTTATATTTGCATCAGTTGTGACTAACCATGGTCGACCTAGGATGACAAGGTAACCAAATAGATTAACTTTAGGGGATAGAATTATGAAGTCTGTAGGATATTCTAGAGAATCTAAGGTTACAACTATGTTTTCTATCGTCCCATCAGGGGTGACAGTAGAACTATCTGCAAGTTGTAGAATTGTTGGAGTAGCCCTTAATCCTACTATTTTCAACTTCTTCATAGTGTCCTTGGTCATGAAATTGATAATAGTTCCAATATCTATTAAAGCATTCTTAACAGATTGACCATTTATACTAACATTCACTACTAGACTACCTGGATCATAATATTTTGGTGTGATCAATTTTCCTAACATAATGTTAGCTAATTGTCCCACAACATGAACTATGGTGGGGTCATTTTTCTTCCTTCTAGGCTTCTTTAGGCAAGAATCTCTAATAGCTTTTCCATAGATTGGAACATCTTTAATGGCTTGGAACAAGGGTATTTGGACATGTATGTTCTTCAACTGGTCAACAATATCAAAAGGTTGTTCATCTTCTTGTACAGGTTTGCTTTGTATAAACTTTTCTAGAAAAGCAGGTTCCACTGCTGGTTGAGCTTAGGTTGACATTGTGACATTAGTTTGGGTATCTATTTCAGCAACTAAGGGTTCTAATGTTGTAGGAGTATTTGGTATTTCAGTTATAAGATGTGGTTTAGGTGCTGGTAAAGTTATACCAGATCTCAAATGTATATCTGTAACATTCAGAGTGTAAGCGGGATATTGCTAAGCATCATCATTATACATAGGTTGTTGTGGTTGTTGGCTATTTGGATTTGGCTGAGGTTGTGTAGGTAACTGTGTCTACTTTTGAGGTCTAGGATTTGCAGGTGATGGCATTAGAGTAGGTTGTTGAACTAGAGGTGGTAATTGTGGAGTACTGGTATTTTAATTAGGCCACTATTGAGATCCCCTCCATTGGTTCATAGACTGCCAATTCCCTTGGGGTGGTTGTCATTGGTTCTGCTAGTTTTACCAGTAGTTTGTTGGTTCTACCATTAGTTACTCTATTGGTTAGGCCAGGATGGTTGGGAATTCTGAGGCCATTGGGGTTTTTGTGGATTGTTTTTCCCATCATTATTCCAATTAGGTTGATATTGTGGAGGACCTTGGGGATTATGGTTTTGCCATTGATTACTATATGAATTTGAATTTTGCAAAGAGTCTTGAGGCATACCTTGATGTTGGGCCCATGGCTAGCATTGAGCCAAAAAAAAAATACTTGCTCATCATCTCCATCTATCTTGAGGTATTCAGTTGGAAGATGTTGGTTCTCCATGCTCGCAACTAGTTTACATTGGCAATCCTTCTTTTTCTTCTAGCAATGACAACAATATTCAGCTAGTTGTAACTCATCTTCTGCATGCTTCTTCTTTGTAGTCATTGTGTCAAGATGTGTAGTGACATCATTGATGATGTCCTGTTTGAAATTTGACAACAGGATAGATATCTCAAGCTTTGAAATACCTTGGATGATTCCTTTAATGACTGTGGAACGAGGTCCACAACCTTTCTTCATTGTTGACCTTGACTAGTTCTAATAGATCTTCCTGAGATCATCCCAGGAAGTTTGATACACATCACCACTAGCCATCAGGTCTAGTGCTTCTAGAAATTCATCATTCACACCTCTCAGAAAAACTAGCTTTTAGAAATCTTTAGACAACACATGCTAAGGGTTCTTCTATAGTCTATATAAGAAATGTGAAACATAGTCTTCCAATGTTTCTTCCTCCTTCTGTGATATCCTAAAGACATCATCTCCTCTTGAACTAGATGCTTTGTAATACTCTTTACACTTATCCAAAAATAGAGTTTGCATTTCATCCCAAGTTCCTGCTAAATTAGCTCCTAAGTCCATGAACCATTGTAGAGTTTATTCTTTCAATGTTGCTAGAAATAATTTGAGCTTATGGGCATCATTGTTGTAGTCAAAACTATGATAGAGTATGTCAAATTCAAACAAGAAAGTATTATCTTCGGTTGCAAGGTTGTAGAACTTTGGAAGGGCGGTTGTAGGTATATTCTTGAGATTATTAGTATTTATGAGGCATGGGAGAGGAAATGGAAAAGTAGGTTGTGCCATTACTAGAGGTATTAGATTATGGGGTTGCTGTTGAAAAGAAACATTGGGTACTGGACGATTAACAACTGGTGGATTTAAAGCAATGTTATCAAGGAAACTAGCCAAAATTTTAGTAAAAGGTTGAAGACCACTTGTATCTATAGCTTCTAGTCTTGAAGATGATTCTGTAGGAAAAACAGGGCTTGCATCTTCAAAAAGAAACTCAGCTTCTTCTTCTTCAATTTCTTAGTTCAAATTAATAGACTCTCATGGAAGAAATATGCCATATTCATCTCATCATCTTCCTCTTTGATGAATGCAATTGAACTCTTCACATTGGTGAAGGAAAATTCAAACTAGAAATTTCTAAAAAAAAGTTTATCTAAGAACTATGACTCAAAAGTGCTCCTAGCTTAACACCATCCCTAGCAACGATGCCAAAAATGACTCACCTCATAATAGGTTTACAATAATCATGCTCTAGGACATGCTTAGGAATAATGTATTCAATCTAAAGATTATTTTTCCCCACCATAATGTGCATTCAACCTTGTCAACCTAGGGTGATCTGATGGACGGATCTAGACTAATTGCAGTATTGAATGCTTAATTAAAAACACAACTCAGTGGAAGTCTTAATACATTTATACATAAATGAAATTAAAACTTAAGATGAGAAATAGAATTGAGAAAAAAGAAGATAGAAAGTGCAAACAAAGTTTAATTTCAGAGTTTGCCACAAACATGACTATGTCTCTAGGTCGGCTCCAATAGAGTACGATTGATCCTATTAATCTCCAAAAATCAATTACAATTATGCACGAAGACCATTTCTTCTAGCACTTCGACAGCATAGCAATTCTCTGAAGTACAAAAATGGCTCTGAAAAATCTCCCAAAAAAAATAAATCTCCCTATTCCTTTGGAAAGCTTCACCAAGAGAAATTTCTTGCCAAGTCTCCCTTAATTTCCCATTGCCTCCAAATGACATCCTACCCCCCTTTTTATACAAAATAATTTGCTTAAATTGGCTCAAAACCAATTAAGGGTGTAAAAAAAAACACCCCCTTCAAATAACCCCCTTTTCCATTTTTGCATTTTGGCATTTATACAATTTTGGGGTTTAGTTATTAATAAAATAATAAATAAGCCCTTTTTGAAGAGTGGGCAATTTGTTTGTTTCAAAAGTTAAATAGAAACTTTGCCACATGCTCTTCAAGTCCAACGCGTGGCACAATGGTAATCATAATTTTTCCATACCCGCAAGGTCACGGGTTCAAACCTCATCAAGTGCTTTGGCAAAATCCATAGGTTAAATGACAAATCCGTTATAAAGTTGTTAAATGTTCCACGTGGCCTAGTGGCAAGGAGGGAAAGTAGGGAATGAGAGGTTGAAGGTTCAAACCTCTTCAACAAATTTTTAAACCACCAAATTTGAGCTTGAGGTGCCATGTGGCACTATTTTATTTGCTCATATTTTTAACATGTGTCATCACCTAAGCTGCTGATATCATGATGATGTCATCACTATTACATTTTGCCTCCAAAATTCAAATAGCCATAACTTTCACATATGAAGTCCGTTTTTGACAAAATGAACGCCATTGGAAAGCTCTCATCAGGCTCTTCATTTTGAAATCCATTGTTGACCACTTTTGAGATGGTTTGATTTTACCCCTTATCTAGCCCTCTAGTTTACCTATTGACTAGAACTTTGACCGAGCATAACTTGCACAAATAGACTCCTTTTTGCTCCATTCAAATTGAGTTGGAATCAGGATGCTGAGATCTTTTTGATGGTGTAAAAATCTGGAGATTTGAAGACACTTCAATTTTCACTGAAATTATCCACTGGATCAGGGCCTCCCCACTGAAGACCTTTTGGACCTCCAAAAGTGACATTTACTCTGACATAAAGTGAGGACTTGGCCTCCCCACTTGTCCTGTATCACCTGTACATCTGAATACTTGACTCACAAGCATAATGAAGACTGCAACAACATTGTTGATCATAAACATTATTCTATCGCTTCCATAAGCATCTACATCAATTGTCGTAGCCACTAACCAACAAACATTGACTAGCATCAAGCTTAACAATAATTTAGAAATGAAAGAGAATAAATCAACAACATATCGATCCTTCACAAAAGGAACATTTTTACCCAAGGAACAATCAATGCTTTCAATCATCATTCCCTCATGTTGTACTATGGATGCATCCTGCAACATCTAACCCTGGTTAGCTACTCCAACTTCAAGTGTTGAACCACCTGTACTGACAGAAATAAGAGTTAACTCTTTACTTGCATTAATTACCCTTTTTAACTGTCTTGTGAAAGCAAAAAAATGATTAGTCTTAATCCCGTGAGAATGAACAACATACTGAATGCCATCTTTAAACAAGTGATAATGATTCTTCTCCCTGTAGAAAATTTCTTTTCTATCATAAAGATAAGGGCTACCAAGCACTATCCCATAGATATCTAGTGGAACCACATCAAACTGTACTTCATCCACAAATTTACTAGTGATTGTGAATCTTAAGGTGCATTGTCTTGTTACTTGCAACTTATCATTTTCACAAATCTAGCCTAGTGGATAAGGTTTCTTATGTAATATAGTTTTCAATCCTAAGTTTCTCACAATACTCTCAGAAATCAAGTTCACTTGAGAACCGCTATCTATGCATGCATCAATTTTAGTGTTCTAAGCAACAACCCTTAAATGAAACAACTCATTCCTTTTCTTATCTTCTGAGAAATCATTAACTGTAGAAGTAGAAGCACAACTAGCAATAGAAACACTAAAAATAGGAGCTTTACCTTTCAAACCCATAGCTGTTATCTTAGTCTCATCATCTAAATCTAAACCAAGATCCATAACAACATTTGCTGCTTTCTCCTTACCTTTCTATTTCTGATCAAATTTTTGTGCCCACTAAGGCTTCAATTCGGGATGCAACTTCCAACAATGTTCTTCATCATGACCCTTCTTGTCACAATGAGTGCAAGAAAGCTTATCATCCTTCTTGACTATAGCTACCTTCTTTCCTTTCTCTGTCTCTGCATTCTTAGAAGATTTCTTTACATCATTATCAAACTTATCAACAAAAGATCCTTTACCCCTTGACTCTAAGTGTGTAGCTTGAATAGACACTTCATCCAAATTACAAGGGTTCAATACCAAAATAGAATGTCTAAGGTAGGAATAAAGACCTCCTATGAACTTCAACAAAGTATCCTGGGTGTACAAAGGAACATTGAAAGCAATAGCCCTTTTCCTAAATTCATGGGTGTACTCTTGGACAGTTTGACCTTTCCCTTGCCTAAACATTTTCCAGTCCATCATTAACTATTGCATATGTCCTAGGGGATAAAACTTCTTCTTAAGAGCATTAACAAACTCTTCCCAAGTTAAACTAACTCTACCATGCTATGAAACTTTTTCCTTAGTCTTACTCTCCCACTAGGTTAAATTTGTACCTCCTAACCAAAGAGTAGCTAATTGGATCCTATCAACATCATCTAATAGGTTCTGGACTCTACAATAGACTTCTACTTGTTGAATCCAATCATCCAATTTTTCAGCATCAAGTTCACCACAATACTTAGGCAAGTCAAATTTCACATCCAATTTGATCTTAGGCTTATACCCACTCTTGAAAGTATTAAAAGAAGTAGAATGAGGAGAAGATGGAGAAGAGGGAGACAAGGGAGGAGAAAAAGAAGAGGGTTGATCTTGTTTCATATCACCATCTCCATGATGTTTCCCTTTCTTGTCTTCACATTCTTTCCACTCTTGTCTCTCTTAAAAAAAAATGTCCACCTTAGCCTTCATCTCGAGGAATGCTCTTCGAAATTCCTGCTCACTAATCTCATTAGGAACCTCCATTCCAGAAATAGACATCTTCAAAAATATTCTTTGCTTCCTAATCTTAGGATTAAATTCTTCAAGCTTGCCTTCACTCTTATGAATTTTGGTTCTTGTTAGCATTCAAGAAAAAAACTACAACAATAGTCAACTGCGCTCTGATACCACTTGATCTAATGGACGGATCTAGAGTAATTGCAGTATTGAATGCTTAATTAAAAACACAACTCAGTGGAAGTCTTAATACATTTATACATAAATGAAATTAAAACTTAAGATGAGAAATAGAATTGAGAGAAAAGAAGATAGAAAGTACAAACAAAGTTTGATTTCAGAGTTCTCCACAAACGTGACTACATCTCTAGGTCGGCTCCAATAGAGTATGATCGATCTGATTAATCTCTAGAAATCAATTACAATTATGCACCAAGACCATTTCTTCTAGCACTTCGACAGCATTGCAATTCTTTGAAGTACAAAAATGGCTCTAAAAAATCTCCTAAAAATAAAAATCTCCCTATTCCTTTGGAAAACTTCACCTAGAGAAATTTCTCTCCAAGTCTCCCTTAATTTCCCATTGCCTCCAAATGACATCCTACCCCCCTTTTTATACAAAATAATTTGCTTAAATTGGCTCAAAACCAATTAAGGGTATAAAACAAAACACCCCCTTTTCCATTTTTACATTTTGGCATTTATACAATTTTGGAGTTTAGTTATTAATAAAATAACAAATAAGCCCTATTTGAAGAGTGGGCGGTTTGTTTGTTTCAAAAGTTAAATAGAAACTTTGCCACATGCTCTTCAAGTCCAACACGTGGCATAGTGGTAATCATAATTTTTCCATACCCGCAAGTTCACGGGTTCAAACCTCATCAAGTGCTTTGATGGCATCCATAGGTTAAATGAAAAATCTGTTATAAAGTTGTTAAATGCTCCACGTGGTCTAGTGGCAAGGAGGGAAAGTAGGGAATGAGAGGTTGAAGGTTCAAACCTCTTTAACAAATTTTTAAACCACCAAATTCGAGCTTGAGGTGCCATGTGGCACTATTTTATTTGCTCATATTTTTGACATGTGTCATCACTTGAGCTGCTGATATCATGATGATGTCATCACTATTACATTTTGCCTCCAAAATTTAAATGGCCATAACTTTCACATATGAAGTCTATTTTTGACGAAATGAACCCCATTGGAAAGCTCTCATCGGGCTCTTCATTTTGAAATCCATTTTTGACCACTTTTGAGATGGTTTGATTTCACCCCTTATCTAGCCCTCTAGTCTACCTATTGACCAAAACTTTGATCGAGCATAACTTGCACGAATAGACTCCTTTTTGCTCCGTTCAAGTTGAGTTGGAATTAGGACGCTAAGATCTTTTTGATGGTGCAAAAATTTGGAGATTTGAAGACACTTCAATTTTCACTCAAATTATCCATCGGGTCACAGGGATGTATACTTGAAATTGTTAGCACAATATGTGCACTAGGTCTCTTAATGAGTCACTATGCTTATGTTGTAGGATAGTAAAATGCAAGGAAAAGAACTTACACTAATGTTGTAGGAAACTAACACACTTAAATCTATGAATACAAGAAATAAAATGAAAGGCTAACATAAATTTCAACTCAATTCATTCACTATAACTATTCTCATAGATGTTGCAGGAGCATTCACGTAGTATGATGCTATAGGAAGGAACTTACAACTTTTACTAGCAATATTAAAAATGCTTGGAAATAAATCTATACTATCCTAATCTAATCTAATCCACCTCCCAAGTGGGCCCCCTTGGTTGGCTTTACCTAAACTACTAACATAGGATAGAAGCAAAAAACTATTTCATTATATTTCAGAAATTCATTACATGGAAACAACACATAGAAATGTAAAAACAACTCACTATAAAGTTAACAGTCTATTATCCTTCTAACTAACTAGCTAAATTAACACACTTGGTCCGATCCCAATAAATAGGAGATTGGCACTTATTCTGAAACAGAAAAGTAAACAACCTAGCTATAAATCCACAAGAGTGAAAGAAGGAAAATAACAACTCAAGACAGTAAGAATAAATAATGGCTTAAGGTGGGAATAATAAACTCTAAACAATCGCTTACCATAAATGTAGAGAATGCAGTAAGTCTTCATAGCTCCTCCATACTCGTTGCCATGTCCTTTGGAACTGTTATGACTTTTCTCCACTGTGGTTACATCTCAACGTTCTTTTCTCCTTGAATGTTATTGGTCGTCTTCAACGTTCATCTTTTAATTCTTCCAATCATCTTCAACTTCATTGTTAATAGGTTAGTTATAATGTAGAGATAATTGAAAATAAGCATTTTCAAATTAAATTTGAATATAAGAACACACATTTTGATAATTATATGAAATATTGCATCATATATATGACATTGGAAAAAGATGACATACTATCTACCCATAGGTTAATCATTGGTTTAGGTAAATATAGATTCACAAATGTCTTGATGAAAATGAAACAGAGTATTAATAAAGTGTTTAAAAACTATCATGAAATAGAAGCAATATTTACCCTTATCAAGTATATTGAAAACTATTATGTTTACTTAAAGAAAAGTAAGGAATGTCAATTATGTAGTGTTATTTATAAAGTGGATGCAAACAAGAAACATAAAGAAAAATAAAATCTTAATAAAAAAATTCAGATATTTAATGAGATACAATTACTTAAATGATTATCTCTTAGCATATTTAAGGTTAAAATTCTAGTATGCGTATGGTTTATGTAATAATTGCGGTTATCATTACACTTATCAATAGTCATGTTTTGTAACTATATTATAATTATTGTTGCAATTAGGGTTTAATTTAAGATAAAAATATAAATTTAGGGTTAAGTGTATTCTTATAAATGAGTTTAGGGTTACATCTATGGTCAAGGTTAGATTTATTATTCGAGTTCTAGTTATAGTTGGCTTGTAGTTAGATTTAGAATTGGAGTAATATGTACACATTAAATTTCTACAATTACAATTACAACTATAATTAGGCTAGAAAAATTGTTGTATTCAAACCTTTATTAATTGAACGTAAATAAGGCTATAAAATGGTCTCTAAAGAATGGGAAGTAAAAAAATAATATAAAAGGAAAATAGAATTCCCATAAGAAACAATACATACACAAACTATGAATCTTGCTCACCCCAGGAAGATCTCGTTATAGTGATTCCAACTACGTCATAGTAAATGTTGAACATTATTTAAATCTAGTAAACAAGATTTTGGCATTGAGGAATACGTGGTACCACACATGCTACCTTCCTATTCTTAAAATTAAGGGAGATAAAGAAAAATCAAAATGAATGAGACAACTTTGCCATATTTGAGTTTGGCATAGATTCAATTCCAAAATATAATTAGTATCAATGTATATAATAGTTGAAAATTATAATCACACCTCTAAATGATAGTCAAATTTCTCTAGATGAATGTCATAAGTTGTACAAAAGAAATTAGATGGAATGAAAATATAAGAGAATTACATCCAAACAAAAAGGTTTAAGTCCATAGGATATATTTTGAAAGAGAATGTGAATATCTTCAATGATTCTCTCAAAATATGAATTTAAAGATATAGAAAATTTAAATTGACCATATATA
Source organism: Cupressus sempervirens (assembly GCA_028749045.1). Taxonomy (NCBI): domain Eukaryota; kingdom Viridiplantae; phylum Streptophyta; class Pinopsida; order Cupressales; family Cupressaceae; genus Cupressus; species Cupressus sempervirens. The sequence goes on along the minus strand of CM053792.1, from coordinate 686,286,672 downwards.
TTAGGTGTTAATATGATGAATCTATATTTAAGGATACAAATTGTATATTCTTAATTTCTTTGTATTTTATAAATTGAAAGTAGCCAAAAATAGGTGTTAGCCCAAAAAAAAAATGTTGCAGAATAACTACAAGTTAGATGTATCACATATTAACCTACCCCCCCTTCTTAATTTGAAAAACTCTAACATCAAAGTTTTTCAAAGTCTAACTAACATTACAGCACTACTGACAATATGAACCATAATGTATACAGAAATCACAATATAAAATAGTCCATGAAAGTACCATAAATAGAGCTCACTGCAGTCATGTGCCAACGAAGAAAACATAACAAAAACTAAGACTAAAACCAAGAGGCGAGCTAGCTCTCCTTTTTCTCCTCCTTCCCCTTTAGTTTATCAAGTAGCAGTTGTAGCCAATCATCTACCAAGAACATTTTAAGGAAGCCCTCAGTGTCCACCCCTACCACAAAGGTGAGACAATCTTTCTCTACATGGAGGAGGTGAAGGGTAGATGTAGCTAAGTTCATTACTATAACTAGAAACCTAGCAATCACATTACACCTCTATTCCAGAACCTCCTAATTCATAAATTTTTTGAGATTCTTGTTGATGAGCTTCAAGCCCTTAAAATTCTCAATTGAGAGGGTCTATGAGAAGTCCTTGTCAAATTCCTACTCACCTTTTTCTTACAAATGAGGGGGGAGGTTGAAGATCTCTCCTCGTTCACCCCTTGGTTTATCAAGTGTATCATTTTTATGGGTATTAGAGACATGGGAGGGAATGGGGCTCAACTAACTTCTATCCTCACCCTTCCCCTCATGAACAATTTTATCCTCATCCACAATATATTTCCTTTGAGAATTTTTACTTTTCTTCTTTTTATGGGGATGCTTTCATTTTGCACTCCTTATGGATTTGAAACTAGGGATGCTCTCTAGATTTGGCCTAAGATCCACATTCATCCATTTTTTCTTGCTTCTAAGGCATATCCTCCTACCACCTTCCATTTCCATGTTCGAGTCCACAATTTGGATATTTTTCTCCATTTTAATTTTCTTTAGGATATGATGAGGGGTGGTTTTAGGACTCTTGTTATCAGTAGTGAATATCACCCTAGTAGAGATTTGAGGGGTCATCTTAGAGATAGTCGAGTTAGGAAGAAAAATTTTCACACTGATAGGTTGGGTAGGGTTGAGGATTTTATGGAAGTCATACAATTTAAACATAAATTATTGGTGAAGGATGGTATGGGGTTTCTCTTTTTTCTTCTTCTATTGAACCATAAGAATGTCATCTTCCATGTAATGAAGAATGAGGTAGGACAGAGAGGTGAGGTCATGATTATAAAAAAAATTTAAGATGGGGAAATGATAATAGTAGAAAATAAGGAATCTACCCTCTAAGGGGAGATATCTCAAGATAGCATAGCATACCTCTTTCTAAGGATCTGGTAAACCCATCTTGACAAAACCACCATGCTCATGAATTGGGCTTTCTGCCATTTATGGCCCTCCGCAAAGAGACCAAAAAATTTAGCAATGACTTCCTTGTTGATCTCAAATAAGGTCCCATTCACAATCACCCTCCTATTGTTCCCTAAATTGATGAACTGAATAGAGACAAACTCATCATAGCCCCCAATACATTATATGAATAGCACCAAACCACCCTCTTTTAGGTACATCTAGGAAGCCTCTTTGTATATTTGAATGGATATTGGCTTGATATGAACATGGTTACCACCCATTTTCCCACTCTCACCTAGATCCTCAATAAAGTCCTTAGAGATATTTGACATAGCCCTAGCTTAATCTCGTCCAAAAAAATTAGAGAGAGTTGCTCTTGAAAACTTGCAAGTGAAGGAAATAGAATGGTGAAAACACAAATGCAAGGGTTTTGAGAAATAATGACTCACAATGAGAACATGCCATGAAAATCATAATGAGAAATGACATGATCCACTCGATGCACAAAGCATGTATGATCATTAATAAATACACCCATCCTTTTACGTCTGACAAAATTGCAACAAATCTTGCAAAATTTGGTGTTTTAATTAAGGTATGAAACTCTCCCATTTTATTGCGCACTTAATTGACCAATCAAAATCCTTATGATATTAATGCTAATATGACCACCTTCAGGTAAGACACTCCTAGTAATGATTGTCACTCAAGTGAAAGCTTTAATAATAAAATAATTAGACTTTAACCATTAACATCTTAATATGAGTCAAAATCTTGTAAATTTTTTTTGCAAGTACATGTATTATTCATCACATGACCAATCACTACTAACTGATAAGCCACCTTATATCCATCATATAAAATGTTTTTAATAGCCATGTCCCAAAGTCTTGAGATAAGAGAATGAGCATCCTTAATTACTTAAGAGATATTCTAGCTAACTTTATTTTTCTCTTTAGAGGATCCAATAATAAGATATGAATCTACCTGAACAACCAAGTTTTATGTGTTAAGTGAGCTAGAATGCTTAACCCCCCAAAATAGACCCATAGATTCAATGAAGTTACTACTATTATTACCATAATTACAAGAATAGGACATCACTAACTTTTTGTGGTAATCCCTTATAATGGCTCCCAAAGCTGCATGAATCTTCTTAGTAGACCATCAAAGTTAAGTGTGAACCTGTTGTGGGCGGGAGGTTCCCATCTCACATGTTCCCATACAACCATTTGGAATAATCAATTCTGGAAGAAAGATCTTGTAATCCTTATTTATCTGCAATAACATGCTCCTTGCATGCAAAGGGTGGGATACGATTTTCCATCTCTAGTGTGGGATGTAATCACATAGGAGGTTGGCGATCAATTGGAGAGTAATAATAGGGAGAGACGATCGGTCCCTAAAAATGTGATTATTTATTTCCTTCTATATTTTCCAACACACATAAGGGGAGATTATCTTCCATAACATTCTAATAAGGGGGTGGGGGATAAATCAGAGGCTCCTAGCATAGAATAAATTGTTGGGTAAAAGAACATATATGTGATACCTTTTAGGACCTCTAGACCTATTTTGGTCAAATCTCATTTATTTATAAAAAGTCAACCATTTTGAAAAACAAAAAATACCATTTTATATATCTTGGATGCAATAACATCATCATAATATAAATTTCATAGTGTTTTGATAATATATAATATATAATAATTTAAAAATATTTAAATAGATATTTTAACATTCGAGAATATGCTACCTTTAAAAAAGAAAAAAATAGTAAATCATATAAAAAAAAATTAAAATTTATATTTATCACTAGAGGAGAGAGTCATCTTCAAGAATATGTAATTTTTTCGAAAAAGGTCTAGATTTCATTGGGAATTTTTGATGGGAGAAAAAATAGTGTTGATTTCTAATAAGGTCAACCTCAAGGACTGACAACAAAGAAAATGTATCTCAAAAATCAATATTTCTTTTTTTTCCCACTAGCTATATATGTTGGAATTCTTTAGAATAACTAGGAGCAAGGGGGTGGGGGGGTGAATTAGTTATTCAAGCTCTAGATGTCCCAATACACAACTTAGTGAACACATAAACATAGTTACACACGCATGCAACATATAAAACTTAAATTTGCAGATTACTGTCAAATCAACTTGCAGAAATGTAAAGAATGAAACGCAACACATTCATCAACACATTTGACACATGGATTTAACATGGAAACCCAACTTGGGAAAAAATACTAGTAACAAGCTACTCATTTTTTATTCTTCTAGAATGATGCCCTATGAAAGGCTAACTCTATTAAAGGTTACAATACACACTGTTAAATGTGACCCTGTTAAAGGATTTCAATCACCCTATTAAGAGTGAGCCTAGTTAGAGGACTTTAGGCCATTCACTTGGAACACCACCCTATTAAAGGATTTCTCAATGACTGTTAAGTCAATCTTAGTCCAAAGGACTTACTTTAAACTGATACAATTGTTAGAGACTGACAATAGAGCTTTGATCTAATACAACTTACAACTTAACTTGCAGATATAGATCCTCAATCTTGCTTGGCTTTCATTCCTTGTAGTCCACATAGCTTGTTCACCCTTCAAGCTTCCAACCTCTTAAGACTCAACGTTTAGCATGCCATAGCAAACTTCCAATTAGGTCACTTGATGAAGTAGAACCATCTTGTTCTTTATCAAGTATTTGGCTTTCAGCCTTGTCACCAATCGATCAGCCTTCCAATCATCTAACCAACCTTCACCAACCTTCAACAACCTTGCTAACCTTTAGAAAAACTCTTCTTTATGACCAGGTATGCCTATTTATAGGACTTATTTCTACTTAATTCCACTAGGGGTTTCATTTGATTAGGTAGGATACATTGTATCTACCTCATAACTCATCTTGCTCTAGAAATTTCTCTATTACTGCCTCTAACATATGATTTTGTGCCACTAGCTCATCATTCTTATCTTCCTCCTTGTTCACAAGTTCCAATAAAACAAACCTGTTAGCTCATATCTCTCAAATCTTCGAGTTAAATTGTGTTATAGTAGCTCAACACTTGTTCCTCTATCACTCGACACTTACTGTCACTCGACATCAACTATTTTTGTGTCACTTGGCACTTACTATCACTCAGCACTTACTATTACTCAGCTTCCATTGATTTTATTGGCTCCTATTAGATTTCTCATTAGCTCAGCTCCAACTAACTTTTTTCTCAGCTTGGTCTTTCTGATCTTTCTAAGTATAGCCTTCAATAGATCATCAATACACTGAGTTTTTACTGTCTTAGTTGATTATTGTACTTCACTACATAATCATAACTCAACCTTTCCACTAGGTACTTTTGTTACATCTTGTTGATTGAAACCTTTTCAAATCTTCTTCACCTATCAAATCTTCTTCATCAATCAACTAAGTGATGGTACTTGAATCATATAAGCAATTGTCTTACCCATAGAGAGCATGTTTGACATCAGTGACAAAACAATGATTGAAACACATAACACTCTCATTCTTTACATGTCAGTAGTCTCCTTCTAATTAGATATTGATGATCTACCTCTTTGGCATCGATGGCAAACCAAACTAATTAACCAAGTCAAACATCCATTTCTTCCAAACTGACTAGGTTAAAACAATACAAAAAATGCCAAAAAGAAAACTTTTAATCTCTATCTATCAATTTCATCTTTATTAGGAATACTACAACTCCCTCTAAGTTGTCTTCTAATTTCTCCTTCTTTCTTTAGCTTGCTGCTATACTTTCTCCCTCTTTGATATATTTTCTCTTTGATATGTAACTTCTCCTTCTTGTAACTTCTCTTTCTTATAACTTCTCCTTCTCCTTCTTGTAACTTCTCCCTCTTTGTGTGATCAAGTAACTCCTCCCTTTTTATGATTTTTGATCAGTTTATGTAACGTCTCCCTCTTTGACACCAATGCCAAATACATACACTCAACTCTTGACATCTTTAATATATGCAGATATAGACTTTGAAGGTTATTTAATGTTTTATCCCTCTGTCACATTGGTTGTGACTAATTTGGTGTTCTAGCACTTGTAATTACTTTAGGCATTCCCTAAAGTAAGATCCACTGCATCAATTTGTGTGATATATCTATCAACTTGTTTGATGTAGGGCACTCCCTGTATCTTTTGCATAGCCTTTGATAGGGGTATCACCCTAAATTTACCTCTTAGATACTCATGAGCATCCTTAGGTAAAGCCTTTGTGAAGATATTAGTAATTTTCTCCTTTGTATTAACATATTCCATCTTCACCTCTTTGTCTTGAACTAATTCTCTCACATAATGGTAATTGATTGCAATGTTCTTTGTCTTTGTATGCATCATTGGATTCTTTGATATGTTGATAACACTTGTATTATCACAGTAAAGTGTAACTAGTTATGTGATTTCTTCCTTCACTCCATTAAGTGATTGCTTGATCCATACAATGTTTGTGAAATTGATAGTAGTAGCAACATATTTTCCTTCAGAAGTTGATTGGGAATTACAACTCCGCTTCATGCTAGTCCATGTAACTAGTCTTCTTCCTAAGAAGAATGCTCCTCCACTGGTGCTATTTCTATCATCAATATTTCTAGCCCAATCAGCATCAGTGTAGGGTCTTAGTTCAAACTTTTCATTTTTCTTGTAGTATAAACCATACTCTTCTATTCCTTTCAAGTATCTCATTATTCTTTTTATAGCCATCAAGTGATTTTCTTTAGGATTAGCAGAAAGCCTTGCAACAATACCCACAACCAATGCAATATCAGGTCTATTGTGTACTACATATTGCAATTTTTCAATCATAGATCTACAAAGTGTTTGATTTACCTAAGTTGATTCATCATTCTTAGATAGCTTAAGTGTAGTTACCATTGGTGTACTTACTGGTTTGGAATCCTCAAGTCCAAAAGTCTTCAAGATCTCTTTGATATACTTTGACGGAGTGATATAAATTCCATGTTTCATCTGATGTACTTGTTTTCCCATAAAGAATTTGATCCCTCCAAATATTGACATTTCAAATTCTTGCTTCATCTAATTTTCAAAATCTTTACATAAAGCATCTTGTCCTCCAAATATAATATCATCAACAAAAAATTTAGATAGTAGTATATACCTTTTTCCTTGTCAATCTTCATGTGTAGATTGCTATTGTCATTAGTCCTCTCAAATCCAATCTTCAAAAAATAAGTATGAAGTCTCTCATACCATGCTCTTGGTCTTGTTTAAGTCCATATAAATCTTTGTGTAGTCTATATACCATATTTTTATTGTTCTTGTTAGCAGAACCTTCTAGTTGTTCTATGTAGACTTCTTCTTCTAGTATCCCATTTAGAAATGTAGACTTGAAATCCATTTGATAAACTTTGAAACCTTTATAAGAAGCATAAGCAAGTAGAATTCTCACTCCTTCCATTTTTACAATAAGGGAAAATGTCTCACCATAGTCAATTCCTTCTTCTTGTGCATACCCTTTGTAAACTAATCTTTCTTTATTTCTTGTCACTTCACCATTCTCATCTAGCTTATTTCTGAATACCCATTTAGTACCAATCATGTTCTTATCTTCTGGTCTTGGGACTAGGCTCCATGTGTTATTTTTTTCTATTTGTTGGATTTCTTCTTCCATGACCTTATACTAGTCATCATCTTCTAATGCATCTCTCACTATCTTGGGTTCCTTCAAGTTTAGCAAACATGCTTCACTTCTTAGTTTGTTTCTTGTCATTGGTCTTGCATCTTTATCTCCAATGTTTTTATCTATAGGATGATGTCTTCAAACATACTTGGATAGTATAGGCTCTATTCTTGATCTTACACTTTGTCTCTTAGCTTCAGTATCAATATGTGCATCTCTGTTAGGTGTTTCAGCATTTCTTCCATGTGTACTAATCTCAGAATCAAAATTTGTATTTTCCTCATTCTGCAACTCAACTCCTAAATGCAATTCAGCTCTTGAATGTAACTTGGTTCATAATTGTGGCTTGATTCTTGAATGTAACTCAGCATTCATAGTCTATGACTTGACAGGTATAGAAACTTAATATTGATTTACAACTTGATTTACAACTTGATTTACAACTTGATTTACAACATTTTCGTCATTTGGAATTCCATCATAGAAATATTTGTATTTCTTAGGTTCCTTTGCTAGTTCAGCTTCATGTACCTCTATAAACTCATCAAAATTTACATATGCACTTTCCACAACTTTGTTAGTATTAATATTCAAACACTTGTAAGCTTTACTTCCTGTGGAGTATGAAATATTCCTTCATCACTTTGTGCATCAAATTTTCCACTTCTATCATCTTTAAGAATGTAACACTTACTTTTATATATCTTGAAATATTTCACATTTGGTTGATATCCATACCTTAATTCAAAGCGTGTTGAATGAGTACCTTTCTTGACTTGCACATGGTTCAAGATGTATATAGCAGTACTTACAGTTCTTCTCTCCAATATTTTAGAGCAACATTCTTGTCCATCATGAGTTTTCTAGCATAGTCCATTATAGATTTGTTCCTTCTTTCAGTAATTCCATTTTGTGGAGGGGTCCTAGGTGTAGATGTCTATCTTTTGATTCCTCTACAGAACATCTCAAACTCATTTGAAATGAATTCCCCTCCTCCATCTAATCTCAAGCATTTTAGACTTTTACCTATCTCCTTTTCAACTCTTGCCAAGTACCACTTAAACATTCGAAAAACACTAGATTTCTATTTTAAAAACATGACAATCATCATCCTAGAGTAGTCATCAAAAAATAACATTATGTACTTATCTCCTTTGTAGCTTTGCACATCAATTGGTCAACACAAATCAATATGAACAATTTCAAGTATCTAAGCTTTTCTCCTAAAGCCTAACTTTGTAATCTTGCCTAGTTGATATTGTTTGCATATTACATTATCTAGTTTATTCAAGTTAGGCAAACCTCTAACTCTTTTCATGTGGCTGATACTAACTAGATTATCAAGATTAACATGACATAGTCTCTTGTGCTAAAGCCATACATCATCAAGATTTTCAACAAGACAAGTAGCATCATCTATATCCAAATATAATAGATTACTCCTAGTTTGATCACCTTTTCCAATCAGTTTTCCATTTGTATCATATATCTTGGTAGATTTGTTTTCAAACTCAACCTTACATCCTAGTTTGTTTAGCTGTGACACACATAACAAGTTATAGTTCAATCCTTCAACATAATAAGCATTTTCACATGAATTCTTATCTGTGAGCTTGATAGATTCTTTTCCTTTTATCAAACATGGTGCATCATTACCAAATCTTACACTATTTCCATCATAACTATTTAGGATAATGAATTTACTTTTGTCTTTAGTCATGTGATGTGAGCATCCACTGCCAATTATCCACTTATCATTCTTGTTCACACAAGTCATGAGTATAGTTGCCTCATCTTCATTAGATTCATCCTTCATTGCAACATACACCACTTCATCATCATTCTCATCAAAATTTTGTTCATTAGCAATGTAGCATGACTTCTTTCCTTTATCTCTATAGTCATTTCCATCATCTTCCTTTCTATTTTTGTATTTGCTTCCTTCTTTGTAAGTCTTCTTCCATGTACATCTTGTAGCAATATGACCAACTTCATTACAATTGAAACAAATGATAGGTAACTTACCTTTATACTTGCCTTTTCCTCCATGAAATCTTCTTGCCAGCAATGCCTCCAATTGTTCAATGTCCTCTTCATCTGTGTTGTTGTCACTCGATACATAATTTATATTTCCTTTCTTCTTCCTATGTCTTGCCTCCTCAGAATCCTTCAATTAAAGTTTAGCTTTGAATGTAGATTCAACATTCTCTAGTTTGTAATTGTCAAAATTTGATAACTCAAAAGTAGTGAGTCTACCAACCAGACCTTCAGGGGTTAGATCATTCCTTGATATACATCTTAATTCTTGGATTACAGACACTCTAATAGCATAAATAGGCAATAATGTTCTAAGAACTTTACTCAACATAGTATCATCATCTATTAATACATTAGCACCTCTTATTGCACTAAAAACTTCTTTTATCCTAGCAACATATTGAGCAATAGTCTCACCTTCTTCTATTCTCATTTCATCAAACATACCTTTCTGATTTGTCTCTTTGTACATTTTTGTCTCCTCTACAAATGGTCTTTAAAGAATCCCAAATCTTCTTTTCACTGTTAAGGCCTTTCAAATTCAGCATAGCTTAGGGCAGAGGCAATCTCCAACATTGCCTGGTTATGTTCTTTCTTCTTTCTCATATCATCAGCAGTAGGAGTTGTTGGATCAACTTGTTTTGTTGTGATGCAATTTTGTGCATGGTCACCAATTCCTCCAAGGTGTAGCTTCATTAGACTTTTCCATGCAAAGAAGTTGTCTCTATTGAGTTTGGGTACCTCTCATTTTGACATCTTGATCTTTGTGCTTGTAGTACCTTGAAACTATTCTAATCAAGCAAATGCCTCTGATACCAATTGTTGGAATTCTTTAGAATAATTGAGAGGAGGGTGGGGGGGGTGCGTGTGAATCAGTTATTCAAGGTCCAGATGTCCGAATAAAACTTTTCACAGCTCAGTGAACCCATAAAACATAGTTACACATGCATGCAACATATAAAACTTAAGCTTGTAGGTTACTATCAAATCAACTTGTAGAAATGTAAAGAATGAAACACAACACATTCATCAACACATTTGACACAAGGATTTAATTGGGAAACCCAACTTGGGGAAAACCACTAGTAACATGCTACTCATTTTTCATTTTTCTGGAATGATGCCCTATGAAAGGCCAACCCTATTAAAGGTTACAATACACACGGTTAAATGTGACCTTGTTAAAGGATTTCAATCACCCTGTTAGGAGTGAGCCTTGTTAGAGGACTTTAGGCCATTCACTTGGAATGCCACCCTGTTAACATAGTTCTTAATGACTATTAAGTCAACCTTAGTGCAAAGGATTTACTCTAAACTAATACGATTGTTAGAGAGTAATAGTAGAGCTTTGATTTGATACAACTTACAACTTAACTTGTAGATACAGATCTCTTTTTAGTCCTCAATCTTGCTTGGCTTTCATTCCTTGCAGTCCACACAACTTGTTCACCCTTCAAGCTTCCAACCTCTTAAGCCTCAATTCTCAAAATGTCATAGAAAACTTCTAGTTAGGTCACTTGATGAAGCAAAACCCTGTTGTTCTTTATCAGGTATTTGGCTTTCAACCTTCTCACCAATCGATCAACCTTCCAATCATCTGACCAACCTTCACCAACCTTCAAAAAACTCACTAACCTTCAACCAAACTCTGCTTCATGAATAGGTATGCCTATTTATAGGACTTATTTCCACTTAATTCCATCAGGGGTTTTAATAGATTAGATAGGATACATTCTATCTACCTCATAACTCATCTTCCTCTAGAAATTTCTCTGTTATTACCACTAACATATGATTCTGTACCACTAGATCATCTTTTTTATCTTCCTCCTAATTCACAAGTTCCAAGAAAACAAACTTTTGGCTTAGATCTCTTGAATCTTCAAGTTAAATCATGTTACAATAGCTTGGCACTTGTTCCTCTGTCACTCAACACTTACTATCACTCGACACTTACTGTCACTCAGCATCAACTATGTTTCTATCACTCGCCACTTATTGTCACTCGACGCTTACTATTACTCAACTATCATTGATTTTCTTGGCTCCTATTAGATTTCTCATTTTCTTGGCTCCAGCTAACTTTTTTCTCAGCTTGGTCTTTCTGATCTTTCTAAGTATAGCCTTCAATAGTTCATCAATATACTGAGTTATCATTGTCTTAGTTGATTCTTGTACTTAATTGCATAATCATAACTCAACCTTGCCACTAGGTACTTTTGTTACATCTTGTTGATTGAAACCTTTTCAAATCTTCTTCATCAGTCAAATAAGTGATAGTACTTGAATCATATAAGCAATTATCTTACCCATAGAGAGAAGGTTTGACATCAATGACAAAACAAATGATTTAAACACATATCAATCTCATTCTTTACTTGTTAGTAGTCTCCTTTTTTATCAAATGATCTATTTCACATGGTCTATTGCTTGATGAACCAATTTGCACAAAAGGAAGGATAACGTTATATACTATAATGATGATTTGAAAATGATCACATGTTGATTTTTGTGAGAAAATAATACATTGATAAGTGATGAAGCATTTGTGATCATTATTTCTATTGCAATATATATATATAAAGACATGGGCCTAGACAAAATATATGGTCTACAAATATCAAAGTGGTAGGGTACAATCTAAACTAGTTTTAAATTGAAGGAAGTTGTAAAGGAGATCATTGTATGAGGAATTTACAAGAAAAAATAGAGACAAATCACATCAAGAAATGATAGATCAAATCTCAGTGTGAACGTGGCCAACTAATAAAAAGTACCAAGTGGATAAAAAGACATGTCCCAGATAATGATTGAAGACTAGAAGAATTCATCAAAATATCATATAAGGGGAATTTAGTTTTATAAATAAAGGTGAGCATGCAGTTGGATTTGAGAACCTAACACATCTGTTTCTATTTTTACCAATAGAGAATTCCCCATTTTTGTGGATCCATGTCCTCTTCTAGAGATAAGTCAATTTTTTAGATCAACATCTATCAGTTTGTGATTCTTGAAGCTTGTTTACAACTCACCCTATAAAAGTGAGTTCCCAAAGAATTACAAAGGGTCTAAGATTTTATTAAGAAAAGTATTTTTCTCATTTGTGAGTTGCTCTAGTTGTATATTTTTCCTATATTGACATAATAGAGAAAATTGAAGAGTTACAAGTTTAATGGAGTTTGTTTCTCTCTCATGAGTAGTCTTTGAATGTATATTTTCGAAGAAAGTCATACAAGGAATACACAAGCTTATTGTTCAATATATTTCTTGTCTCTTTTGTGTTATCTTTGGGTTTTCTAATATTTAGTAACAAGTTTTTTGAATCTTAGTTATAATTCTTTTGGATTATATTTTAGTTCATAATTTGATGAAAATCTAATGGGTTATCTAAAATATAGAGATTAATTCGAAGAACTTCTAGATAATTACATAAAAATTGTGATAAGAATTAGTTGTGTATCTAAATTATTATATTATTTGCATAAGGTGTGAAGAGAGATCTATGGTAGGAGTTTACTCTTGTGAGGAAGTATCTCAATGAATATGGAACTTGTCATTTGCTAGATTATGTCCATTTAGGGATTGTGTGTAATACAAATCTTTATTAAAATCAATCATATCCAGTTTATTAAGAGAAAATGGTATGCCTGAGCTTAATTCACGGAGCTGTTAAGTTCATAAATTAATCATTCATCATATTATATGATCTTTTTGAATTAGAAGATAAGTAGGAAAATTATCTACTATAATTTGAGATTAAATGGTGTTGTGATTTAGAGTGAATCTCAAGTGTTACCTATGAGAATTTTGCCAAGTTTGAAGTGAAGAAAAATTTGCAAAGGTCTTGTTAGTTTGTTCCTTTCATTTGATTACTATTCCATAATAGTTTTTAGCTAAAACCTATGTTGTGTCTCCATCAAAAGTGTAGTTAAAATTTTGTTAGATCAGGAGCCAACAAAACAATGACTTTTCTGGTGACATATTACATGGGTAGCACATAATTTTTTATAGAAAAGTGCCTATGTTATTCTAAAGTATTTTATCATGAGATATAGTTTTATGCTTATGTGTGAAGTATTGTCAGTCTCAGAAAAGTGAAAAGGGAATTTTTTGTTTTAGCAGGAATAAGTGTATCTAAGGGATTGGGTTTCTCCCTATGTAGTTTTCTCATAGATTTACCATGAAAAATTATCCCTGTAGTGGGTGGTGACTCAATCAAGGTGATGTACCAAAGAAAAAGAGGAAATTTATTAATATGTGGGAATCCATTCATACATGGAGACATAGAGATAGTGTACACAATGATCCCCAATACCATCCTTTAGTTAAAAAGGAGGTATCATCCTTAAGTTTAGAATCTAAAACCACTAGGCCATTTGGTGGGATTTTCTCAATACCTTTTCAAGATGAACAAGAGTTTCAAGATAAACTAGTCTCGCCTATGGATAATCGTATGTCTAGATCTAAAGGTTATAAAGAAATATACTAGCAAAGCAAAGCTAGTAATGCTCAACCAAAGAAGTGTCAGTCTAGATTTATCCCTTTTACTGAGTGTAACCTTATTGATTTAGATATTTCTACTATTGAATTTGATTCAATAGTTGTAGATCTATTAGATTGTGGTGACTGATCAGGAAAGTACTGTACATACTTCATAAATTCTTTGGGGCTCGCAAATATAAAAAAATTGGGCCCTATTTTATCAAGATTTTGGGCTGACATGTAATTATTAATTATAACCCTAAAGTGGTTAAAATACTTGTATAAAAATGGCTTAGGGTTAGGGATTATTTCATAAGGAGTGATGCAAAATTGGTTCTTGCTATGATATTGAGTTGTAAGGGATTACAGACTGTAATTAGGTTGTAATCATTGGATCATAAAAATATTGGACTTGCTATTTGGTGGATGTAGCCCAAGGATTGGGTGAACCACATTAAATCTTAGTGCCTTGTGTTCTTTTTTGTGTGATCTATTATTTTTTGTTATTGGTTATATTTGCATGTAATTTTTATTTCTATCTATGGTTTAATCCTAACAAGTGGTATCGTAGGCTAGTTGTTTTTCAGTTATCCTCTACAGGAAAGTTTCACGGTTGAGTCAGAGTCTCATAGTTGAATGGGAGCAATGGCAGATGAAGTTAAGCTGAAGGTTGATAGCTTTAATCAGCAGAACTTCCAGTTATGGAAGATGCAAATGGAAGACTATCTATATCAGAAGGATTTATGAAATCCAATGGAAGGCAAAGCCAAGAATCAAGGATCTATGTCAAATGATGAATGGGATCTTTTGGACAGAAAGGCACTTGGAAGCATTTGATTATGCCTAGCATCATTGGTGGCAATTAAAATTACAAAAGCAAAGATGATAGAATAATTGATGAAAACCCTATCGATACTGTATGAAAAGCCTTCCACTTCAAATAAGGTATTTCTCATGAAGCATTTATTTAATATGAAAATGGCAAAAGGTGGATCTATTATAGATCATTTAAATGAGTTTAATACTATTACTAGTCAGTTATCTTCTGTGGGTATCAATTTTGAAGAATAAATTAGGGCTCTCTTGATTTTTTGTTCTTCGCCTAAAAGCTGGAATGGCTTGGTAATGGATGTGAGTAATTATGTTCCTAGATCTAGTATGTTAAAATATGATGATGTGATCGGCGTTATTTTGAGTGAGGAAACTCATAGGAAAACCTCAGGTGGATCTACATTAGGAAGTGCTTTGAATGCACAAAGTAGGGGTAGAATGATTGAGAGAGAAAATAATTTTGGAAATCATGGGAAATCAAGAGGAAAGTCAAAGGGGAGGAGGTCTTAATCAAGAGGACCGAATGACTATTGGTACTATGGGAAACCAGGGCACAAAAAGAAAGATTGCTAGAATCAAAAGAAAAATGAAGGAGATAAATCAAATGGAGACAAGGAGGCAAATGTGGTAAGTAACAAATCTAAAGAGGATGCTTTGCTTCTGTCTTTAGAAAGTGTTGATGATTCCTACATTTTAGATTCTGGTGCTTCATTTCATGCTACACCTCATAGAGGTTATTTCATTGATTATGTCCGAGGGGATTTTGGGCTTGTTTATTTGGGGGATAATGAACCCTGTCAAATTGTTGGAAAAAGGAAAAATTAAGATTACATTTTAGAATGGGAATCATTGGCTACTACATGAGGTAAGACATGTTCCAAGGCTACGTAAGAATTTAATTTGAATAGGGCAACTTGGTGATGAGGGTTGTGTAGTTACATTTAATGATAAAAATTGGAAGGTTTCAAAAGGTTCCCTTGTAGTAGCAAAAGGTGTGAAAGTAGGCACCTTATATCTCTGTACAGGTCATATTGTTCCTTCAACTTTAATTTTTTTAGAGAAAAATGAATGTTCAAGAACAATTGTTGTAGTTGAGCAGGGAGAACAAATAGCCGATGTAGATACTAATACAGTGTTGTGGCACAACAGACTTAGGCACATGAGTGAGAAAGGTATGAAAGTACTTCATTCAAAGAAAGTTTTACCAAGTCTAAAATGTGTTAATTTAGATTTTTGTGAAAGTTGTGTGTATGGAAAACAAAAGAGAGGGAGTTTTGCAAAGACTGGGAAGAAAAATAAAAGATAGAAATTAGAGCTTGTGCATACATATATGGGGACCGGCTCAGGTATCTTCCCTTGGTGGCTTTCATTACTATGTTACATTTATTGATGATGCAAAGAGAAAAGTATGGGTTTATTTCCTTTGATAGAAATCTAATGTATTTCAAACTTTTAAGAAATAGAAATGCTTGGTTGAAAATGAGACTGGTAAAAAATTAAAATGTCTCAGATCTGATAATGGTGGTGATTACTACAGTCATGAATTTGAAGATTATTGCTCCACTAATGGTATTCGTAGACAAAAAACTATTCCAAAGACTCCATAGGAAAATGGAGTGGCTAAATGCATGAACATGACTATAATGGAATGTGCAAGGAGCATGAGGTTGCATGTTGGGTTGCCCTTACACATGTGAGTAGAGGCTATCAATACTGCAATATATTTGAATAATAGAGGTCCCTCTACTCCTTTGGGTTGTGGTATTTTAGAGGAGGCATGGACTGGTAAGAAGGTGAGTTATTCTTTTCTCAAAACCTTCGATTGTGAAGCATTTGCTCACATAGATTCTGAAAATAGAATGAAGCTAGAAGCTAAGTCAAAGAAATGTGTATTTGTTAGATATGGCATTAATGAGTTTGGTTATAGGCTTTGGGATTTTGAAAATCATAAAATTGTAAGAAGCAAGGATGTCATATTCAATGAGAAAGTGTTGTACAAAGATCTGTTGTAGCAACATGAGAAGAAAGAAGATGATTACGTAGTGTTGGATGATACTCCAAAAGCTGATGTTCCAGCCATTCCTCATGATGTGCAACAACCGCAACAACAAATACCACACACATCAGTGAATGTTAGACGGTCAACAAGGTAAATTAGACCTCCACAAAGATTTTCTCCCTCTTTGTATTCTATTTTACTTACTGATGCCCGTGAACCTGAAAGTTATGATGAAGCTATGTAGGTGGATACTAAGATTCAGTGGGAGTTTGCAATGAAAGATGAAATGGACTCTTTGCTGAAGAATAAGACATGGGATTTGTGCAAGTTGCCTACATGTAAAAAGGATTTACAAAATAAGTGTGTTTACAGGTTAAAAGAAGAGGATGGAGGTAAGACAAAATTTAAAGCTACGTTAGTTGTAATAAGATTTGCATAGAAAAAGGGAATTGATTTTGATGAGATATTTTTTCTTCTTGTTAAAATGACTTCTATCCATATTGTTTTAAGTCTAGTGGCTACTAGAGATTTGTATTTATAACAGCTAGATGTTAAAACAACCTTCCTTCATGGTGATTTGGATGAAGAGATATATATGGCTCATCCACAAGGATTTGTGGTCAAAGGTAAGGAGAACTTAGTGTGCAAATTGAAGAAAAGTTTATATGGCTTGAAGCAAGCACTTTGGCAATGGTATCTAAAATTTGACCATTTTATGCATGATCATGGTTACAGTAGGTGTCATTTGGATCATTGTGTCTACTTTAAGAGGTTGGATGATGATAGCTACATTATTTTATGTGTATATGTTGATGATATGCTTGTAGCTAGGTCTAACATGGATCACATTAAGGGGCTAAAAATCCAATTAGCACATGCATTTGCTATGAAGGATTTGGGGGCAGCAAAACAAATCCTTGGTATGAAAATTTGTAGAGATAGGAAAAATAGAACATTGATGCTATCTTAGGCTAATTATGTTGAGAACGTGTTGCAATGTTTCTCTATGGAAAATGCTAAAGCTGTCAGCACACCTTTACCTGGTCATTTGAAATTGACTAAGGAGATGTGTCCCAAGACATAAGAAGAAGAGGATAAGATGTCCCAGGTACCCTATGCTTTAGCTGTAGGAAGTTTGATGTATGTTATAGTATGTACTAGGCCAAATATTGTACATGCAGTGGGAGTTGTTAGCAAGTATATGAGTCATCCATGAATTGAGCATTGGAATGCAATCAAATGGATTCTCAAATATTTGAGAGGAACATCCAATAAGTGTTTACACTTTGGGGGCTCTACTACTAATTTACAGGGCTATGTTGACTCAAATTTGGCAGGGGATATTGATACTAGGCAGAGTACTACAGGTTACGTCCAAGGATTTTTTTAGTGGCTATTATTTGCCAATTGGCTAATATGTCTCGATTGGGCTATAGAAATTGGCTAAAAAAAACACCGTATACTAGTTGACCAATTCGCCCAGATTTTATAAAATACTCATATAGTAGTTGAAATTTTTGCCACTATCATTACGTAATTTCAGTTTGGTAGTCAAGTTCTTCGCCCATGTTTCTCTTTAATGTTTACTCTTATTCACCACGGAATTAATTGAGTGTCTCTTTCGATGATCATCATTTGCCAAATTCCCATTTTCCTATGTGAATTTTTTTTTTTATGAGTGACACTGTACTCCACAGACAACTTACCTTGATATGTGTCAACATTCCGGTGACTACCTCGATAATTCTTCTTCCTTCAAGAAATGTTGGCCAAAATTAAACCTCAACCATTGATTGTGGATCATCAGATGGTTTGAGTTCTCAAATAGTACATTTAACATAATTCGCCATCAATATTAATGATTTTATTAAAAACAAAAATTATAATCACCATTATTTTATAAAAATTGTCTAAACTATTAAAAAATTCGCCACCAAATATCCATCGATTGACACATAATTCGCCAACACTATTATTTTTTTTTCACCCAAATGACATGTGATTCGCCACAATTTTATAAATTTTGGAAGGTGGGGTTCGTTAAAGTTATCCCTGGTTACATCTTTACTGTTGGTGGGGCAGCTATGAGCTAGGTTTTTAGGGTACAAAATATTAATGCTTTATCTATAGAAGATGTGAAAACTAACTTCACAGATTTCCAAGATCACCTGCATGCAAATAACCTTCTGAAGAGAAATTGAAAAAAGAAGGAAAAAACAGAGCTTGGAAAATCTCAACAAGATGAGAGAAAATTATATTCCAAGATTGATTGAATTGAATGCTTAAAAAAAGAATTACAAGAGTTCAACCTTAAAGGTGAATGAAGGCCCTAAAGCCTAAAAAAGCTAGGTTGCACAATATAATTAATATAAAATATTAATTATATGTACCTAAGAGATAGCTTAAGAAAACTAGAGTAATAGGAAACTTATTTAATTAAATCAAAGTGATTTAATTAATAAGTATAAACAATTAATTACTCTAACACCCCCCCTTAAGTGAAGCTTGGGAGGTAAGCTAACCTAGCACAACTAAGAAAGTAGGAAAAAATGGGTCCTGGCAACAAGGCCTGATCAAGTACCCAAAACAAGGAAATCTCTATAAACTGGAGACAAAGGAGAAAACCCAATGGGAAAAACTCCTCTCCAAAAAGAGATAGCAAAGAATGTTCTAGAAGATAGCAACAAAGAGAAGATCATGAAGAAAACCATTGAAGCAAAAGAAGCTGCAAACTCTGTTAGAAAGAAATTGTTGATCTGAGGATCCTCCATGGAAATATAAGGCACGAACCAAGAGTGTTTATATGGTAGGTGATCCATCTCACCGAAATGCATAGGTATCCAGTCATTGCAATCACCTAGTATATAGGATCAAATACTGAATACATAGCTCACTTCAACGAACCATCAAACCAAGGAAGCATTAGAAACAACAGAATAATCCCCTCTTAATGTAGATGGGGTGAGGTGACAAACAACTGAAAAGATGGGCCAAATCCTTTGCGAAAAGAACCAAGAACAATGAGAGAGTGTAAGAGGTACAAACACCTATAAAGGTACATGTCATAGACAATGCATGGGGCTAATATTGTGGAAGGGACACTCACTTGACAATAGGAAAATGCCTAAAATAGCAAACAACTAACCCCCCATGGCAGTTTATAAAATAGTGCGAGTACAAGTGTCTCAAAACAATGTTCATGAACTCAAAATGCAAGAGTGGCACTTCATCTCAGTGTGTTTGCATAAAGATGTGTTAGTGAATAGATTGTCCCTTGAGGAAATACATGTAAATCTAACCCTAAATGCCCAAGTGAGAGGACAAACTAACACCAACAGTTGGATAGGTTATCATGGGGTTAATAACCTTCCTCTTAATTTTACCAGGTACAACTCCCTGTATGAAATATTCAATGAATCAAATGTGAATGTTTTTACCAAAAAGCATATAAGGATATCAAATATCTACCCATAAATATAGCGTAGATGCATAAACTTATATTACTGGATAGAAAGAAAGCAAAGAAAAACAAGTGACACAAAGTTCATTTTTTGAACACTGCATTGTGTAACGAAATAAAATATATCTTCCATTCTCTTGAGAGAAATAAAACTCAAAGCCTTTAAAGATGTTTGAACTGATGATGTAACAAGAAAACAACTGTATTGAAATGTAATTCAGAGAAAACTGAAAATGACACAAAGTTCATGATCAGTGGAAGGAAAATACACCATAATCAAAGTTCTGATGTAATTAACCTCCAGCCTCCCTTCCCTGACTGAAAAAGATTGCAAAGTATCTTGTACACATTACAACCAAATCACTATTTCAAGAAAGATGGAAACTTCTTTCACAATGTTACATCAACCATTAAAATCCTATCTCTAAATCAGACACACAGTTCTGGAAAGGAGAAATAACCCATGCTCTGCCTCTCACAACCTCTCAAGAAAAATGGAATAATTTGCAGAGTCTCCTTCCCTTCTAGAGCACAAAGTCTATAGTCAGACGCAGGAAGAATGGAACCCTATTTGTTAAACGCTTTCAACATTTATAGAATTTGGTGGCAAACTATTCAGTTTCTCTAACTGATTCTTGGAAATATTTTTCGCTTCCCCTCTCCTTTCCTCTTACACTTTTATACATGCATAAGGTTTGATTTATAATAAAACACTTTATTACAAACCCCTTTAAGTATTGGATTGGATTATGATAGACCATAACTTTTCTTGAGAAAAATTGATCTAATTTAGTCCAGCCACGTATTAGAAATGAATCATTGTTTCTTCTTTAGTTTTCCCAAATTGACCATAGGCTCTTTATTTCTAGATACGTTCAGTTCACCATGTACTTAGAGATACCATGTGACCAAGAATTGTGGCTCTAGCTTTGATGTGTCTTGAATTGTAAATCATAAATTTGTGACTAAACAATCCACTACCGATGGAGAATGGGACCCTAATGGTAGCAATCTCCATTCATAGGTGGATCCCCATGACCCAATAATGTCCCAAACTTGGACTATCATGTGATGATCTCGGGTCACTAATAGTAGGCGTTATACCCACATATCCATTTTCAGTTTTCTCGCATCCACTTTTATTTCTCAACTCAATGCATTAAAATGTAGGCTCTTGCCTTTATGAATGAATTGCTATGTCTTAGAGGCCAATGAGGAAATGAGAGAATGAAACTACCATAGTTTTCGCATAAACTTCTTGTATTCACCAGATTTCAAACATTTAATCAAATAGCTCTCCAGCATAGTCAGTGTTAGATTTATAACAATGCCACCTTTTGCACTTGCACTTGCACTTGTCCATGTTTCCATTTTGGGAAAACATTGAACTTGGACTTGAAATACAAAATAGACCTTTGAAACTGTCGAGCCGACCAGACCATTGAACCTTTTGAATTTGTGAAGGAAACCTCAAAGTTCAAATTGGGTTCTGGCATTGAACTCAAAGTGAATTCTAAACCCTTCTGAATCAACTGATTTGTACTTTGAACCATGAGTCTGAACTTTGGTTGAACTGAACCTACAAGATGCCCACTTATGAACCATTGAACCACTTTGAATTGCTTTGAACCTGTCACATGCATGAACTTTTTTGAATGTGGAATAAGCCACATTGGACCTTGCTTTGAACAAATTGAACCATTTTGAATTAACCAATCTGCATTTTGAACCTGTTTGAACCATCAAACTGCTTTGAACTACTTCAAACTTCAGTTCAAAGTGGTTCAACAACTTTGTAGTTGAAGTTTTAAAACTATGTCCATATTAGGTGCTAACAGGGGCTCTAACTGCGGGACTGATTTTGATGTAAAATCGGAGAACTCCAGTAATCCCTAGGAAAAGAATAGTGCATTATCCATGGGCAAATAGAGTCAACAAGAAGAGAAGATCGGGAGCTGCTTGCAAAGAGGGTGGAGGGGAGCAGGGCAACA
Source organism: Cupressus sempervirens (assembly GCA_028749045.1). Lineage (NCBI taxonomy): Eukaryota > Viridiplantae > Streptophyta > Pinopsida > Cupressales > Cupressaceae > Cupressus > Cupressus sempervirens. Next base: position 686,264,737 of record CM053792.1, on the reverse strand, counting down.
CCAACAAACCAAAACCAACAACAAACCAAAACTACCAGCAAGCTTGAAGCTTGCACATTATTTGAAACTACCACTACGCACAACAAAAACTTATTTACAATATTTGCAAAGGTAGGAAAAGAACCTACCATAATGACTAGAAGAAATAAGAAGTTAAGTGAATCAATTTATCGGTAGAGAGAAATAGGAGCCTTTCTGAAACAACAAAGTGTACCTCAATGGAACAGCTCCAAACCCTTGTTCGATGATGACTCCTTCAATGCCAAGCTTCAAATTGATAGCATGCATGCGTCTGCTAATCTAACATTCTTTTTCGAATAGCCACAACTTGTCATAGCACCCTTCTTCACTTAAGAATTGATTTCTCACATGGGTATGATTTGATTCTGCCTCAAGCTAAAAAACATGAAATAAACAAGCCTCATCCAAAGATGATGTGCGATCCTCAGAAATATTGTCATGAAGATTCAACTCCTATGCATGGTCATGATCAGTTTGTAGCCATGATGATGCCTTCTTCAGCATAGGCTCAACCCTCAGATATATATCTCCTTCACCTCTTTCAAGGAACCAGTTGTTAACACATATCTCAACATTTTTCTTACAACCCAAATCAACAACGTTATGCATAGATGGATGAAAAGAAAAATTGCCAATAGATGCTTCATCCTTAATCTGATTTGAACAAATATCTGGTTCATCATCAGAGAAATCATCCAGCTTGAGTGATGATAGGAACGTGTCACATGATGTTTCAACAGAGTTTTCAATTGGTTGGGGACTAACCCCAACCTTTCCTTCTTCCATCAAAATTTTAGAATTTTTTAATATGGAAGAATTGGACAAGTTTTTATTATTTAATTGTGAATCTTGAGGCTGGAAAAGATAATTTTCTTTAATAGTAGTATTCTCATCAAACCCCATTGGCATGAAAAGGGGATTAAGGTCACTCCAGACAATTTTGGTCTCCTGATCTTTAGATTTTTCTTCACCTTTTGGATCATTGGTGCTAGGATTCTCATTTTCAACTTGAGTATTCTCGTTCTCCCATTTTACTTCATCATGGTAAAAGGAATTTTTAGAGTAAGATAAATTCTTATTAGCATATGTCACCTTACTATCAGCACAAATTCCCAAAGGAGAATATGATATGGCTTCATTATCATATATGACATATTCTTTAACTTGCTGATTACAATTTTCAAAATGCGAAGAATCATCAATATTCATTCTTTCAGTGTGACTAAACTCCTGAATACCATTCTAAAAATCTTTATCATCTGGACCATTTGAAACTAGATAACATTCTATACTTGTGGATTTGGGAGATCTAGTCTCTGGGCTAAAGAAAGATTGCAGTGAATCCTTGTTACCTAAATTTACAAGCCTTTTAGCATTGCTTTGTTCCTCCTCATCATTTTCAAAATGGATGCAACAGAATCCTAACATCTTTAAAGCACTATCTTCAGTCAACAAGGGTTTTCTAAAATCTCCATTATTAAAAACTGTTAGATTCTAAAAATGAGCAACCTTGGGAGTAGGATTGGCTTCTTTTAGAATGCACTTCTTTTTTGTAGCCTTTTCATCAAGGCACTGTTGCTATCCACAATGGTATTCTATCGTTGGGGAGTCCTTATAGATTTCATACCACTAAGAATTAAAGCATCATCTAATCTGGTTGCTTCTTTTTGCACATTTACCAAATTTTGCATTCCAAAGCATTGTAACTAAAACTTGACTTCAACATCCATAGCATCAATAAAGAAGCATACCTGATTTCTTTCATTTGGTTGGTTGGATAGAGGAATTTTACCAACAGTCTGATTAAACCTATCAATGAACTCCCTTATAGATTCATCATCTTTCATTTCAATTTGAAGAAGGGTCACCAATAATTGATGGGAATTAATTTTGGGCTGAAATCTTTCCAAAAATCTCTGCTTAAGATCATCCCAAGTTGTAATACATCCATCTTGCAAATGCTGAAACCATTCTGCTGCTTTTCCAATGAGGCTTTGAACAAATAACCTAATGAACACATCTTCATCCTGCACACCAAGAGTCTCCCATGCAACAATAACCGCTTTGATGTGATCTATCGGATCTTGTGCTTTGTCTCCATCAAACTTGGGAAGATATTCCCATGACCTTTTAGGTAAGGCTGAATAACGGGCTAGGGAAAATGGTCCAATCTGAGCCCCCCATGGCTATATTGCAACTGCCGTCATAACACATGTTGGAATTCCAACAACAAAGATTCAACAGGTTCAAAATATAGAGTTGCCAATCTCCTGCACACAGAGATAATCACAAAATTGAGGAATCACAAAATTAAGGAAGCCATTGTTAGGCACTTAAATCTTTGCTTCTTCCCTAGCAGAGTCACCAAAAATTTGTTAGTGAACAGATTGTCCCTTGAGGAAATACATGTAAATCTAACCCTGAATGCCCAAGTGAGAGGACAAACTAACACCAACAGTTGGATAGGTTATCACGGGGTTAATAACCTTCCTCTTAATTTTACCAGGTACAACTCCCTGTGTGAAATATTCAATGAATCAAATGTGAATTCTTTTACCAAAAAGCATAAAAGGATATCAAGCATCTACCCGTAAATACAATGTAGATGCGTAAATTTATATTACTGCATAGAAAGAAAGCAAAGAACAACAAGTGACACAAAGTTCATTTGTTGAACACTGCATTGTGTAACGAAATAAAATATATCTTCCATTCTCTTGAGAGAAATAAAACTCAGAGCCTTTAAAGATGTTTGAACTAATGATGTAACAAGAAAAAAATGGTATTGAAATGTAATTTAGAGAAAACTAAAAATGACGCAAAGTTCATGATCAATGGAAGGAAAATACACCATAATCAAAGTTCTGATGTAATTAACCTCCAGCCTCCCTTCCCTAACTAAAAAAGATCGCAAAGTATCTTGTACAAATTACAACTAAATCACTATTTCAAGAAAGACGAAAACTTCTTTCACAATGTTACATCAACCATTAAAATCCTATCTCTAAATCAGACACACAGTTCTGGAAAAGAGAAATAACCTATGATGTGCCTCTCACAGCCTCTCAAGAAAAATGGAATAATTTGCAGAGTCTCCTTCCCTTCTGGAGCACAAAGTCTACAGTCAAAAGTAGGAAGAATGGAACCCTTTTTGTTAAACGCTTTCAACATTTATAGAATTTGGTGGCAAATTGTTCAGTTTCTCTAACTGATTCTTGGAAATCTTTTCTGCTTCCCCTCTCCTTTCCTCTTACACTTTTATACACGCATAAGGATTGATTTATAATAAAACACTTTATTACAAACCCCTTTAAGTATTGGATTGGATTATGATAGACCACAACTTTTCTTGAGAAAAATTGATCTAATTTAGTCCAGCCACGTATTAGAAATGAATCATTGTTTCTACTTTAGTTTTCCCAAATTGACCATAGGCTCTTTATTGCTAGATATGTTCAGTTCACCATGTACTTAGAGATACAATGTGATCAAGAATTGTGGCTCCAGCTTTGATGTGTCTTGAATTGTAAATCATAAATACACTACTGCTGCCTTCATACCTTGATACAGTTCTGCCAATCAGCTCGCAATGACCATCCTGTTCACATAGCTTAATTGTATTGGAGGTGGTTTATATTCAAAGTATGTACCTTTGGGATTGAACGGAGTTCTCTTGCCTTTGAATTGATTTACCACTAAAATGGGTAACTTTATCACCTGAAGCATGCCTCCTTCCATCGCCACCAACACATCGATATATACGAGCTTGAGATTCTTTGAAAGGCTCCCCAAGTTTTGTTGCGCAAGCACTTGATACATGTTTTCCACCGTTGGTTCTCATTGAGTTTTCCATATCCTAAAGTTAGCTGCCGCATTAATGTCTAATTCGGGCATCCCATATTCACAATTCTGTGTGATATGGATGTTTAAAACCAAGCTTTGAGTATCATTTGGTAACCTTTCGGCTATTCGCAAGGAAGCATTGGCATTTGGTCAAACAGTTGTGGGATAACCCTTCGGCATTACCATGAATTTGGACATCACACAAGACATCTACCAATGGGTATTTCATGGTTTAGGTTTGATAACGAGTCATAAAGCTGAGGTGTGAAGATACTTTTGGCTTACACACGACTTTACTGCTGAGGAGTTCAGAATAATCTTTATAATATGTAGCAACATTTCATCTCACAGGCAACCTTTATTCAACCGATTGAGCAGCATCGCGGGTGAGCATTTCACATCCACGGCCTCCTATATCAAAGATATGCAAGCCCATATTGTTAAGGTAGATAAATGTCTTGAGACTCAAGCATGCTATGAGAATGACTTTCAACATTAACTATGCCTCGGGCACTTTGTCAAACAGTTGTCATGCATTATCTCCTTCTCTTTGTTCCCTTCACCATCTTATCGACACAGGATAGGGATTCAAGTTGCGCATGTTGTAGATATGCCTAGGGTTTGATGGGTGAGGTTGTTAGTATTCCCGATGAGGATTCTATGTATGCAATGGGCCTGAGCTCTTTGACTTTGTTTTTGTGAACCCGCGGCTATGGTAAATGTGATGTTACTCGGATTGCATGATATGTGATTTTGAGTGTGTTTTGTGACTAAACAATCCACTGCCGATGGAGAATGGGACCCTAATGGTAGCAATCTCCATTCATAGGTGGATCCCCATGACCCGATAATGTCCCAAACTTGGACTATCATGTGATGATCTCGGGTCACTAATAGTAGGCGTTATACCCACATATCCATTTTTCAGTTTTCTCACATTCACTTTTATTTCTCAACTCAATGCATTAAAATGTAGGCTCTCACCTTTATGTATGAATTTATGTGTCTTAGAGGCCAATGAGAAAATGAGAGAATGACACTACCATAGTTGTCACACAAACTTCTTGTGTTCACCAGATTTCAAACATTTAAACAAATAGCTCTCTAGCATAGTCAATGTTAGATTTATAACAACGCCACCTTTTGCACTTGCACTTGCACCTGTCCATGTTTCCATTTTGGGAAAACATTGAACTTGGACTTGAAATGCAGAATAGACCTTTGTAACTATCAAGCTAACCAGGCCATTAAACCTTTTGAATTTGTGAAGGAAACCTCAAAGTTCAAATTGGGTTCTGGCATTGAATTGAAAGTGGATTCTAAACCCTTCTAAATCAACCGATTTGTACTTTGAACCATGAGTCTGAACTTTGCTTGAACTAAACTTGCAAGATGCCAACTTATGAACCATTGAACCACTTTGAATTGCTTTGAACCTATCACATGCATGAACTTTTTGGAACATGGAATAAGCCACATTGGACCCTTCTTTGAACAAATTCAACCATTTTGAATTAACCAACCTGCATTTTGAACCTGTTTGAACCATCAAACTACTTTGAACTACTTCGAACTTCAGTTCAAAGCGGTTCAACAACTCTGCACTTGACATTTTAAAACTATGTCCATATTAGGTGCTAACAAGATGCTTACAAATGATATCAAAGTTGATCATAAAGCAAAAAAAGCTGATACAAAAGATAATAGAGTCCAAAACAAAAGATCCCATGCCAAGAAAATGATCCTTGGACTTGAAACACCCAAGATATCCATCATAGAGCAAAAACACCAAAGATATGATAGAAAGAGCATGGAGTAGAATCTGTAAGAAATTACATCATTTTTAAAAAGTAGATAGAACCAGCTTTCCAAAAATATCACGTTTTCAAAAAATGGAAATGGGACACACAAGAAACACTTGTCAGAGTAAAAAAAAAAAACTTTAGACTTTAACTATAAAAACAAGAAACTAAACTACATCAAAACCAAAAAACTCCTACACCACTATCTCCATTTTAGAACTAGCTTTCTGGTGCTTCTTTTGGATCAGAAAAAAGACCTTCATATGCTCAAGATATCACCAAAAAACCAACCGTGGGTCAAAAAGGACCTTGGAGAGGTGTTGGAGGCCTAATGATGTAGTGCTAACATCATGCTAATGTCAATATTTCACGGCAAAAATTTTGATGACCACAGGGTCGTTGGAGCAAAAAAAGGCCACGTGGTAGTGTCGTGTGGCAGAGGGTTGACTAGGCAGGTGACATGGCAAGGGCCATGTGGCAAGTGCCAATGTGGCACGCTTGGCCACTGTCAGCTGCAGACTAGGCCAAAAACACCACACAAGCTATTGAGTAGGTGGAGTTGCAAGAGGGTGGTGGCTACTAGCGGTGGTGGTCACATTGGTGGCTAGATCCGGTGGCATTTCCTGGAGGGTGGAGGGTCAACCGTGTGGCGGTGGGCGGGCCGCGGTGGCACGCCGGCAGCAGTTGCGGGTGGGCTAGGCGTAAATAGTCTAGTGGTGGCATGTGGGTGGCTGTCGGGTGGCCACTGGGAAAAGTGGCCCAAAAGAATTTTTTATTTTATTTTTTAAATATTTTTTTGCAATAAATGCTTCCGTACGGCCTCCCGAGGGGGCTAAATTTTTTTTCCAGATGCTCAGAAGCCAAAAATGACAAATTTGATATGGATCCTAACTGTAAACAACCTTTCAAATCCAATGACAGAGTCTGTTTAGGCCCAAACTGTCCTGAAAAGTTTCTCTTCCTCCCAATTGAAGAAAAAAACCTTTAAAAAGTTGGAGTTTCTAACTCCGAATCGCGGCTTCAAAAATCTTTCGAACAAGAAGTAGTAGGGCGGCTTTGATACCATGTACAAGTTGTGAAAACTAGCTTGATAGATTGCCAAGATCACCTACATGCAAATAACCTGCTGAAGAGAAACTGAAAAAAGAAGGAAAAAGTAGAGCTTGGAAAATCTCAACAAGATGAGAGAAAAACTGTATTCCAAGATTGATTGAATTGAATGCTTAAATTTTTTTTTACAAGAGTTCAACCTTAAAGGTGAATGAAAGCTCTAAAGCCTAAAAAAGCTAGGTTGCACAATATAATCAATATAAAATATTAATTATATGTACCTAAGAGATAGCTAAGAAAACTAGAGTAATAGGCAACTTATTTAATTAAATCAAAGTGATTTAATTAATAAGTATAAACAATTAATTATTCTAACATTATCCACTATAGAGGCAAAGTATGTAGCTACTACAACCAAGGAGATGATATGGCTTCAGTTCTTCTTGCAAGAATTGGGACATCCTCAGAAGGATAATTATTTGTTCATAGATAGTCAAAGTGCCATTCATCTTGCAAATAATTCAGCTCTGAATGCCAAGACCAAACACATACAGTTGTTATACCATTTCATTTAATTAGTTTTGGAGGATGGACAGTTAAAGTTGGAGAAGATACATTCCAATGACAATCTAGCAAATATGTTGACAAAGGTAGTAACAAGAGAGAATTTGAACTCCTCTTCAGCTTTGGTTGGTCTTCTAGACTGAATATGAATAAAAGAATAGTAGAGTCCACGGTTGTTTGATCTAGTGGGAGCCCCATGTGGTAGCAGTATAGCTACCAGATCAATCTCCAAGTGGGCGATTTTTGTTTAGTGTGTAGCCTGATCAATCCCCAAGTGGGAGATTGTTAGATTGTGGTGACTGACCAGGAAAGTACTATACATACTTCATAAATTCTTTGGGGCCCTATTTTATCAAGATTTTGTGCCAACATGTAATTATTAATTATAACCCTAAAGTAGTTAAAATACTTGTATTAAAAGGGCTTAGGTTTAGGGATTATTTCATAAGGAGTGATGCAAAATTGGTTCTTGCAATGGTATTGAGCTGTAAGGGATTACAGACTATAATCAGGTTGTAATCACTAAATCATAAAAATATTGGACTTGTTATTTGGTGGATGTAGCCCAGGGATTGGGTAAACCACATTAAATCTTGGTGCCTTGTGTTCTTTTCTGTATGATATATTATTTTTTGTTATTGGTTATATTTGCATGTAATTGTTATTTATGTCCATGGTTTAATCTTAACAAGATCCTGATGAGCTAATGGCTGACTTTGAAATGCTTACAAAGAAGGTGGTTGCAGAAGATGCCAAATGCCTACATTTGGAGAAGGAAAAAGAAAAGATCACCATGAATTCTTTCCTTGAAAGGGAGGCTTACTAAGAAGAATGATCATCTTGCAAGAACAAAAAAAGAAGTTGGAGGATAGATCTACAATGTTGCATTCAGATCTATATGGAAATGTAGGAGCTATGCAATCTAAGATCAAATAATATGAAAGAGCCTTGCATCAAAATGAAGGCCCTATGATTGCACAAGTACATCCCTATAATCCTATCATAGATAAAAGTGAATCAATTACAACTGATATTGCTACAAAAATTGTTGATAAGTGCAAGCAGAAGGTGGTAGGTATTCAAATAAATGAGCTTCATGTTATTACATCTAAGAATACCTTGAATATGTCCAAAGTAGATCTAGAGATAGAGAAAGAAAGGAATGAAAAAGAAGATCGAGCTAAGGAATTGGAAAAGGCATAAAATGAAGTAGCTACAAAAGAAATGACAAGACAAATCTTGTTTCTTAAGTCTACTTCTGCTAATGTGACTTCTGCAACCTAGTGTTTAGGTGTGTCTTCTAGTAACACAGTTAGGACTACCAACACTAATACCCAAGCTAGAACTTCATTTGGCACTAGCTCTAATACCACTAAACAAAATGTAACTACTAACCCTAGAACTACTATTACTCAAAATAATCTAGGTGCTAGTTCTAGCTTAGGATTTAAGAATCCTTAGATGCCCAAATAAAATTCCAAAGAACCTTAGTGATAAGGTTAGTAATTTTACAAGAAATGATGCCATTAGTGGTGAACAACACTTGAGGAATTTTACTGACATGATCAATGACTATGAAGTTGAGCATGAAGATGTAGTCATGAAGTTGTTTGAACATTTTTTGATTGAAGATGCTAGGGTCTGGTTTAGAAGGCTTCCTAATGATAGAATCATCTCTTGGGATGACCTTGAGAAGTGTTTTAGAGAATAGTATAGACACCATATTAATGCTCATTTTATACTAAATGAATTCAATAACATAAAGAAAAGTCAAAATGAATCTACAACTAATTTTAATGTCAAATTCCAAAAGGGATTGCATAAGTTGTTTCAAGTGATGACATTAGAGGAAAATGTTTGTTTAACCAATTAATTTAATTCATTTGACAGTAAGATGACCTATATCATAAGAGATAAGGATCCTAAGACTTTGAGGGATGCCTTCAAAATTGTTCCAAATATTGATACTAAAAGAAGAGCTTCAGGTAAGCTTGGAAGAAGAGATGACCCAAAGTTGTTCAATCCTAGTAACAATAAGAAAGATGAGGACAAGCCTATGAACAACAAGAAAATTGAGGAGAATAAGATGGAGAGTATGTTAAATCTTTTGAAGAACATGAATCCTTAGATGAGAAATACAAATAAGACAAGTAATAATGATAGATCTTAGTATGCTAATAATTTTAGTAGACATAATAGATTGTAGTGTTTCCCTTATAATAAACAACGGACATATGGAAAGCCACTCAATATTTTTCCTAAAAATACCAATGAGAAAATAACACTAGATCCACTGTAGAGGAATACTATCAATGTAGTAGAGGAATTTCCTTGATGTGTTGCTTGCCAATCTCCTCATTCTCTAGATTACTATGCTATTTCTTATTCAATTTCTGCATCCCAAGATGCTAAGGAAGAAGATAGAGATGAAAAGAATCTTGATAGTATGGCATCTTACATAGTGGGATCCAACTATGAGTATGAAACTAAAGCAAATCTTGAGGAATTTGATATGGATGTAAACAATCAGAAACAAATCTATGAGGACTATCATCAACAAGTTTTTTTTATGATGAAGATGATGTGGATAGAAGGGATTCTAATATGACCTCTAATTTAGATCATATTAACTTGAGAAAACCATCAAAGGAATAAATTGATCAAATTACAACAGATATGGTTGCCCAAGTTCTAAGTAACAATGGCCTAAGAAATATGATAGTGAATGATAAAGATGAAAAATATTCTAGTATTTTCATAAATCTATTATTCAAAAGATGCCCAAAGTTGACAAGGATTTAGATCCTCTAATTGTTAAGATAAAGGACTCAAAAGAAAAGAAGTGGGAAGAAAAAAAGAGTCTGTCATCTTCAAAAAATGACAAGAAATATGAGCCTATTCTAGTAAAACTGGTGGTCTCAAAAGTTGACAAGATGATTGGTGAGTCTATTCTACAACCTTAAGGAGATAAAGATATGACTCTAGATGTTCTAATTACTATTCTTATTTATATATTCTCAATTCTATCTCAAACAATTATAAGAGTTCCACTATCTGAAATATTCAAAATAGAAGAACATAATAATACAACCATAGCATGGATTAAGGGTGTAGGACAAAAGAGTGGCATGGGAACTAAAAAAAACATACATCAAAAAGGTCACTACTACACAAAATCCTAAGGAGTATGAAGGTTTGATCTTTCAAGTCCCACCTATGTATTTGGATAGTACAATGTCATCATATGTTGAAGATATAGATCCTTTTTTCTCTTGAGTTTAGTTGTGAATGGAAAAATATTAAAAAATTGTATGATTGACTTAGGTGCTTCCAATATTTTCATGAACTTTAAGATTATGGAGTGTTTAGGTTTAAAGGTTGATATAAAATAGGGAAGGTGTTGTACACTAGACTGAAGAGAGTTATTTGTTATAGGAACCATTAATACATTACCTTATAAGTTTGTTGCTTACCCTGATAGTAATTTAACTATGATTATATTGTTAGTAGATATATCATACAGATATAGCATGTTATTCTCAAGAATGTGGAGTGCAACCATTGTTTGAAGATGACATTCTGACTTTTATTTTTCCACTTTCCATGTTGACAATAAAGCTATCAAAATAAACAAGGAGCCTAGGGTAACTCATATGATAGAAGATACTATAGACATAGATACAACTTGTTTTCTTCATATAGACATCAATGTTTATAGAGAATAACCCATTGTTTTGCAAAAGTCTAAAATCCCTAGACCAATTTCTAAAGAGGTTATTAAGTGTTCATATTTTGAAGAGTTATGGACCATGTGCTTTTATTGTACTAATTCTAATGAAGGAGCATGAGCTGGGGTTGTGTTTATTTCACCAAAAAAGGAGATGTTTAGATATTTTTTTCACCTTGACCTTTACATGCACCAATAATATTGTAGAATATAATGAATTATTATTAGGACTCAAAGTGGCAGAAAAACATAAAATAAAAAGCTTGCATGTAATAGGTGACTCGGAGTTGATTGTGTCTAAGGTTAGGATGGCTTATTCTTTAAAAATAAATAGAATTAAGTAGTATAGGAATCTAGTTTGGGATGAAATAAAAGAATTTGATTCTTTTGAAATAACCTAGATGGATAGGACCAATAACAAGATGGCTAGCCTTTTAGCCAATGTTTCCATCAAGCCTAATGATATTTCTTTCATTGGGATTTCAACCATTGAGATACAATCAAGGCCATTTGTCCCTAATAATATACAAAATTAGTAGATTTTTTAGGATGATACAAATATATTAGAGTTTTTGTTATTGAAGGATAGGTACCATTCTCAAGACTTGGATTCTAGTGCTTTTGTGGAGACAGTTGATGGAAAGGACATAGTCTTTGGTAAAGAAGTGTTGCATTTAAAGGGCCTAGTCATGTTAGAAAATTCTTTTGATAATCAAGGTAGATTCATATCAGAGGTTAAAGATAGTAAACCTGAAAAGTTGGAAGAGATAAATCTAGGAACATAGGAGTCTCCAAAAAAAGTGTACATAGGTCAAAAATTATCCCCTACTCTAAGGAGATCATTCATAGATTTGTTGAGAAATTACATAGATGTCTTTGCATGGTATTATGATTATTTGAAAGCCTATAGGGAAGAACTTTTCCAACATATAATTCCCTTGAAAGAAAATTTGAAACCCCTTAGGCAAAAGCAGATACCTATCAATCCCACATTAGCATCCAAGATGCAAGAGGAGCTAATGAAACTCAAAGATGGAGGAATTGTTAAACCTATTAGACATTCATCTTGGGTTTCCAACTTGGTGCCCATAAGAAAGAAAAATGGAGACATTAGGCTTTGTGTTGATTTTAGGAATTTAAACATTAAATATTTGAAGGATAACTATGGGTTACCTAATATGGAATCCATATTATAGCAGGTAACTGGCTCAGAGTTGATGTCCATGATGGATGGGTTTTTAGGTTACAACTAGGTGTTAGTAAGTGAAAAAGAATAGTGCAAAAATTTTTTTACAATAACTTGGGGTACTTATGTGTATTTTAGAATGTCATTTGGTATAACAAACAATGGAGCAACTTTCCAAAGAGCAGTGGATGTTGCATTTGTTGACTACATTAATAGATTTATGGTGGTGTATCAAGATGACCTCACTACTTATTCAACAAATGTAAAGGACCACTATAAAAATCTTGAAAAAAATATTCATCAAAGATTTGGAATATGGAGTATCATTTAACCCTAGGAATTTTACATATTGAGTGATAGAGGGAGAGGTTTTAGGCCATTTAGTTTCTAAGGATGGAGTAAGCTTTGATCCTAAATGAGTAGCTACTATAGACAAGGTGCTTCAACCTAAGAATATGAAGGGAATACAATCCTTCTTTGGTCAAGTCAACTTCTGGAGAAGATTTGTCACCAATTTTTTTGATATTAGTAGATCAATTTCTAAAATGTTAAAAAAAAGGAGAAGAGATCAAATGGTATGGATATCCTTTAGTAGAATTTCAAGAAATAAAAGAATTAATAAAAAATGCACCATTACCTATAAATATTTTTTCTTTCGCTTTTTTCCACACTATAGTAGCAATCCTTTACAAAAGAATGAAAAAGGGTTTGAACAACCTATTACCTATTTAAGTAAATCCTTTGAAGAAGCTGAATTGAACTATGATATAAATGAAAAGAAGGCTTATGCCTTGGTCAAAGTAGTGAAGGCTTTTAGATGATATCTAGTTGGTGCAATTGTCATAGCTTTTGTTCCTAGTGCAACTATAAAAGACATTTTATCCCAACAAGAGGTCTCAAGAAGGAGATGTAGGTGGATTAACATAATTTCAAAGCTTAAAATTTATGTTCAAGTCACCAAGATGGTAAGAGGATAGGGTTTAGCTAAATTGATGACACAAGCTAATTTAGATACAAACTAAATTAACCTTGTCGAAGAAGAGAAGTTCCCTTACATATGTGACATTGATATATGTGACTAGTATTCTAATGTTATTTATTATTTTCAACATATAATTTCCCCTGCTCACATAACATATAATGAAAAGAGGTCTCTGATATTACACGCTATTAATTATGTCATTGTTGAAGATAAGTTATGGTTGTGGAGTATTAAAGGTGTATTACCAAAATGTATAAATCAAGTGGAATCAGTTAAGATTTTGATTGAGATGCATAGTGAAGTTTGTGGAGGGCATTACATTTCTAAAACAACAACACGCAAGGTATTGAGGTTAGGATTCTAGTGGTCTACTTTGTTCGAAGATGCCCACAAATTGGTAAGAAAGTGTGATGATTGTTAGGGGTTTTCTGGTAAGCTCCAATTTTCAAGCAATGTTCCTTTGAAACTAGTTGAGGTATAAGCTCCTTTTTACAAATGGTGTCTTGATTTCATTAGAGAAATTTTCAAAAAGTCTAGTGGTGATCACTCTTATATAGTGGTTTCTATTGATTATTTTACTAAATGGATGGAAGCTATTCCCACCAATAAGTCAACCAAAAATTTTTTCACTGATTTCATTCTAAATACATCATCACTATATTTGGATTTCCAAAAATAATTTTCATGGACAATTACATGTGGTTCAGGTCTACAAAATTCTTAGAGTTCTATGATAAATATGCAATTACTAGGTCCACTTCTTCTCCATATCATCCCTTGGGGAATGGACTAGCTAAATCTATTGGAAATATAAGAGGAGTAACTGAGAGGGGAGGGGTGAATTAGTTACCACTAAAATAAATCCTAGATCCCTTAGATGTCAATGGAAAACATAAATCTTTGCTTAAATTGATTTTCTATTGTAACTCAGTTAACACTAGAAAAAAAGTTGTAATTTTGTAATAACCAAATATGTTGAACTTACAATATTTAGTGTGATTAAATTTAATTAATTAGTTTCATACACATGAAAGAAATAGTATGAACACAAGTGGCATCAAGATTTAACATGGAAACCCAATTTGGAAAAACCACCAATTGTAATTAGTTACTATTTTTCACTCTTTTGAAGTGAGCCCTATTAGGAGCCAAACCTATTAAAGGTTACAAACCACACTATTAGGTGTGATCCTACTAAAGGATTTATTCACCCTATAAGGAGTGGCCTTGTTAGAGGTCTTCTAGACAATTCAAGTAGAAATGTCACCATGTTAGATGATTTATAAATAGTTATTAACCCAACTTGATTAAGAGATTTAGTTTATTGGTACAATGGTTAGATAGTAACAATGAATGACTTGACTATTGATGCAAACTTATCTTCTCTGATTACAGATCTCAATTCTAGCTTTAATACTTGATCCTTTCTGATTTGATGTATCTTTGTAGCTCTTCAAGGATATTCTACTTATTCTTCCAATTCACTTTCTCTAAGAATCTTATGATATTCAATTCATTTCCATACACTTCAATCTATAACTTGACCTTCTACTTAAATAAAATGCATTGTCAAGACATATTGGATAGAACATAAAAAAATTATAATTAATCACCTTTGGCGGCTAAATTTGATAAAAAAAATTCATTAAACTCAATATGCCAAAATAAGAAAATCCATTATTAGCCATTCCAACTTGGTAGTTGCTAACTCTGAAATAATTTTCCTATTTTAACCAACTAAACTCAATTAATATTGCATATTCACAAATTTCTTTTGGTAACCAAGTGATCTTGGCTAACATTGGTTCCTTGTCAACTTTCCTTTGTTAATTGAGTGAGCTCGATTAGGACTCAACTTCTACGATGTTCTCTTTAGTGCCTGAGTGAACTTGCTAGACACTGTCTTCTAAACTTGGCAAACTTTGGAATGCTCAGTAGATACTAGAAATTGTCTTCATCACCTTAGTGAGCTTAAGAAACATTGAATGGTAAGGATATGACATTTTGTGTAACATCAAAGACAACATATAATTGAATGATTGTATCCAAAAATCTCCCTCTTTGGAATTGATGGCAACACAACATGTTATAATATAAAGGAATTTTATAGTAAAAGAAAGTTAAGGATAATATCCTTAGTTTCATTCTAATTCTAATCGATGAGAACTCCCTCTATTAGTGTGAACTCCCTCTGACTTTAATTTCTCTCTTTTCTATCAGCAAACTTTGAATACTTTTATTGCAACATCTTCTTTTGATAGAAAACTCTCCCTCTTTGATATCAACTCTAAAAAAATTTGACCAATTTCTTCTATCCTCAAACATCTTTAATGAAGTTCTACCTCTTTGGCATCTTCAACATATCAAACTTTGATATATGACATAGAACATCAAACTCTCCATAGAATTATGAAATCAAACTATCGCTCTTTGCAATCTTATGCTAAAGACAATAAATAATGTAGTTTCAATGTACTTCAAGTACTAATACATATGCAATCTTCCCTTTCATCACTAAATTGAATTGAATGATCTACAACATGCTTTTGATGATGCATCACTAAGATTCATTTAATGAGCATTAGATAAGGGAATGACCCCTATCTTACCTCTAAGATACAAGAATGCATCCTTAGGTAATGGGTTGGTGAATATGTCTATAATTTTTTCTTTAGTATTTACATATTCTAGTCTTACCTCCTTATCTTGCATCAATTCTCTTGGAAAATGATAGTTTATTGCAATGTTTTTGTCTTGTTATGCATCATTGGATTTTCTGGATATGTTAATTGCACTAGTGTTATCACAAAAGATAACAACTGGATCCTTGATCTCCATTTTCATGCTTGTCAATAGTTACTTGAATCAAACAATATTTAAGCAACTAACTAATGTTGTAACATATTCTATCTTTGTTGTTGATTGAGAAATACAATTTTGTTTCTTGCTTTTCCAAGATACTGGCCTCTTTCCAAGAAAGAACGCTTTACCACTATTACCTTTCCTTTCATCAACGCTTGATGCCTAGTTAGCATTAGTGAAGGATTTCAAATCAAAGTGGCCTCATTTCTTGTACCATAATATATAATCTTCAGTACCCTTTAGATACCTTGTGATTCTCTTGATTTCCATCATATGATTTTCTTTAGGATTAGTTGAAAATCTTGCCACAATACCAACTGCTAATGCAATAATTGATCTATATGTAGTTTGATCTACCTCCTCGGAATCATATTTTTGGAAAGATTATCTTGAGTAGACATAGGTGTTCCAACTAGTCTTGAATCTTCCACTCCAAAAAAATTTAGTATCTCCTTAATAAATTTTGATTGAGTAATGTAGATGTCATCTTTCTGTTGTTGAATTTGTAGACCAACAAAGAATTTTGTCTCACCAAACATAGACATCTCAAATTCTTTTTTCATTTTCTCTGAAATATATTTGCACAAATCATCATTTCTAGTAATATTGTATCATCCCCAAATATTTATTCCAATATAGTCTTCTTATTCAGTCCTTCTTTAATATATACGCTGATGTTATCATTAGTCCTTTGAAAACCAATCTTTATCAAATAATTGAGTGATCTTTCATACCATGCTTTGGGAGCTTGTTTTAAATCATATAATTCTTTGTGTAGTCTACAAACCCTATCTCTTTTGCTAGGATCAAGAAAACCTTTAGGTTTCTCTATATATAGTTCTTCAAAATTATAGTTCTTGCTTTTGAAACTTGTCTTTCCCATCTTTCCAATTTGACAATTTTTGCATAGGCCCATAGAAGGTTTCCTCAAACTAGTAATACCTCTTACTCTTTTGTCCTTTCTTATTTTGTTCATGTTATCATAATTCACATGACACAACCTTTTGTGTCAAAACCATATTTCCTCTACTTGAGTAATGAAACATGAACTTTCACTTAGATCTAGGTAGAATAGGTTACCTTTTGTTTGATTACCAGACCCAACTAGATTTCCTTTTCCATCTAGCAACTTGGCTTTCCCATTTATGAATTCTACCTTGAATCCAATGTTGTTCAACTGTGCCACACTAAGTAGATTATGCTTTAGTCCTTCAACCCAATAGGAATTGTTACATCTAAGTTCCTTGGTTAGTGTAATACAACCTTTTCCATATATACAATAAGGTTCATTATTTCCAAATCTAACACTCCCACCATAATGTTGTTCCAAATGTTGAAACATGTTTTTTTTCACTAATCATATGATAAGAACAACCACTATCAATAATCCATGTATCATTCTTACTAACATGAGAAACACATGTCATCTTATCATCTTCATCATCTGATTCATCTTTTATAGCAATATAGATCATTTCATCATTATCGCTACTATCAAAATCTTTAGCCATAAAAAAAGACTTTTTACCTTTTTCTTTGTAGTCCTTATAGCTTTTGAACTGTTTATTATTTTTGAAATTTATTTTCTTCTTTTCTTCTTTGCCTTCTTTTTTTGGACACATTAAAGTAATGTGACCAACCTTTTCACAAGAAAAATAGATTAGAGGAATCTTGCCTCTGTACTTTCCTTTCCCTCTAGGATATCTTTTTGCAAGTAAGGCTTCAATGACTTCAAGATCACTATCAAAACTATCTTTTTCTTCACTTTCAATATAGATTAGAGGAATCTTTTATAGCAATATAGATCATTTCATCCTTATCACTACTCTCAAAATCTTTAGCCATAAAAAAAGACTTTTTACCTTTTTCTTTGTAGTCCTTATAGCTTTTGAATTGTTTGTTGTTTTTGAAATTTATTTTCTTCTTTTCTTCTTTGCCTTCTTTTTTTGGACACATTAAAGTAATGTGACCAACTTTTTCACAAGAAAAATAGATTAGAGGAATCTTGCCTTTGTACTTTCCTTTCCCTCTAGGGTATCTTTTTGCAAGTTAGGCTTCAATGACTTCAAGATCACTATCAAAACTGTCTTTTTCTTCACTTTTAAATTGATTTCCTTTAGCAGCTTTCTTCTTGAGTGACAAGTTGCCTTTAAATATAGATACACGATTGCTAGAACTAGGAACATAGTTATCATAGTTATCTAGCTCAAATATTGTCAACCTTCCCACTAGTGCATACAATTTTATCTTACTATTAGGATCACATCTCATATCTTGAATAGTTGGCACTCTAATTACATAAATAGGAACAAGGATACTGAGTACCTTGCTTACAACTATAGTATCATCAATCTTTCCTCCAAATGCTCTCATTGCACTTACACTTGCTTTGATTCTCTCAACATGTTTTGTAATGTTTTTCATCTTCTCTCATCTTCATGTGATCAAATTGACCTCTTAGGATTTTTACTTTAGCTCTCTTTACATTATCATCTCCTCCATATATATCTTTCAGATTTTTCCACATCTCAAAGGTAGTAGCACAATCTTTGACTTCATCAAATTCAACATAATTCAGAGAAAAAGCAATGTCAGTCATCATTATGTTATGATTCTTCTTTTCAATGATGTCTTTCACTGACAATGTTCTAGTAGGAATCTTGTACTCACTGTCTAGATGTTTCAATCTTGAATCACTAATGGTTACTAAATCCAACCACATATTTTCCTGCCTAGCTTGGAAGTTATCTTTGTTCAACTTGGGGATCTCTCTTTTGTAAGACATCATGATCTTTAGCTTTGGTCCTTGGAACCTTCTCTACAAGAACAAAAATCTCTAATACCAATTGTTGGAAATATAAGAGGAGTAACTAAGAGGGGAGGTGTGAATCAATTACCACTAAAATAAATGTCATATCCCTTAGATGTCAATGCAAAGCATAAATCTTTTCTTAAACTAATTTGCTACTGTAACTTAGTTAACACTAGAAAAAAAAAATTATTAACTTGGTAATAACTGAGTATGCCAAACTTAAGATATTTAGTTTGACTAACTTTAATTAACTTAGTTGCATACACATGAAATAAATAGCATGAACACAAGTGACACAAAGATTTAATGTGGAAACCCAATTTGTAAAAACCACCAATTGCAACTAGTTAATATTTTTCACTCTTCTGAAGTGAGTCATGTTAGGAGCTAACCTTGTTAAAGGTTAAAAAACACACTATTAGGTGAAACCCTATTAAAGGATTTAATCACATTGTAAGGAGTGGCCTTGTTAGAGGTCTTCAAGACACTTCAAGTAGAAATTTCACCTTGCTAGAGGATTTAAAAATAGCTGTTAAGCCCACTCGGTTAAGAGATTTAGTTCACTGCTACAATTGGTTAGAGAGTAACAATGAATGACCTAATTGCTGATGAAAACTTATCTTTTCTAATTACACATCTCAATTGTGGCTTTAATACTTGATCCTTTCTAATTTGATCTATCTTTGCAAATTTTCAAGGATATTCTATTTTTCCTTCCAATTCACTTCCTCTAAGAATTTTCTAAAATTCAATTCATCTCCACATAGTTCAATCTTCAACTTGACATTATAATTGTATCAAATGAATTCTCAAGTCAGCTTGAATTCATCCCCTCAATCGGCTAGAACCGATAGACAAATTAAGTAAACTCAATATTCCAAAATGAGAAAATCCTTTGTTAGCTTACCAAGCTTGGTAGTCATTAAATTTTAAATGATTTTCCTATGTTAACCAATTAAACTCGTTTGATATTGCATATTC
Source organism: Cupressus sempervirens (assembly GCA_028749045.1). Taxonomy (NCBI): domain Eukaryota; kingdom Viridiplantae; phylum Streptophyta; class Pinopsida; order Cupressales; family Cupressaceae; genus Cupressus; species Cupressus sempervirens. Next base: position 686,244,907 of record CM053792.1, on the reverse strand, counting down.
TTATACTTCCTTTGGTAATTGAGTGAGCTCAAATAACACATTTTCCTTGCCAACTTTCCTTTATTAATCGAGTGAGCTCAATTAACACTTTTCTTCTATGATCTTCTCTTAGCACCCAAGTGAACTTGGTAGACATTTTCTTTTGAGCTCGGAAAACTCTCAAATGCTTGGAAGATATTGGAAACTATCTTCATCACCCAAGTGAGCTCAAAAAACACTAACTAGTGAAGATATTAAATTTTGTGTAACATCAAAGACAACATAAAATTGGATGATTGTATCCAATAGAATCATCAAATAAAAGTTTTGTCAAGATTATCAAAAAAATCTTAGATGAAAACAAAAAGGATTGGGATTTTAAGTTTCCATTAGTAGTATGGGCTGATAGGCTAACAACTACGAAAGCAATTAGTGTTTCACATTTTGATATTTTGTATGGAATCTAAGAAAGACTGGCTCAGAATAATTTGACGAGTTTGTACAAAATTGTCCAAAAATATGATGATGATATAACAGATGACATGTTTGAAAGGATGAATAAGTTGGTAGGCCTAAACGAACACAAGAAAGATAATTCTACTAGAAATAGAAAATTACAATTATAGATGAGGCACCTATTTGATAAGAAGGCAGTGGAGAGGACATTTGCAATTGAGGAGATGGTCTTAATGTGGAATACCAAAATGGAAGAAAAGAATAAACATGGTAAATTTGATCCCATTTGGTTATGATGTTATCTCATTGAATCTAGGTGGGGAAATTATGCTTACTTGCTAAAAGAACTATCTTGAGGTATTATGGAATTCCATGTTCATGGACAATTCTTGAAGAGATATTTCCCTTGAAGTATCTATGTTTCCATGATCAGTGGTTAGGTTTGTACATTTTTTTTTGTGTCTGGTTTTGTTTCCCCTATGGGTATATATATTTGTTTCTATAGGGTTTTTCTTAGCGCACTCCAAATCTGTCAGGTATGTGGTCTACTTAACCCAAGATTTTGGATTCTTGCATCAACATAGGCTATCTATCATCCCAAAAAAGAGCCACCGTTGGGAGTGTCAAATTTTTACCTTTTCTGGGTGGTTTTTTCTATTATGTTTCAAAGCATGTATGTCTTCCCATAGTTGTGTGCCTTCTTCTTAGTAAAATTTTTCAAATAATCTTATGTGTTAAGTTGCAGAATGTTTTCATCTCCAATAATTTTCTTTTCTTGTTTAAATCCTAACTCATTTTGCAAGAACATGTTAAAACCTTAGAGAAACCCTTCCGCATTTTGTTTTTAATTTACATTTCAAGAAGGGTCACATTCCCATGTAGTCACTTAAGTTGTGTTCAAATGTGCTAGGTTTAATCACATTTTATTGTTGACCTCATGTATTTATCTCTTTAATATCTTGTGCCACATCTTTATTTTCCTAATTATATTTTTGTTCCCAAAGGTGTTTTGATGGTTGTTAGATCTTTCCAAGATCTATGGTCATCACCTTGTCATTATGAGTAAATGCATCTTTTCTTACCAAAGAGATAATGTGACAACATAACACTTGTTTGCATGGGATCCTAAGCAAGTGTAATGTGGGTGTTGTTTTTTTTTAAAGTGGGAGTCATTAGATCTTTCCAAGATCTATGATTGTTGCAATTTCATGATTTGAAGTTGTGTGATCTTTACCCAAAAGGATAGTGTGATGTAAGGACACATGTATTTAGTAGGACCTAAGTCTCAGTAGGAACCTAGAGATGAAATTGATATATGAAAATAGGTCCATAACATGAATGGTAATATGCAAACCAGTGCATAGTTGAGATGGCAGATAAGTGGCTAAATGAAATTTTTCCATGTGGTACTGATGCAAATTTCTATATAGTGGGACTTGTTGAGTCAGCTAGATCTATGGTTTTAATGGGCCATGTGGAATATTTCTTAGCAAGGCCCATATGAGATAGTGTGGGTTTCATCTTTTCGTTGTATTGTCAGATCTTTTGAGATCTATGGTTGTTGCATAGTTAGGATAAGAAACTACGAGAAAGTTAAGTGACAATATGACTAGTTGATGCATGCCAGTTTGTGGGAAAATGATACAACAATAGGAGATGAAGCATTTATGATCACTATTGCTATGGTGATATATATATATATATATATAACTCCATGGGCTTGAAATGACAAAATATATGGTCTACAAATATCAAAGTGGTAGGGTGGCCATCTGAACGAGTTTCAAGTTGAAGGAAGTTGTAAAGGAGATCATTGCATGAAGAATCTATAGGCAAAAATAGAGACAAATCACATAGACAAAAGACAGATTAAATCTTAGGGTGAACATGGCCAGCTGATGAAAAGTACTAGGATTGGATCAAAAGACAAGTCTTAGATAATGATTGAAGATCAAAAGAACTTTCTAGAATATCATATTAGAAGACTTAGGTTTTATAAATAAAGAAAAACATGCAATTGGATTTGAGAAACTATTACATATGTTTCTCTTTCTAACAATAGATCTTTAACTATTTTTTTGGAATGATGTCCCCTTGTAATAATAAGTCAATTTTTGATGTTGACATTTATCAATTTGTGATTGTTGAAGCTTGTTTAAAACTCACACTATAAAAGTGACTTCCCAAGGCATTAAAAAAGGTCTGATTTTTTATTAAGAAAACTATTTTTCTCATTTGTGAGCTAGTCTAGTTGTATATTTTTCATGTTTTGAGGTAATAGAGAAAATTGAAGAGTTATAGGTTTAATGGAGTCTGTTTCTCTCTCATGAGTAAACTTTGAATGTATATATTAAAAGAAAGTAATACAAGGAATACAAAAGCATACTGTTCAATATATATCTTGTCTCTTTTATGTTACCTTTGGGTTTTTTGAGATTTACTAACAAGTTTCCTAAATCTTAGTTATAGTTATTTTGGATTATATTCTAGTTCACAATTTTTTTATAATCTAATGGGTCATGTAAATGCTTGGAATGAGTTTGAATAACTTCTGGGTAATTACATAAATATTATAATAAGAATGAGATGTATATTTGAATATTAATATTCTTTGCATAAGGTGTTGTTGGCACTATTATTTTTTTCTACCTCCCAGGTTCTAATTTCTCCCCCTTGTTGTTTGAATTTTTAGATTCTAAAGGTTTGTCACAAGAAGCTCAGTAAAACCCCATCCCTATCAAAATCCTAGTCACTTCCTCTATGAACATTGCAAGCAAACCCTAGGTTTCCTTTAAAGTGATTGGAATTTTCTTTTTAAAAACCCTTTAATCCTTATGTTTTCATGTTACCTTTTGTTGAGGGTATTGTTTATGTTGAATCACTTGAGTCACATTTTATTTGCTAGGATTTATCACCTTATTGTTGTGACCTCATGTTTTATTTATCTTGATATATCTTAAATCACCCATGTCCTTGTTATCTTTTGGGTCACTTTTTGCCTTTATTTTTAGATCATAGATCATCCTTTGATCTAACGGTTATCGTATTATCGCTATGAGAAGGTGCTAGAGTCTTAATAAGTGCATCATTATGATTGATCGATGTGTGGCAGTGATGGTGATCCTGGTGTGAAAAGGAATATGATGAAATCTACTAGCCATTAGATGTGCCAAATGGGTTGGTTGGAAGATTGTGTGAGAAAGGGGTTGTTGTTGTTTGTGACTATCAAATCGTGCAAGATCTATGGTTGTTGTGATGGCATTATTGAAAGATGTGTGAAGTTTAACAGGTGCAACATCATGACAGTTTGACATCTGGCACCTATTGGGTCTGAATTTTTTGAGGAACCAATGAGTTTTCTAGTTTAGACCACTTGGATTTGTTAGAGCACATGTTGGCTATGTGACCTATTATTCTATTGTACTTGTGGACATTGTGTTTATGGATTACCAGCTAGTTCTTTTGCTGAGTTGGAGGTTGATGTGGAGCCACATAGGTGGATGGACCCATGCCAGGTTGGATTCCACATTTTGTGTTGAAGGAATCATTTAATAATGACCTATTTTGTGGCCATTGGATTTATTTAGATCAACTCTTGTCATCTTATCACTATGAATGCTTGCATGAGCTTTAACAAGCACAACATTACAACAATCTACCACGTGTCCTAGGGAGGCACATGATGTCATTGAAATGCTTATGGATCTATGTGGAACCTATAGGGAGGTTCTAAAGAATAAATATTTGGTGGGTCCACTTTAAGAGCATATAATGGATTGCCAGTTGGACTTTGTTAGAGCCAAGGGGACCCACGCATGTTTCAATGAGCCTTATTGAGATGCATGTTTTAGAGCCATAGATCGATTTTGATTTGACCAATGTCACTTTGTCACTATGGAAAGGTAAGAAAAGTTTAAAAGGTGTGACATTGCGACATGTCAACACATGACCAGGTGGGCCCCGCAACATTGGGTGTTCAGAAGAATGGATGTGACTGGGATATATGTCAGAGTTGTAAGCCAATGGTTATTCTTCATGTAGATCTGAGCTAGCATATGGGCCTATGTTGTCTAAGAGACATGCCTTATTGGGAAGCATATTTTGTGGCCGTCAATCGATCTTTGATCTGATGGTTGTCATGATAATGCTATGAGAAAGTAATTGACATTTAACAAGTGCAACTTCATGACAACTCACCACATGGATAGGAGTGAGGAAATTAAATAATGAGCCTACCTGATGATGTAAACTTGTAAATGATTGGATGGTAACTCATTTAAGTTGCTTAAGTGGACTGCTGAGCTATTTTATTTGAATTTTGATCATCCAATTAAGCTTGATCAACAACTGCGTTTCCAATTTCCATGAATAGTATTGGACCATTGTATAAGAAATAAATGGCTAAGTGTAGGAATTTTTTTTGAATATGTATACTTTCTTCCCAAACATTTCAAGATTTACTGCTTTCAAATTTCCAAGAGCACAACAACGAAGACAAATTTTTGGTGATTATTGAAGAAGTTGTTAAAGATGTGAAGGTGATATTTTTGCTCAAGAATGAAGGTATGCAGTGAAAGTGTGTTTTTTTCTTGTGCTAATTAGTATTATTTTGTTAAGATTCAGAGTTGCATTAATTAGGATTATGTAAAAATGCCTCCATGAAGGGACTTCTCTAGAAAGTTAGATTTCATGCAGAGGAACTTACACGATGACCTTTTGGAAAAATTGAGGAATTCCACAACTGAAGTAAGTAAGGGTCGTTCCATGCTTTCAAAGAACCCTAGGATGAAGGTTGGGGAAGTGTTTTATGATGGGAGCAATTTTCTCAGGGATGTTGAGACAATTGTCAATGGTATGGACTTGTTCTCGAGGTAGTTCTTGCAGAGAAAGCAAGGTACCCCACATAGTAATCTTTGGGAGTTTGATGTGGGTAAGTTGGTGGTGCCTAATGTTTTTCTAGATGTTGATTTGTTGGTAAGTATGGCAAAGAGATATGACCCTCTTACTAGGGTAGTGAGAAATTATGTGGGAGAGTGGTTGTTTGCAGTAACAACCCAAGTGATAAGAGAGGTTTTTGTGTTAAATTCAAATGTTTCTTTACTAGAGAAGATTGACTTGAGAAATTTTTAGTCAATGCATGAGGTTCAAGAAATATATCTCCGCGCTGGCCCATTAAGGGAACATTTTGTGAGGATTGTGAAGTTGTGTCTTGTTACATCCTCCAACCTTGAGCCATTAATGAAAACAATTTTCAACCCTAGAGCTTAGGCCTTGTACTTGTCCTTGTGTAGGGTTTTGGGTATTGAGGAGACAGATCATGTGTCTGGATATCTTATTTTCATGATGGCACAAATTTTGCAATATGGGATGACCTCCATTTTTTATTTTTCCAACTTCTTAGATGAACAAATACATAATGGCCTTATAAGAATAGCTAAAGGTGAGATGGATAGGCCTTTGTATAGGTATTCCATTTTGATGTATATTTTCTTATACAAAGGCTTTGGCCTAATTGGGAAAGATAAGAAGCTATAACTATGGAATGTAGATATAACATTTGAAGCATCTGGTGCTATCTATGTCTGTTTTGATAATTTTTTTGCTGCAAAGATGAGGGCACTTCTAGTACAAGATTGCCCCAAAATCCCTACCCTTCTCCTCCAACTACTATGGCCCAAGGAATACCCAATAGGACTATCAGTCAGTCATAAAGACATTATCCCATACTCTGTCTCCATTATTTTTATAGTGTATGGCTTCCAAGGGTGTCCTCATGTACTCCCATTTGAGGTCCCTCTATTGGTGGGTGTGGAAACATTTTTTTGGCAGTTGAGTATGTTAGAGGATAAGGAGCTATATAATAGAGGTAGGGGTTGTTGGCATAAAGTTATTTTCCATTAGTGACAACACCGAGTAATACAGTTCACACTGAGTAACACAGTTCAAACTGAGCACTGGCAACATAGTTCAAACTGAACACTAGAAAAATAGTTCAAACTAAGCACTGGAGACACAGTTCAAACTGAGCACTGAAGACACAGTTCAAATCAAGCATCAAAGACACAGTGCCAACTGAGTAAAGTTGCACTTAGTGTCAACCGAGTAAAGTTTCACTTAGTGTCAACTGAGTAAAGTTGTACTTAGTATTAACCGAGTGAGGAAGCACTCAGTGATAACTGAGCTCAGGAGGTTATCGAAGAAGTTAGTTTCCACTGAGTGACACTATATCTACCGAGTCACCAATGGTTACCGAGTTCCAGGCAACATTGTATGACTAGTATGAACTGAGCCCCTACCTCTACCAAGTGCATGATGATGCTGAGTAACGTAGTGGATGCTGTATATCAGAAGGTCATCAAGTCTGTCTGAAGAACCTGAGTTTATTTTACTATTTGGCCGAATCAGTTATATTTTGTTTACTTATTTTGGCTGACCTTGCATGAATAATTATTGGAATGGTATATATATACATTTTGACACATTCAAGAATACACAAGAGATAGAATATTGCAAATAGGGAGAGACATGAGATATGATATGCGAATTCATCAACAGAAAAGAATACTTAGCATGGTCTACCAGGAGCAAAAATGATTTCATCAATCACAGAAGGTGATCTAAAATAAAGAACTCGGTCAAATTGTAAGTTGATCTATTTGTTCATCCTAATAGGTGAATCATTTTTGTAAATCCTTTAATAGGGTAGACTTAACCGTCTTTATTCAAATCTCCTAAAAGAGTGCATACTTGTAAAGTATGTTTGTAAATCCTCTAACTAGGTGGATCTAGCAATCCTCTGTGCTCCTAATAGGGTAGATCACTAGAAGTGGTCATTGTAAGCGTTAACTAACCAACTTCATACTGCAACAATGAAGCTTTGTGGGTATCATCCCCACCCCAGTTTTACTTTCTATTTTGGAAGGTTTCTGGGTCACCAAATCTCTGTGCATATATGGTTTAAATGTTTAATAGTTCTTTATGCAGTAGGATAGATGAGTAAATGTTGTGTATGGTTGACTTAAAAGTTTTATTGTTACTGATTCACCCCTCCCCTCTTAGTAACCTATTATATCTTGAATATTTCCAACAATTGGTATTAGAGCTTTTTGGTTCTCAGGACAAAGTTTGACAACTTGAGGAAAGATCTAAGTTATGGAGATATTCAAACTGGAGAAAGTTATTGAAAATGAAAAGCTAGATCTAGAAATGGCCATGGTTCAACTCAAAGAAGCAAAGGAGCATCTTTCTCAATCCCTAAATAGAAGAAAGGAACTTGCAAGACAAATGAATGACCATCACTATGTTGAAGAAAAGATTGAAGATTTGTTACCATCAAGTAGTTCAGAAGAAGCTAACAAGGCAATCAAAGAACTTCTAGAAAAGAATAGATCTCTCCAAGAAGAGGTAAGAAAACTCAAAAGAGAACAAGAAGTCCAGTCCATCAGGTTATGTGAAGTTTTGGAATAGAGAAACAAAGCAAATGAAGACTTAGAGGTAAGGAATAATCTATGCCTTCAGCATGAAGATCTTATAGGACAACTATCTAATACAAATGAAGAAATTATGATTCTAAGATCAGAGAATGAAAGTTTTAGAAATGATTTAATCACTGAGAGACAAATCAATGAAAGCTTGGAAAATGATCTAATCTCTGAAAGGCAAGTCAATGAAAGAATGATGAAATCTCAAGCAGATATAAATCAATTGAATTTGCAAAATGAGCAGAATCTTCATAGAAAAAAAGGTAAAGTTGGTCTTGGATACAATGAAGAAGGTGAATCTTCAAAACAAAGTACCCAAAAGAATCAAAAACCTACTTACAATCACTGTGGAAAGTTAGGTCATACATCAAACAAATGCTGGAGCAATGGAAAAGCAAAATTCAATGGTAAATGTTTCAATTGCAATCAACATGGTCACAAAGCAAATGAGTGCAAAGAAAAACCAAAATTTGAAGGCAATTGTCACAAATGCAATAAACATGGTCACAAGGCATTCCAATGCAGATCCAAATCATTCAATCCAGCTGAACAACTTGACAAAGCCATATTTGGATGGGACTACAACACCTAGTGCAGATGTCACTATTGTGGAGAATATGGACATACTGGCATAAATTGTGCTAGACATCACCTAAGGAAGAAGGACACTATTGTAAGATGCTATATATGTACAAAACTTGGTCATATAGCCAGAAATTATATGAATATAGAAAGAATTAAAGATGAAAAGAAAATCAAAGCAGACAACATCTGAAAGCAAATGAAGCAAAAATGGATTCCTAAATCTACTGAACAAGATAAGTCAAGCAATGGCAATGTCACTCAAGAAATGAGTGACTCCATCATTTCCAATTAACATTCATAAAAGAAAGTATGGAACTGCATCCTCCAAGAATCATCCTAAGTAGTTCCAAAGAAAGAAAAATGATCAGATCAGTATTCAGATACACTTTGATCCCAGATCGGTTCAAGACTCAACCAAGTTTGGTCGGGTGCAACAAAGTTTCACTCACCGAGTTGTATCTATCGAGCAAGGTCAGTTCATGACCTTACCGAGTTAGGTCGGTACATCAATGTTTTCTCTTGGTTACCGAGTTGATAGTATCTATCGAGCAAGTGGATGACAACCTGTCATTTCATCTACCATCGTACCAAGAATTTATGATGAATGTTTCATCAAAAAGGGAAAAATTTGATCTCATTCTTCACTACGAACTTTGAGCTAAGTTATCTTCTGCGATTCAAGAGCAAGCTTAAAGAAATTTCGAGCAAATTTTTTTAAGAGCAAAGAATCTGTTTAGAATTTCTCTTTACTTACCAAGCAGCAATGGCATCCGGAAGTAGCAGCTCCAAGGCAAAGAGAGGCTCAGAAATACTGGTTAAAGGTGTGGAATGGAAGGCGCCGAACTTCAAATTGGCACCAACAATTGCAGAATCACTTGACCCTAACGGTGCCCAGTCTCGAATTCCTCCAAAGGTACTCCTTGTAAATGATATTCGCTCTCATTTCAAATGTTCCATTCAAGAACTTGGAAACCTAGAAATTGATAATGCCCTAGGAGAAATGAGCGTAGATGGAAATTTGAAACTCGAGCATAAGCATCTTGAAATAAAATGGTTAACCCACATTTCACATTTTCCAAGAAATTTTCAAATTAAATGGGTTAGGTATGTACTCAGTTGGGTTCACAATGAGAAATTGTGGTTAGAGCAACCAGTGCTTATCACAAAGAAAATGATTAACAAGATTACTAGCCTTCCCATATTGAGAAAAGCTAAGACTACCAAAACCCTAGGTCGAGAAGAACTGCAAAGGTTAACCTAGGTAGAATGGGATGGTAAAGGACTTAAGCTCAGTACAGTAGCTGATGCTGAGTTAAGATTTGGTATTCACGTCATTTCTCATAAAATTTACAGTTCCAGCCGTCCAAACAGTGTACCTTGCGAAGCAGTAGATTTAGCATATAAGGTAGTAAAGAAGAATGTTGAGTTTGATCTATCTGAAATGCTTTTGTCTCAATTCAACAAAAATATGGAAAGCATAAGGACTTCAAAGAACAATTCCTGCAAACTTGGTTCACTTTTGATCTGTTTATTTTTCTATGTTCAAAAGTCTTTTCCATCAAAAGGATCAGTAGTATGGAGAAAAGATATTCCCATTCTCTATCAAATAAATGAGTTTGTTACAGAGTTAGGTGAAAATTTTGACAGTGTTTTGGATAATTACTTTGAAGATTTTAAGGGAAGAATTAACAATAGGTTTCGAATTCCACCAAAACTGGTTGAGGAATATAAAGAAGATGTATACTTTGTGGTAGATTGTGATAAAGTATACATACAGGCAGTCAAGCCTCGAGTTGCATGGGTGAAACCTCTTCCTTATGAGGTTAATATTGATGAAACTAGAGATATCATAGAAGCAATGGTGAATGAACCAGTAGACCCAAAGCAACCAGTCTTTGGAACTTATGATGAAGCTAAAGCCAAAATTGAGCTTTCAATCAAAATCCCTCAGGTCATTAGCAAAGGAAAGAGGAAGATTGCAAAGCTAAAAATAGAACTTGGTCCTCTAATGATTAATGAAGGGAAAGGAGAAGATGATGAAGAAGAAGAGGAAATCAAGTCAGAAAAAGACGAGGAGCCTCAACGGAAGAAAGGTAAGGTGATTATCACCAAACCTAAAAAGCAAGCTATTGTAGTCTTCTCCAGAAGAACAAGACAGGGGAAGAAGGAACCTATATTTTTCAAGCCTCCACTCACATTTGAGGCAAGGTTGAAGCAATTAGAAGAAGGTACTAGCTTCACAAACTTCAAAGCATTGAAGTTTGAGACAAGAACAGAACAGGAGAAAATGTAGATTGAGGAGTTGGTATTAAATAAAATGGGAAGATGGAAATACTCTCCAGATGAGATTGCCTCTCAGATCCCTAAAGAGCTATTTGAGAGGTTGCAACCAAGATGGGAAATTGCAACCAAAACTTTCAAAGATATCTTTGAGCAAACCCTGAAAAATCTCCTGCTGAGTCTCACTGATGCAGAAGTAAAGAAATCACTGAAATATCATGAAGGTAATATGATGATTAGATTCCACACTTGTTTGATACTAATCAACGACATTGAGCATGTTGTCAATGATGCAAAAAACATGTGGAAACATGTCTATCATATACATAAATCTAGTGAGGATATTATTGAAATAAAAGACAATGACAGCAGTGATGATGATGACATTGAAGATATTGCAGGTGATCTCCATTCAATGATGATAAATGTTGAGGAAGAATTCAAGGAAGATGAAATGGAGGAAGATGAAAAGGAAATGGAGGAAGAAGAAGCTGATCAAGCTAAGGAGGAAGATGATCCTGTAAAAATTGTAGCCAAAGTCATTGCATCTCTTCCTCACTCTCCACCTAAAGCAGCTTGTCATGTCCCTTATTCAAATAATTAAAAAATAAATAAATAAACTTTGTTAAGGCAGGCAGGCTCCAAAAAGGTGAAATTTCGGAAAAAGGGGTTAATCTTTGGAAACCAATGGACTAATAAATAAAAATTATTATTAAATTATATTTTATTAACCCCTCTTGGACGTGAGTTAGGGTTATGCCCTCTTTAAAAGGGGTTTGGAGGCATTTTGGGCTCATTCTACATCTTGATTCTTGCTAATTTTCTTGTTGTTGTTCAGAGGCTGCCAAACCTGTGGAGAAGGAGACCCAAGAATGGGAGTTTGAAGGTTTCTAGGAAGGCTAAGGATAGGAGTTTGAAGCCATTCCATGTGCATGCTCATACAGAGTTTGCCTTTGTGCTGAATAATGCCGATTTGGGTGTTTTCGGGGTTGTTTTTGGTTTGAGTTTGGATTTTCAGTTGAGTGTTTCATATCAGTTTGGTTTGCTGCTGTATTTCAGACTTTATGATGTTAAAATAGAGCTGAATATATGTATTGGGTCGTGATTAAACTTTTGAGATAGTTTATGAGTGTTTTGTGGTGTTTTCGGGCATTTTTGTGTTAATTTCGGGAGCCCGATTGAGCATAGTTTTGCCCTACATTTGTGAGCTGTTGTGTAAAGGCTATACAAATCTGGAAATGTCATTTTTTAGGCTGTTATGCTGCTGAAATTTCTGTAAAAATGTCCATTTTCAGATTTATTAATAATTTGTGAAGTTGTGAAGTTTTTGGCACTAATTTGGACATACCCGATTTGGGTTTTGTTGGGAAATTGGCAGATCTTTGTAATATTGGTTGTTTGATTTTAAAGTTCTGATTTGAGGCTAGAAATATCATAAAAAAATCAGTAAAGGGACATTTCAGTGGTATCAGAGCTGTGATCTTGCCAGCCTGAGGGTTTGTAGAAGTTGCATGTCAGTTTTAACAACTACCAGATCTTGCATGTCAAGTTTTGATAACTACCCAGATCTTGCATGTCATATTTTATGATTGCATGCAACTAAGTGAAAGAGAAAAAAGATATTTGCAGCGAGAAAAGAATAAAGGAATTTTGATCAAACCCCCAGTTGAAAGCAAAAGTACAAAATCCAAGGAAGAAAAAAGTATGGCTGATCCAGATGAGATAGCAAAGAAATTCTTTCAAGACATCCAAAATACTCAGAAGCAAACAGTGGATGGTTTGGCGAAAACTAGAGAGGCTTTGCGAATATTGATAGAAAAATTACAAGGAATTGCATCTATTAATGAGAAAGGGAGCACTTCAGAGGAGCCGAGAAATGGGAGATCCACACCATCTAAATCAACCAAATCTATTTTCTTGCCTGCAGATGAGCCACCAGTACCAAATCCAGCCATTAATCCAGTGGAAGAGGTTATAGGTAATTTGATTACATTAAGAGCTACTTACAATGGCTTAGATGATGACTTTCTTAGTTCAGTTCCTTTTAGAGAATATGTGGATATGATGAACGCTTTGATGCCCAAGAAATAGAACAGGAGGGAGCATGACACAAGTGGAAGAGAGCTCAAAAATAAAATAAGCAAGTTTACAACACCTACTTTTGATGGAACAAATAAAATTTCAGCTAGAGCATGGCTACAAAAATTACAAACTTTCTTCACACTTAACCCCATGAAAGAGAGTGATGCTATTCAATTTGCAAGTCTACACTTGGAAGATGCAGCCTATGATTGGTGGTATCATGGAATGACCACTCAAGGTCACGATCAGGTAACTACATTTGAAGATTTCAGTCAAAGGGTGATAGATAGATTTGACCTCAAGGAAGATGAAGAGACTAGGAGTGAATTACGAAGGAAAAAGCTTTGTTTCACTTGTAGAGAACCATGGGTTCCAAGACACAGATGTTTGGGGAAAGGTCAAGTGCAGTATATTGAAGTTGCTTCAGAATCTGATTCAGATGAGCATGAGGAATTTCATGATACTAAGGAGGAGGTAGAAGAAGAGAAAGTAAAATAAATCAACAAGGATGGCACTTTAGCAGCATTATCAGGAGTCCCAAGATACCATCCCTTCCGAATTCGAGGGGTACTAGCAGGGCAAAGGTTGACTGTTCTTCTTGATAGTGAGGCAACTCACAATTTTATTGATGAGGGATTTGTCATGAAAAGAAGGCTTAAAGCAGAAGATTTTGAGGGATTCAATGTTACTGTAGCTGATGGATTCACTATGCCTTGCACACGGGTGGTGAAACAACTCAAGATGACCTTAGGAGATTATGAGTTATGTGATGACTTCTATGTGGTTGGTATTGGGGAGACAGATCTTGTATTGGGTGTTCAATGGTTGCACTCTATCGAAGGCTATTACATGAACCATCAAACTATGGAGTTTAAATTTCATTCCAATGGGAAAGAAGTCATATTGAGAGGGTTATCGAATGGAGCACCTAAGGCGGTCTCTGCAAAGAGGATGGAGAGGACTTTTTGAAGAGGACAAGTAACATGGGCAGCAGGAGTCATAATCCAACCAACAAGATCTCCAAAGAATCAAGGTAATTTCCATTTTAAAATTCAAAATATTCTTGATAAGCATAGTATAGTTTTCAATGATTTGCCTCCAGGATTACCACCAGATAGAGGTTTTGAGCATGTTATAGAGTTAGAAGAGGGTGCCAAACTAGTTATAACAACCCCATACCGCCATCCAAGAGGTTATAAGGAAGAAATTGAAAAAAATATTAAAGAACTCCTGGACATGGGATTCATAAGGCCTAGCTCTAGTCCATTTGCATCATCTATGGTACTTGTCAAGAAAAAGGATGGTACAATGAGAATGTGTATAGACTACAGGGCTCTAAACAAGAAGACCATAAAAAATAGGTATCCCATACCACACATAGATGAACTCATTGATGAGTTACATGGTGCTGTATACTTCTCAAAAATTGACTTAAGATCAGGCTACGATCAAATCCGAATGAGGAGTGAAGATGTGGAAAAGACTACTTTCAGATGTCACTATGGGCACTTTGAATTTCTTGCTATGCCATTTGGACTCACTAATGCACCTGCAACATTCCAATCTTGTATGAATAAGGTATTCAATCAGCATCTTTGAAAATTTGTTTTGGTATTTTTTGATGATATCTTGATATACAGTAAAACATGGGAAGAGCATCTAAAGCACATAGACACTGTTTTGGGAATCTTGGAGCAGAAATCCTTCTATGCTAAGCTGTCTAAATGTGAGTTTGGTTTGATAGAGATCCTATATTTGGGACATATTATAAGCTCTAAAGGAGTATAGGTTGATCAACAAAAAATCCAGGCAATTTTGGATTGGCCTCCACCCACTAATCTTACACAGTTGAGAGGTTTCTTTGGGTTGTGTAGCTACTATAGGAGATTTGCCAAGGGATTTTCTCAGCTTGCTGCCCCCTTGACTGATTTGACAAAGAAAGGAGCTTTTGTTTGGACAGAAGAGGCACAAAAAACATTTGATAAGCTTAAGGAGGTAATGAGTTCATGCCCTGTGCTTGCAATTCCAGATTTCTCTTTACCTTTTGTTGTTGAATGTGATGCTTCGGGAGAAGGTATAGGGGCTGTCCTAACTCAAAGGGGACATCCAATAGCATTTGAGAGTTGAAAATTAAATCAATCAGAGAAAGGGTACTCCATCTATGATAAGGAAATGTTGGCAATCATGCATGCACTTCATAAGTTTAGACAATATTTGGTATGTGGGAGATTCATTGTAAAGACATACCATAATAGCTTCAGGTTCTTCTTGAACCAAAGGGATTTGACTGATCATCAACAAAAATGGGTAAGAAAATTGCAAGCTTATGATTTTGATATTGAATACATGAAAGGAAAGAATAATGTGGTTGCTAATGCTCTCTCAAGAAAGCCCACTTTGTGTTCCTTATCATCTATCTCTACTGATTGGAAAGTCTCCATAATTTTAGAGTATGCTAAAGATTCATTTGCCACCAAGATTTTGGATAAGTTAGTGGATGATAACAGGTACAAGGTTGTTGATGAATTGATTTATTACAAGAACAGGATCTTCTTAGTGCCAGGGTCAAAAACTAAGGAGAGGATATTGAGGGCCTTTCATGACACACCTTTGGCTGGTCACCAGGGATACTTCAAGACATACAGGCAAATTTGAGAGCAGTTTTCATGGAAGGGTATGAAGGAGGATGTCCTTAAACACATTAAGGAATGTATGGTATGCCAACAAAGCAAGACTGAGCAAAAATTTTCTGCAGGGTTGTTGTAGCCACTTCCTATTCCCGAACAAAAATGGGAAAGTATTTCCATGGATTTCATCACTGGGTTGCCCAAGGTTCAAGGTAAGGATTGCATATATGTGGTGGTAGATAGACTAACTAAGTATGCACATTTCTTTCCTATCACATCTGATTTCAAGGCATCACAAGTGGCCAAATTGTTCTTCAAGGAAATTTTTAGATTACATGGTTTGCCTAGAAACATTGTTAGTGACCGGGACAGTAGATTCCTCAGCTCTTTTTGGAAGGAGCTCTTTCATTTGGCAGGAACTGAACTCACTCCCAGTACTAGCTATCACCCTCAAACAGATGAAAAAACAGAGATAGTTAATAAATGGATAGAAGGATATTTGAGGAACTATGTGTCAAATCAACAACATGCTTGGGTGAAATGGTTACACCTAGGGGAGTATTGTTACAATACATCTCATCACATGTCTATTGGTATGCCTCCTTTTCATGCTCTTTATGGTTATGATGCCCTTTCCTTTGTTGATCTAATACTTTCTGATAGCAGAGTACCCGCAGCAAGTGATTTCATCAAGCAAAGCCAAGACATAATAAGGTCCCTCAAGGATAATCTACAACATGCACAAAACCAACAAAAGATATATGCTGACAGGAAAAGGATTGAAAGATCTTTTGAGGTGGGAGATTTGGTATTTGTTAGGTTGTAGCCATATAAGCAAAGCACCTTGAAGAGAAGTGGGGCAGAGAAACTCAAGCCAAGGTTCTATGGGCCTTATAAAATCATCAAGAAGGTAGGAGAGGTAGCTTATGAATTGGAGCTCCCACCAAACAGCAAAATACATAATATTTTTCATGTATCTTGCTTAAAGAAGGTTCTAGGCCAGCAAACCATAGTATCTATAGAATTACCACCTCTTGATGATGAAGGGAAATTAGTTTTGATACCAGAAGAGATTTTGGATACAAGAGAGAAAAAGTTGAGAAATAGGAGCATCATAGAGCATTTGGTCAAATGGAAAGGATTACCACTAGAGGATGCAACTTGGGAAGGAGAACATATTCTTGAGAATTCCAACCTTCATTTCTCAAGGACAAGCAATATTTGGGAGGGGAGGACTTTTCATGTCCCCTATTCAAATAATTAAAAAATAAATAAATAAACTTTGTTAAGGCAGGCAGGCTCCAAAAAGGTGAAATTTCGGAAAAAGGGGTTAATCTTTGGAAACCAATGGACTAATAAATAAAAATTATTATTAAATTATATTTTATTAACCCCTCTTGGACGTGAGTTAGGGTTATGCCCTCTTTAAAAGGGGTTTGGAGGCATTTTGGGCTCATTCTACATCTTGATTTTTGCTAGTTTTCTTGTTGTTCTTCAGAGGCTGCCAAACCTGTGGAGAAGAAGACCCAAGAATGGGAGTTTGTAGGTTTCTAGGAAGGCTAAGGATGGGAGTTTGAAGCCATTCCATGTGCATGCTCATACAAAGTTTGCCTTTGTGCTGAATAATGCCGATTTGGGTGTTTTCGGGGTTGTTTTTGGTTTGAGTTTGGGTTTTCAGTTGAGTGTTTCATATCAGTTTGGTTTGCTGCTGTATTTCAGACTTTATGATGTTAAAATAGAGCTGAATATATGTATTGGGTCATGATTAAACTTTTGAGATAGTTTATGAGTGTTTTGTGGTGTTTCCGAGCATTTTTGTGTTAATTTCGAGAGCCCGATTGAGCGTAGTTTTGCCCTACATTTGTGAGCTGTTGTGTAAAGGCTATAAAAATCTAGAAATGTCATTTTGTAGGCTGTTATGCTGCTGAAATTTCTGTAAAAATTTCCATTTTCAGATTTATTAATAATTTGTGAAGTTGTGAAGTTTTTGGCACTAATTTGGACATACCCGATTTGGGTTTTATTGGGAAATTGGCAGATCTTTGTAATATTGGTTGTTTGATTTTAAAGTTCTGATTTGAGGCTGGAAATATCATAAAAAAATCAGTAAAGGGACATTTCACAGCTACATCAACTACGAAGATAGCCTCTACTAGTGAGATTGTGTGCACAACAGCTTCATCAATTTCTCAATCTTCATCTGTCTCCTCTCAGCTCCGGGTACCATCTATGCAAGTATCTACCACTTCATTAACCAAGCTACATCCATCTTCATTAACTGAGGCATCATCATCTACAACAATAAGTTCATTAGGCATATCAACTTCTACTGTAGAGTGTACAGTAAGTGTACCCATTAGTACTTCAATTTTGACAACTTCATCTACTTCAATTTTTGCATCTGTTAGTTCTCCCATACCAACCTGTACATCAATCTTGGGAAGAACATCAATTTTTGATACTGTTAGCACTTCTCTCAGTTTTCCTCTAGCTAGTCCTATTCTAGTTTTTTTAGCCAATCTAGCCTCATCAACTATTGTTTCAGATTCAAAGGGAAAAGGTGAAGTCACTGTAGGAAAAGCAAAAAGATACATGATTTCTAGCAAGGTAGTGGATGAGGAAATAGACTTGGATAAGGATATTATCATTCCTAAGATAGATCTGGATAATGCATCAGTCAACTATTAGATCAGAAGGCAAGACAAAAACAACTGAGGCATGAGAGAGACCAGGAATATAGTATTATTGAAAGTGCTAAGAATATTCTAACAGAGGCTATAGGTGTTGAAGTAGATTCTACTCAACACATTTTGATTCAATTAGAAGAGGCTATATATAAATTCAATGAGGATACCTTCGGCCAAGAAAAATTGATTGAAAAGGCAGAAAACAAATTTGACAATAAGGTGCTTGAGCACATTGCTCAACATATTGCATTAAAATAGGTAGAACTGTCTACAATTTTGAGTAATTTGAACATTCATTTAATAATGTAACTTCACTTTTTGGAAAACTATGTGATGTTACTGAGTATACTAAGGAAATCAAAGAAAAGTTGAATAAAATTGATGAGGATATGAAGGTCAGTGCACAAATGTTGTAGCTTGACCATAGTTCAAGTTCATCCCATCATCTCAAAATAAGATTTTTGTCAGAGAAACAGGCAGAATTGTTGAGAGAGGAAGCAAGGATCAGGTGTACTCTAACTGACATCCAAAATATGATCCTTCCTATCATGGACACAATGTAGAAGCATATTGCCCATTTCAAAACATTGATTCATGACAAAAACTTCTCAATTGCAGATCATATGATTGAACTCTCTACAGAAGTTCAAATAGCACTCTCCACCAGCAAACTTTTGCAAGAAAATTGGGATAAGACATTGCCTCTTATTCTAAAGGTACATTATGAGCTTATCTCTCATTTTGGACTCTCTATGTAAATATATATTGTTTAATTTGGCATTATTGTCAAAAAGGGGGAGATAGCACACTCCAAGAGATAAAAGATAAAATTGTGAAAATATGTGTAATGACTTGTAAATACTATGCATATTGTATGGGGGAGATACATGTAAGGAAAATATGTGTAAATAAGACTTGCGAAGAGCAATTTTGAAAATTTAGAACTGTATGTCTATTTTTGCACATAAACTTTGAATCATAATTGTTTTTGTCACTAATGCCAAAGGGGAAATTTTTGGCATAAAGTTATTTGTCATTAGTGACAACACCGAGTAATACAGTTCACACCAAGTAACATAATTCAAACTGAGCACTAGCAACACAGTTCAAACCGAGCACTGGCAACATAGTTCAAACCGAGCACTGGAGACACAGTTCAAACCGAGCACTAAAGACATAGTTCAAACCGAGCATCAAAGACACAATGTCAACCGAGTAAAGTTGCACTTAGTGTCAACCGAGTAAAGTTGCACTTAGTGTCAACTGAGTAAAGTTGCACTTATTATTAACCGAGTGAGGAAGCACTCAGTGATAACTGAACTCAGGAGGTTATCGAAGAAGTTAGTTTCCACCAAGTGACACTATATCTACCGAGTCACCAATGGTTACCAAGTTCCAAGAAACATTGTATGACTAGTATGAACTAAGCCCCTACCTCTACCAAGTGCATGACGATGCCGAGTAACGTAGTGGATGCCGCGTATCAGAAGGTCATCAAGTCTATCTGAAGAACTCGAGTTTATTTTACTATTTGGCCGACTCAGTTATATTTTTTTTACTTATTTTTGGCTGACCTTGCATGAATAATTATTGGAATGGTATATATATACATTTTGGCACATTCAAGAATACACAAGAGATAGAATATTGCAAATAGGGAGAGACATAAGATATGATATGCAAATTCATCACCAGAAAAGAATACTTAGCAAGGTCTACCAGGAGCGGAAATGATTTCATCAATCACAGAAGGTGATCTACAAATAAAGAACTCAATCAAATTGTAAGTTGATCTATTGGTTCATCCTAATAGGTGAATCATTTTTATAAATCCTTTAACAGGGTAGACTTAACCGTCTTTATTCAAATATCCTAACAGAGTGCATACTTGTAAAGTATGTTTGTAAATCTTCTAACCAGGTGGATCTAGCAATCCTCTGTGCTCCTAATAGGGCAGATCACTAGAAGTGATCATTTTAAGCCTTAACCGGCCAACTTCATACTGCAGTAACAAAGCTTTGTGGGTATCATCCCCACCCCAGTTTTACTTTCTATTTTGGAAGGTTTTTGGGTCACCAAATCTCTGTGCATATATGGTTTAAATGTTTAATAGTTTTTTATGCAGCAGGATAGATAAGTAAATGTTGTGTATGGTTGACTTAAAAGTTTTATTGTTACTGATTCACCCCTCCCCTCTTAGTAACCTATTATATCTTGAATATTTCCAACAGGGGCAGTGCACATTATTTTGTTCTCACTAAATATGTGTAAAGGTAGATCATTTTTTTTATTGAATAGTTATAAAATGGCCCAATCATTATCAAGGTTCATAGATCTTGAATTCTATGAAATGCTTAGGCAAAGAACAAAAATATATGCCTATTTTTTTTATTATCCAAAGGATATAGCAAGGAATGAGCTCTCCTTATTGAATCAAGAGGTCAAAAAGGAGAAGTGGAGATTCTTTAGTAAGACTATGGATTTAGTTTCATTTTTTGACAAGCAATATGATCCTCTAGGGGACTACAAACTATTAGGCGATAGGTTCAACAAGCTAATGATCCATTTTTCTTCCATAATGAAAGTTTTGAATGAGAAAAAGTTAGTTTTGATAAAGAATAACCCTGATAATACTAGGGAAGTTTTGGATAGAATAGCTAATAATCCAGTTGTAAATCCTTGCCAATATACTTTTTAGAAGAGAGAGGGGTATACTGTAGTTAGATAGGCACCTATACATAAAAGGAGAGCCCTCTGGCTTTCCCTCAGATATACGTGCAACAAAGAGGTAGAGGCTAGAGATGGGAGAGTCCTCCAAGGTAGAATTGTACTCCCCTTCCCAATCTCCATTGAGATTGGATGATGAAAAAGTTGTAAGAAGGGAACTCGAGAAGGAAGGGGTACAAGGAAACATAATTATCACCTGTTCTAAGTTGGAAGAGAATACACCCTAGGAGCCTCCAGAGCTAGTCCTAGAGTTCACTATACCTGATTACAGGGGAAGGGAAATTGATCTTATCATAGGCCAAGCCTATAATCAATTTATTTATGATAATGATTTTGTAAAATCCTGAGCCTTTAAACAATTTTTGTGGAGGATTAACATGAACAATTTTGAGTAGAGGTGCAATAAAATAAAAGCAAGGCATTGAGGCCTCTACTATTGAGGAAGTAGTTAAAGAGGAGTTAATAAGAAGATTTGATGCTATTACTCCTGAGGCCAGAAGAACATTTTTGATAGATGCATGAATCCTCATCCTACTGGAATATGACTTATCTAATGCTATGGTTGTTGATGCAGTGAGGAGAGAGAGTCAGACCAAGTACATGACAAAGGTGGAGGTTCACCAAGCCCATAAAGGGGTAAGGTTTAGTGAAGACCAAAAAGATTTGGTCTTATGGTCATTGTAGGACAAGAATAGCTCTAGGGCCCAAGAAACATCAGACAAGGCTGGAAGCTTTATGATATACAGGGTGGGAGAAACAAGTGGAGAGCAAGTTTCTCTAATGACAAAGCACTAAATTGGGTTGAAGAAGAAAAACCACATGCTAAAGATACATAGGTGGCACCATAGGTAGTTGTACTAGAAAGTGCTGAAAAAGAAAGAGCAGTAGGGCTAGTTGCTGAGCAGGCAATTCAACAGGAATCAACAGAGGAAAAAAGGAAAGATACTTCTGAAGTGCCCAAGGAAAGAGAAAAAAGTGATATGTCATGATCACTAGTTGTAACTTTTTTTGTCTTTCCTAATTTTATGAATCAATGTTCCCTTATGTCTTATTTGTAGATATTTTGAATAAGAACACCTATAAGTAACATGCCCCAGGCTTGCTGCAACTCAAATCTATGTAAGTGAATTTCCAAGGCATTGTTACAGTGATCAAGGAATTGTTTTTCCCTTTCAGGTCGGTCCTTATTGTATACATTTTATGAGTAAGGATATTTTGTTGTGTATTAAAATTTACTATTTCATGGAATGTTATTCTTACTGACATGAGTTCTAACATGTATAATTTTCAAAGAATATAATACAAAGGGAAATTGAAGCTTCTGTTCACTATAATTCTTGTCTCTTTGGATTATTTTTGAGTTCTATTATGTTTAGTAACAAGTTTATTTGATATCAGTTGTATTTCTGTTTGAAGTATATTCATGTTCATTACTTGCTATTAGTCCAATGGATTATGTAAATTCTTGAAATGAACTAGAAGGATTCACAGATGACATCTTAAAGATTTTGATAAGCATAGGGTTTATATGTGAATATTGACATTCTTATCATAAGTTGGTGAGAATGATCATTTTAGGTTTGACTTATGTTGCTAGAGAAATGGCCCAATGAGCACGACACTAGTCATATACACAATGTTTTTATACTAGGTTATGTTCCATAAAGAATTATGGAATTCATTAATATCTGTGTGATGTGTGGAAAGTAATGTGCCTGATGCTTGATTCAGAGAGTGTTTCAAGGGTTAATGAATTAGTTGTTCATTATCTTGTATACTTCTATTGAATTAGAAGAATTAGCAGGCAAAACATTTGCTGAAAATTTGAGATTAAGGTAAAATAATGAAGTAAAATGGTGAATCTGAAATAGGTAAACCTACCTATATTTAGTAGAGTTCGAAGAGTAGAACCAGCATTGAGTCTTGTTAGTTGGTCCTTTACAATTGGATATTCTACTGTGATGGTTTTTTTGCTAGAACCTAGGGTATCAGCCATTGGTAAAGGTTATTAAAATCTTGTTAAGTATGGAGCCAATAGGTGTGAAGAGAGATATATGGTTGGAGTTTACTTTTGTGAGCAAGTGGCCCAATGAATATGACACTGGTCATTTTCTAGATTATGTCCATTCAAGGATTGTGTGCAATACAAATTATTATTAAAATCAATTGTATGTAGTTTATTAAAAGAAAGTGGTATGTCTGAGCTTGATTCATGATGTTGTTAAGTTGATAAATTAGTTGTTCATCATCTTATATGTTTCTTTTGAATGAGAAGAGAAGTAGGCAATTTTTTTTTAAAATTTGAGATTAAATGGTGTTGTGATTCCGAGTAATTCTCATGTCTGATCTGCTAGAATTCTGTAGAGTTTGAAGTGAAGAAGAAACCATAGAGGTCTTGTTAGTTGGTCCCTTCCATTTGATAGCTATTCTGTCATAGTTTTTAGCTAAAACCTAGGTACTATCTTGATCAAAAGGGTAGTTAAATTTCTCTTAGATCAGGATAATTCCTAGATTCTAAACATATTTCCAGTCAGTACACTCCTTGCCAATAATTATATTGTAGGTTTAATTAACATTGAATTCCCCTTAGGTATTAGGTTACCACACAACAACATCCTTAGATAGGAAGGCCAAGACCTAAATTTTTTCTATTATTCTTTGAGGATCTTGGGATAGGAAATCTCTTGGACGCATCAAGTTAAGCTTTTTACATTTCCCATTATTATCAATGTAGGTATTTACCATAGTCCTAAGCTGGTCTATACAAGCACTATAGTTGACATAATTACAACTACCTCAAGATGAATCCCATCTAGTTGTCCTCCTAGAATCTAATCTACCTCCCATTCCTCATCACCCATGTGATACCTTTCCTCAAGAGTTTCCAACTATAAAAATTAGTTGTCCACATTATAAAGCCCATTGGAAGGACATTATTTTTGATATTACACTAAAATGTATCTACCCTAAGACATTTTTCCTTCATAATTCTACACCACCCTACCTCTTCCCTAATTAATCTCTATCCAATATTTTCCATTAGAGCCCTATTAATATCAACTATTCTCCTAAGGTTTAATCCCACCTAATATTTTTATTTGCATACCTTCTCCAAAGAAACCAAACTCATTCTTGACTTCTCTTCCATCCTTGATCACATAAAATTGTGTTTAATCTTCCCAATAAAATCCCTAAATTTCATAGAGATTTTGAAACAAGATAGGAAATAAATAGGGGTGCCTTGATTGGAGGCCACAAGTAGTTGAAATTTTCTAGGATTACTAAGAGATATTCCTTTCTAAACAATGATCTTCCTTTTCATATGTTCCATAGTCGAGTTCCAAAATAGTGGAGTAACCTCCTTAATAGTGAGGGGCAATCCTAGGTATGTTTTAGAAAGGTTAGCATGTTGGCATTGCAATTCTATAGTGATCCTATCTTGTAGTCTCTTCTCAATGTCAAAAAAGTAGATTTTACTCCTGTCATATTTTATATGCTGGCCTAAAGCTGAAGCATAGTCCTCCAATATCTTCTTAAAACATCTTGCTTCCTAGATAGAAGCTATCCCATAGAGAAAGGTGTAATCCAAAAACTGTTGGTTTATCTCTTGAGGTGGGGTGTGGTTGGGTTGATGCCATTTAACTAACTTTTCTCCATCATAGCCAGGGAGTTTCTTCCAAGAACCTCTACTATAATGATAAACAAATATGGGGAAAGGGGGTCCCCTTGTCTCAATCCCCTCACCATCTTTAAAAAATTCTACAAGGTACCATTCAAAATAATACACAATTGAGAATAATTAACAACCTCCCTAATTAGAAAGATGAATCTCTCCCCAAATCCCAACCTACCCACAATATCAAGAAAAAAATCACATCTTATTTAGCAATAGGCTTTGGAAATATCAACTTTCATAGGCATACTTGGGTTCTTTTTCATCTCCATTAAAAGAAACACTTCATGAGAGGTAATAGCTATATCCAATGTTTTCCAACCCAATACAAAACCATTTGAGGTTCTAATAAACATTTCTAGTAGGAGTTTTACCTAAATCTTAGAGAGAATTTTGTACATCATATTATAGAAGCTGATGGGCATAAAATCCCACATCCTTGTGGGTCCAAAAACCTTCAGAACAAGGAAAATGTAAGTTTGATTGAGTTCCTTGAGGTATCTCTCTTTATTTTTGAAATTTCATGTAGCATGAGTGAGGTTATACGTGATGATTTCCAAAAACTCTTGGAAGAAGACAAGAGGGAAATGATCAAGGCTTGAGTTCTTGTCAACAACCTAAGAAAAAATGGCCTCCTTGACCTCCTCAATTTCAACCTTCCTCACCAAGTCCTCATTCATCCCCTTGTCCACCATCAGAGTGATTATTCTAAGTAAATATTCACTTTTATTGTGTTCTAAAGGAGAGAAAACATGGTTTTAGATATCCTAGAGGTACTTGGAAGCCTAGTTTCCCATGTCCATCTGCTCCTTAAGCTCTTGATCATGGTCATCTAGAAGTTTAATTATGTTGTTTCTTATTTTGTGTTTTGAGGGAGACCTATGGAAGAAGATAGTATTCATATCCTCTTTGATAAGCCAATGGATTGATGACCTCTTCTATAAGATCTCCCCCTTCCTAAGAATATCATTCCATTTTTTTGTTAGCCATTTTCCCTACAAGATAACTTCCTTAGACACCTCCCCATCGACTAGAAAAATTTTACATTCCTCAAGAATTTTCTCAATGTCCTTCTTTTACATAAAAATATCCCTAAAAGTTGATAACTTCCTTCTACAAACTTTCCTCCTAATGATCTCCAATTTCTTAACACTCCTAAACATGGTCATCTCTTCCAACCTAGTATTCCACTACTACTTGACATGCTCCCTAAACTCTAAGTTTGAGTGCCACATAATCTCATATCTAAAAGGTTTGTAACCTTGTGGGTTACATTTGGCTGAGTTGAATAATGTCATTGATGATTAAAATTATTCATAGCAAAAGTTTGAAGGGAGGAAAGAGGGAGAATATCCTAGCTAACATAAATCAATACTTTTTCTAATCTCACTTGAATGAGGTTCTTTCCTAATCTATTATTAGACCATGTGAAGGGAGGGGCATGAAGGTCAATGTCCAAGAGGTCATTCCATTTAAGAATGTCATTCAAACCATACATAGTAACCTAGTAATCTTCTAAACCCCCCAATTTCTTTGAATGATACAAGGACATTTTCATGTCCCCCGCACAAATTATATTAGTAGCAATATTTTCCCCAATAACATGAGAGGCTTCCTCCTATACTTGGCGTCCTCCACCCCATGCATTAAGAGCATAAAAGTTAACAAAGATCCAAGAGATATTTTGCTCCATAAACTCAACCACAAGGAAATGAGGTTTAGACAAAATAGCTATACTTAAGATCTTGTCATGGCTCTGGATAGTCACAATGCCCCTAGAAGCAACATCAACCTCACTATATGCAAAACTCACAAAAGGCAACATATAAATCATCAATTGTTCAAAGTTTCCAAGAGTCATACTAACTTCCCAAATAAGTATAACATCTACTTTACGATATAAAATATTCTCTTTAATAACATATTATTTCCTATGGCTATTGATCCCTCTAACATTCAAGGAGATGAACTTCATTTCCTAAATATTTGGGTCTCTTCCAAGGTAAGCTAGGTAACTTGAGAAATGTCACTAGAAATTTCTTTCAACCTAATGGTCTTGTCCAAAGGTCTTGCAACCTTATAATCAGAATCAACATCTAGTTTATTGAGTCTTGTAGCCTTCCTTTTTGTTGTATTCCATGCCCCATCGTGGTCAGCCAAGGGTTGATTGGGAGCTAATAGGTACTCCAAAACTATGGATAGAGGGGGAAATTACATCCTAGTAGATTAGGAGGGAAACTATCCAAGTGAGTATTGAAGAACAATCACCCCAAGCCATCCCCCTAACTTCATTCAATTTAGACAAACAAACATTACCTCTCAAAACCTCCTTAAGAGCTTCCACAATCTATGTTGGTGGTTTTTCTCCATGGATCAACCACAAGATTTCAAGGCATTTTGTGATGGTCAACCATCATATCTATGATGCCTAGGAGTCACAATAGTGACACCTCCTAGAATCACCTGCCATTGGACTTTTATAGTCATAATTAATTATAAAAAATACAACTATCGTAATTGTGATAGAAAACACCTTCATAAATTTCAATGGTTGTTAGTAGTATGTGGCACATTTTCCATTAGAATAGGGATGGTCAGATATCACAATTGCAACAGTGAAAGGTCATAATATTCTGTCCAAATTATAACATCAGTCACTTACATTGTGACAGAGATGTTGTATACGTGATGTCTATCCGTTGGAATAGATATCTTGGTTGCGACACTTATGTGACAGTGGTGGTGTCTAAGGGACAACCATCCCACACAACCTGTCATCATGTGTACTCTGAGATGTTGTATTTGCAATGACTACTTAAATTGTTAAAAAATAATTGTGGATCAGGTAGATAAACCAGATTAAATGAATAGTCCTTGGCCCAACCGTACAACATACCCATTCCCATGTCATTCATATTCCATTTATTATGTCCACTGACCTTGATTATGTTTTTTTTATTTAAGTTATGGTTTGTGGGGTTTTGATTTAGAAGGATAGGTGGGATTTTTTCAAGATGGGTAAGAACATAAATAATTATGAATGAACAAGCAATGAGTAGCATAGTTCAAATTGTTGTAAATTTTTTTGTTGAGGTGTTCTGACCTCAAGTTCTTCATTATCTACTTTTTAAATTCATGAAAATCAATGATAAAGAGAAACCATGTGAATACACAATGCATGCTTTTCTTGAGTTGGGGGAGTGGAATGGAAATTTAAAATTCATTAAATTTTAATCAATTGTGTCATAACTTATGCCTCTACTACATTAATGGTAATAGTAGTACTATACCATACCATACCGAGAGAGAGAGAGAGAGAGAGAGAGAGAGAGAGAGAGAGAGAGAGCATGTGTGTGTGTAAGAAATTTATAAATGTAGGGATAGGAAGGTAGATAGAGTTGTTATGTGAGTTAGAGAGAAACATATGAATATAAAAAAAGAGAATGATAGAGATTCATAAATATACCATATTATTATCATTTGATAAATATATTTAACTATTAGCATGACCATTGCACCCCTTAATGACACAAGTGCTTGTTAGATATTAAATTTCAAGATATTAAATATCAATAACATATTGAATATATATATATTACATATTCCTATGTGATATTAAAAATGGGAATGAAAAAATATTTGGGGATGACATGGATGTGGAGATGAAAATGATATGGAGAGACAACAAATTGATGGAGCAAGGAAATCTAGACACATATGCATTGAGGTAGGAAGAACTTCCAAGACTAGACATTTCACTTATAGCCATAGCTTGATTAATCATTATTGGCACGTGATTTTGGGTAATTTAAAGTTTCAAGTAGAGTTATTTCACAAGTCAAAACACAAGGGTCCATGTACATAGAACAATGATAATCCAAAGAGATATTTGTTAATAATAAGAATTTAATTACATAACACTAATCAAAATTAATTTACAAATTAAAAAATAATTTAGTGAAAATCATTACAATACATCAATTTAATGGGAGAAATAAAACAATATTATAGAGAATTCATTATCTGAGATGATAGGCATTCATACTAATAACTAAAATAGTGACAACTTGCCTAGTATATGAGGTGATTGGTATAACCAATTAATTACCATAACTCTTTTAAAGGCATTAGTTACTTAAGGGAATATATCGAAAACAACATTTAGACTAAATGATTTGCCTATGATCAATAAGAATTCCATTGGAATGAGCCAATGCGAGAGCTATATAACCAAGCTTATATGTGTAAACAATTAGAGATATATTTCTTGTGTTAATATATGTCTTGCATCAACCATTCCAATGTGAAGAATTTCTTATTTTTTTTAAAAAGCTATTGATAATTTTTTTTTAAATAACAATCATGTATGGGTTGTTGAACATAAATATAATATTGAACCATACCATTAGTTATCATATACAAAAAGAAGATTGTTGAGAGAAATTTTTAAATAGGTTCACCTATTGGGGAATCTCACAATTAATATCATCTTTCTCATTGCACACATTTTTTATGAGCATACTGCAAAATAAAGAAACCAAATACCCAACTTACATTAAAAAACAAACGAAAGCTTCATAAACATTACAAAAAAAACATAAGCCTATGAGAAGGAAAAAAGATAGTATATTGATTCCTATGAATTATCAATCTAGATCCATAGAATCCATATGTTGAGATATACAATAAGTATGTCTAGGAATTCTAAAGGAAATGATAACAAAAGAAAATAAAACATACACACTTGAAATTTTGTGAAAATTTGCTAAAAATGAAAAAGATCATTTTCCAAATAATTCCAAGGTCTAACCATAAATGTATATCACACTAAATCATTAAAAATCAACTTTTAAGACAAGCATGTTGAGTAAGATAGAGAGAAAAAACTTAATCAAACAAGAATACATTAGCTGAATGATTTGACAGCTTTGGGTAGTGTTGCCATGAGAATTTATCAATAGTTCATTCTATATCCTTACCACCATAAAAATAATATAATTATAAACATCAAAGTATTATTTTTACAATAAAATGTTTCCCAATATTCTATAAATTTTGAGATTAGATGGCACTCACATCTTGTCTTTGGTAGCAAGGTTAACCGAAAACTACAACCGATATTGTAATCCTACTCCATCCAACATTTCAAAGTGGACAATAACCCATGCTTGCACTCATCCACTACAAGGTACATTGTAATAAAATCCCTTAGATACATAACCATCATAGAAAAAGAGTAAAGTAAAACAACTAGTAAAGGGAACTTTGATATGGGTCTAGTAGTGAGAAAAATGCATTTCTTATCATAGGGAAACTTTGATATAGGTCCAATAGCCTCTAGTTGTTCAAATGTATGGTGCCATCAATTTGATTTGTTATCTTCTTTTTCAACAACATGCACAATGAACATTAGGGGGAATGCAAATTATATTTTAAAAATGCAAACATTTTGTGTTTTTCAACTCCACCTGTTGTCTAATGTATATGAATTGACATTGCATATTGAACTATGGCCTCATTCCACATTGCCTGAAATAAGGAGATTGACATAGTTAACATCAAACACTAGCATCATATTTACTACTGAATTGCTATTGAAATATAGGTAAAAAAACAAACCTTCAATTTACTATACTCTCAATATTTACCATAAAATATGTAATGTTGATACTATTTTCAAACTCCTCCATAGAAATATACCTCTAAAATAAGAAAGAAACCAATAAATATTATTCTACATATAATAAATGCCAAACAAAGTATTCAAGACACTATGAAAATATAACAAAAATAAAATGTGGGCATCAACACAACAATGAACGTAAACAACAATCTATTCTCAAATTCTTTGATTTTTGTTGAAAGTAGATTTCAAGATATTGACTAGTGCACACCTATACATCTAGTAAAAGAAAATATTTCCAAATTTTATAGGCATCCTCTAACATTCTATAAACACTAAACACCAAGTCAACTAGAAGATATTGGGTATCAATATAAAAAAAATTATTAAAATTTAAAATAATTCTTATATAAATAAATTTTATGATGATAGATCATAAAATTTGATAAAAAAGGTAGACAATCAATACCAAAGTTATAGATGAATACCATATTTACAACCAACACACCAACCCTAGTTGTTAGATATACATATTTCACAATCAATAACAAAATCGATACCATGTTTACAACGATCACTCCATATTGAATGTATTGAGGGTTTGGGACAATCACTATGGTTTTGACTATGTAGGGTGTTCTAAGGAGTTGAATGGGTTGTTAGATGTTTGGGAGAGCATTGGGAATTTCCATTGTAGTCGATGGATTGATCAGAGACAATAGGATAGATTGGCATGGTGAGAGTCCAAAAGGTTCATTGCATGGACAATGGAATACAGTTATGTACAATTAATGTAAAATGATGCATTGTTGGATTAGATGATATGTGTTGAATGAATTGGGATTGTGAATGAGTTTAGGAAACCTTTTAAGAAAAAAGGTGTTGATGAATTTGAAGAAGTAGAGAGTAAATAAAAGTTGTGAGGAAATCTATATTAACGCATTATTAAAAATTGGACCTATCAGGCAAAAGCATATGGATAGTGGGTATGTCTAGGATCATGGTCAACCAAATTATACCCTTAAGTGGTAGTGAAAAATTAGTAAATCAGGGTCATGTCAACTTAATGTGCAATTTTGATCTTGTTATGAATTTTCTAAAAAAAAGTTGTAAGAAAAAAATGTATAGGAAATTGAGTTTAGTTTCTAAACTACGAGGCCTTATCTGGCAAAATATAAAATTGATTGGTCAAAAATTAGAGTTTAAAAGCAATAGTACAAAAATTCCAAAACAAAAATAAGAGGTAGGTGTATGTCTGACCACATTAATCAAAATGAAATGATAATATTGTTCAAAAATATTTTATATATAAGAAATAGACACATGCTTGCATGTGATATTGCATATTTTTTGGTATTTTATTCCAAATAAATAATTGAATGCAGAAGAAACATAGAATGTGACACATCTTTTGGATTTCAAAAATGTTATACCATTTAAAAGTTATAGTTGTTTTTCAATCAGCGAGTCAATCAATATTTTATATGTAACTCCATTAGAGAACAAGTAATAATTACTTATTGAACTCATCATTTTATAAAAATTACATTGATAGAATGTTGAGAATATTATTAAGAATCCCTTTTCGTTTCGTCAAATTTGGGTGGAAAAAATTTTATCAAATACATGGTTGAAGTTAGAAATACATAAGAACAGGCCAAAAACACAATTTTAGGACTTTTTTGCATTGAAAATGTAAGGTTTGTAAACACATAAATGCAAGGCCTTATCAAGGTATTATTTTATTGGTTTTGTGTTAGGATGGTTGGTAAAAAATGTCAAAATGGAATTTGAAAATCTTTGAGGCATTTCAAAGCTACATATTTTTTAGATCGCCACCTTTTGGCACAACATAATCCTACACATACCCTAGTAGAAGAAAAAATCCAACATTGCTAGACATTAGTTACACATTTGCTAAATTTACAACATACCTAGCTGCCTAACATGCAAGACCTACATTAACAAAATTCAAAGTAGGGAATTAATACTTAGTATGTTAAAGGGGCATCAATATAAACAAACATAATGAAACTTTATAAATAGTAAACTATAGATAAAGAACATAAAAAATAAACATCATTTGGAGGGCACAAGATACATATATAATGTTCGCATCTAAATTCTCTATTAACATATAAAATTCATTCATTTATTCATCTCCTAATAAAATGTAACATTCATGAATTATCACATGATAACATTATCTATACATAATATTCATTAGAGCATTCACATGAACATTAAAACATAAGATTTGTTACAACATTCACATGAACATTCAATAGAACATAATTAAAACATAGAGACATAAACACTGGTTATTATCAAATTAGTTGCGTAAATCATTTGAATCATTTCTTTTATTTTTTCTTCTTTTGTCCATCCCTATATTCTTGCAAATTCATATCCATGTCATCATTGACATTTCTTCTCACATGTGGACATGATCTCACTCCACTTTGCAAAGGTGGGTCCTCCGCAATAAAAAATAGAATTGTAATATTTAAGAAATTATGAGCCTCAACTCACTGATTAGGGAAAAACCTCTACATCCCCTACAACTATAATACAAGATATCTTCTTAATCCCAACACATATTATAGTTAAATTTGTACTACTAATAAAAATTTAATTTTATATGTAACTTACTTGTATTAATAATTCATAAATCAAAATTTGAATAGAAAATATATAACCTGAGTACTAGAATACACATTTGAATCGATGCCTCTGTGGTGCTTGGATGGTGTTCCAAGATTGGCAGGTTGCAATCCAATGTAAATTATAATTAGTGCATTTACCAATAACAAATACATATAAATATAAGATGAATAATGAGAAATCTTAATAATTCATTTTAATACATATAAATACATTCGCTTTAAAGTTTTAAACAAATATATAAGCATTGCTTCCTTACTTAAAACAAAGATAATCAATATATGTTAATACATAATATCAAATACGGTAATTGGTTTGTATTCAATTTGAATTAAACATCAATTGAATAATTTACCTGATTGATAGATCCAGGAGAAGAACCTTGCACACTCATTAGTCAGAGTCATTTAGCCATGATTGTATAGCATACTTTGTAGTCTTTTTTTTTGGTCCTGTTCATATATTATTGTTGAAAACTTCATGGCCTACTTGGTTTTTTGGTATCAAGGATTTTTGTTATAGTGCATTTCAGTACAATTTATAAATATTTGCATATGGTTTTTCAGTTACTAATACTTAGTAGTCATACAACAAGTTTTGAGTATCCACCCGAGCCAAGCTTGTGCTACACATGTTTCTCTTTTCTTGCTTTTATTACCTTTGATGTGTTAGGCAACCTATGTGATGTTTGAAATGTGCTAGATCACATAAGTATTAAAAAAATTTATTAGTACATATTTTCATTCTTAAGATTATGAAATACTTGGGTAAAAGCACAAACCTTTGTCACCCTTTTATAAAGGAAAAGGCCAATAAAAGTATAATTCTTCAACTTCAATGACATAAAATAGGTTTTATTATATAGGATTTGAAGATGAAGTAAACTAATGAAATGTGTAGAAATAGACAAAGTTTAGAATTATTATTTTTAAATATTACTTTGAATAAGAATTAATATATTTTCCTATTTTTTAAGGATGATTTTTTGGTTCCTAAAAAACACTAAATATTAGGGGTTTAGTTCCCACCACAAAAATGTATGGAAATAAACCATTTTCTCTTTGATATTAGATTATGTCATATATATATATATATATATATATATATATATATATATATATATATGTATGTATGTATGTATGTATGTATGTATCTATGTATGTATGTATGTATGTATGTATGTATGTATGTATGTATGTATGTATGTACATATACATATATAAACCAAGAATAAAAATAGGCTTTTTACCTATATTTTCTCTTTTATAATAGTTCAAATTTTAACTCGCTTGGAATCAATAGTTTTCATCTCCACCACATTTTTCAAAAAAGATGTATTCTAACAAAAAGAAAAATTATACATTCTCAAAGAGGACTCTCTATTCTAGAACGTCATATGCTTATTTAATTTTTTTTATATGTTTTCCTATTCTTTTCTTTCTAGAAATCAACATATTTTTTATTGTTAAAATACATAATTTTGGTATTTTAAAATATAATATACGATATATTTAATTAATACACTATAAAAACTATATGAGAATATTCTTGACTTTGAGCTCTATAAAATGGTGTTGGTATCTTATGATGAAAATATCATTAAAAATAGTAAGAGATATTAAAACCTGAGTTTTTTGAAATAATTTTATTTCTTTAGTAATTGGACACAAACTAGTTTAAAACATACATTGAATAGACATCTCCAATTGGACAAGTTTGAGACTATATATAACTTAGCTAGAATAAATTTTTCTAGATCATATGTTTGAAAAAAAAAATAGATAGAAATATTCAAATTCGGTTATTCTGATAAATCAGCCTTAAAGGTGACACAAGTTTGTACTTTTACCCACCTTGTTTCCTCAAGTGGTAGCATTTTTTTCGCATGTCTTGTGCTTCTCTCATTGGCATCCTTTTTAAGATTCTCCCACTCATGAAAAGGAATATAAGGGACCTTCTTATAACAAGGTTTACGTTCCATTTAGGTCTTGTAGTTGTACCTAATATACTTCAATGTTTGGCCCACTTTGTCAAGGAGCCTAAGTTTTTGAAAGATGTTGGGTCCAAAAAGTGTTTCCATAGCATGAATTAGTTTATTCTTTGACTCTTTACTTTAAAAATTCTACCTTCTAAGATTTTTTTTTGTTAGATTCATAAATGAATTGAA
The DNA here is from genome assembly GCA_028749045.1 of Cupressus sempervirens. NCBI lineage: Eukaryota > Viridiplantae > Streptophyta > Pinopsida > Cupressales > Cupressaceae > Cupressus > Cupressus sempervirens. The sequence goes on along the minus strand of CM053792.1, from coordinate 686,209,876 downwards.
GATAACTTTTAATATACTTGAAGAAATGGATCAAAGGAAATTTGATCTAGCAATTAAAATCAAAATATGATACCCTATGCATATAGTCCACCCAAATATGCACAATAATTCAACACTATGACATGAGTTTTCACTATGCTAAAATTTTGAGATAATTTGCAAAAATCAGGAAGAAATACGTTTTCACATTATTTGGGATTTTATATTGTTGCCATTATTTGAGAAAAATCCTAGTTTCATTATTTTTTGAGCATAGGGTTTTTGAGAAATTAAGGTCTCTTATTTTCAAATTAATAAAGGATTTCATAAAACTTTAGGTTACACATGAAATGTCCTTATACATTTGTTAGACCTTTTAAATTTGTATATTCTAATGTTTTATCCTTCGTGCTTTATGTCATGAAGTCGCGAACAAAGGTTGATCATTGTTTCTCCACTATTTTATCCTTCAGCCATTTGCAGGTTGTGAAGTGGTGAAAATCATAGAATGAATAGTTTGGCAATATCTTCGGTCAGGGTCAAAATGTTATGTGGGCATATGCACCGAGTTGTGGTGCCAAAAAGGTGACAAGGAAATTTTATTTTCCTATTTTAAAAAGCGTGTACGCGCTTTAAAAAAATTAAAAGTATATATGATGGGCTACAAACCCATAGCCCATCATTTTCATCAACATTTTCTTCTACTCCTACAGTGAGTAGCGCATACGTGAGTTGAAGACTCAACATTTGCACCACCATTTGCCAAAATGCCTCCTCGTCGACAAAATCCAAGACCACAAGCACACCTACGACGATGTTGTAAGTGATATAAACCTACTTTTGCATTGTTTGATATATTTTTCATATTGTTTTGTAAGTTTTTTATATTCTTTTGTAGGGTTTTTACAAATTTCATTTAGATTTGTATATTTATTTGAATTTCAATTGATTTTTTATCAGGAAATGTTCATAATCAACCAGAAAATCCACAAGAACATCAAAACCCTCAAGAACCCCAAAATGAAAACCCTCCTCAAGAAGAAGAACAAATTCCACAACCCAAACCAATTGCAAGACCTCCACCAGGCACACAAGAAAATATAAGAAATGAAATAGACAGAGGCAAAACTGAATTAGAAGGAATCATTGCTCGGTTGAAAGAATTCAGACAAACCAATCCAATGAGGGCTCAATTGGCATCATCCCTCAAATCCATTAACACTCAGATAGCCTCAGTTAGTGGTCAGTTAGATATTTGGCAAGCTAAGAGGGATGAACAAAAAAGATTTTATGCAAATAAATTGTCATATGAAGATGTTAGAAAAAAGGAAATACCAAAAGGTAGTATATGTGCATTATTTAGAAAACCCGGTGAGCAAAATACTATTAGAGAGGGTACTAAATGATTCCCCATTCATTGGTGCATACATGATGCTATTAGAAATAATTTTTGGGATAGATGGTGGATGGTTTTTGATGCCCCTCCTTGCAACAATCATGAGGTCCCCATGTATTTTTTGAAGAAATTATATTGTGAGTTTGTCCTTGGGGAGATCCCCAATTATTTTGATATGTTAGACTCCTAGGGTAGAGGTGGGGGGTCATCATTTGAGAGGCCAGGAGCATGTCGTGACCCTAATGTAGTTAGGACAGCCGTGGTCCATCCACAGCCCGAGCATGTGATTATTCCTTCAATTGTGAAGGAACATGTAGAGGCCAGCACTCTAGGGACCATTAATGCTTTGACGCAAACCCTCATCCATTCCACGAGCCCATTAGTTGAGGGGGAGCCTTCTATATGTTGTGGTCACATGTGCACTTCATGCAGATCCCTGTGCACATTTGGCACTCATGTTAGAGATGGTGCAGATGATGGGATTGTCACTGATTAGTTCCTAAATGAGACATTTGGCATTGACACACAGGTAAATTACTAATTTGATCACTTTTCATACATATAGTGAATGATTAATTAATTAGGATTTATTGACATTGTTCAAAATTTAGGGTCAAAGTGTTCCTGGGCCTAGCAACGATCCTCCAAGCCCATTTTTTGTCCCTTCGACGAGTCCTGAGGTATGTATCAATTTAATTATTTTAATTAATACATATATTTATTACGTAATCATATTAAGGATTGACCAAAAAAAATATGCATGTGCATCAGTTCTCCACAGGACCCTCAACCTTTACCACAGACGCAGAGTAGAGACATCATATGAGCTTCACACAGGTACAGTTGTTTCATGTTAATTTAATTCATTTGATTATATTTATTCCATGTTTCATGTTAGATATAACATGTATTCTATGACATGCAGCTCATGATGTCAGACACACCTCCTCATCTGCGACAATCTGTTGATAGTGGAGTGGCCGCAGCTGTAGCTAGCTCACAGCCACTGACGGAGGTATGAAAGAATTTTCTTCATTTTAGTTGTTGTTTATAATAGTTAATCTCAAAATTTCTAATGTTATTTATAAGTGATTATATTTATTGAATTGTTGTAGGGTCTTGTCACACCTGATCATCCACGAGCATTTGAGGTGGACTTACAGAGTGACTATTTGTTGGCGGTAAGAAAATAATTGATTTTGTGAGTACATATATTTGATTTCAATGTATAATAAATATTTATTCATATCTACTTTCTTTGTATCAGTTGGACCTAGAGAAGAGCCTCAGTAAGAGGTCAAGTGAGCGTGTCAGGAGGGCCCCATCATCTCCACTGTCTCCCTCCACACGATGGCAGAGGACATCGACAGACTTGTTTCCTTCCCCTCGTGGGAAGGAAAAGATGTAGTTGAGATATTTGATATATATATATATAGAGACTTGTTTCCTTCCCCATGTATATATATAGGCATCTGAGAGATATTCGATACACATTTGATGTACATATGACATTCTATATTTGATGTATGACATTATTGGTTAATATATGATATGTTTGTTCATATACGACATTATTGGTTATCATAATATATTATGTGTTTGTTAATGTATATGGCATTATTGGTTATCATTTTATATTATATGTTTGTTCATGTATAACGTTAAATTAGATATGTTCGTGTATGACATTAAATTAGATATATGCATGTATGAAATTAAATTCAATTGCTAGAGAGTTGCCATTATGTCTACCAACTAGTAGATGTTCTTTTTTTCTTTATTAGTATTTCTCAAAAATTGCAAAGAAGCTATTTCTGGTGAATAGTTGTAAATAATTGTGATCATTGACTTCATGTACTCATGGCTTTGGCTGCAAACACTTGTAACTTTGGCTATAAGCATCCATTTCTTTGGCTATGAGCACTAGTGGCTTTAGCTGTGAGCATTTATGGCTTTGGTTGTAGGCACAATATAGCCTTGGCTATAGGTTGTCTTTCTTGCTGCATGTCGAAGTTACCTTCAAGAATATCATTAGTCTAAGATCATTACAATTAAAATACTATGACATAATACCTAGGAAATAATAATATTTAACCCATTACTTTATTTGTTAAAACATCATGTAGTATCTACTGTAGTCCTTCTACTCAAATATGTTTTCAAAAATACTTAGTATGGAAAAGAAATGTCTATGGAAAGCTTGTCAAATAGGATATTGAAGAACTAAATGTGGATAGTCATTAGTACCCATCAATAAGAACACAGACATCTTTCTCAAGCAAGCCATATGACATTAGCAAGTAATTTATAAATTTCCTTTGCAAATAACTAGAAGATGCTATGAATCTTAATACAGAGTTAATCACGAACTCATTATTCCATCCAAGAAGCATATATCACCCTAAGCCAATTAACCGACAGGATAAAAATTAATTCAATTTCAACAAAATTTTGAGTATAACAAGCATCTTAGGGATTGTTACAAGAATTAACACGATGTTCACAAGAGCATTACAAGTTCTTGTAATGCTATTTCACATATTGTAATCATATTCAGTTTTGAATGGCCATTTGTGTTACAAGCATAAATGTTCTTTAAGGTCTTTTAATTCTAGACATGAATTTTATTATGAAGCTTTTTTATGACAACCCACTCAATACATATATTGTTGTTCCACATTATGCTAATTTGACTTTCATTGGTTGATTTGGGTCTAGACATGACGTTATTCACTACCTTTTTTATATATTATTTTTTTTGTAGTGAGGTTCTTGCCTGAATGAATATATTAATCATCGAAGTTGTGAACCTTGGTCAAGATCCTTACAAATATATTTTCAAATTGGACCTCAAAAAGTTTTCTCAGTCACCCCCTATATACAGATACTGAAATTGTAGTTAATTACAAAATTAATACTGAATTAACACAAGTTTAATTGAGAAGTATTATGTACCTCAATAGGCTATATTATTATTGACCGGGAAGCTTTATCTTAGAGCAGTTGGTTTCCTAAATCTTTAGCGCAATGACAGTCTTATGGAATGTGGAATTAGGTCTGCTAGCTAAGGAACATTCTTTAAAAGGTAGAGGAAACTCAAGACTCACGTGTTTCCAATCAATATAAATGTTTAAATCGCTTCTCTAATTTTTTCTATTTATGATCTTCTTAAAACTTAACTTTCTAAATGCATTGATGGGGAAATAAAGATCTTCTAGGAACTAAAGGCTAATCATGTTTAATACTTACAATTCTCTATTTTTATCTAATAATTTAAAAAAGATTGTACAAGTGTTTTCAAAGAGCAACACTTGTCACTAACATCATAAGAAGGAATATCCAAGGAGACTTACCACTGATCCCCCACCACCAAATTCAAGAGAAAACAAAATTCCACTACTAAAGAGATAGTAACAATGATCATCCCTAGTCTCTCCCTTATCACAAAATGATTACCATCAAAATTTGCATTTCCAATTGCGTCATGTGCATTGAAGCGATAGTAACATTTTCACTCTCTTACCTAATGTCTCCCATTTCTGAAACTCCTGGGCAAGGGCAAGGCCATCTTCTCAGTACTTCAAAATACAACGAGTTCCATTTTTTCACATATTGATAATCATTGACTTAAAGTATAGTCAAAGTATTGATAGCCCATAGATATGCCACATCAAAGATCGCAGCCCTGTGGCATTTAGTGACCCTTAGGGACATTCTGGTTCAGCGTGCCTGAGAACATTTGAGCACTGAAGGGGACAGGAAGAGGTTGGGGATAGGGTTTACCTGGCCACCTGGAGCTAATGGAGTAGACAGTTTGATCCCACGACTTAAGATGAGAGAGATTTGGTAGTTGGCAAATTTGTACTGGCCAACACTACAAGTTTCAGCATCACCCGAGATGGCATTGTAGAATGAAAGCAGAATGTGATCTCCAAAAAGTGAGAGAGGTTATTGTAGGTCTCTACAACACAATCCTGTAGGAATTGGAATCTCATCCTTATCTCACCCGAGCTTCGAGATATGCCCCATCAAAGATCACAGCCCTGTGGCATTTAGTGACCCTTAGGGACATTCTGGTTTGGCGTTCCTGAGAACGTTCGAGCACTTGAAGGGGACAAGACAAGGTTGGGGATAGGGTTTACCCAGCCACCCAGAGCTAATGGAGCAAATAGTTTGATCCCACGATGAAAGATGAGAGAGATTTGGCAATTGGAAACTTTGTACTGGCCAACACTACAAGTTTCAGCATCACCCGAGATGGCGTTGTAAAATGAAAATAGAATGTGATCTCCAAAAAGTGAGAGAGGTTATTTTAGGTCTCTGCAACATGGTCTTGTAGGAACTAGAATCGCATCCATACCTTGCACAAGCTCTGAGATATGCCCCATCAAAGATCACAGCCCTATGGCATTTAGTGACCCTTAGGGACATTCTGGTTCAGCATGCCTGAGAATGTTTGAGCACTGAAGGGGATAGGAAGAGGTTGGGGATAGGGTTTACCCAGCCACCTGGAGCTAATGGAGCAGACAGTTTGATCCCACAATGAAAGATGAGAGAGATTTGGCAGTTGGCAACTTTGTATTGGCCAACACTACAAGTTTTAGCATCACCCAAGATGGCATTGTAGAATGAAAATGGAATGTGATCTCCAAAAAGTGAGAGAGGTTATTGTAGATCTCTACAACATGGTCCTATAGGAATTGGAATCTCATCCATATCTCACACGAGCTTTGAGATATGCCTCATCAAAGATCGCAGCCCTGTGGCATTTAGTGACCCTTAGGGACATTCGGGTTCGGCGTGCATGAGAACGTTCAAGCATTGAAGGAGACAAGAAAAGGTTGGGGATAGGGTTTACCCAGCCACTCAGAGCTAATGGAGTAGACAGTTTGATCCCACAACAAAAGATGAGAGAGATTTGGCAGTTGGCAACTTTGTACTGACCAACACTACAAGTTCCAGCATCACCCAAGATGGCATTGTAAAATGAAAATGGAATGTGATCTCCAAAAAGTGAGAGAAGTTATTATATGTCTCTGCAACAGAGTCCTATAGGAACAAGAATCGCATCCATACCTCACACGAGCTCTGAGATATACCCCGTCAAAGATCACAGCCCTATGGCATTTAGTGACCCTTGGGGACATTCCGGATTGGCGTGCCTGAGAACGTTTGAGCACTGAAGGGGATAAGATGAGGTTGGGGATAGGGTTTACTTGGCCACCCAGAGCTAACAGAGTAGACAGTTCGATCCCACGACGAAAGGTGAGAGAGATTTGGCAGTTGGCAACTTTGTACTGGCCCACACTACAAGTTTGAGCATCACCTGAGATGGCGTTGTAAAAAAAAAATGGAGTGTGCTCTTCAAAAAGTGAGAGATTTTATTATAGTTCTATGCAACATGGTCTTGTAAGAACTAGAATCACATCCATACCTCGCACGAGCTCCAAGATATGCCCCATCAAAGATCGCAGCCCTATGGCATTTAGTGACCCTTAGGGACATTCTGGATTGGCGCGCCTGAGAACGTTCAAGCACTAAAGGGGATAGGACGAGGTTGGCGATAGGGTTTACTCGGCCACATGGAGCTAATGGAGCAGATAGTTTGATCCCACGAGGAAAGGTGAGAGAGATTTGGCAGTTGGCAACTTTGTACTAGCCGATACTGCAAGTTTCAGCATCACCCGAGATGGCATCGTAAAATGAAAATGGAGTGTGATCTCCAAAAAGTGAGAGACATTATTGTAGGTCTCCAAAAAGAGTGTTTAAAAATGCAAAAACAGCGGGGGGTCCTTTTTATGGTTTGGTAGTTTGACCTTTAAAACTAGAAATTGTCCTAGTAGTAAGTGCTGGTAACAGTTTTGAAATTTGATTGTTGAGTGTTGAGAAACCTCAAGTTTGGGATTTTTCTTGCTGGTTTGAGTCTATAATAACCATTTCCATCTGAAAATTTGAGTGTTGAAACCATTTAAGAAGTATTTTCATAGTTTGCCCTAAAATTTGAGTGCATAAAAAGGGGTATGTGATTGCTCCCAAGGTGGATTTAGTGTTTTCTCCAAACAAGAGTTGCATTTTATGTTTGAAGTCATCTAATATAACCAAAGTGAAGGTGTTTGAACCATTTTGGGGTTCTAGAGACGTTGCAAAGTAAGAGTTCTAGAAAGCCCTAGGATAAAGGGGCTAGAAAGGAGGGTTTTGTAAAAACCATTGTAAAGTTGATCATGAGACCAAAAAAATAGAAGAATCCTTGCATTTGAGTCGTGTCTTAAGACTTTTTTGGGTCATCAAAGTTCCAAAAGTCAAGGGATTGTGAGTTTCTTTGTAAATGGCCTCAAACTAGGCCTGGTTGGCAGACTGAAATAGCCAATTTTGAGTGATATTTTACAAAACAAGTGTAGTTGGTTTTGGAGTATATTTTAGAGTGAGGAAAAGGGTATTTTAATCACCCAATAGTTTAGGAAGTTCTGTGGAAATTTTTGGAGAAAACAACAAATTAGTGACTGGCAAGGGCTAGTTGGAACAAGCCTAGAAGAGGCAAAATTGAGAAAGTGTAAGAGATGAGTTGTTGAGAGTGTGCAAGGAGTTGGAACATGCTAGATGAGATGTTTTGAGATGATCCAAGGTGTTAAGGCCATGATATGATGCCAAGGACGAGTTTTGGTACTTGCATAGGGTGTTCCAACCAAGCTACAAAAGCATAGGATAGGACCTTGTAAGGTACTTGCAAATTATGGTTCTAATGCCGACAAAATAGAACTCCCACCAAACTTGGAAATTTACCTTATCTTTAATGTCAAGGACTAAGTTCAATATAAAGGGCCTACAATCATAGAAGGACAAACAAAATCAAAGGTTGAAGAAGTCACTATCCCATTATAATCTCAGCCAAAAGCTGAAAAGGTTATGGATTCAAGAATCAAGAAGAAGACTTGTCATGGCACCTATATGGAGCATCTTATCAAATGGAAGGATCAACCAGAATTTGAAGGAACATGGATAGATGAGAGTGATTTTGGAAAGAAAGGTATTCCTACGAAATTCCTTCAGATTTATCCACCATGAGTTCTTTGTCACATGGGGAGAATGGTGCAAGAGCACCTAGTGAGTTTGAAAATTTTGGCCTAATTGGGGCTCTAAACCTAGTAGGTCAAGTAAGAAAAAAAAGGACATCTATGATTTGGGTTGGTGAGTGGAGTCTTGTGATGATTAGGAGAGTTTGGAAATATCAAGTTGAGGACCATATAATAACCCTAGATATTGCATTGGGGTTTGTGCCCAAATTTTCCTAGTAGATAGAAAATGCCTTCATTTGAATATTGGGGTGATTGAAGTTGACATAGTCAATTGGTGTGCATAGATCACAGGGAAGGGGATAGTTGGGAGATATCCTCTTGGGAATAGGGTCAGGAAGAAACCCTATAGGATCAAAAGAAGTCATTGGTTAGTTTGGACATAGCGGCCTAAACTAGCAGGGTGGGTCTCCTTACATTACTGTTGGTTAGAGAATTCTAATTTTTATTTGTTCAAGGCTAAGAGACATATAAAAAACTACATTTGCAATTATGATCTCAAGGCCTGCATGGCAGTCCAAGTACATGGATGGATGATGAAATAATTATTCTTGAATTGGCTAGACCACTTTGTAAGAACAATTCCATGTGGGGTGTTTCTCTCAAAAAGGTGTCTTCTAGTATTTGATGATCATGGAATCCATATGACATGGAAAATAATTGATAAAGCAAAGAAGTTGGGCATAGATTGTGTGTCACTTGTATCGTATACCATCTATAGGTGTCAATCATTGGATGTTAGTTTTTTCTCACCAGTAAAATCTTACTTAAAACATATTTGGAATGTGTGGTTGGCTAGGAACCCTCAAATCAATATTGGTCATGAGGAGTTAGGAATGTTATCCAGCAAAGCCTCCAATTTGGCACTTACACCCAATAATATAATGAGTGGTTTCCATAGGATAGGGATATGGTCTTTGAATAGGGAGGTTTTAGTGAATGATATAGGCCCAAGAAAGTGCTTCATTGTGATGAGGATGGAAAATAGGGATCTAAACCACAACCCACAAGTAGTGGATCAGAAGAAACAACTACTGTAGATGATGCAAATATTGATGAGTTGTAACGCGAGGGGGAGGAAATCACTATTGAATCCTTCCTAAAAATCAATGGCTTATTAGATGAACCAATTAACACTTGGTTGAGGAGTTATGGACAAAATATGAAGGGACTAGGTACAATTGCACCTAAAAATACCCAACCAAAAAACCTGAACCATCCAGTGGACTATTATAGGAGATAAAACCTTGAGCATAAACAAACATTGATATTAGATTAAGCTTGCTAATGCAAGATTCACAACCAGATTGGTTGTAGGAGGTTGTCACAAACCTTGGGTAACCAAATACCTGTGGGGATGAAAATGTTTCCCTTTTTAATTCCATCCCCACCACATGTTGACCCCAAGGACGTCATCTAATGCTTTGCAAATGGTGGCAACCATGATGAAATAAATAGTTAACAATTTTTTGAATAAATTACATGAAGAAGGGTGGCTGGCTGTTTGGAAATCTACTTATTTTTCTTCTCTCCCTCCTGTCATCCAAGAGAACATGCAATGAAAGAAAAATATCGTCACAATAAGAAAATATGAAAAATATTGTTCTAGCTTTAAAAAAATTGGAGACATCAAAACATAAAATCTAGATTCTAAACAAATCAAAACATAAAATCTATGATTTAAACTAAATCTCATCACTTACGCATCATAACAATATGGTCCACCTTAGTCATGTGGACAGTCTTGGGGAAGAGGTTGCAACAATGTATTTGGATCCAGTTGATCACTCTTTCTCTCTCTCCCTCTCTCTATATTCAATCTAATGAGCCAACTGGATCTGCTCGACATTTTAATGTCTCAAGTATTGCCTTGTGGTCTGACTCACAAACTTTCCAAAGATTCTTATTATGTGGTTTTCCACCATATTTTATCATGGGGACATTTGATGTGACAAAAAGATTTGAATAATGAAGAATCTTCCTCTCTGTTTGTCAATCCTCGAATAACCACATGTTAGGGTTCTTCATAGAATATCATCTAAGCCATGTGCCGGTTACAACCATCGCACCGACATGGTACTCTAAAACTTCACCATCTATAACCGAGTGATCCAATTTTTGTTTGGCTTGAACACAATGACAAAAATAATAATCTGTCCCTTCTTCATTGTCTTCAGGTGCAATAATAGCAAAAACATGGCTTGCAATGACAAATGTACAAATGTAGTCATTGATTTAGAAAATACTTGCATAAAAGTTATAAAGTTACATATTAAAATTACAAAGATATATAAATATATATATTACCAGGTTGCAATAGATCAGACAAGTAGTCAAAGTCAATAGACGATTCCATCTGTACCATTTCCAGTGCTTGTGGGGGATGATAAGTGTCAATTGGGTCCAAAACCCGTATATCCCATTTGTCCACCCATTCAGTCGACTCACAGTCATCCCAATTTTCCTCTGCACATGATGGACAATAGCATGCCATTTTTTGTGTGTGGATACTCCATGAACCTGCATCAGAGCTTCTAAAAGAGTGCAACTCACTGGATCTTGTTAGTGTGCAACAATCCTGATATGGTGCAATGTTAGTATTATCTATCAACCAAAAAAATCTATGAACCGTAGACTCACCTTCCTTACCTGGACCCATTGTAGTGTTACACCACTGGACGATGGATTTTGCATCTATCAATATTGCTCCATCTTTGTACTTTAGTTCTTCATGAGCTAAGGCTCTTTTAATGCATGTGCCTACACCATCGTGCTCTCCCTTTCCATGACCAGCCTCTGTGAAATTCCACATGTATTGAATTCTACACAACTTGTGCATCCTGCTCAACCAATATAACATCTGTGTATTCTTGAATTGAGATGCACAATTGTCTGACCAAATAATGTGTTGATGATATGTGATGCCCCTGTTAGCCAAATCTCCATAAAATAGCTGAAAACAACCATGTACAAACTCCCTAGAATGTGATCGATCATCGGTGATGTAAAAATGGTACTCCCTCAAAATCTTCCTGTCATCCTCTGTACTTGTAGGTGAATGCATGAATGTTATGTGAAAAAATATGGAAACCTGTTGAGAAGTATAATACTTTGCTTGCACCTCATTTTGTGGTTGTAGTGTGTAGTTCTCTGCAAAATCTACAACCAAAACAATGGTATCCAGTGGAAACGTATCCTTGCACAACTTGAATTGCAAATCCAACCATCGAGCTCTATGGGTATGCCTTGCATACTCATAAATAATGTTTTCATGAAAAATCTTCATAAACTCATACACTGGAATCTTTTCAATGACTAAATCACATCTTTTACCATGTTTCCCATCTTTTAGAGCATATGTCACTGTCTTAAATTTTTTGTAATCTACTATTTCATTTCCAATTGCATGTGTACTATCCATATGTTGACAAGTTGATAAAAGTTGCAAAGAACCACAAAATAAGCACGTACCATCCAAGCATGATGTCTTGTAAAATTGTTAGCCATCCCTTATTTCACATAAAATGTTGGATATGAATTCCCTTGGAGATCTTGGTGGCTCATTTATGTCACAATCCTGCAAAACAATCTGAGAATGCAAAATTACGCATATATGCCTAAAAACATCAAAATGGTTAGAAAATTCAATATGTATCCTACAACAACAAGTTGTGTGTGTGTGATTTATCTTCACATAAAAAGGTTTACCCATCTCAAAAAATCTTTGACTTATTCGAATTTGAGGATACATACCAATAAATTTTGCAAAAAATTGTGTCTGAGTTGTGTCAAAAAAATGTTTCACATGTGGCTCGCGATTTTGGCTACCAATCCTCCTTCTTAAAACATCTCTTTGATTAGGGAAAACACGTGTGTTATTTTTCCAAAAATCTTCAATCAATGATTTCAAGGCTTCACTAATTTCTTTATCCTTTCGTGGTAGTCTACCGCTAAATGTCCATAACTCATTTTTTGTTGGATCTTCCAATCTCTCATGCCTTAGCATGGCTCTCCTTAGAGTACCTCTACCAATTTTTAATGTTTTGCTTGTCTTTCTCAGGAGTCGAGCTTTCTTCATTTGGCTACTTACTATTGTCGATGTAAGTACTCATCTTGCGATATTAGTATCTTTGGTGCGTGATTTAGAACCCACTTTGTCATAAGCATTCATTAGATTCTTTACAATGTTTTTTTCATTTGAATCATCCATCGCTCTTAGCCCAAAAATCTTCATGATAGACCTAAATTTTAAATTCCTCATCATTTTAACAAATAATTGGTATTTATTTGTAATATTTAATTCATCAAAAAATAATCTCCACATACGATTAACTTTTCTTTGACAAGTACGCTTGCTAATCTTGTCAGGCATTGATTTCAAAATGTTACTATCAATATCAATCAAATATTTTGGTCTTCTAAAACAAATTCTAGAAGGTGTTATAATCTCTTTAATTCTCTCAACATTTTGAACATCAACATAAGGTTGAGTGTATTGCGTACCTTGAACCGAAGATGATGTGCCTTGGCAATAAGATGCAAAAGATGGAATGCCACCTACTTGATGTGTTGATGTTGTGCCTTCAACATGACATGATGGAGTGTGTATATCGTCGAATCTACAAATCGGTGTCTCTTCAAGATGAGAGGATGATATGACTTCAACATTGGAAGATGGTGTAGCAGACAATATGACTCCAACATTAGAAGATGGTGTAGCTTCACAATTCAATTGTCTTCTTGAGCATAACAGTCTCATTCATTCTCTTTGTCTTTCCAATTCTTCTTCTTTGTTTCTTGGTACCGGTGGTTCTTGATCCTCTTCGAAAGTCAATTCTTCATTATTGCTTTGCAATTTTATTTGCTCACGTAGTAATTTCATTTTATCTCTTTTAATTGTCAAATCTCTCTCCCTATCTTCATTTGTTTGATTTTTTGGTTTCTTCCTTGGCATGATGATGATTTCTACATGTCAAATTATTCAAACATTTGAATTACTTAGAATGTGTAAATTACAAATTATTCAAATACATATAAAAATTATAATTATTTGAATGAATACACAATATATATATAAAATGACTTGTCAAATTTCTAACCATTTCAAAATAGCATTTCATTGAAACATACAAATTTCAATGAATTCAATATATATTAAACAACATGTTAAATTATAATCAAATTTGTATCTATATATCAACAAACAATATTTAAAATAGATTGCACTAACCTTTTCTATATAAAGAATATTAAAAAAGTCTTCAAATCATGTATCCAATGATTGAATTTGGTGTTTGCTAGCTTCCAAAAGTGTTTGCCACCTTGAAATAGTGTTTGTTAGCTTGAAATAGTGTTTGCCACCTTGAAAGAGTGTTTGCTGTGTTGAAACCCACAATTTTTGTCAGGATAACAGAGTGCAGAACAAAACAAAAGCAGAGAATGAATGAAACAGGCCCCAAAGTTTCTTTTTGACCATTTTTAGGTGATTTCACATAGTGCGTCTGTGCTATAGCATGTACGCACTATGTGAGAACACATCACTCTCCACCCTCCCTACTCTCTCTCTCCCTATCTCTCTCTCTTCCTACTCTCTCTCCCCTCTCCCATCCCCTACACTCTCTCTCTCCCCTCTCCCATCCTTTACTCTCTCTTGCTCTCCCTCTCCCATTGCCTACTCTCTCTATCTCTCTCACCCTCTCTCCTCTGCCATCCCCTACTCTTTAGATCTCTCACACACACTCCCATCCTCCCTCTCCCACTTCTTACTCTCTCTCTCTCTCCCCCATATCCCTACTCTCTCTCACACTCTGACATCTTCTACACTCTCTCTCCCATCCCCTAAACTCTCTCTTTTACATATACACACTCCCATCCCCCTCTCTCTCTCCTCTCCCATCCCCTACTCTCTACTCTCTCTCTCCCATCCCCTACTCTCTCACACACTCTCTCCCATCCCCTACTCTCACTCTCTCTCTCTCTCTCCCATCCCATTCTCTCTCTCTTCCACCTCCTACTCTCTCTCACACTCTCTTCCATCCCCTACTCTCTCTTACACACACTCCCATCCGCCCCTCTCTCCCATCTGCTACTCTCTCTCTCTCTTGGGCTGCTCTCTCTCTCTCTCTCCCCTCTCCCACCACCTACTATCTCTCTCTCTCCCTCTCTACTCTCTCTCTCCCATCCCCTAATCTTACTCTCTCTCTCTCTCTCTCTCCAATCCCAAACTCTCTCTCACACTCTCTCCCATCCCCAACTCTCTCTCACACTCTCTCTCATCCTTTCACTCTGTCTCTCTCATCTCATACTCTCTCTCTCTCTGCCACCTCCTACTCTCTCTCACACTCTTTCCCATCCTTTTACTCTGTTTCTCCCATCTCGTACTCTCTCTTTGCCACCCCCTACTCTCTCACACTCTCTCCCATCCCCTACTCTTTCTCTTTCATAGACACACACACACACACACACCCATCCCCCCTCTCTCTTCTCTCCCATCCCCTACTCTCTAGATTTGTCACATGCACTCCTATCCCCCTCTCTCTATCTCCCTCTCCCTACTCTCTCACACTCTCTCCAATCCACTACTCTCACTCTCTCTCTCTCCCCCATCCCATTCTCTCTCTCTACCACCTCCTACTCTCTCTCACACTCTCTCCCATCCACTCCTCTCTCTTACACACACTCCCATCCGCCCCTCTCTCCCATCCGCTACTCTCTCTCTCTCTTGGGCTACTCTCTCTCCCCTCTCCCATCCCCTAAACTCTCTCTTTTGCAGATACACACTCCCATCCCCCTCTCTCTCTCCCCTCTCCCATCCCTTACTCTCTAGATCACTCACACGCACTCCCATCCCTCTCTCTCCTCCTCTCCCACTCCCTCTCCCACCACCTACTATCTCTCTCTCTCTCTCTCTCTCAAGTTCTCTCTCTCCCTCTCTACTCTCTCTCTCCCATCCCATACTCTTACTCTCTCTCTCTCTCCAATCTCCAACTCTCTCTCACACTCTCTCCCATCCCCTACTCTCTCTCACACTCTCTCTCATCCTTTCACTCTGTCTCTCTCATCTCGTACTCTCTCTCTCTGCCACCTCCTACTCTCTCACACACTCTTTCCCATCCTTTCACTCTGTCTCTCCCATCTCATACTCTCTCTTTGCCACCCCCTACTCTCTCTCACACTCTCACACTCTCTCCTATCCCCTACTCTCTCTCTTTCACAGACACACACTCACACTCCCATCCCCCCCTCTCTCTTCTCTCCCATCCCCTACTCTCTAGATTTGTCACACGCATTCCCATCCCTCTCTCTCCTCCTCTCCCACTCCCTCTCCCAGGTCACTTAAGTTATCTCTCTCTCTCAAGTTCTCTCTCCCTCTCTACTCTCTCTCTCCCATCCCCTACTCTTACTCTCTCTCTCTCCCATTCCCAACTCTCTCTCACACTCTCTCCCATCCCCTACTCTCTCTCACACTCTCTCCCATCCTTTCACTCTTTCTCTCCCATCTCGTACTCTCTCTCTCTGCCGCCCCCTACTCTCTCTCTCACTCTCTCCCATCCTTTCACTCTATCTCTCCCATCCAGTACTCTCTCTCTGTCACCCCCTACTCTCTCTCACACTCTCACACTCTCTCCCATCCCCTACTCTCTCTCTTTCACAGACACACACACTCTTATCCCCCCACTCTCTTCTCTCCAATCCCCTACTCTCTACATCTGTCACACACACTCCCATCCCCCCTATCTCTCTCCCTCTCCCTCTCCTACCGCCTACTAGATCTCTCTCTATCAAGTTCTCTCTCTCCCTCTCTACTCTCTCTCTCTCTCTCCCATCCCATCCCTTACTCTCACTCTCTCTCTCCCATCCCCTACTCTCTCTCACATTCCCATCCCCTAATCTCACACTCTCTCTCCCATCTTGTATGAGCTCTCTCTGCCACCACCTACTCTCTCTCACACTCTCACACTCTCTCCCATCCCCTACTCTGTCTCTCTTACACACATTCCCATTCCCCCCCTCTCTCTCTCCCTCTCCCACTGCCTACTTTCTCTCCCCCATCCCCTACTATCTCTCTCCCCTCTCCCATCCCCTACTCTCTCTCTTTCATAGACACACACTCCCATCCCCCCTCTCTCTCCTCTCCCATCCCCTACTCTCTAGATTTGTCACACACACTCCCATCCCCCCTCTCTCTCCCTCTCCCACTTGCTCTTGCACCACCTACTATCTATCTCTCTCTCAAGTACTCTCTTTCCCTCTTTACTTTCTCTCTCCCATCCCCTACTCTCACTCTCTCTCTTCTGTCCCCCACTCTCTCTCACACTCTCTCCCATCCCCTACTCTCTCTCTCTCTCTCTCTCTCTCTCTCTCTCTCTCTCTCTCTCTCACCCCCATCCTGTACAAGCTCTCTCTACCACCCCCTACTCTCTCTCAAACTCTCACACTCTCTCCCATCCCCTACTCTATCTCTCTTATACACATTCCCATTCCCCCCTCTCTCTCTCTCTCACACACACACTCCCTCTCCCATTGCCTACTCTCTCCCATCCCCAACTCTATCTCTCTTACACACTTCCATTCCCCCTCTCTCTCTCCCTCCCACTCCCTCTCCCATCGCCTACTATCTCTCTATATCTCTCACTCTCTCCCTCTCTCTCCCATCCCCTACTCTCTCTCTCTCTCTTTGCCACCCCTACTCTCTCTCACACTCTCACACTCTCTCCCATCCCCTACTTTCTCTCTTACACACACTTCCATCCCCCCTCTCTCTCCCTCTCCCACTCCCTTTGCCATTGCCTAATCTCTTTCTCTTCCATCCACCCTCTCTCTCCCTCTCCCACTCCCTCTGCCATTGCCTACTCTCTTTCTATCTCATCCCCTACTCTCTCTATCTCTCTCTCCCCTCTCTCATTCCCTAATCTCTCTCTTTCACACACACCCATCCTCTACTTTTTCTCTCACTCGCTCTCCCTCTCCCACTGCCTACTCTCACTCGTTATCACTCTCTCTCTCTCCCTCACTCTCACTCTCACTCTCTCCCTCTCTACTCTCTCTCTGCTACCCCCTACCCTCTCTCACATTTTCACACTCTCTCTCTTTCTCTCTTACACACATTTCCATCCCCCCTCTTTCTCTCCCTCTCCCACTCCCTCTCCCATCGCCTACTCTCTCTTCCATCCCCTACTCTCTCTTCCATCCCCTACTCTCTCTCAAGCTACTCTATCTTCCCCCTCTCCCATTCCCTACTCTCTCTCTTTCACACACATGCACTCCCATCCTCCTCTCTCTCGCTCTTCCTCTCCCACTCTGTCTCCCACCATCTACTCTCTCTCTCCCAACTTGTACTCTGTCTCACACTTCCTCTCTCTCCCATCCCCTACTTTCAATCTCTCTCCCCCATCCTGTACTCTCTCTTTTCCACCTCTACTCTCTCTCTCTCACTTCCTCTCTCTTGCATCTTGTACTCTCTTTGCCACCCCTACTCTCTCACATTTCCTCTATCTCCCATCCTATACTCTCTCTGCCACCCCTACTCTTTCTCACTTCCTCTCTCCCCTCTCCCATCCCCTACTTTCTCTCTATCTCTCTCTCACACACAAATAGCCATTCCCTCACCCCACCCCCCTAGATCTCTCTTGCTTTTGGTTTGCAATTTAGGTCTCAATAGTGTGTGCACACTATAGCGCATGCGCACTACCTCGAATTCAATAGCATTTTAATAGCGTGTGCATGCTATAGGGCGCACACGATATTCAAAGCTTTGCATTAAAACCAAGCCTAAGGCTTGGTTTTGCCTTGGAGATCCAACCCAAAGGTTTGGAGTTTATAAACAGGTCTGAGACGTGTTTTTCAGCAAACATACAAAAAATGATTGATTTTTCTTGTGTGCTCCCCTTCAAGATTCCTCATGGTTGGGTATCGATAAGAGCAGGTTACATAACATTATAGGTCTTTGTGTTAGCTATTTAACCATATAATTTATTTTTAATTTGAACTATTTTAAGTCTTTCATCTATAATTTCTTTTGAATGTATGTTCATTTTTTGTCAAAAACCACCATGTACTAATTGGGCTGTAGATTTTAGCTCATTCATCGAATTTTGTAACAACTTAGTTTTTTAGACACTAGACTCCATTCTACACACTTTGAAAAAAAGAAGTTTTGATTTTAGATTAGTTTTCAATCATTTCTAGGGGGAGCACATAGATATTTCATATTTTTGGGATGGGTCTAATTAAAAAATTCATTAAAAAAAAATACACATTATAAAATTACCCAAAAAATCTAGGATAAACTACATAGTGTTAGGTAACTTTTGACTGGAGCGATTAAAGAATTTCAAAAAAAAAGTTAAAATTTTAGGCGGGCCACACTTTGTACTATGTTATGTTTTTTTGGAATAAATAGTACCACTTTCTATGGCCCCCTTTTTTGAGGACCTAAAACTAAACCATTTTGAAAAAAAATTAGTAGTTTAGAAACTAGATTCAAAGGACTACGACTTTTGTTTTTGTCATATCTTAAAATTTTGAGTGTAACTATCTTCAAATTCTTGTTGAAGTCCAGAATTTTCTAATTTCAGGAAAAAGGTGTCCACTTATACCCCCCTTTTGGCACCACAACTTTGTGCACTTACCCATGTTTAAGGTTGCAAAGTGGAGATGACCATAGTCAAAACTTTGCAAGTCTTTTTTAGAAGGTCATCTTTTAAGTTGCAAAGCAGCAAATTATAAATGCAAACAATTAGAGAGAATTTTTGTTGTATCTCCATGGTCAAAGGTATGTTGATGTTTGAGGTTGCAAAGCAACAAACAGTCATGGAAACTTTTTATTGTGACTTCTCCACTATAAAATAGAAGGTATAGTTTAAGGTTGCGAAGCAACGAAAGGTTGAATGGTCAACAATTTTCAAGTTTTCACTTAATCTCTACAGTTAGGAAACTTATACTTTCAAGGGTTGCAAAGTGGAGATAATAGTTTTTTTGATAGTTTTGCAACATCTCTGGAATAAAATCTAATTGAGAATTGAAGTGACAAAGTGGAGATGCGAGTAAGTATGATGATTTCACACATTTATATGGTTAAAATATGTAAATTTTTAGATGGTAAGAAGCCCCAAAAAGCTAAAGACCATTTGAATTGACTTTTTCACTATTTCTCCATGGGTCGAATGGTTGCAATGAGGAGATAAAGGCTTAGTTGACTATTTCACTACATTGTCGAGTTAAAATGTAACCGTGAGGGAAGGCAGAGATCTAGAGATAATAGTTAATCACCACTTCACTAGTTAGAGTAAAAGACCTAAAATGAGGGTTGCAATGTGATGAAAAAGTAAGAGGGCTAGAATTTAACAGTTATTTACTACTTCTTAGTGATTATAAGAAATGAGGTATTAAAATTTGCAAAATCGTGAAATGGTTATCTTGAGCCTTTTTCCTACCTTGTAGGATAAAAGAAAAGGCTTAAGAATAGACTGTGATCTAGAAAAAAAGGTGTAGTTAACATTTTTACACGATCATGAGCTTGGAAATTTTTAAGTGCCAAGCCATAGAGAAGTCAAAAAAAGTCTAGCATAGACAGTTTTGCTACTTCATAAGGTATGAAATGGTAAGTAGAAGATAACTGTGAACAGGAGATAAATTTTTTTTCACAACATATTGACTTGTAAAAATAAGAGATAAAACTGGTGGAGAAGCCATGATAGGGTGAAAGTAAGAAGTTTTCACTGCATCTCGGCCAAAATTTGATGGAAGATGCTAATAGTAGAGATGTAGAGATAAGTGCATTTTTGGCACTTCACTGCTCTATTTTTTCTTAATTTCAAAATTATAAAAGATGATTTTATGAAGTTGTTTCTACATGGGCTGGAAATAGGTAAAAATGTCTATTCTCATAGCACAGAGGCCTCTCGTGCATGCCAATTTTTAAATTCTTTTAAAGCCATTATCAACGTAAAAGGAGCATTGAAGTCATTAATGAAGTCATCATTTTTAGAGTTCAAAAGTTATAGAGTGAAAGGTGATTTTTTGAAAAAATAGAATATTTGTATTGAGTGAGAAGAATAGATTGTGAAGGTTAATTGAGAAAGATTTCCACAAAGATTACTATAGCATAGAAGGAGGATGATTTAATTGCACAAGCACAAATAGAAGTGGCTTCTCTTAACTCTTAAAAATGGAAATCCCCACACCCTTATGTAGAGGAATGGATCTTCCTACATTCGGGATCATCAAGCATCCAATCAACTAATTCGCATGAATTCAAAGATCCTTACAGATGTTGAAGAGATGTAGTGGTTCTAGACACAACTAGAAATGTATTATTCTAGAATTTTTACAAGAATAGGGTTCATAAATACCCAATATCAAACCCTTGGGAGAGAAACTTGGGAAAAATTATTATGATAGAGGTGTTAATGGATGTGGATTTGGTTAGAGCATTAATAAAGTATTACAATCGAGTCACTCATTCTTTTCATAGAGCTGACAATAGTGTATTTTTCTCACTAGATAAGAATTAATTCATTAAGGCTTTTTTTTTGGGTGGAATGCTTTTAACAAATATTGATATGGACAACCTAATTAGAAAGTTCAAAGAATATACAACTCCTTTACCAAGAAGGCCATGTACAAGTATCTTTTGTAGTCAAAGAGAGGTGAAGGAGACATTCCAAAGAAGTTGATTGAAACTCTATTGTTGAAATATTTCAACATATATTTCATATATATTATCTAAATGGTTTGAACAAGGTGTTGGGCTCTAATGGAACTATGAATTCCTTTGGAGGATATACATCATAGCCCTAGATATTCAAGACTTTCATAGAAATGTGGGATATGACTTTATCACTCGTAATTCCAATATGAGTCATAGTGAGATTATATCTGTACAATGAGGGTGTTGGGAATGTTTTTTAGGATAATAGAGGGGGAGGTGAATCAATTATCTAAGGTCTATGTATCAAACTTATAACTTTCACTATACTAACAAGCTTATCAACTTTTATTCAAACTTTGTAGGTTATTCTCCTAAGTTAGCCTTCTTGTAGAATGTAATCATTAATTTATTTCACACAGCATAAAACATTCGCACGAGTATTAACACAAGATATAATGTGGAAATCCAATTTTCAAAAACCAGTAATAACATGCTACCAATTTTCACTTTGCTAAAGTGACATTTGTTAGGAGCCAACATGGTTAAAGGTTAGAAAACACAATGTTAAATGTGACATGGTTAAAGGAATTTATCACACTATTAGATGTGAGCCCGGTTAAGAGACTTAAGACCATTCACTTGGAATATCACCTTGTTAGAGGATTCATCAATGACTGTTAAGTCGACCTCAATCTAGAGGGTTTTATCCAACTATTACAATGATTAAATATTGATTACATAATCTTAAATTTGATATTTAATGCAACTTATCTTGAATATTCATACCTCCTTTGTTTGGCTCCCGTATAGATAATCAACATAATTGATTATTTCTTTTTATCTCTGAAGTTTCCTTGTCTTCATCAAACAATCTCCCCATTTCACCTAAGCCTTCATGCTTTGTGAATTATGTTGTAAATCTATACTTCAGTCTTCCTTACTCTAATATTTTAATTCAATAACATATGTACGTGCATATACAATTACTCATTCTTCTCCTTGTATCTAAAAACTCATACTCTCTTGATTAAACCTCATGCCTCTATTATATAGGCAAGACTCAACTTTAGTCTTCTTTAAAGCTTAGAGTTAGATTTAATGAATAAATTGGCTTTCTTTGTGTTTAATTAATAGAAAACTTTTTCTTAAGTTTATCATGCATGTAATGTAGAAAGCATTTTTCCTTGCTTATAGGACATTCATCTATATAAAGAACACCATCT
This sequence comes from Cupressus sempervirens, assembly GCA_028749045.1. Classification (NCBI taxonomy): domain Eukaryota; kingdom Viridiplantae; phylum Streptophyta; class Pinopsida; order Cupressales; family Cupressaceae; genus Cupressus; species Cupressus sempervirens. The sequence goes on along the minus strand of CM053792.1, from coordinate 686,187,556 downwards.
TTAAGCTTTACAAATAATAAAATTATTATTTTCCATGCTTTTATGCTTTTATACAATCACATGAAAAAAATAGTTTACTTGGAAAATAAAGCATTTGGCACTCGACAACTATTGGGCTTTCTTCTATAACTCGACAACATCTATTTTTTGACACTCAACACCTACTATCCACTAGCACTCAACTTTCACTATTCCTCTAACCCTCAACATTCACTATGCACTAGTTCTTGATAGTCACTAATTCTTACTCTCAACTCACATTGGGTGTTCAATAAAAGTGGATGCTTGGTGGTCACTCTAGATACTTCCTTGGTTACACTAAGTGTGTGACTTATATACTAAGCTTGGCAATGCTTTGCAATTTTTTTTTGACTCAACTGATCTTTCTACTTCTTTGCTCAAGTCAATCGTCTAGCTTCTTAAGTATAGTATATAGGCAATGTCTCATTGATCTCCACTCTTAATACATAACTCAAGCTCTTGTCTAGGTCCATTGTTATCTATTTTTCAAATCTTCCTCATCAATCATCACAAATGATAGCACTGATCAACAAGCAGTTGTCCCACCTATCAACTAGTAGGTTAGATATCATCTAAAAAATAATTAGTAGGTTTGACATCATTGAAAAAATAATGATATAACATTTTACTTTCAACAATCTCCCTCTTTGAAATTGATGGAAAACCAATACATTCAAATATATTCATACATATGTAAGCCATAATTAGCAATACCAAAAAAAAATTTCATCTCCCTCTAATAGTTAGATATTATGTTGAGTGTTCACCTTTTACTGTTTTGATGTTGTATATCTCCCTCAGATATTCTATCCTTTAGAATATTTTCTCTTCTTTAGTATATTCTCCTGGTATAGGAATTCTCCTCATACTTTGACTTTTGTTGCTTTTGGGACTTTGACTTTTCTCCCTCTTTGACAACAATGCCAAATATTTTTCATATTTTCTATGTAGATAAGCATCAATTATAGGTTCTCATACTATCAGCTTAAGTGATTGAATGATCTTATCAATTCCTTGGTTACTTTAGGCTGATCCTAAAGTAATGTCTTTCTACATCAATTTGAAAAATAAGTATTATTGCTAAGTCAATGCAGGGCTCTTTGTGGCTCTTTAAGTAGCCTTGGATAAAGGTAACACCCCTAGTTGACTTATCAGGTACTCATGAGGTTCTTTAGGTAGGGCTTTCGTAAATATGTTAGCCAATTTCTCTTTTGTTCACATATTCCATCCTCACAATCTTATCCTCCACCAATTCTATCAAGTAATGATACGTGATAGTAATATGCTTAGTATTTGTGTGCATCACTAGATTTTTTGAAATGTTTATGGAACTAGTATTATCATAGTATATATCATAGGTTCAGTGATGCCTTCTTTCATTCCTTTCAACAATTGCTTAACCAAAACAACATTTGAGAAATTCACAACAACAACAACATACTCAGCCTCTGCAGTAGATTGTGAAATATAGTTTTTCTTCTTACTAGTCCAAAATACTAGTCTATATCCCAAAAAGAATGCTCCTCCACTAGTACTTTTCCCATCATCTAAGCTACGAACCTAATCAACATCTATATATGCTTTAAGTTCAAAGTTTTCATTCTTCTTGTAGTCCTAGCCATATTCTTCATTACCTTTCAAATATCTCATTATTCTTTTTATAGCCATCAGATGATTTTATTTAGGACTAGCAGAGAATCTAGCCACTATCCCAACTACAAGTGCACTATCAAGTCTTTTATGTACTACACACTATAACTTTCCAATCATCGATTAGTAAAGTGTTTGATTCACTTCAGGCGATTCATCATTCTTTGAAAGTTTGTGTCTAGTCACCATAGGTGTAATGATAGGTTTGGAATCCTCCATTAAACATTTTTTTGGTATCTATTTCACATACTTGGATTGTGTGATAAAAGTTCCATTCATTAATTGATTGATTTAAAGACCCATAAAGAATTTTATCTCACCAAACATTGACATCTCAAATTCACTCCTCATTTCTTGTGAAAAGATTTTGCATAAGGTATCTTGACCTCTAAAAATAATATCATCAACAAAGATTTCAACAAGTAAGATTCCTTTACCCTTTTTTGTCTTAAGATATAGGTTGTTGTTATCATTAGTCTTTTCAAAACCAATCTTTATCGGGTAATTGTGCAGCCTTTCATACCAAGCTCTAGAAGCTTGTTTCAATCCATATAATGATATATGAAGTCTACATGCCATACCTCTCTTTTCAGGATCAACAAAACCATCAAATTGTTCAATATAAACTTCTTCTTCTAGTATTCGATTTAGGAATTCAGATTTGACATCCATCTCATATATCTTGAATCCTTCATAAGCTGAGTAAGAAAGTAGTATTCTTACTCCTTTCAGTATTGTAATAGGTGCAAAAGTTCCACCACAGTCTATACCTTCTTCTTGTGCATACCCTTTACAAACTAGTGTAGATTTGTTCCTAGTTACCTCTCCATTCTCATCAAGTTTAGAATATCTATTTAGTTCCTATCACATTCTTGTCTTTTAGTATTGGTACTACTAGTGACCAAGTCCTTTTTCTTTTAATTTACTCAATTTCTTCATTCATTGTAGATATCCAATCTTCATTTTCAAGTGCATCATATACTATTTTAGGTTCAAAATTACTTACTAAACATGTGCTTCTTCTTGATGATCTTCTAGTAATTGGTATTGCATCTTTTTCTCCAATGATATGTTCAAAATGGTGATGTCTTCTAACATACTTAGATAGCCTTGGTTCTATCCTTCTCTCTTATGCAATAGTCTACTCTACTTTTGTGTCACTCTGTGCTTCTCTATTTTTTGGCTCGACATTGTCTGTCTACTGCTTGATATTTGTATGTAACTCAGTGTCTGAATGAGACTCAAAAATTGTAGGATGTAACTCAACTGTTATAAAGACTTGCTCTATAGCAGGAATTTCAAGTTTTCTAGCAAGCATACCTTCATATCAGTATATGAAAGTCTTATAATCTTTAGGTTCCTACACTTGTCTTTCTTCATTTTTCTTAGAGTATTCATTAACCTTGACATTAACACTTATAAGATTTACTTCTTTTGGAATATCCAAGTAGAATACCTTTCTCTCCTTTACCATCCAATTTTCCTTTCCTTTCATCTTTTAGAATACAACATTTTCTTCCAAATATCTTCAAATATTTTACACCAGGTGTATATCCAAATCATAGTTCATAAGGTGTTAGATTTGTATCTTTCTTTACCTAAACTTTGTTTAGAGTATAAACAATAGTACTCACATATTCCTTCCAATATTTCTATGCAACACTTTTCTCCATATTTAGTGTTCTTGCATAGTCCATGATATATCTATTTTTTCTCTTGACAACACCATTCTGGGGAGGTGTGCTTGGAATAGAGGTTTTTCTCTTAATTCCTTTGTCATTACAAAACAACTCAAATTTAAGGGAGATGAATTTTTAACCTTTTTCGGATCTCAAACATTTCAAACTTTTACCTATTTCCTTTTCAACTCTAGCTAAGTACCATTTAAACATTTTAAAAGCCTCAAATTTTTCTTTTAGGTACATTACAATCATCATTCTAGAGTAATCATCCACAAATCAAATGTAATATCTAGCACCATAGTATCTTTGAGGGGTTATTGGTCCACATAGATCAATGTGAACTAATTCTAGGATTTCATTAGATGTGTGATTTTTTCTCTTAAAATTTGATCTAGACATCTTTCCTAAGTGACGTTGTTTGCACATTGTATTTTTTCAGGTTACTTTAATTTAGGCAATTCCCTAAGTATCATCATCTCACTAATGTTAACTAAATTATCAAAATTTACATGACATAGCCTTTGTGCCATAACCAAACATCATTACTTTTAGAAATTAAAGATGTTTATATAGTTTCAACAAGATAGAATAAGTTACCTTTTATTCTTTCACCACTTCCACTAAGCTTTCCCTTTGAATTGTAGATCAAAGCCTTTTTCTGATTGAGTTTAACTTTGTATCCTGATATGTTCAATTGTGCAACAATTGACAAGTTATAGTTTAGTCCTTCTATAGAATAGGTGTTCTCACAAGTTATTTTGTATGTTAGTACAACAAACCCTTTTTCTTTAATGAAACATAGTGCATCATTTCTGAATTTCACATTGTTACCATCATAAGTTTCAAAAGTTTTGAACTTACTCTTATCACCAGTCACGTGATGTGAACATCCACTATCTATTATCCATTTATCATATTTGTTCACATAGGATATCAGAGCATTAGTATCTTCATCAGAATCATCCTTCATTACTACATATACTACAATTCCATTAGATATGCTACACTCACTATCACTTTCTTTTTCAGCAATATAGCAAGATTTATTACCTTTTTCCTTATAGCTCTTGAGGTCATCATCCCTTATGGTTTTGTATTTGTCTTCATCTTTTTCATCTCTATTTTTCTTCTTCTCAAAACATCTAGCTACAATATGACCAACCTCATGACAATTAAAGCAAATAATGGGCATCTTACCTTTATATTTACCTTTCCCTCTATGGAATCTTCTATGAAGTAGGGCTTCAAGCTCATCAATGTCCTCATCATATGTATCACTGCCACTGTCAGCTTATTTCTTCTTCTTTTTCTTTCTATTATTAGAATTAAAAATGGTTACCTTTGCTTTGGAATTAGTCTCAACAATTTCAAATGGAACATTGTCAAAGTTATCTAATTAAAAGGTTGTAAGTCTACCAACCAGAACTTCTAGAGTTATAACATTTCCAAGAATACATCTTAAATCTTGCATAGCAATAAATCTAATAGCATACTTAGGTAGAAGAGTTCTCAAGGCTTTTCTTACCATAGTTTCATCATCAATGGTTCCTTTAGCACCTCTTATAGCATTGACAACATCTTTCACTCTTACACAATATTGACAAATTTTTTCATTATCTAGCATTCTCATGTAATCAAACTTACCTCTCAAGCTTTCATCTCTAGCTTTATTAACATTTGTTTCTCCTCGATGAATGTTGGCTAACTTGTCCTAAATCAACTTTCCATTAGCATAGTTCTTTATATCTCCATATTGAAAGTATGATAAGACAAAAGCAATCTCCAACATTGCTTGATTGTGTTCTTTCCTTGCTTTTAGTTGTTCGACAGTCAAAGTTCTAGTACGATCAACATAGACATTTTCAATGCTTGTCCATGTAGTGTCTCATATCCTAGTGATGTGAAGCCTCATTAGACATTTTCATGTAGGAAAGATTTTTTTGTTAAGCATGGGTACCTCCCTTTATACATCATGATCTTTAGCTTGAGTTCTTCAAAAACTCTCTCAACAAGAACTCAAAGCTTTGATACCAATTTTTGGGAATATCCTTTAGGATAATAAATAGGGGAGGTGAATTAGTTATCCAAGGTCTATGTATAAAACTTTTAACTTTTACCAAGTTGTGGTGCTAGAAGGGGGGTATAAGTGGACACCTTTTTTCTAAAATCAGCAATTTTTGAACTTCAACAAGAATTTGAAGATAGTTATGCTCAAAATTTTAAGATATGACCAAAAAAAAATTAGTATTCCTTTGAATCTAGTTTCTAAACTACTAGTTTTTTTTCAAAATGGTTTAGTTTTAGGTCCTCAAAAAAGGGGGCCACAGAAAGTGATACTGTTTATTCCAAAAAAATATAACATCGTACAAAGTGTGGCCCCCCTAAAATTTTAACTTTTTTTTTTGAAATTCTTTAATCACTTTGGTCAAAAGTTACTTAACACTATGTAGTTTATCTCAGATTTTTTAGGTAATTTTATAATGTGTATTTATTTTTAATGAATTTTTTAACTAGACACATCCCAAAAATGTGAAATATCAGTGTGCTCCTCTTAGAAATGATTGAAAACTAATCTAAAATCAAAACTTCTTTTTTTCAAAGTGTGTATAATGGAGTCTAGTTTTTAAAAAACTAAGTTGTTGCAAAATTGGATGAACGAGATAAAAGCTACAACCCAATTAGTACATGTTGGTTTTTGACAAAAAATGGACATACATTCAAAAGAAATTATAGATGAAAGGCTTGAAATAGTTCAAATAAAAAATAAATTATATGGTTATATAGCTAACACAAAGACCTACAATGTCATGTAACATGATCTTATCGATGCTCAACCATGAGAAATCCTAAAGGAGAGAAGACAAGAAAAATCAATCATTTTTTGTATGTTTGCAGAAAAACACATCTTAAACTAGTTTATAGACTCCAAAACTTTGAGTGGGATACCCAAGGCAAAACCAAGCCTTAGGCTTGGTAGAATGCAAAGGTTTGAATAGCATGTATGCCCTATAGTGCATGTGCACTATAGCGTGCACACGCTATTTAAAGATTTTTAAATTTGGGTCTCGATGAATGGGTTGTGGGTTTGTAGCCCATTTATAATAATTTGGGGTTTTAAAAAGCATGCACATGCTATAGAATGTACGCGGGTGCACCCTCCAGCATGGACATGCTATTGAAAGTTAGAAAAAGAAAATGTGTGTCATCTTTTTTGCACCACAACTTGGTCAACTTACCCATTGCTTGATTGTGTTCTTTCCTTGCTTTTAGTTGTTTGGCAGTCAGAGTTCTAGTAGGATCAATATAGGCATTTTCAATGCTTGACCATGTAGTGTCTCATATCCTAGTGATGTGAAGCTTCATCAGACTTTGTCATGTAGGAAAGATTTTTCTATTAAGCATGGGTACCTCCCTTTATACATCTTGATCTTTAGCTTGAGTTCTTCAAAAACTATCTCAATAAGCACTCAAACCTCTAATACCAATTGTTGGGAATATCCTTTTGGACAACAAATAGGAGGGGTGAATAAGTTATCCAAGGTCTATGTATAAAAATTTCAATTTTTACTATACCAACAAGATTATCAAATTTTATTTAAACTTTGTAGGTTATTGTCCTATGTTAGCCTTCTTGTAGATCACACACCATAAAACATTCACACAAGTCATAACATAACATATAACATGGAAACCCACTATGGGAAAAGCACCAATAACATGCTAACAATTTTCTATCTTCTGAAGTGAGCCCTGTTAGGAGCCAAACCAGTTAAAGGTTACAAAAGACATTGTTAAATGTGACCCAGTTAAAGGAATTTATCACACTATTAGATGTGATCTCAATTAAGAGGCTTGAGACCATCCACTTGGAATGTCACCTTGTTAGAGGATTTATCAATGACTATTAAGTCAACCTCAACCTAGAGGGTTTTATCCAACTATTACAATGATTAGAAAGTAACTACAAGATCTACAATCTGATATTGAGTGCAACTTATCTTGCATATTCAGACCTCCTTTGTTTGGCTCTCATATAGATAATCAACATAAGCATTTATCTCTTTTCAGCTCTAAAATTTGTTGGGTGCGGCAAATAGGCCCAACAAAATTTTCTTGTCTTCCTCAAGAAATCTCCCCCATTCACCTAAGCCTTCATGCTTTGTGAATTATGTTGTATCTATATACTTGAGTCTTCCTTACTTTGATATTTTAATTCAATAACATATGTACAAGCAGATACAACTACTCATTCTTCTCCTCGTATCTAAAAGCTCATATTCCCACTTGTACTCTCTTGATTAAACCTCATTCCTCTATTATATAGGCAATACTCAGCTTTAATCTTCTTTAAATATTAGAGTTAGATTTAATGAATAAATTAGCTTTTCTTTGTATTTAATCCATAGAAAACTACTTCTTAAGTTTATCATGCATGTAACGTAGAAAACATTTTTCCTTTATTTTAGGATGTTCATGTATATTAGGAACACCATCCTTAGTATTTACAAATCATAAAATTATGGTTTTCCATGCTTTTATACAATCACATGTAAAAAGAAATTTACTCGACAAATAAAGCATTTGGTACTCAACAACTATTGAGTTTTTTTCCATAACTTAGAAACATCTATTTTCTAATACTTGACACTTACTATCCAATTGCACTTAGCTTTCACTATTCCTCTAACCCTCAACACTTACTATGCGCTAGTACTCGATACCTACTAACTCTCGATCTCAACTCATGTTGGGTGCTCAACAAGAGTGGATGCTCAATGATCACTATAGATACTTCCTTGGTTAAAGTAAGTGCTCGTCTTATATGCTAAGCTTGGCAATTATTTACAAATTTTCTTTGACTCAATTATTCTTTCTAATTCTTCGCTAAAGTCAGTCTTCCTACTTCTTAAGTATAGTATTTAGGCAATGTCTCACTAGTCTCCACTCTTAATAAATAACTCAACCTCTTATATGGGTCTATTGTTATCTCTTTTCCAAATCTTCTTCATCAATCATCACAAATAATAGCATTGATCAACAAGTAGTTGTCTCAACTATCAACTAGTAGGTTTGATATCATCTTACCAATAGTTAGCAAGTTTGACATCATTGAAAAAATAATGATATAACATTTTACTTTCAATAGAGGGGAGCTACAAAATTTCAAGTTCCACCAATATTCATTGTTGATGCATATGATCCTCTTCCAGAATATTGGTCATGTTGGTACCAATCTGATTGAAGAAATAAAAGAATTTTGAGAGAGTTTACTAGTTCAATAATGGACTAGGTTATGGCATCGTTATTAACCTTACTCTAATTCTTTGACATTTTATAATGAATTTGTATATCATGTAAGGAGAATTTTAGGTTTTGTGACTAAGAGAGCTCCTAAAATTATGAGGAAACTAATAAGGCCTAGTATGTGTTGGGATGTGGGTAATAGAATTGATCATGATTGGGAAAGTGTTTTCTTGTTAGAAAATTGCACAATATTTAGGGTGGATGGTTGCTTGCAGCCTCTCCATTTCCTTTCAAAGTTTATTTTTGAATTATTAGGAGTTGTTGAATTATTTTTGCAATTGCTACTGATAAATAGTGTAGTGCTTGCCCCTAGTTCACATTTTTGCTATCATTGTCAAACTCTTTTAGAGCTAGTTTTATGTTGATGATTAATAGTGGCATTGTTTTAAGATTATTAGATATTGTTTTTATGTTTAGTTTATTATATGATGAGATTACTTGGTACTTTATAGTTCATGTATATATGATGATTATTTCAGTGTTTGTAGTTGTTGATGATGATTAGTTAGATGATTTATTATCATATGTGTTTTCTTATGGATACTTACCCCATACTTGCATGTGCATGGTGTGTGTGTTTGTTTCCTTTTTGTATGGCGTTTCTGATGTGGTTAAGGAAGGGAGTCATAGTCACTTGCTAGTCAAGATCTACATGATGCACCACTTTTTGTCATTGTCTATTTAGCTTAGTATATGTTGTGCTTGTACATGCATGGATTTTATGTAGGTTGCAGGTACTGGGTATCGACTTCCCTGAATTGTCAGGATGAGTGTACCCTATCACATTATCTCAATGGTAAGAGAGGGGAGATAAATTCTCAAGTCCAAATCCCAACCCTTTAAGCCATTTGTCCTAATTGAAAATTAGGACAAGTATCCAAGTCGGGTACCCTTCGAATACGTTGGATGACGCAATTCGTGATATTAACCCTTTTGGTTTGATTTTGTATGTGTTTTGCTATGATGGGTTTTTGCATTTTACTTTATGAGTCTTTAGTTTATTTTCTATTAATTAAGCCTAATTAAAAGATTTAATTAATGGTTTAATTTAATGGAAAATTAATATGATATTTTAATATTTATTTTATTTAATTAATTGGGAAATTAATTAAATAAAAGAATTAAATTTGGAGACGAAAGTTATAAGTTTAAATTTGGAACGTGACAATATTTATTTTAATAATAATATATTTAGAGTTCATTTTTAATAAATGCTAAATAATATTATTATATATTTTATCAATTAAGTTTCAAAAATAAATTTATAAATGGAAAAGAAATTAATTTATTAAAATTTCATGACCACATGACGAGTGCATGAGATTTAAAATTAATAAATTAATAAAAATAAATAAAGTGAATGTTAAATAAATTCATGTACATTATTTTAATATTTATTCACATAGGAGTATGCGAGCTCTTGGGAGCTGTCATGTTGACAACACAAGAGTTTGCACTCTAATTATGCACGTGTTGTCTACACTTAGGAGTTAGCACATTATTTGAGCACATAGTGTCTACAACATTCTAGAGACCTCATCATGTCTATCTTCTTATCATGGAAGTTATGTGCTTAGTTGTCATGCTTATCTCCTAGTTCTTTCTAGACATAGTCTAGATGAATCTTAGAGGCCTTTATATAGAGGCTCTCCTAATGTGTATGGACAAGCTTACATGCATTCGAGAAGCTCATATGCTTCTACATGCTCATATGCTTCTACAAGCACTTCTAGTCACTTGGGGGTTTTGGTTGGTTTGATTCTTGGAGGAATGGAAAATGTTGGAGAAGGCATTTTTCTATGGACTTCTGAGGCATAGCAAACTAGCATCTGTATCCAGGTGCACTAGTGATTTTTGCATATTCCATTTGCACTCTTTCTCTTCCTATCTTCATCACGTCTGTTATATGTGTCTAAATATACTCCATGAACGTATCTTCAATCTTGAAATTGAAATCTAGATATGTATGTTAATTTTTATTTGGTTGTGAAGAAAACATTAGGAAAGCCTAGTTTTATTTATGAAGGAAATTCATCAGAAACTGCCCTGTTACTGTCCCTTACATAGACCCAAACTCAGACATTCATAACTTTTTACCTTGACCAAATTTATTCGATCGCTCCAATAAGATTTGGTGCAACTTGGTCCTCTCCAACATATTTCAAATTTGGCCTGATCCAATGGTTCATTAGGGAGATATGGCCCCTGTACTAGGATTATTTTATTCAATGACAATCATTCCTCCATTTTCCATAACCAGGAGTTCTTTGTGCTTAAACTTCACAAAAATAATCTATCAAAGCATGGAATGAATTAAAAAATAAACCAACATAGATCTAAGACATTTATACTCAAGATTTTATCCAAATGAGAAGTCTTTTCAATACAAAAAGTAGATTGTGCCCTTACGGCAGCAAGCCAGGACTTTGTAGAGAATTTAATTTGGTATTGTATGAAACTTTGTTACATTGCATCATTTTGACCACAGACACCCTACAAAATCCCTACCATCCTCCCCTCCTAAAAATCGTGCTCATCAATGCTAATAATACATTTCAAACCAGTTACAACTTCCTCAAATCGGTTATAGTCAGTTATGATTGTTTACATTTAGTTGAATGTTTTGTTGTGTAGTTGACAACATGGTTGTCAACTTTGATAGCCTTACATAATTATGCATTTTATTAATATTCTAAATTATTTTCAAGATTTTTATCCCAACTTTAAATCCTCAAACCACTCTTAAATCCCATAAACCCTCTACGAGCCTTCTAGGCTTCATTTTGCCAATTTTTGGCAATTTACATTTTTAGGTACTTCAAGTGCATTTGACACCATATAATGGCTCTACTTTCCATATTAAAATAAATTGGACCTTTGAAGGTCTTTAAATAACTCATCTACCTTAGAATCCTGAAGTGAACCCTAGGTACACTAACTCCCAAAATGCCATCAAGGCTACATCATTGATCCTTTTACAAAGTGATCAATCAAAACATTTAAAACATAAACACACGTTATTAAGTGACCATTGTGGACTTATTGCAATCAAATGACCCTTCAAGGTCATGTTCATCCTTTGATCCCCCTAGGATCTATTTAGTGACCCTAGTTTCTCTAGGCCTTTTGTCCTTGGCCATGGTGCTACTGCACCAGTTAATAGTAGAAGAAGTGTAATTAATTATTAGTCAATTTAAGTAAATGGATTTTAAAATGAGGGAAAATTTAAAGAAAAGAGATATTAATAAGTAGAATTAAATAATTGAATTATTAATGAGATTGATTTTACTTAAAATCAATGAGGATTATTTTAAATAAATGATTGTCCTTAAAGTGTTTAAAGGAAATTGTAAACTAATTATTTGAAAGTTGATAAGTATTATTCTAATGTTTTGAATAATGTGAATGATTTTATCTAAAAGTCAATGGGAACTAGTTCAATGATTTAAATAAGTAAATAATTATCTTATGATTATTTTAGAAAATTGTTTTAAAATAATGGAGGGATAATTCTATGTTTTATTCAAAAAAATAAATGGGTTGAGTTGTAGATTAAATGAAGAATCTTATACACTTGAAATGTACTTGAAAACGAAAACTGAAACCTAATATTTGGCTTAACCATGTGATTGCGAAAGAAAACTAAAATATGTGTTTGTATCTTGTTCTTTATGTTATCCATGTTTGGGGTTTGGGTGGTCCTAGAGTGTTGACTAGTTAAGATGTCTACCAGAGACTTGGGAGTTATGCAAATGTGATGGCATGTTGATGTTATTTGGTCTCGATTCTTTTAAAACCCAACCATGGTAATGTGATGGCATGCTCTATGAGATGTTTGTATTTACTAATTGTTATTTCTTTCTAGTCTTCTTGTGTGAAGCTGAGGTGTATGTATTTGAGACACTTGACTTAACCATTTTTGAGTCATCGATCAGTTATCCTTAGACTACTTTCTAGTTGCCATGATGGGATTGAAGTGTTGATTTATTTCTTGATGTTGTCATGTTGTGACATGTTTTGACTTGACCATTTTGGAGTCTTCGATCAGTATTATTTTCTTTGAGATGCATTTTTGTTTGCTCATTAAGAACCAATGGATATAGTGATTTATCATTGATATGGATATTGAGATTTATACGGTTGCTTGATGAGGACCGATGGATATTGTGATTATCTTTGATATTGTGGATATTTGATGTTCTTATTGTGGATTATATTTTGGTATTTTTCTAGTTGCTTGTATAGGACTGAGGTGATTTTGTGATTTATGATTCCATGAGCCTAGGGTAGGTTATTTACTTGTAGTGTTTGGAAGTGGCTTGCAATGGGGGTCGGGGCCCTAAGTGGCTGCCAGGGTAAGTCATTGTAAGTTATTTAATAAATGAAAACATTTACACTAAATGGGGATTAAAATAAACCTAATAAGATAATTTTATGTTATCGCCCATGCCTCGAGTGCTAGTACAAACTAGGATGGGAGTAGAGAGAACGCTTGGTTACAACCTTGCATTCCATAGTATGCCTCGTCAGTATGAGAGGATACTAGTGGCCACATAGGGATCACTAGGGGGCCAGGGTCTATTGAGAGACTACCAAGGTAACTCTAGCGTGATCCATGTGATGACACTTTCCCACTTACATAGTAGGTTTTCTACATGTCTTTGTTGTGCCTCTAGGTGTAGATTTCGATCTGTATGTTGGAACCTTTAAGTTAGTATACTTTTAGGATTCCTGGACTTAGAGAGTACTTGTGTTATGTGATTTGTTCTCTTGTGTTATGTGATTTGATATCCTATTTGGGACTTGAGACTATCTCCTTAGCATGGTGGGAGTGGCCCATTTAGGTCCGATGCGGTCAGGTGGTAGTGTTTTTCCACTCTTACCATTTGAGATCCGTCTGTAGATACTGTGGTTGGAGCATTCTTGGGTGGTATTTATCTTCATTCTATTCTTGGATCTTATGATGGATGTTATTTACTGACATGTTTCTTTATATTGATGATTAGCATGTAATAGATGATTTTATCTACTTTGTAGGATCATCTTATGCATTATTCTTGCATGTTAGATTTCTTTATGCATATGTTGTAGCATGTTAGATTTCCTTCCGCATATGTTGTAGTATGTTTTAGGAGTGACATTCCTACTATGATAA